>CM075071.1:11718437-12390625 GCA_037428765.1 Rubia yunnanensis
AATAGAGGCGATTCTCCATTGTCTTCTTTATGTATGCAGACTTCAACTGATCACACATACCTTTGGCAGTTCTCTCACTAGCAACTTCCTGCAAAACCTCGTTAGATGGATTTAAAATAATGGCTGATCTAGCCTTCTTGTCTAGATCACCAAAATCTTCTAGCGACATGTCCGCTGGCCTTTCCTCCATTCCTTCAAGGGCTAGCTCACATCCATCCTGGATTAGGATGGCTTCCATCTTGAGTTTCCACATACCGAAGTTTACACTCCGGTCAAACTTTTCAATAGAAGTCCTTGTTACCATCATGATGGCTAATGGATAAAAAATGAGATATGGCTATGATACCAATTTGTTAGGAATATGAATCCCACGAGATATCTATTAGCCCAAAAAGATGGATAACAAAGACAGCGTAAAGAAAATAAAGGAAATAATGGACACAAGGATTTACGTGGTTCGGTCAAGTTGACCTACATCCACGGCCGGAGGAGACTGGAAGCTTCACTATATGTGGAGAAAGTATTACACGACTTTGCCTACCACCTATGAAGGAATTATGTGGCAAAATATAAAGATTAGGGTTTTGGCTTCTACAACTACAAAGGAGAGCTAAAGGGAGAAGAAAGCAAGTAGTAAAGGAATGCTATGCTTGAAGTGTGTTTGAACTACTAAGTTCATTCCCTATTTATACTACTCCAAGTTCACCAATGACCAAGAGCTCTCAAACAAAACTTATCCCAATATTCCAAGAAATCCTCCTTCTTGCTTCAAGCATGAGTTGTGAACATTACTTCCAAATGGTTCTTGCCAAAAAAACCATGATAGTTGAACCCCAATAGTCAAAGAAATAATGCTTCAACTTGCTAAGCATGAGATGAGAATAGTGTTGCAATTTAATGCTTTGAATGATTGCATTTGCTATCCTCCAAAGAAGTGAATGTTCATGGACAATTGGGCAAAGGCCACATTTCTTCACACTTCCCAAGAGGACCATCATCAGTAAAAGATACTCTGGCATGCATAGCTTTGGTGTAAGAAAGAGGATTCGTCCCTAAGGTGCTACGACTATTGGACATAGATAAGAGGCTTTCATCACCAGAGCCAAGACTTTTATTAGAATCCAAGCTTAGATGAAAAATTCCCCGAGCTGGCAATGAAAGTGCAGGCAAACATACAAGAGATGCAGGTAAAGAAACTTGCAAACATGTAATTCCAAGGTTTTCTAAAGCGTCATCTAAGCCGTGAATAGTAACAGCGAAGCAATTTTGACTGACCAGTTTCACCCGAAAAAGGCCTCCTTGTTCGCAGTAAGATTTAATGTTTGCTCAATTAAGCACAAATGGGAAATCGCAATAAAAACTTTAGTGAAAAACCAAAGAAAGGAAATCAAGAATCCTTCTCTAGTTGTTAAATTCAAATGAAATGAAAGAGGAAAAAACCGCAAAAGGCAAAATGGGCCGGTAAAGTTTCAATTTGAGGCCGCCTGTTAAGCATCATCTTTCTCAGTGACAGCAGCAGCAGGCGCGGACGACGCCATGATATTAACCGAGCCCACTTTTCTCCTGCTTCTACTGTAGCAGCTGGTCGAATAGTTCCCTTCAAATATGCAAATTGGTTTCGGTCTGTCAATGCGAAGTGATGACGATGATGCATTGCACAAAATCTAAATCACACCCATGAACAAAACTCATAAGGTTTCAATTTATAATTTCAGAATATAAGCAGCAACAATATCTTGAACAAGTTTCAAATGTTGCAAGAAACAAGAAATTCATAAGCTCACTGAAGTACAGAACCAATAAACATAATGGCAGGTATGTCTTCACCCGATATACCACTCGAACCCTCCCTCGTACTGCTGCTACCCATCGATTCCTTCTTCTTATTAACCGACTGTGGAACCAACTTCTTGCCGAGTCCATCTACTCTTCTCTCAGCTCAGCAAGATGCCAAATTTACAGCCCCAATTCCTCATCTTAAACCATCCAAACAATCAAAACAACCTCCAAGTATGAACAATCTGCATAAAGCCACAAGCACAAACAATGCATTTTCCAATCTTCCGGCGAAGGCTAATGGTTAAGGACTTCTCGATACCGCGCGTTTGTCTAAAATCCACAAGCATAACCAATTTAATCCAAAGCTTCAACCGCACATTCACATCCATCTGCATCTTGACTATCAAGGAAATCGTACCCACCAGCAATGGCTGCAATAACAACTTCGACACTACATTCATGTAAAAAGTTATTCAAATTTGGTTCTGAGCAGTGTCATAGTCCATGCAATCTGGTTCTAAGATACTAATCATGAACACCACAGTTCACTTCAAAGCAATGATTCTTTGTAAAGAAAGTGGTGCTTATTGAGCACACGTCATTCTTTAGAGTTATTATTTTGACATGTGTGTAATCACAAATTTGTAGGAATGGAATTCTGTAATTAATCATTTGAACTAAAAGATGAAGTTAAAATGATGTACTGACCATAAAAAAAAGAGACTATGCTGAGAGCTAGAGCTACAGTTATGCTTCTAGGAAGAACTGACATTGTCAAACTCGGTTCCAAAGCGAGAACTCGCCCAAAGAAAGCCGTGAAATACAAAGAGAACACAGCTGCAACAATCACTCAGGTGAAAATCTCAGCCGCACGCCTCTTTACAAGCTGACAACATCAGAAGTAGTCAGCCATATGCATCAGATCGCTACACATGGTGTCCACAATCAAATTAGACAAAACAGAGAAAATGCAGATACTTATGCAAACACTGATTATGTTTTGCACGTGTTCTGAGGCATTCTAGCAGCTTACAAATTTATAGCTTGCATTTTCGGTTGTTGATTTAGCAGCAGATCAACTACCTTTTTCTATTTGAACATTGAGAAAGCAAAGGAAATGATGACCGGTCCTAGAAACCACATTAGAATGTCGCGAGCTCCAGGATTAGAGGCAGCCTTCGTGAGATAATGCAAATTAAATAATATATATTCAAAATCCAATCGAAGATAAAAGTTCTTTCATGGGACCAGCATGTTTAGTTAAATCTGTAAAATTCAAAGTATTCCGCTACAAAAAGTACATGTCATGCAGAGAAAATTCAAGACCCAAAGGTTTCTGTTTACAGGGAAAAGGTGATTACAGGGAAGTATTCTAGTCCAAAGTCATCGTCACCAACATAATCTCATAAGGTGAACATTATGTCGGGAATATTAAGCTGCAAGCTGGCCAACTAATTAGCAACAAATGAGGAATGAATAACAACTTGCTTCCTCTGTTATTGGAATTCTGAAACCCAAATAACCGTTTCAGCTCTGTAAAAAAGTAAGACTAATAAATCGCGGAGAAGACTAAGAGATACCATCACAAAGTTACATATACCTAATCTTTCTGATACTATGTGATGCTGGAACTTACGCACTTGAACTTCCAAGCACAACTTAGAACTTACACTAGGGATTTCCAACTGGATTGAGCACAAGTATTCTACATTCTCAGGAGTCATTGGTAAAGCTAACAAGACTCTCTCATAACACTATTCGGAAATATATTCGTGGAATTAGAAACAAATTAACACTAAGTGATTATAACAAAGAAAATTCAACTAAAATTAGTTTTCGCACCCGATATCGTCAGCACTCTTCATCGTCCCATCGAAATGAGAGCCCCTAATGGTAAATGACAGGCTCTGAGACACAACAAAGAATGGGCTCACCTTGGTCATACAATAGTAAATGTGACTACCAAGGCTGGCAACTTCTAAGATACTCTAAGATTCCGTCGACGCAACCTCCATCCGCCACCTCGCCCGCAGGGGAACTTCGCCGCCATCCGCGACATCCTCTGGGATCAGCCCTGTCGGCAGTCCAGTTGAACTTACGAAGAACACGGATGAGAGGAAGGGATGAAGAAACCCTTAAGATGACGACGTCGTTTTGGAAAATTAGGACGGTCAAAATGCCACAAATACCCTCGGTCAATTTTATTATTTTTTTGACACAAAGATCGAATATTATTTCATGCTTCTTTAAAACGTCCAAAATCGTTTAAATATAAGAATCTAGGCGGGGAATGCCACACAAATGTTTATGTAGAAAGAAGTTTGGCATTAGCTGCTATACAATGAGATGAATAATTCTCGTCTTGGAACCCAACAAGGAAAGCGGGGATGATGTTGCGAGCATATATCATGTATCAAGTCTTGCAACTCAAGTGGAATGTCGACTTCATCATCACCACGAACCATGCAGGTACGAGTAAGTGCATCGCCTATCAAATAAGCTTCATGAAAGTGGAGTTTTATAGCAAGCGGAAGTGCTTCATGCAATGCCAATGCTTTGGCCTGGATAGCTGATTGAATGTGTGTACGTTGAAAAGTTTGAGCACGTACAAAATCTCCATGAAGATCAACAATAAGAACACCAAAACCCGCTGAATGTGAGGTAGATAAAAAAGAAGCATCGAAAGAAATTCGAGCACCATCAACAGGAGGTCGGTTGTAGCAGGACAGTGGAATGAAGATCAACTGGTAAACGTTCAGGCCAAAGATTTGCAACATGAAAACTTTGGAGAGAATGGAGTGAGTACAAGTGCTTTCTTTGATGGTGCATGATTCACCAAAGTTGGATGCAACTTCGTTGTTTTTAAAAAAATGGACGAATGCGTCATCTTCATTTTTTATTTTTTCCACCAATTTTGAGGACGCAATCGCTGAATGTGTCCTCAGTATATGCATTTTTTGCCGCTTTTTAGAGGACGCATTCGCTGAACGCGTCTTCAATTTATCCTAAAATTTTTTTACCGCTGGTGATGAGGACGTATTCTCTGAATGCGTCCACTCGATTTTATTAGAAAAATGTTTACCTGCATTCAGAGAGGACGCATTCAGTGAATGCATCCCCATTTGAAATAATTATTTTTTACAAATAATTTATTTTTAATCCAGCATTCTCTGGATTTTTTTAATCAGTCTTCTATTTGATTTTTCAATTATTATTTTTTTATATTTTTGTTTAGGGTGAAAATAGCACATCAGTAGACATGTGATTTTTTATATTTTTAAAAAATTTCGGTAATGATAAATGCATCGGAAGAATTTGAAAGTTCTCTTTGAAATTTATGATAATAAAACATGAACATACCACTTATATGACTGAAGTTAATGGAAAAATTTGATCGTGGATATTGCAATTTTTAAAATAATCTTGAATATAGAGTACGAATGAATTATTTAAAAATTCTGAAGTTACTACGATATTTGAATCGTAATTTGCAAAATTCATTTTTTTCTTCAAATTTTACACTTTTTCCACTGTTAACTAATATAAATAAACAAAAATGTACAATATTAGAAGAAAACGTGTTAAACAAATAGCTACAACGTAATGGAATGAATGCTCAACGACATGTAATGTACTAATGACGCCCTCTGGAAAGCTTTCCACCCGTTCCACATGGGAGAGGACGTATGGTGTGGGATGTGGGTCGTGGAACACCCATCTGAGTAGAAACATGTTCGCCGCTATGCGGAGCTCCCTCTGTAATATCCTCCTCCATATCGTCTCCTCCATCCTCATTCAAATCATACTGGACATGTGGAACACTACCTGTATCTAATGGAGCAGTAGGCGACATGTACGCTTGACTAGCAGTGGGAGTAAGATATGCAGTGAAATCAAATGTAGTAGTGTCATAGTGTGAAGGTCCACCATGTGATGGTCCAGGGTTTGTTGGACTCGCATATGAGGGTCCGGCTTCAAATGAACAAATGTGGTCTGTAGGGCCAAAAGCACATGGTCGCCGACCGCCCTGTCGACCAGGTGGAGCTGGACGGTGGCTTCTGATGTCATTATATCTCACACCAGGGAGAGGTTCCTCACAGTGCACATATGGCTGATAAAACTGCAGTCTGGAGAGCTCATGTGCATAATGTAGAGTATGTGTGGCAACACCATGTACCCCCCTAATAACATCTGCGAAACGTGGGGGACATTCGTCCAAATTAATATCTGACATGAGGCGCATCTCGGACATTGCCTGCAACTACATAAATGAGATACATGTGTTAGATATTTAATATTGAGGGAATCTAAAGTATCATTTGTTAATACTATTAGAAATTTAGGATATACCATATACTCCATAGTGGCCCGCCTCCATGAACAAAAAGGGCCAAAAATCCACCAACAATTTAGCGCCAAACATAAACAAATAGTGCAGATCTAAAAAATTAACAAACGAAAATACAAACTCAACATTGGGGAGGTACGAACCCGCAGATGACAACGGCAAAAACAAAAGTTTGAGTCGGGCGAGGTGGACGGCGTTGGCTTGGGCACGGTTGGGAGGGAGGATTCCGGCGTGGGAGAGAAAAGGAGACGATGTGGTGCGGATGAAATAGGAAACTGAGCTGGGTTTAAGACATTTCCTGATGTCTTCGAGAGAGTTAAAGACTGGAGATGTTGTGGCAGCTTTGCGATAAGCTTTTGAATTTTCATACACTTTCTATTTTGGTTTATCTTTTTAATATTATCAAACTTCATTTAATGATAATAAGTGAATCATTTTCATCTACTTTTTCTTCTGTTTTTTTTGGGCTCATTGCCTACAAAGACTTGAGAGAGACCGTCTTTCCATAGGCTTATGGAAAGACGTGGTTTAATTAGAAAAATAAAATGTAAAAGATCTTAGTTGCAATATTAAAAATATATTATGCAACGTGTAGTTGTTATTAAGTTTATAACCCGATTCATGTAACCCAAAATTTTTATCTTCATTTATTCTAATTTGCACTTTTAACCTTGATCTTTCTCTGATTTATGGAAAGACCGTCTTTCAAGAGCCGAACTCTCAATTCTTTCCAAGTAATTTAATTTGCCTATAAAAATATCTAAAATTACTATGTTAAACATATAGAATAATAGATGGAGTAACTTTTATTTATATATCAGGGTTTCTAATAAATTTTAATTTTAAGACAAAAATCAGTATAAAATGCTTTCTATAAATATTAAATATGATAAAATATCCTGTGAGACCGTCTCACCATAGCAAATGTGAGACGAGGGACCAAAGTGAAATTATTAGAACCAGGACTGAAAAATAAGGACAAGGTTGTAATTATTAGAAAATAGGTTCAGATTACAATCAACTACCATTTTTTTTTAGAAAGAAAATCCCCAAAATGAAGTGATTTCAATCCTTCTGAAATTCAATTTGATTGAAATCACCAAATCAAATCTCATAAATACCATATTTATGATCGCAAATTGCAGATTGAATCTGTGCAAATCACCGGACCGAAGCTGAAATTTTGCTAATCGGTCATTTTTTAGCAAATCTGGACCGAGCGCTGAATTTTCGCATCTTGCTATGAATTTAGCAAAGCGAAGATGAAATGAACGCAAGTTTGAAAGCTTCTACGATCCGCGATGATGAATTTAACGAGGTAATATCAAATTTACGGTTTCAAATATCAATTTTCATCAACATTAGCCAAAATTTTTGAGAAATTTCATAAACTAATTTCATGAAGGTGGTGTTGTTATAAGCGATGGAAAATGAAGCAATTCAAGGCAATACAATCGTTTAATATAGAGGAGAGAGATACAGAGATGTTGAAACTGAAAAATTCAGCAAACATTCATCAAGGTTTGGATTTTAAGTACTGTAGTAATGTTACTAAATTTGACATTACGAAAATATTGTTAAATGCACGATGAAACTTTATGAACATATTTTGCTAGGTGATTGTTCAATGTTTGGAATTTGATTAGATGTATTTTCTTAAAAATAATTTAGTATTTTAAGTTTGCTGGAATGTATGAAGTAATAAGTTCAATGCACGATGTAACTGTATGAACTACATGTTCATATTTTGCTAGATGATTCGTCAAGGTCTGAAATTTGATTAGATGCAGTTTTGTTTAGAAGATTTTAGTGTTTTTAAATTTGTTGGAGCATATGAAGTAATATATTAAATACACAATGTAACCGCATGAACACATTGAAATAATGTGTTCATATTTTGCTTGATGATTTGCATAGGTCTGGAACTTGGTTAGATGCATTTCGCTATAAATATTTTTTTGTTTGAAATTTGCTGGAACGTATGAAGTAATATGTTAAATACACGATGTGACCGCATGAAGTAACGTGTTCATATTTTGCTAGATGATTCGCTAATGTCTGAAATTTGATTAGATGCATTTTGTTAAGAATATTTTCATATTTTAAAATTTGCTAGATCGTATGAAGTAATATGTTAAATACACGATGTGGTCACATAAACACGTGAAGTAAGTTCATATTTCTATATGATTCGTCAAGGTCTTGAATTTGATTAGATACATTTTGTTAAGAAAATTTAATAATTTTTAAATTTTCTGGAACTTATGAAGTAATAAGTTAAAAACACAATGTAACCGCATGAACACGTGAAGTTATGTGTTCATATTTTGCTAGATGTTTCGTCAAGATCTGGAACTGACTAGATGAATCTTGCTAAGAAGTTTTTGGCATTTTAAAATTTGTTGTAACGTATAAAGTAATATGCTAAATACACGATGTAAACGAATGAACATATAAAGTAATGTGTTCGTATATTACTAGATGATTCATCAAGAACAAATATTTCATAAAATTGATATTTTATATTTTTGTTGAACCGCCTGAAATAAGATGTATACGCACTATTAAAATGCCTAAACACATAAGTGATTTGTTTATATATTGCTAGATGAATCATGAAAATGTAGATTTCATTAGATGAACTTTGTTATGAAACGTCTGAAATAAGATGTTTTGTACTTGATGAAATTGTTTAAATGCATGAACTGATGTGTTTATATATTATTAAATCAATCTTTTAAAAAATATATATTACTAAATCAATCATCAAAGTCGGGATTTAATTATATGAATGTTGTTATGAAAAATTTGATATCTTAAATTTTGCTAAAATGTTTGAAATAACTTGATATATGCACGATGCAAACGCCTAAACACGCGATGTAATACGTGTATATACATTAGCGTCTGAAATACTTGTTAGAATAACTAAACGAAGCCCTTAAATGCACGAACAAATAGAAAAAAAAATTTGATGTAATGAATTTGTATATATTACTGGATGTAGTTTATAATTGATACACATTTGCAGGAATCGATTTTGACCACACTTTGAGCGACTTATAATTGATGTCACAAATTTCTTCAGAAGTTTGAGAGCAAAATACTATTGGAATTTCATGATTTGTACAGAAAACAATCAAATGTATTGGGATTTAGGGGTGTGATTTGTTGGAATAATGTACTTCAGTCAATGTGCATTTTCCATATATAGTTAATTACAGAGACAATTAATTCAGTTATTTTGAGTGATTGAAATATTTAGCTGGAAATCGCTTTCAATTAGCTAGCATCAATTATGTTGGGCTTGCAGCTTATTATGACTGAACCTATAGGGTCACACACAAGACATGAAATTGGATAAAAGAAAAGGCTAGGAGCCCAGATAGTATTTTTATGAGAATTGAGTTTAGAACTCATTAAGGCTAATTGGGCTAGGCCCATATTGATTTGGATTAGGGTTTCTTGGATGAATGATTATTATGTATAAATAGATATTTTTAAAGAAATGTTCATTATGACAACATTAGAACTCTAGCCATTACAGACGGTAGAAACCAATTCAACCATTCTCAGAAAGCAAACCTCACCGTATAGAGAAGAGAAGAAGAAAGACTGGATCTTTGCTTGCTGATATATGTTCTAAGCTGACGGCGGTGGAGGCGGTCTAATCGTGCTGTGTGGATACGTATAGAGAATCACATCCGGGATTCTCATCTCCGTATTTGATTGAATTCGATGGTAAAGCACGCTTCAAAGGTAATCTAAACTCTTAGATAGATTCGAGTTAAATGCATGCATGAGATCCGAGATTAGATATTGATTTTCCGCTAAATTAGATTTAGTCAATTCCCAACAGTGATATCAGAGCCTCTTGCATGTTTTAGTTTGATCTAAACAATATGTGAATTAGATTTACATAATATGATGTTTAGATTTGTGTTCATGTTTTAATCAAATTAATTATTTAATAATTTGATTTGATTTAAACCCACTCTAAAATTTATTTATTTATTAAATCCTTTAAAAAAATTTGGTGCTCATGCCAGAAAGTACTGTGCATGCCGGAAAGTACTGTAGCAACGCCGCCAGGTCGAGGCAGCAAGGCAGCGGCGGGCGCTGGTGGTTGCTTCCCAACAGTAAACCCTAGCTCAAGTTTAAATTAGCTAGGCCATAATTATAACTTTGCTGAATTATTTGGATTTGGCCCTGCTTGGTCTTGATACTCAGACCGGGTCTGGTCAGCCTTTGATCTGACCGAATCGGTTGGTTTTAGGTTTGACTGGGCTGACCTGGTTCAATAATTTTTTTATTATTTTTCTCTAAACTAGGCTGGACTTCTACTTATTTGGGCTCAATTTTTTTTTAAAAAAATTGGATTCTGATTTGGCAAAGTCTTGGGAAAGACGGTCTTTCCATAATCCTATGGAAAGACGGGGTTTTAAAATAATAAAAGGTATAAGGTCTTAGTTGCAATATTAAAAATTTATTATGCAACATGTAATAGTTATAAAGTTTATAACCCGATTCATGCAACCCAAAAATTTTATCTTAATTTATTCTAATTTACACTTTAAACATTGGTCTTTCCATGGCGTATGAAAATACCGTCTTTCAAGAGACGAACTCCTTAATGGCAAAGTCTTGGGAAAGACGGTCTTTCAATAATCCTATGGAAAGATAGGGTTTAATTAAAATAATAAAAGGTATGAGGTTTTAGTTGCAATATTAAAATTTTATTATGCAACATGTATAGTTATAAAGTTTATAACCCGATTCATGCAACCCAAAAATTTTATCTTAATTTCTTCTAATTTGCACTTTAAACCTTGGTCTTTCCATGGCTTATGGAAATACCGTCTTTCAAGAGACGGACTCTTGCTTAATATACTTAGTTTATTTAGTAATTTAGAATTATTAAATGTAACAAAAGAAAATAATTAATGTTAATAATTTTTTAAATTAGTTAACTTAATTACTTTGGTATGGTTAGTTACATAATTTATTATGTGATTTTATTCCAATTTGCTTTTATATGTTATTGGGCCGTTCATTTTAGAAATGAATGGATGCATACATGAATTGGATAAGTGCAGGGTTATCGGTGACTAGTATGACCCAACTAGATATTTAAATATGGTATATGTGCCATTTATTGAACATTGTAATTAAATACAGTCCGTGTAACTTTTATTGCTATGTTGTAAATTTATTTTCAGTTTTATTATTCAAATTGAAATAAATTGTAAGTTCGATGAGAAGATAGAAGGTTGAGATCCAACAGACAAGATGAAGTTTTTGTCAAGATTAGGGAGTCGTACTAGGATCACTTTAGATAAATTTATTTATTGCTTTATATTATAAATGCAAGTGATTGGTTTTATGTGTGTGGGATGATTATGAAGTTAGTTCACTAACAATCAAACCAACATAACGAACCAAGGTCCCAAATGCAATAATGAGCAAAAATTTGCTTTTCCAAAACAAGAACACCCATTAAGCCCTCGATCACTAGTGACAAATTTCACCAAAGCGACAGTGACACTTCTAATCTTGGGACAAATGCGAGTAGACCTAGTGAAAGGGTATGCACGTTAGTGTTGGTTTGCTCATCAATATCAGTGAGGGGTCCTCAGATGTTAAGGCAAAATGAGATAGGTAGTACATTGGATGCACGCTATCGACCAAGAGTAGTATTTGATACTATTATCAATGGGATTGCTTATATAAAATCAAAGCAATTGAGACAAGCCAAAGGATGCTTAAGACCTTGTGATTTTGAGGGTCTTGAATCATTGTATTCATGTGACCAACTTGGATAGAATAAAATGTTGAATAACTTCTAATAAGGTTTGTAGCTTTGTTCAAGTTATTCAGTTTAAACTGGTTTTTAAAACATTTATTTTATATTATAGTAATCATGTATAAATACAAACAATAACTCTTCTAAACTGCTCTCGATGATTTGGAAGGATGAATTGTACGACAGTTACTTGGCAAAGGAACTTGATTATAGTTCTAGAAGAAGTATGTCATTGACATTCAAATCCCTGATGTCAAGTGTCTTATGTTGAATAGTATAAATACTTTGTTTTGTCTATGGTTGAGAGTTGGCCTTGACATCTATCTCTATTCACTCTATGATGGTTTGGAACTATTTAAGTGGAAAATAATAGACTTTGACTAAGTTGCATGGAATGCTTAAAATAAGCCGAGTCAAGCGTCAAGATTGAGACCATGAACAAGGTTCTATTAGAGCATAAGTGAAAGGGATCTGAATCATAAATGGGAGAATGAAGAAGTGGGATAGGGCAAGGGTAACCATAGTACTCATGTGCCTAAGACACAACATACTGCCAGGAAGCAGAAAGTTGTAAAGTCTGATATGTCCCAATACTTCTACTGCAATGACTCGTGCCTTTAGAAAGGATACTGCCCTTAGTTCTTAGAGGATAAAGAATTGGCAAGTAGGTTACATTGCAGTTATATACGTCATGGACAATCTTTGTTGTTAATAACTCTACTGATGGGTATTGAATACCATATGTGCTTCTCACAATTTCAAAAATGCGGAGAGGAAAAAGTAGGAGTTAAGATTGATGAGAGGTCAACCTACATGAGGGAAATGAAGCAAGGGTTGTTCCATTGACCGTAGGAACTTATAGTTTATCTATGCCTTAGGCTTACACTGGGTCATATAATAGTTATTTTGATCTAAGTGTTACTACAACACAATTACCATTTCCGTGTTTGACAAGAGAGGTTATCATTGTGATTGGAGCTATAGCTGTTCCATTTTAAATGGATGTGTTGTGGTTTTGCAAAATAAGACAAGTGTCTTCATATGCTTGATATGGATAAAAAGGTTTATGACGTAAATATCAAAAGGGCTAAAAACAAATTATTCGAGTCCGGGGTACCTCTGGAATTGTCGATTTGGCCACATTAACATAAAGCACATGCAGAGACTCCGACAAGAGGGTACTATGGAATCGTTTGACTTGGAGTCGATTGAGACCTGCAAATATTGCGATGGAAAAATGACAAAATCACCCTTCATAGTGATGGATGATAGAGCAAGTGAATTATTAGGTCTTATTAACAAAGTTTTTTGTAGACCAAAATGTGTTCAATTGCAAGAAGTGGATTCATGACTTCATTAGCTTCACTAGCGATTTGAATGAATGTAGTTGTTTGCTTAATGTAAGGCAAGTCTAATTCTTTTGAGAAATTGAAGGAGTTTCTGAATGAAGTTTGGAATATACTTGGCAAGAAAATTGAAACACTTCAATTGGATTGATATGGTGAATATTTGAGTCAGGAATTTGTTGATCATCAGAGAGAATGTGACATTCTTTCATAATTGAATCATGTAGGAATACCTTAATGAATGGTGTGTTCGCAAGGATAAATTATACCTTATTGGATATGGTTAGTTCAATGATGGGTCAAGCCAGTCTTCAAGTTTTCTTATGAGGGACATGCTCTTCTAAAAAGGTAGTGTTCACATTGAACTAGGCATTGTCTAAAGCGGTAGGAAAGACACCATATGGGATATGCAAGGAAGGGTTCTTTGAATGTCTTTTCTCTTAAAGATTTGGGGTTGCAAGGTATATGTGAAACAAGGTTTCCTAGTGAGCTTGCACCAAGTCTGATGAATGTCTCTTTATGGGATATCCAAAAGAGATAAATGGGCATTACTTCTATAGTCATTCTGAGAACATTGTTTTGTTTCTCGAGAATGTGTCCTTTTAGAGAAGTATCATCTTTCCAAAATGACAAGTGGGAGGAATTTAAACTTCAATAAGTTTTGAGGTGAGCAACAGTCAATTTTGGAAACATCGATCCCTTCATGTGAAGTGGTGAAGATGAATACGAAAAAGTCGTAAAGACTATTGAAAATGCTCATGCCCTAGTTGGTGAGGAAGGTATAGGACTCAGACGGAGGTACATTTATGTCCTTGCGACTGAAAACTATGAAAGCATACTTTTATAAAGTGAATTTTAGGGTGTAGATCATCTTTCCAAAATGACAAGTGGGAGGAATTTAAACTTCAATAAGTTTTGAGGTGAGCAACAATCAATTCTGGAAACATTGATTCCTTCATGTGAAGTGGTGAAGATGAAAATGGGAAAAGTCATAAAGAATACTGAAAACAATCATGCTCTAGTTGGTCATAAAGGTATAGGATTCAGACGAAAGTACATTTATGTCCTTGCGACTGAAAACTATGAAATCATACTTTTAGAAAGTGATGAACCTATGACTTAAAATTAAGATTTGACAAGCCCTAACTCCGCAAAGTGGCTTAAGGCTATGAAATTTGGAATAGACTCTATGTATGAAAGCCAAGTTTGGAATTTGGTTGAATTACTAAAAGGTTAAGACTAAAATGATGGATTTCAAGATGAAACCACAAATTTATGTTTTCAAGGCTAGAATGATAGTTAAAGGGTATAAACAACTCCAAGGGATGGATTATGATGAGACATTTTCTCCAGTTGGAATGCCTAAGTCTATTTTGAATTTTCCTAGCAATTGCAACTCATTCTGATTTTGGAATCTGGCAAATGGAAGTCATAACCGTCTTTCTTAATTGGATTTTGGAAGAAGCTATGTATGCAACACAATCTAAGGGTTTTATTGGCCAAAATAACTAGGAAAATATATGAGCTTCAGAGATCTATTTATAGATTGAACCAAGTATCAAGGAGTTGGAATATACGTTTCAATGAAGCAATTAAGAGATTGGCATTCAAAGAAATGTTATGGAATCTTGTGTATACAAGAAGGTTACTGGGAGCAATATTGAATCCCTACTCCTCTATGTCGATGACATTGGAAACTACTAACGGAAGCTGGAGTCTGTGAAGACTTAGTTTGGAAAGTGTTTTGTGACGAAGGACTTAGAAGAGGTAAAGTACATGTTGGGCATCAAGATCTACACTGATAGATCAAAGAAGATGGTTGACCTTAGACACAACACTTTTTAGGTAAGTTGTTTGATAGGTTCAATATGAAAGATTTTATAACCATGATTCATGGCATAACTCTTAGCAAGACTTGACGTTTATCGAAATCCGATGAGCAAAAGATAATGAGTATGATCGCTTATGCATATGCACTAGGGTCTATCATGTATGTTATGATATATATTCACGGTTATATCTCACATGCTTAGAGCACGACAGTGAGACATAAAATAGACTAAGGTGAGGCGCATTGGTGTGCGGCCAAGAAAATTGTTTTAGTGCCTGAAATGGACTAAAGGTATATTCCTGATTCTATTTATAAAATGAGCTAGTTGTGAAAAATGATAAGTAAATCACTGTTGTTTGATTTTACAACTGAACCTGAGTACATTGATGTTCTAGTTATCATAATTTTATGATTTTAGACACTGAAGATTGAATCGTTTAACATATTATGAAATTATCATTTTAATTTGGTTTAGTGTTGAATGAAAGTCCAAAATCAATTTACATCTCTAAATAGGTTATCAAGAATATGTCTTGGATAATGAAACCCTATTTAGTGAACTGAAGTGTAAGATTGATTATGTCCCTAGTTTAGGTCATTGAGAGTGGATACTCATAACTGAAGAAAACTAGTTTGCAAGTTGATTCACAGCGTTGTTTCAAGGGCTGAAGGATATGGGATGTCATGAATCGATTGTATGGATGCAAGTTGGGAACTTGTATTGAACAGACCCGCCATGAGAATACTTTAAGATATTTATAATGTCATAAGTATGTCTCATTGACTATATGATTGTATTCCTCACGCCTGAGTAATTCAGTGTTCGCTTGCTTGTGGATTGGTGTACCTTGAGGCTGTCAAACGTCACCCCGTAAAAGGAGACTATAAAGGCAGTTCTTGGGTTGCCATGAATCGAGTGGAGAAAACTTGAATGTACAAGAGTGGGGTTGTCCTCTCATTTACATGAGATTGTTGTCTCATGGGCCTCTCGGAGAGTTGGGACTGCAAAATGCATGATTGTGCTCAGATGGATTAATGATTAATCATATGTCTTAACAGTTTGACTCGGGAATTTGAGAAATGCATTTGAACTTGATAAGGATGACACGTTATCTTACCTTATGTTCAGATGAAGACATTAAGTGACAAAGGAATACGAATGCACACTTGTTCTAAAGGACAAGTGGGAGATTGTTGGAATAATATCCTTCAGTCAACGTGCATTTTCCATGTATAGTTGGAGGATTAATTACGAAGATAATTAATTTAGTTATTTTGAGTGATCCAAATTTTTAGCTGGAAACTGCTTTTGATCAGCTAGCATCAATTATATTGGACTTGCAACTTATTATGACTAAACCTATAGGGTCACACACAAGACATGAAATTGGATAATAGAAATATTTATTGGGCTAGGAGCCCAGATAGTATTTATATGAGAATTGAGTTTAGAATTCATTAAGTCTAATTGGTCTGGGCCCAAATTGACTTGGATTAGGGTTTCTTGGATCAATGACCATTCTGTATAAATAGACATTTGTAAATAAATATTCATTATGACAACATTAGAACCCTGGCCGTTACAGACGGTAGAAACGAGAAACCAATCTAACCATTCTCAGAAAATAAACCTCACCATATAGAGAAGAAGAAAGACTAGATCTTTGCTTGCTGATCTATGTTCTAAGTTGACGGCGGTGGAGGCAGTCTAATCGTGTTGTGTGGATACGTATAGAGGAATCACATCTGAAATTATCGTCTCCGTAGTTGATTGAATTCGATGGTAAAACACGCTTCAAAGGTAATCTAAAATCTTAGATAGATTCGAATTAAATACACGCATGAGACCCGTGATTAAATAATTATTTTTCCGCTAAATTAGATTTAGTCAATTCTCAACATGATTTTCAACACAATGAGGTAAAAAAATGGAACCCTCATAGGTAGACTTGTGAAGCAAAGGTTAAAAAAGTCAAATGAATTTGCTCCAAAAACTTCCAAGACAACTGAAAATTCAAGCACCGGTGTATTAGGACCCTCGCTTACTAAACCACCAACAAACCAAGATCAGATCCATCTCCCACAAAGATAAAAGGAAGAAGTAAGAGAATTGAAGCATGGAATCAAAAGAAGAAACCAAAGACAAAAGAGTTTGGTACAAAGACACCAAAGCATAAAGTGATCTAGACTATGAGTTTCAATTTTATATTGTATCAGTATAGTACTACAATCATGTATTAAAATCGTAGCATTATTTTATAGACATCATGTGAGCTGTAAAATTAATACTTTAAATTGCTCTTCTAATGCTTTAAAAACCTCAACTTAAGTGAAGACCAGCAATAGTTGAAGTTTAAATCAGTAAAATAATGTTCAAATCAGTAAACTCAAACCAACAATATATTTAAACTAATGGTTCTAATAAGTAAATTAAAGGCATGCATACATGAACTAAACATACTGTAAGAAATCTAAAATATAAAGAACCCAAACTAAACCAACTCAAATGCCATGCTTTGACAAAATTATTAAACTTGTAATATCCAAACTAAACACTTAAGTAATTGAACTAAAGAGTTAAACCATCAAACTAATCATATCCAGAACTTGTAACATAAAAATAACAATTCATAATCCAACACTTACATGCAAATTCAAATCAGTAAACTCCATCCAACAATATACGTAAACTAATGTTTCTAATCAGTGAACTAAAGGAAAAGGTACGTGAACTACCATACTGTAAATTTGAAAAACTCAAACTAAACCATCCCAAATGACATTGCTCTGACAAAACTATTGAACTTGTAATATCCAAACTAAATCTTTTAATAACCAAAATAAATAGATAAACCATCAAACTAACATGTTTGTTTCTTTTCCTTATCCAATTGACAGAGCCTCTTGATCTTTTTCCCTATCTTAAAGTTTGTGAATTCATTTCCTTCTACATTAATGTGGATTTGGATATCGAACGCAAGTTCATGTCAGGGTTTGAATTTGTTTCTCTAGAGTACAACATAACACTGTAGTAATAACACATAAATTTTGCATAAGATGGTATAAAGGCATCACATGGTCATCGTTCATTTCTTCCTTAAACTAACTCATCTCTCCTTCTCACATTATACTACTTAGTTAATAACAAAGTGTGGAGGAATTCCCCAACACAAGACATCGGCTTCGAAATGAAGGTGGGTGAGACAAAATCTGAATCTTGGTGAATTTACACTAGAAAAACCAAATACATCAAATACTTGAAGTAATTATACATTGTTAATTATAAGTATATCATTATCTTTAAAAGTATAAAAGTCAAAACTAACTTCATAAAACGATTAACAAATATTCTAAATATATGAACAAAGTATACATTTTCTACATGCAGTTCTATAAAAAAAACACGAACAAGATTGTCGATTCTCTCGCCTTTTGCAAGGCACTGAAGGACCTCATCTCATCATATAACTTCATAGCCTTCTCAACCTTCGCTCCACTGTCGTATATGTTCAACATTTCTGTGTAACTCCAACTATTCGGCCTACACTTATCATCCAACCCATTTATATCCTCGAAAAGTTGATCAGCCTCTTACTCCTGCCTTAAATCGGGCACTTACACAACAACGAGTTGTACAATATGAAATCCATCGGCCATTATTCACCTTCATCCTTTCCTATAGTTCCAACACATTCTTCATCCACCTAGCATTCCCATAAACTGTGATCAGAGAGGTCAGAGTCTTCCCATAAATATTGTAACATAGGACAACATCAGTAAATAATATAATAAACCACTCATAACAATAAACTAACGAAATAATATACAAAACCAAATATTGATCCGACGCACACAATATAACGAACATCACGAACACCAAGAATAAGCGAGAAAACTACAGATATATAACAGCCAAGCAAGGCTACCTACCAAAAACTTTGCATACAAAGATCAGTTCTGAGTTTTCTTCTTCAACTAGAGCCTACAACAACACTCAACAATGTTATCATACGCTAAAAACTCCATTGCATGTGCAACAACTATAATAAAATGCAATTTAAGCTACAATTACACAATCTGATGCCCCAAACATCATAACTGACCTTTTAACTCAGATATAATGTTAGCAAGGAAAAACTAGTACATGATATAGGAAACTATGTGACCACATTGACTCCAAGTGATCATAATTCTTCATCTAATAGTTTGGTACAATATAGTCGCAAACTATCAATGGTCAAAACACACGATGACAACCACACAAAAATCTACCCAATTCCAAAGCAAAGCAGCTATAAAATCATCAACATTTAAAATCCAACACCATGTACCGATACCGTACACCTAAGACTACAAATAGGTAAACAAATTACTGATATAATTGTACAAAAAATAAAATATAAAACAACTCATACGCAACAACGACACCATATAGATTTGCTAAATCTGAAACTGCCATATATTTTCCAACCTAGCTATCCTTCACCCTCGTTAGTTTCTTAATTTCCTTCAAAACCTGCATTTATCACCCTTGTGAAAATCATAAACCAATCAAAAACTCAAGGTTTCATAACAACAAAAACATTACCTCTGATGCAACATAGTGAGTTACTTTGGAGATAAATTGAATCTGCCACAATATATCAACTTTTACTCTTTTCGTAATCTTTGGTGACTTGAGTCATGACCTGTAGCAATCAATAGAATTGATCAACTTAACAGAGTAAAAATTAGTATAATACTCGATCTAAAACCGATGATGAACACTCAAATAAAACACAAAAACAGAGGATTGAAACAATGAACACACCATAAAAAGAGGGAATCACATTCAAACATGCCAGAATAACAACCGTGAGGCCGAAAATCGAAGATCAAATCAATAAAACGAGAAAAAACCATACCACCTTCATATACGAAAGAAATTTTGAATTTCTTCAAAATATTAGTGATTTGACACCGATTTGATGCCGATAGACCACCTCCCGGTTGAAAAAATTAGAAATCGCTTAGATTTACCTACGCTTGGGGCAAAATCAGTGGTTTCAGCGAGAAATCGCGATGAAATTGACGGTTGAAATGCAAAACCTACTATTTCGAAGGGAGAAAATAAGTTTCTGGAAAATAAGCAAAATCTAAACTAAACACATGAACATGCAAACTGAACACATAAACAACCCAACTACTCTATTATACACCGTTTCATACCAGTAAAAACAACATAACACAGATCAACAACTAAAAATTTAGCAAACATAGCAACATCAACACAAAAAAACAGAGTAGCATCAACAAGAATGAATAACACATCAAATCAATCAACAAAAAAATAAAAAAATCAAAGAAAAACAACACAAAACCCTAACAATACAAAAATTAACAAAAGAAAAGAAAATCACCTTTTGATTCAACAACGGATGAGGTAGGAACACCGTCATCAACATTCAAGTTATTTTTACCAGCAATATCTTCCTTCAATTTCATCATATCTACAAAATAGCAAAACACAAATTGAAAACACGCAATATAAGGCAAAAATAACAAATGCATGGCCGGATTTACGAAGTCAAATGATGGAATCAACATGAAAACAACCGGAAACTTGAAGAAAGCAAAAAGCCCCAAATCTTACCTCTATCAGACCACAAAATCCAAAAAAATTGAGAAAATCTTGCCTCTATCAGACCGCATAACACACTGTGACGCAATGTAGACTTCGACTAAAACCTTTTACCTTTCCAAAATTCTAATTCAACCTCATCTTTTTCCATATGCCTATGTAAAGACGGTCTTTCCCAAAACTTCGTCTATTTATACGACTCTATTTTATTCTTTTTAGAAATGGCATATTTTAGTACATATCAATATGTGATCGGTAATAGTATTAAAATTAAGTTCGTCTCTTGAGAGACCATATTTCCACAAGTTAAAGATCAAAGTTTAAATTGCAAATTAGAAGAAATCAAGATAATTTTTTTGGGTTGCATTAATCGAGTCAAAAATTTATAACTACTGCACGTTGCATAGTACATTTTTAATATTGCAACTAAAACCATTTACCTTTATATAGTTATATTTTGACTTCGACTTTCCTTATGCCTATGGAAATGCAGTTTTTCTCAAGATTTTGTCATAAAAATTTAAATGTATTAAGGTATATTATATTTTAATATTAATATTAAATTTAGTTTATTAAAAAATTTAACTTTCTTTAATCTGTATAATTATGAAATATTGACAATTTAAGACTATTTTTTTATTATGATGAATTTATATATTTTTTGGATCAAAATTTAAAACTTATGTTTTATTTATTTGTAATTCAATCAATTAATCATTAATTGCTGACAATATCCCTAATTTAAAAATTTTAGATTGAACATACATAATTTTTTATCATTATAAATAAGCTCCTCATTATATTTGACAGTGCATGGCTTACCCACTGGTGCTGCCAGAAATGTCCAACCTTTTACGGAGTACGATATTTGTTGACCACAATAGTTTTTTCATTTTCGGTCTTCTCTAGAATGTTTAATAAAAAAATGACCTCCTCTATAATGTCTTTTTTGGAAAAAAAATAGCACAATGTTATCAATTAGTCACAATATATTTTAAAAAAGTATTGGAAGAAGAAGAAAATTGACATCTATAACTCAATTGCACAATGTTTAATTAGTAAAAACTATCATCTAATTTAAATATTTTAAAAAATTTATAAAAAATTGTATGATAATAATAATAATAAATTATCTAAACCGTGCAATAGCATGATATTACAATCAAATTTTCAAAAATTTGATCACTTTTTATATTCTATAGAATCTGTATGCATGCAATGTTGATAGTGATAATGTTATTTAACTAAAATGGTATTTATTAATAATTTTATCAACTAATTAAATTAAATTAAATAAATATTTATTTATATAATAATATTCAAATTCACATCAACCACCACAAACCTCCGGTGAAAACAAACTAATGCATCAATTCTCCATGGAGGCTCCTACCCATAAACTAATAATATATCCAATAACAAGCATGAATCACAACCTACATCCATATTGATTCCAGCTGCGAAAAGCAACTTGTTAACAACTAGGACTACTTCAGCAATTGACTCGTCCAATTTGAAAATCCTCAACCAGTTGCTGTTTCACGCAACAATGAGTTAATTGAGTGGCTGCATGATTCCAGCAAAGTACTAGACAAATGATTACATCTACAATTATAGCAATACTAGTAGGATCCACATCAACAATATGGTTGACCCGCATTCATCCAAGGTCGTTAAAATAATTCATGGGAGGTCAACTAAATTAACCCGAGCGGAGGACGTTCAAAAGAGTCAAAAATCAAATTTATATTCTGCTCCCAAACTTACTACTAAGCTACCTATAGGGTAGACAGTGGCAAGATCGGGTTTGTCGGAGGTTTTTCAACTAACAACTACAAGCATATGAGATCACACGAGATTAAACTATATAGACTAGCACTTGGGGTGGGGGGGGGGGGTATTTGCGTAACATGATTGATAAATGACTCTTATCCTTGATTCATTCACATATAAAACCTATCTTATGCCTACGTCACATAGTGTGGAGATAGCTAAATATTTTCCTTCGTCTGTCACACAAAGGTACTTACTACCCCCCAATACATGCATATCTCACCGTCTCCGTGATTAGGGATGCCTTTAGTTCACCGACATCACAGACCATCCCCGTTATCTCACTCCCAATGCTGCCCTCCTAAAAAAGCATTGCCTCGCGTAGGTCGCAACCGTTAGATATGAAAGTGTTGGCATTGCATCCCAGGCACTCCACTATGGATATCAATCCCTAGGCCTAGAGAGGCAAATGAAATGATACCTTGTGATGACTCTAGAGTTGGCACAACTCTAGTTGCTACAAATAATTATGCTAATGTATTGGGGTAAGCCAAGGGTTTTCCCTCATCAGGATTTTCCGAATCGATCGCCAGACATGTGATTTCTCACACAACTAGCCAATTAGAATTATGGTTTAACAAATAGGAAGATACTCTCTCAAGGTAACATGAATGCACCCATCTCCCCGGTGTTCTTGAACCTACTCCATAATTTAACACTCCCAAGATAGCAATTAAGACTAGCACGATATTACACTACCGTACATGTATGGATGCATCATATTAATGAAATAGCATAAACCTCACAAGAGTGGAAAACATAAATCAAGCACAAATATTCATAGAACATAGATATAGGAGAATCTATAAATCTCAAAAGCCAAAATCAATTCATGAGTACAAATACTACCCGAAGCAAACTAACTACTCCCTAAGAAATAGATCCATGGCAATGTTGAGTTAAATTCCATAGATCTAAGAAAATATGATGAAGAAAAGAAAAGAAAAGAAAAGAGAAGGAAAAGAGAAGAAGTACTCTAGAAAGAGAGAGAACTCTCATCTTCCTTCTACCTACCAAGAGAGAGAAAAAATCTACATTTTGCCTACTTAGAGACAAAAAAACCCTAACAGCTGCAATTTTCATGGGAAGGCTCGTGTGGCACAAGCCATGCTGGCCATCATTGGCACGGGTCGTCCTGGGTGGCTCTGGTACGACCTGTTCTAATTGGTACGGTTTGTGCTTTGTGTCTCTGGCACGGGTCGTGCCGGCTGACACGGGTCATTGGCTGGTGCTCGATTTTTGCCTTCTACACATCCACATTATTTGGCATAGGCCGTTGGCTGGGAGTATTTCCGGATCGGTTGAACGACGCAGGCCATTTGTTTTCTTGCGAGCCGTTGGTTGGGAGTCATTTTCAAAGAAAAACGGTGGTCGGCCATATCGTTCTTTGCATCCCATGGGTTGGTCTTCACATTTTTAGAAGTAAAACAACACGATCCATGTCCATACTTGGCCTCGCAAAGGATTGGGGCAACACAGTCTGTGTTGCACCAAACGACTCGTGCCAAGGGGTGTGGCACGGCCGAAACGGCCCAAACACCTCCTTTCGGCCAAAATGGCTTGTGTTGGGTAGAACAATTTGTGCTGATGCCTCCTAGCACAGCATGTGCCATTGGCACGGTCCGTGCTGGAGGTCTCTGGCATGTAGCCGACCAGTCCTTCTCATTTCAAAATTTATTTGCACCGCTACAGATGAACCGCTGATCTGTTTTGAGAGTTCTTGTAGTCGATTTTATAGTGCTCGAGAAGATGAATCTAATGGTACCCACCTTAGACGCTGATTCTTCTTGGATTGTTCCAAAAAAACTCTGTAAAACTCTCATATCTCAATTCATCCACTTCTTTGTCTTCCTTCTTCAACCCTTCTATCTTCTACCACGTTTTGGCTCTTGGTCTTTAGTTTTCTACCATTCTTGCGGATGGCCTTCTAATATCTACTACCACCCTTGCGAGTGGCCTTCTACAAATGAAGAAAAAATACTCATGAGCAACCTACTAGTAAGATCACAAAGGAAGATCTAGTTTCCCGTGAATATAATGTATCCATTAGTTCCAATGAAGTCTACAAAACACAGAATTTAGATAAGAAAATAAAAAATGGCCATCTAAAACCTTTGTCATGTAAACCTAACTAAAACTAGCAATCAACCAAATAAAACCTAATAACAAATGTTTTTGATTGCATTAGTTAACACATGCATTATGGAGTAGATCAACGGTACAAAGAGACAAGATACATTGTTGAACCACTCATATTCAGCCATTTTAATCACAAAAAGATCTAAAAGTATGGGGCAAATTGCATACTTTATAATCATGTTGGGAAGGAAGTGTAATTAGGACCATAATAATTATCAACAACTCAAAGAAGCATCATCGAGAAGAATTCGATGTGCCTGACCTAAAATTGACAATATCATGTAAATTGAATATGCATAGACAAAAACATCAATTGTAATAAAATGACATCATCAATGAAACCTGTGATTCCCAGTGTGTTAAATCCTTGATGGACTTTAAGAAGCCCAAACAAGAAGTGCAAAAAGGTATCTTTCATGCACAAGCAAAACCTCACTTTTAAATTATGAAGCATGTTTAACAGCACCATAAAACCTAAATGTAATTGTAAACGAGTGAGAGATTCATACCGCTTACAACTCTAAAATGGCTCGCCCGGCAATTTTAGATATTCCATTTTCAATTTCTCTTTGTTCAGCAATTTCAGTTAGACAGGGCAAACCGCTTAGTTCAGAAGCAATAAACCAAAGCTTAAGTGCCTCTTCATCAAGAATATGAAAGTTCAGACCTCTTGCAATATGATATCTCACAGGTAATAGAATATATGTCCGATCAATATCTTCAACAACTTTGCAACTAAAACCAATAATTGCTTTTCCCAAACTTATCATCATATCAAGAGCATCTCCTGAACTACTGGTGACAGGGGTAAATTTTTTATGAAGACCTTACACATTTGGTCTCAAAGCAGTAAGAGACTTGTTGTCTTCCACTCTATATGAAACCAAACCAGAAGCAATGTTACCGATACTTACAGAATTAGAAGATTCAGATGAACCAACATGTTGTACAAGAGACAAGTAGTTCTCAAGGACATCAATGAAAGTATCAATTGAGCTCATAAGAAGAGATATTGATGTAGAAGATCTCTCACAATCTCAAGCCTGATCCCTTGGACCGTAACACCCATTGTGTGGATTTCAATCACCAATTCCCACAGAACTGAAAAAATAGGATAATGTTACTTACCAAAGGCACAAACACTGGCTAGCACCAAGCTATCACCCACTCCAGTTCCAGAAAGAAGCATGCCTCATTGTGCCTTGACAAGATTCCCTGAATATAGCTGGCAAACTAGGCAAACCAACCTTTTTGTTGTTCTTCTTCCCAATTTCACTAGGTACCGGTTGTAGGCATCGAGAAGATAATGCATATCTTATGGGAAAGATTCGATCGCCAGGGACGATCATGACCACTACAGCAACTCGATTCCCACATACAAATAATGGCAACTCAATCTTCCTGGCATTTGATGCTTGTCATAATATGATTAGCCCTCACCCCCACATACATTATTTCCCCACATATTTCTTTCAAAATTCCTATTTTCAGCTTTTACTTACAACCATCCAGCTTGTCACCTCGTCAAGTAACATACATATCATTGTTTTTAACCACATCATTTTATATATACTACTCATTATTTGTATTTTTAAAATTATATTTAAGAATATATAAATATTAATTATATAAATTTGATGTAAAATAAAAATATTTAATCATGATTCTAATTCATTAGTAATTTATAAATACATTTTACGAATTGATTTTTACAAACAATTTGTACATATAAAGTTAAATAATAATAGTTAAAACCACAAAATTAAAGATGGCAAACCAGATATTGAAACCGCAAAATAAAGGATGACAAACGTTGCAAACCAGCTTCTCCCTTTTTAAATTAATTGGCCCCACATATTTTTCTACTTGCCATTAATTTTGTTGTTGAAATAAAAGTCCACGTGATCATGATTGTCGAATGGAAAAAGTTAAATGGTTGGTTTAATGTTTGGGAGGTCGAGCCCATTTTGGACTTTCATTCTTTGAAAATTTGAAAAGCAAATTAACGATCCAGGCAATAGCTCAACTTTTCACCTTGAAAAGCACACCCGAAAGTCCCATTGTGGGTGCTCTTAGGGCATGTGCATTGGGGGGTTTGAAGACCCTTCACTTGCACACAACAACTCAATTTTTCTTACAATGGAGGTCTTTTCCCTCTAGCTTTTACCCATATGCAATGATGTGTAGGACCAAAGTGTTCACATGAGAAGACTTGGAAAAGCTTGAAATGTGGCAATGTGGCAATGTGGCATTGTGGCCAGGGTAGTCTCCGACAATTTGAAGACCACGTGCTAGATAAAAAAGTGAGGCCCCCAATAAAATAAAGGGCAATTATTAAAAAAACATTTACATTATATTAAAATTTTCCTTGACGAGATATAAATATAAGATATAATATATACAATATTTCAATGAAATCATAAACACTAAAATTTTACTTAAATAAGTCCATGAAATTTTTACACTTCTAATCTTAACTTTACGCTGAAAGTGCCAATATAACCCTGCAACATAAAAAATTGTGCCAAAATGTAACATCCCAAAACTACGACCATCTTGATTGTCGTAAGTGTTAGGTCGGGCCTGAGCGTGTTACTAAGATCCAACTGATCGAATTACTTACATACAGTAACGAGCAGTAAAGATTATGCGGAAGCAATTTTAGAATTCAAAACCTAACTTACTATTACAATGAAAATATTTTAATAAATGTTTTGCATGGTTTATAGATTCAAAAGCTCATCCAAATAATATTGCGATCTCATATCAATAATCAGAAACTCCACGTGCAACCGATATAATCAGACGATCCGATCTATACCGTTTCCCGTCGAGTTAAATCGAGCAACAATCGTGTCGGCGACCCTAAAAAGTACAGACAAGTAATCAGGTAGCACGTCACGGCAAGATAAAGTACAAGCCAATCATCCACATATAATACTAGGGTAATTAAACTCACATCGTATCACAATAATTAAGTATAGTGTGATAAAGTACACGCCGTGCATAATTATTATGAAACCAATTAATAGATATGAAAAGAACATAATATTATTAAGCATTTTATGTATTATATTAAATTCTTAAATAACACATTTAAATTTAATGGGCATAAAATAACATGTAATAATAAATTTTAATTCGATTCATATTAGGGCGATGAAAACACCCACCTTAACAAATTGCAGACCTGCTTCTAAATACCACAACTCATCCAAACACCTAAATTTTCCTGTATTTTATTTATAAATGGGATTGTTTTGGTTTCTTCCGAGTCCGAAGAACCAACCATATTTCTATGCAAATATAAGGTGTTGATTATTCTAAAATGAAGAAAGGCCTTATTCCTTCGAACTAAAGGAAATGAATCTTGGAGGCATATCTATACTATATACTAAAACAGTAAACTTTTTGTCAAGTGCCATCTCCAAATTTTGCCATATCATCTCGCCACGTCAGCTTTTCTAAAAAAATTGAAAACGAAAAGATTTCCATATTCAGTTTGTGCATTTTCAATGTATTTTAATTAAAAGTGTGTTTCCCGATAGACGGTATGTGCATAACCTTATGGACATGCCACTTATTTTTTACCTATACATTATATTTGTTAAATTATATACTAAGTTTAGAAAAAAAAATTAAAATGTATTATATATTTTTATATTTTCACATTCAAATACATATTGCTACTTATTTTAACTTTTAAAATACAATATTTAACTTTCATAAAAAATTATGATATTTAAAATAAGCTCCACCGTAGATTGTTCATAAGTTTATGGAAATACTGTGAGACTTTCTCTCGTATCAAAGATGGATCCCTTCTGGAAAGGCCATAATTAATCTATATCCCTTGAACATTCTTGGAACACTCTGGAGCTGTGAATCGGTCTCTTTGTCTGAAGACAGATAGGGTTTCACAGCCTCCGCAACACCTGCAGCCGCAACTCTAGCGTAGAGAAAATTCTATAAATGTTGCTACGGTAACCTGCAGCGGAAGTAGGTGTGGAGGACGCATTTGGCAAATGCGTCCTCTTAGTTTTTACATTTTTTTGTTTTGATTTTCATAGATTTTTTGTTTTTTTCGTCTGGGATTGAAGAGGATGCATTTGAGGAATGCGTCCTCGATTTTTGCATTTTTTTGTTCTGATTTTCTGAGGACGCATTTGCCAAATGCGTCCTCGATGATTTTTTGTTTTTTTCGCCTGGGATTGAATAGGATGCATTTGAGGAATGCGTCCTCTGTTTTCCATTTTTTTAAATGTCTGTTTTACTAAGGATGCATTCATGGAATGCGTCCTCCCATCCACCCGTGCTGCCATGCCCTCGAGGATGCATTCGTGAAATGTGTCCTCCAACCCTCGAGGATACCTATCCACCCGTGCTGCCACGTCCTCGAGGACGCATTCGTGAAATGCGTCCTCCACTCGAGGACGTTATCCACCCATCCACATCCTCGAGGACACATTCATGAAATGCGTCCTCCAACCATCAAGGATACATATCCACCCATGCTGCCATGTCCTCGAGGACGCTCTCATGAAATGCGTCATCCAATCCTCGAGGACGCATTATGCGTCCTCCTATCCACCCGTGCTGCCACATCCTCGAGGACGCATTCGTGAAATGCGTCCTCCAATCTGCTGATTTGCGCCACTGATTTCCATGTGTCACGTCCTCGGGGACGCATTCATTGAATACGTCCTCCGTTTCTTCATCTATCACCGAAACCCAGATTTTTTTCAATTCACTTCATTTTGTAATTTGGTCTTGTCCTCGTGCCGGAATCCTCTCTCCTCGCCGCTCTCCTCAGCCGACTATTCTCTCTCCGTTTCCCGTATTGTCGTCGCCGGTTGTTGTTCCCATAGTTGTCCAGTGATTTTTCTTGTTCTCCGTTTGTTGCTTCGGTTGTTTGTTTTATATATTTGCTGAAATTTATCCCAATCTCACAACCGGAGCCTTCTCCTGCTATTGTGTGGTTGATTTTACCCTCGGAGACCAGGCTGACCGCCGCGTGCCGCCGCTGTTGACCGCTCCGTGAGTTTGAGCCAAGCGTATAACAAATTTTTTTATTTTCTAAAGGTATTTAAAGAATTTATTATTATATGAATGTGTTGATTCATTATGTGCGATTTGTTCTCTAATAATTTTTTATTGAATTAGGCTTAGCATTGTTATTTCTAAAGTACTTGAAAAGATCTTGTTGATAAGAGTGTGTTTAATGATTTTGTGTAGTTTGAGTGATTATGTTTCTTGATTCTATGAAATTGTTGAATGAGAGGATGCGTGAATATGTGTGAATTGATAATGTGTGATTTGTTTACTATTGTTTGTACTAAAGTTGTAGTAATAGTTTAATTAGTGTGGCGTATGTGAGCACACATTTTAGGATAGTGTAATAGTTTGAAAATCGATAATAGTGTAGTAGTTTGAAAAATTATAAAAGCATAATAGTTTACTGTCATTCTGAATATCGAATTAAATGTTGCGTATTTGTATAATGCAGTAGTTCGATGTTTTTGACTGTGTACCTGTATAGAAGAGGTCAAATTAAGTTTGATTTGACCGTGGGTGTGTATTATGACCCTCCTATACCGGAGAGAAACGTGACTCTCGAAAGGAGGTTAAGCCACTCCGAGTTAGTTCATTTAATTTTTAGAAGGCTTGGTATTGCAAGTGTGGGGTTTCAGTTGAAATTATATTACCATTGTCCTGAGCTGATTGGTTCAGCCGTATACTATCAGTGTTATAATGTGGAAGATGACGAGTCTACTACGACATTCTTCGACATTGTTAATCGAATGTCCTTGTTCTCAGCAGATTTGTACATTATTGTGGAGAAGATGTCAAGCACCATTGACCGTGCGGGTGATCTTAGTTCGGGTACGTTCGTGTCGTTGTTGAGGAACATGCAAAACTGTACACCTCTGCCAACCTTACCACCCCCTGTTGATTGCCAAGGTTTTGCTGTTGGTGAGTCCAACCAACCCAGTGCGCATGTTCACGTCAATTGCGCTCAGCCGTCCACAAGTGGTGGTATATATGGTGGGCATCATGGTGACCTGAATGAGTTCGATGATAATTATGTGGGTGAAATTGGCGAGTATGTTGTTGGTTATGTTGGGACCGATGAGGATGGTGAGGAAGGTGAACTTGGTGAAGGCAGTGAAAATGATCGTTCCTTATCAACTTATTCGAATCCAGGGGACGAAGATGAAGTAGTGGTGTGCACAAACAGTGTAGCCACGTCGTTCCGTATTTTGGAAAATCCTGATACGGAGGCTTACTTTAGGGATTATGCGGGTCCTAATGAGGATGGCTATGACCCAACAAACTGTGGTGATGGAGTTACTCGTTATGTTTAAGCGACTGGTGAAGTGGCATTGGGTATGCGATTCCGGACGAAGCCAGAATTGGTTGAAGCTATTTCGAGGTGGAGTTCCATGATGAATAGGAAACACTGGGCGTGGAGAGCAGGTCACGCACATGGTATGCGAAATGCAAGAATGTTGTTGAAGGAACCGGTAATTGTCATTGGATTGCTAGAGGCAGCAAAAAGGTTTCACATGGCATGTGGGAGATCACCAAATGGGCAAGTAGTTATGCTTGTGTTGGTGTTGGTCGATCGATGGGTAACACTAACCTGACATCGTTGATGATTACCCGTGCAATTTGCCACCACATTGATGTTAATCCTTGGGAGGCCGTCGCTGTGCCTCTCAAAGTTAATATTTATAAGCCCTAAATGCTTACTATATACAACTAAGCAGATAGCGGCAAGTCGGGATTGTCCACGAAGAAGGGGGATTTTCTCAAGCGTGTAGGCACAAAAGGTTGCTATTAGGCTAGGAGTAGATATATATACATACATATAAAAGCATGTATATGGGGGGTTTGGTTGGTTGGTTGTCCTAAAAATAAAAGACAAGATAGCTAGCAAAGTTAAGTAACTATGCTAATCATCAAACAAAACTAAGAAAAAGGGTTTTAAAACTACAAAAGGAAAACCCTTGGGGGCAATTGATATCCACTTCCAAACCAAATGTAGATCATTGAACCATTCACTCATCCTATCACATTTGTTACCTATGGGTAATGCCAATGGAAGATCAACATTAATTCCTTCTTAAGAGTAGTTTGCAAAGACAAATAACAACCATTTGCAAACCTCGTTGGTGATCACCCTAGACAAACAACAACCATAGAGGTATTTCATCAATGGCATTATAAACGAAGGACCATAGATTTGACAACAACAAGCCTTCTACTAAAGACATAGCCATTTAATCAAACATAGCATTCATTAGGCTAAACCTAGAACAAATCACATTCAAGATTCAACCTTTCATTGCATCTATAGGATAAATATTGGAACAAACCACATTAACATACTTATCTAGCAAGAATCACAACACATTATACACAAGAAGTTCTAAGTTCATGTTCTTAGATTTTCATGCAAAAGAGCTAAGGAATTCGTCACTTTCCTAATTCCCTAACACTTAAGTCATACAAACACTTCCTATTCTCAAACAACCCATGGCATAAATGAAGTGAAACATAGCATTAAGAACTCATGAATGCTAAATAACAAAGGATTCAAGAACGAGTGAAACAATATATTCACTACTTCAACTACTTGTTGTGAAGATGAATCTTCTATTCTTCTTAGATAGTAGTTTGCAAGAGTAAATTTGACATCTCTAGTAAAACCTCACCAATGACTCCCTTAATACTAAGAATATCCCATTGATGGCATTTAGCACGAAGGACCAATAAGCTTGGCAACACTTATAAACACTAAACCGTGTCTAAGCATTTAACCAATTCATGTATTTACACAAGATTAGTCAAGAACGATCGACATTCATAGACCTCTCTCATTTGCTACCTAAAACAAATATGACAATGAATTCAACATCATCACATTTATCTAGCAATTATTAACACACCAACATCATTTAAGAAGCTCTAACTCATGCTCTTGGATTCCACATTAAAAGAAGGGAGAATTAGATACTTTCTCCCAACCCTAACAAGTAATCATACAAGAAATTCATATACTCAAGCTTCCAACAACATCAATGCCATTACCAATTCACATTCAAAGCTCAATAAATGCACAATAGCAAAATCACCAAATAGCTATATATATATATATATATATATGATTCTTACTACATAGAAATGGAAGTTTCAATCCTTTGCTCCCAAGATAAAACTAAGCTAGATAATACAAAGACATGATTAACCTACAAAAACTAAGAAAAGAAAGAAAGATTTGAACCCAATAAAATGCAGGAAGAAGGTGTAAAAAGCTGTTGAAGAGGAGAGGATAAGGTGAGTATTTATAATGCAAAAAGCAAGAAGGGGTCTGACCCCTCGTCCATCACGAGTCGCGATGGCCTTGCGACGGACTCCAAGTCCAACACCATTTCTTCTTTCTCCTTTTTGTTTCATATCCTCCTATTCTCTTCACTTCTTCAATTCTTCAAATCTTCAAAAGCTCAATTACAAGTCTTCAAATCTTCAAAGGTATTCTTCAAAGTCTTCAAGGTCTTCAAAGGTATTCTTCAAAGTCTTCAAGGTCTTCAAACAAATTACCTTGTCACACAAAATTCTCTAGAAAAGTAATAAAAATGTAAAAGTCACTTTTAACCCTCCTTAAAGAACTTCAAGGAAAAATGTCACATTTAGAGCACAAAAGTGTACAAAAGTGAATCCTAAAAGTCATAATATAACCGTATAAAATGGGCACATCAAACCTCTTTGCACTTAAACCTTACTTGCCCTTGAGTTAAGATTTAAGCACACGAAGGAATTCATATGTCCAATTCCTAACTAATATTCCCCCAGTCAAAACCTCACAAAAACTCTCAATATCATAAATCCCAAAATTAAAGCTCAAATGAGAATTTTTTTCACACACAACCCCAATTCCTAATTCTAACCAAACCTACTTCTTATCAATTCACTATCCATAAAAGCATTTCAAAGTCCCGAATTGATATTCCTAAAGTCCAATGGCACAAAATGAAGTTAAAATCATTTAGGAGGTTCAAACACATACTTCACTTCATACCAATATATAAACCAAAATCCAATGACACAAAAGGATGTCAAAACCATAGAGGAGGTTTAAGCACATACTTCACTTCATGTCCATACATCAACCAAAACGAAGTATGAAAGAATCAAGAATTTTATACCCATACTTCATTTTTCAACCCACTAAGTTACCCAAACCTAAGAAGTCTCTAGATGTTGAGCTACCCGATCCATCCGTATGACAACCGCAACTTTATGACTCCAATGCCGGCAAATGAGTGAAATCATGGCATTTTTCTTTTCTCTCTTTTTCTCTCATTTTGCCTAGGAGCCCTTTTGGATTTTCATCCTAGCCACACATCATGTTTCTTTGACTCACATCTCACCTTTTTCCAAACATTTTGGCCTCTCATTTTTTCCTAGGTTGCCCTTTTGGGTTTTCGACATATCCGGGGCCTCAATGTTGCCTAAGTTGCCCTCTCGGGTTTTCAACTTGGCGGGTTTTCTTTTCTTTCCATTTTTTTTCAAAATTTTCAAAATTTTCAATTTTTTCTTTCTTTTTCTCATGTTTTTTCCAATCAAAAGTAGCAAAAAGCATTCCAAATGAAGCTAGCATGCATGTGAGTCCTCTAACCCCTCCCCGCACTTAAAACATTACATTGGCCTCAATGTAAACATGTAAGGCAAGAATAATAAAACTCAAGGTAAGAGGTAGAGTGACACCCGTTTCTCCGCATAGTCACCGGTGATATGGCACAATCTAATGTACTTGTATAGACTCGGTCCCGAAATTGGCTTTGGAGCCGGAAGGGGGACCAAAAGTGTCGTAGAAGAACTCACCCCTCGAGTAAAATGTTGTCTCCTTAGCACCGTTTGATCAAGACTAACACCACAAAGAACAACATCAAACTCACAAGTACATAAGGATTTGTAATACTAGGTTTAGCATCAAGAGTTAATAATCATAGTATAATCAAAGAACAACCAATCTATCGTGCAATCACCACTATAAGATTATCCAATAAAAATATCCAACATATATCGACACATATCCAAGTATCATTATAGAACATAGTCATGAAAGACTCAATGATGTAGTCGGCATACTACAATCAACAAAGATACTATAAAGGTGCAAGAATTTTCATATGTTAATATATGTGAGATGGTAGAGGAATGAGTGGATATGTGGGGGTTCTTGGGAGTATTTGATAGAGAAAAAGGAAGGATTATGCAGTGTTTAAGCTCAACTGAAGTGGCGACTCGCGATGAAAAGTTGGACTTTTCATCGCGACTCACGACAGCACTAGTCGCGACTCGCAATGCATCATCTCGACTCGAGGGCTTTTGGCCTCGAGGACCCGAGGTCTCAAGGACTTTAGCTCGAATCAAAGAAATGAAACCTCGAGGACTCAAGGTCTCGAGAGCTTCAGCTCGAGTCGAGGTTTGCGGCCTCGAGGACTCAAGGTCTCGAGGGCTTCAACCTGAGTCAAGGGATTGCATCCTCGAAGACCGGAGGTCTCGTGGGCTTCATTGTTGGGCTCAGATCGAATTGAGGGCTTGTGGCCTCTAGTACACGAGGTCTCAAGGGCTTGCACTATTAGGCTCAGCTCGAATCGAGGGCTTTTGCTCGAATCCAGAGCTTGTGGCCTCGAGGACCCGAGGTCTTGAGTGCTTCAGCTCGAGTCGGATTGCAGCCTTGAGGACCCGAGATCTCAAGAACTTCTTCTTGAATCGAGTACTCAAGCCCTCGAGAACCTGAGGTCTCGAGGGGCTAATGCATCGAGGGCCTTGGCTCGACTCGAGGAATGATGGTCTTGAGGGATGATGGTCTTTCAGGTTTGGCTCGAGCCAAGGACTTTGTGGCTTCGAGGTCTCGAGTGGATGATGTCTCGAGGGCTGGTCTCGAGAACTGGCCTCGAGAGGGTGATGTACATTCAAGTTCAGCTCGAGTCGAGGCTTGTTACCTCAAGGTCTCAAGAACTGGCCTTGAGAAGGTGATGGTCATTCAAGTTCAGCTTGAGTCGAGGCTTATTGCCTCGAGGTCTCGAGGGGATGATGCCTCGAGGACTGGCCTGAGGTCTCGAGAGCTTTCACTGTTGAGCTCAGCTCAACTCGAGGGCTTGTGGCCTCGAGGACCCGAGGTCTCGGGGGCTTCAGCTCTAGTCGAGGGATTTCAGCCTCGAGGACCTGAGGTCTTAAGGTGCTCTGCTCGAATCGAGGGTTTGTGGTATCGAGGACCGAAGGTCTCGAGGGCTGACTGGTCTCGAAGGTTTCATCTCGATTCGAGGACTTGGGTCCTCGAGAACTGATGGCTTTTCAGGTTCGGCTCGACTTGAGGTCTTGAGTGGATGCTGTCTCAAGGACCTATTGGTCTCGACTCACGACGGCTCATCTCGACTCGCGAAAAGTGGTGGTTGGGGACTGATTTTTAGCATGAAACTTCTGATCACATCGCGACTCGCGAGGGTTCCCCGCAAGGTCATTGCGAGGTAGTCGCTATTCATGATCACGAACCCTCCCAGCACTTAGAAAGAATTCGATCTTTTCTCACCAACATTCCAATATTTCTTCCCTTTCTCATGGATTTCATTCCTTTATCTCCTCCAATGCAATGCACTTCACTTTTCTACAAAATCATAGAAAACCACACCGTAAAAAGAACAAGGCAAAATAACAAAACCTAAACAACAAAAACCAAAATAAAAGGCCGAGTATATTTATGTAATGGCATGACAAAGCTCCATATATTTAAGGTCATCAACACGACCCTAATGTTATCCATATGGTGAAGGCTTGAACCCCTTCACCATGAGTGTCCAAAAGTAGAGAGGTGGGGGTACAAAACTTTCAAGAGGAAAGTCTTGTTGAGGTGGAGATGGTTTAAAGGGAGTTGGGTGGTTAGGAGTCTTGGGGTAGTCTTTTGGCTCCTCTCTTATCTCCTTCAAAACTTCCAAAAATGGTGGAGTTGGTTCAATAGGTAGGGGTAGGTGTGACGATGCTAATGAATGTAGCACAATCACCTCTTCCTCCTTTTTATCATCCTCAACAACCAACTCCTCATCCCCTTCAAACTCAAGATCATTTCCCATGGTGACCTCACTCACCAAATTCTTGAGTTCAATTTGGGACGGTGTATTTTCGGAATCATAAGCTTCCATTCGGGCTAATGCTTCTAATATACTCCTCGATTTCCCCTTAATAGCCTCAACACTAGAGGAGAGCCAGATGTTCGGTTCTTCACTAGTAAAGTTGTTCAAGTTTGTTATTGTATTCATGACTTCCTCACGTGTCAAACTTGAACTTCCTTGTTGGGCTTGGTGTTGGGGTATGGTATAAGGTGGTGATGGCCAACTATTCTGGTCGTATTATTGGTTTTCCGGCTCATTCTTATACCAACAATCCGGATTACCGCTCCATTTCAGATTGTAAGGATTTTGGTATGGATACCATTCTTCGAAACATTTATAAACACTACACCGTGTCTAAGAATTTAACCAATTCATGCATTTACACAAGATTAGTCAAGAATGATCGACATTCATAGACCTCTCTCATTTGCTACCTAAAACAATCATAACAACGAGTTTGACATCATCACATTCATCTAGAAATTATCAACACACCAACATCATTTAAGAAGCTCTAACTCATGCTCTTGGATTCCACATTAAAAGAGGGGATAATTAGCTACTTTCTCCCAACCCTAACAAGAAATCATACAAGCAATTTATATACTCAAGCTTCCAACAACATCAATGCCATTAATTCACATTCAAAGCTCAATAAATGCATAATAACAAAAGCACCAAATATATATATATATGGTTCTTACTACATAGAAATGGAAGCTTTAATCATTTGCTCTCATGATAAAACTAAGCTAGATAATACAAAGACATGATTAACCTACAAAACTAAGAAAAGAAAGAAAGAAAAACTAGGGTTTGAACCCACAAAAATGTAGGAAGAAGAAGGTGTAAAAATTTTTTGAAAAGGAGAGGATAAAGTGAGTGTTTATAGTGAAAAAAGCAAGAAGGGTTTCTGAACCCTCGTCCGTCGCGAGTCGCGACGTGCTCGCGATGGCCTCGCAATGGACTCCAAGTCCAGCACCATTTCTTCTTTCTCCTTTTTGTTTCATATCCTCCTCTTCTCCTCACTTCTTCAATTCTTCAGATCTTCAAAAGCTCAATCACAAGTCTTGAAATCTTGAAATCTTCAAAGGTATTCTTCAAAGTCTTCAAACAAATTACCTTGTCACACAAAATTCTCTAGAAAAGTAATAAAAGCGTAAAAGTTGCTTTTAACCCTCCTTAGAGAACTTCAAGGCAAAATGACACATTTAGAGCACAAAAGTGTACAAAAGTGAATCCTAAAAGTCCTAATATAATCGTATAAAATAGGCACATCAACCCTTCTTACACGGTGAAATATGTACAAGCACATGTGAAGACGGAGTCTAATGTAACCATTTCCTAAAAGAACGCATGGTATGCTCGACAGATGGCTATCGAATTGGTGTTCGGAACTTGGAGGAATCGTTTGAACAGTTGCCGACATATATGGATGAGCTAGTTAGGGCAAATCCGAGCACCATTGTTGAGTGGTCAGATGTACCCAATAGAATACATGGGCGTGGGTGTAGGAAATTCAAGTTCATTTTCTAGGTATTTGGTCAGGCTATCGATGCATTTTGCTACAACAGGCTGGTGATGAGTGTGGATGGCACTCATTTGAGAGGTGCATATAAGGCCACAATGCTAGTTTCCGTGACGCATGACGCAAACGACTACATACTCCCCATTGCTTATGTCATTGTTGACGGTGAAACTAATGAGAGTTAGAAATGGTTCATCCAGAGACTGCGTATCCACGTGGTTGGTGGTGATAATAGGCCAATCTGTATTATATCTGATCTCCATAATGGGATTTTAAATGCAATGAGACGTACGGAGGAATGGATGGAGCCAGCTGGATACCACCGATTTTGCTTGCATCATTTTCAATCAAACCTCCTTACTGCTGAGAGTGGGAAGTTCAAGAATACGCTTTTAAAGACTCTAGTTTGGCAGCTTGGTGGTGCCAGACGAGAGAGCAGGTGGAGGGAGTACAAGGAGGAGTTGGAGAGCATCGAACCATCTGCTTGGGAATGGTTGGTAAAATAAGATACCAGTAAGTGGTGCCTTGCCTTTTATGAGGGTGATCGGTGTTGGGGAATTCTAACAACCAATTTATCAGAGAGTTACAATAACTATTTAAGGCGCGCACGATATCTCCCGATAACTGCGTGTGTCAAAGCGACCTTTGAGCGAACAGTTGAAATGTTTGCTAAAAGGGTAATGGATGCCATGAATTGGAGATACTTTCCAGATTCATTACAGTTCTTTATGGATTCATGACCTAGTTTCTTAACTCTAAATTGATGTTGAAATGTTTAGGTCTGTGTTCCCTTCTAGGATTTGGAAAAAATTTCAGAAGCAAGACACTTGGGCACAGGGACATATTGTCACTATTTTTGGGCATGCGTCACAGAATTATAGGGTTGTGAAAAGGACCATTGATGGCAGCATTGGTGAGAGCCAGTATATGGTTAAATACCAGAGAAAGGAGTGTACTTGTCGTGAATGGTAAATTTTTTGATTCCCATGTTCGCATGCATTGGCTATCTGTAGGCATGGGCGTGACGATCTGACTACTCTATGTGACAAGGTATATCACACTACCACCTATGTGCAACAATATAGTCCGAGTTTCATTCTTGTACGAGATCCATCACTATGGCAATGTGCTGGTTGGAGGCTGATTCCCAATATTGAAAAGTTCCGCAATAGGAGGCGTGGACAGTTTGCAGAGAGAAGGATAAGGAATCAAATGGATGAGAGGGTCCCGGGTGATTCCAGAGGCTGCCGTAGGCGAGGGTATGATTAGAGTTGTGTATGTAATATGCAAATTTTATTTTATTTTTGGTATTTGTATATTAAGCTATTTTGAATATTTAGGATTATGTGTATTTGTCTAATTGAAGCTAATGTACGATTTGGTTTGAATATTAGTGTACATGTTATTGCATTACTTATTTGGAAATCTTCACTGAGTTATTTTGCCATGTGATTCTGATTGTCAGTAGGGATACACCATGTATCATCCGGGACCCATTGAAGATGAATTACTGTACCTACACCAGGAGCACCGTGCACGTGCTCTGTACAATGGTCAGTTAGAGGATGAAGCACTGCAGATGGGGCGGTGCGATGGGGCTTGTTGGATTGGTCAAATCCTTGATCCAGTCACGCGCTACGTGCGTGAAGCTGGATTCCATGGACTGTTAGATTCCGCACCAATGCAAACCGATCATTCCCTCATCACAGCCTTAGTAGAACGTTAGAGACCTGAGATTCACATGTTTCACCTGCCAATTGGGGAGGCTATGGTAACTTTGCAGGATGTTGGCATGCTATGAGGTATACCGATCGATGGCATGCCAATTACTGGTGTGGACACTCGCCGACGCATAGAGGACTGGCAGAGATTATGCAGAGACTACCTAGGGGCTACAGCGAACGCGAGTGTTATCAGAGGAGGTCGCATAAAGGCCAGCTGGTTGGGAGACTTGTTCCACAGTCCATTCCCTGTTGATACTACTGAGGTAGATTGTCAACAACGGGCTAGGGTTTTCATTCTACTGCAGGTCGGTGGAATGCTACTGCCAGACAACCAGCACACCTTATCTATTTGCTTTATTTATCGGTACTGATGGACCTCAGGGCAGCACATCACTACAGTTGGGGTAGTGCCATTTTGGCACACTTGTACAGGTGCTTATGTGACGCTGCCATCCCATAAGTGAAATCCATATCTAGACCACTTATCTTGCTACAGGTAACATTGTTGGTTAATCTTGTCATTTGTACATACTGTCGATAGTGACCTCTTATATTATATTAAATTTTATTTAATTTTTTGTCAGCTATGGGTATGGGAGCGAATCCCATACATCCGTCCTGCCGGACGACTATCAGTGATCATCACGATGAGTGTTGTTGGATCCAGGTACGTATTGAATTAGTTGGGAGTCAATTATTAAAGTGCAAGGCAATTACTAGGAATGACTAATAATATTCATTTTGTTTCTGATAGGTGGAGAGCCCGGTACGATTTACCACAATCACATATGCCTGTATTGAAAGTGTACCGCGATCAGCTCACATCTCTCCATGACAGACATGTATATTGACATTCGTATTTCCTTTCATTGAACTAATGGATATAAAGGTTTTTCTTAGCTAACCACAACACCTACATGTTATTGCAGTTTATTTGTCAGCCGTACATAGAGGATGTCGTGCAACAACTCCTACATTACTGTACGGCTGGTAGTAACAACTGGCTATTGTTTTTTGACCTCATTAACTAGCATGTTGTGGAGTACCATCACGTACATCGTGTTCTCAGGCAGTTTGCCTTCATCCAGCCAATACCCATCCAGTTGGTCACTAAGGATGAACATAAACAGCTTCATACTAGAGACCGTCGTGGGAGGTCAGGAATGGATTGGCGTGTGGAACTGAGAAGATATCTCAATGCTTAGGAACATCTAGGAGAGAAAAAATTTTATGTACGAGGGTCAGCGAATCCGTACACACCCAATCGAGAATACATGGAGTGGTATTTTTGGAGAACAGTGACCCTGATTGATCAGCCAGGCTGGGCCGAAACAATTACGGAGGATTTTTATGGAGACGGGGCTACTATGGAGTATATGGTATTTCCTAAATGTCTAATAGTTTTCACAATTAATACTATACGTTTCCTCAATATTATGTATCTAACATATTTACCTCATTTGTGTAGTTGCATGCAATGTCTCAGATGAGAATCATGTTAGACATAAATTTGGACGACTGTCCCCCACATATCACGAACATGATCAGGGAGGTACACAATGTTTCCACACGTACTCTACAGTATGCGCATGAGCCCTCCAGACTGTAGCCATTTGTGCACTGTGAGGAACCTCCACCTGGTGTAAGATACAATGACATTAGAAGCCACAGTCCAGCTCCACCTGACCTCCCACGAGGGTGGTCGGCGACCGTGTGCTTGGGCCCATACAGACCACATTGGTCCATTATAAGCTGGAACCTCAAATGCGTGTCCGACAGACCTTGGAGCATCACATGGTGAACCATCATAGTATGACACTACTACGGCTGATTTCACTGCATATCATACTCCCCTTGCTAGTCATGCCGAACCGTCACATGGTGGATTCTCACAGTTTGACACGGCTACAGCCAATTTCACGGCATATGTTACTCCCACTGTGAGTCATGCATACATGTCGCATACTGCTCGATTAGATATCGGTGGTGTTCCAAATGTCCAGCATGGTTCATGCCAGGACACAGGAGAGGATATGGAGGAGGATTTTACAGAGGGAGCGCTAGATGGCGCCGTACATTTTTCTACTGAGATGGTCGTTTCACGATGCACATCCCGCACCATACGTCCTTCACCATGTGGAACAGGTGGAAAGCTTTGCAGAGACCGTCATTAATACATTACATGACATTGAGCACTCATTTCATTACGTTTGACACGTCTTCTCTGGATATTGTACATTTCTGTTTAATTATATTCATTCCTACTATATATTACTGCAATTTTTAGAATAACATAAAACAAACACAAGTCTACTTATGCGCTATATTCACCCAAAACAAAAATATAAACAATAATTTATAAATTATATATTTTACTGATTAAAATCCCATATTTTATATTGAGGACGCATTCATAAAATGTGGGATTAAATATATATATATATATGTTAAATTCAGTACCCATTTTTAATAACACGCAAGTCAAAATTTATTTCATTAACATAATTTTGAAAAGGAAAACAGTTCGTAAAAGAAACGCTCTCGAAAAAATACGCGAATTCTGAAACCTTTCTTTTTCATTTAGCCGGTAACGGCTCTTTCGCCGGCAACGGCTAGTACCGTCGTTTTGGTACAGCGATGGCATTTCAAGTGGCGATGCCGACTGAGATGGCGACACCTATTGCCACCCAGTTCCCCACCAAAACCTTCGCCACAGTACTCCAAAGCAAAGCTCCACCTCTCTCGAAAACATTACCCAGTAATCCAGAGCTCGTTCCCAAATCCCAACACCTAGGGGAACCCTCGTGCTTATATTCAGATGATCAGATAGCTACTCTTTCTGCCCATTATGCGAACACACTGGTGGGTAAGTTTACAAGAGGCAGACTTTCAATGGAACAATTGGAGCAGGCTTTTAAAACTGTGGGCTTTGAAAGTAAGTACCAACTTGGCTCCCTTGATTATAAGCATGTCCTGATTCGATTTGAACATATAAATGATTATCAGAGATGCTGGATGAAATGTGTTTGGAACTTTAATGGTATCTTCCTTAAAATGCTAAAATGGACCCCTGAATTTTCAACTCATAGAGAATCACCAATAGTTCCTTTCTGGTGCACTATCAAGGAGGTTCCCTTATATTATTATAATTTTGCCTCTATAGAAGCAATTGGAAATAGTATAGGCAGCTTCATTAAAAACGATCTAGCCACAGATATGCTTACAAGACCATCTGCAATAAAATTCTGTGTTGAAATAGATCTCCAAAAACCACTTAGTAGTTACATCAGGCTGGGTTCTGTGACCAATAACAGGAAATATCAAATTGAATATAAGGACATCCCTCTTTACTGTGATCACTGTGCGAAATTAGGTCATTCTCTGACTCAATGTAAAGCTAGTTTTCAGAGTGCCAGTGTTAGGATTCAGGATGCTAACTTAGATCATAGTTTACCCCAGCAGCTATGGCAGGCTACAGGTAAGAAATTTGATAAACCACCTCTTATCCTGGATTCAATGGATGACTAATCCCTCTCTGAGAAAGATAATGCTGCTCTGATAGAAACCTCCAAAGAACTGAACATCACACTTCCTCCCAATTTCCCTTTGGTGGTTAATCAGGATTTGATGTGTTCTTCCAGCAATATTAGTGAGTCTCCTGGTAACTCAATAATTAGGCTGCTGAAGGATACAACAATTTCCAAACCAACATTATCGGCTTATGCTAAGGATGATATTCAAATTGGCTTTGTTTCAATATCTATGTATAGCCCTAACCACAAAAACTCACTCTCTCAGCCTGGGAAGTTGGCAAATAGGTTTTCGGTTTTGCATATTCCTGAAAGTACTAAGGAAAAAGAAGTGCAAGCTGAGACATCAGTGCCTATGGAGGAGATAATGTCTGAACATCAAGATACTTCATGCTCTCCCCTTACAGGTAATATCCAAGGTAAGTCTAAATCCAAAAAAACAATTATCTAAGTCAGTTAAATAAAATGATGCTTAGATCATCTACAAAAAGTAATAAATCATGCGAACAATGATAGCAAATCTCAGTGTCAATTTTTTAGTGTGGAATCTTAGAGGAATGGACACTTCAATGCTTAGGCTGTCTAATTTGTGTAAACTTAAGAAGATCCAACTGTTGTGTATTATTGAACCTATGCACGACAATTCTCAATGTGAAGCTTATATGGAGAAACTCTCCTTCACACACAATTTGACTCTGCCTAATGGGAAAATTTGGCTTATGTGGTCTAATTCTTTTTCTATCTCGTTGCTATCCTCTCATGAACAGTTTATGCACGTTTCTATTTCACATCAATCTGTTAATCTGTTTATGGAGGTAGTTTTTATATATGCTCTTAGAGATATAGATGGTAGGAAGGTTTTATGGTCTGAACTTCAGTCTATTCCGAAGGGTGACACTATCTTTATAGGAGACTTTAACTCAATAACTTCATTAACGGAATATAGAGGTCCCTGTTCTCCGGCCTTAGGAAGTATTAGAGATTTTAATTCCTAGATCACCTCAAATGGAATTCAAGAAATCAATACGGTAGGAAATCTTTTTACATGGTGTAATTCTAGGTTAAGGAACCTTACCTCTAAAAGACTTGATAGAGGCCTGAGCACAATTTCTTGGATCACTAAATTTCCATCTTCTTCGATCCAAATTTTAAATAGACAGACTTCTGATCATGCTCCCCTTCTCCTTCAGGTTTCCAATCTGACCTCTTCCAATCCTAAGCCATTCAGGTTTATTGATGCCTGGTTTCAAAGAGATGAATTTACCTGTGTGATAAGTGATAGTTGGGAATCCCCTATAACTGGAACTGGTATGTTAAGGTTCTATCTTAAACTGATCAGACTTAAAAAAGTACTAAAGTGTTGGAATAGAGATAAATTTGGAAACATTGAACTCAATGTCAAAAAGGCTGAGGAAGACCTACGAATCCAGGAAGTGAACTATGATCTGAACCCCTCTTCCTTAGAGCGCGTTAAACTAAACGAAAAAATGCTCTACTCCTTAAGGTACTAAAGGAAAAAGAGAAATACTGGAAACAGAAGGCAAGACTAAGATGGCATAAGCTCGGGGATAATAACACATTATTTTTTCACAAGGTGGTGCAAGAAAGAAACTGCAAACTTCAGATAACCAAAATAAAAAATGGGGCGGGTCAGTGGTTTAATTCTAAGTTAGACATACAAAAGGAAGCAATTGACTATTTTTTGGACTTACTAACTGAACCTGATTTAGTCTCTGATGATACCTATTATTCTCATTTTTTAAGTCAGATTCCTGTTATTATAAATGATAATGATAATCATGCTCTAGCCAGGCCAGTATCAGAATTAGAACTGGAAGGTGTTATCAAGAGTTTAAACAAGACAAGCAGTCCTGGGCTAGATGGTTTTTCACCTAAGTTTTATACTAAATGTTGGCCTATAATTAAACAGGATTTGATGGATGCTGTTAATGAGTTTATTGCTGGTGCTGAAATTCCTAGGGGAATCTCTAGTACTTGGATTACACTCATACCTAAAAAACCAACACCATGTTCATTTGACGATTTTAGACCAATTAGTTTATCAAATGTGTTGAATAAGATTTGCTCTAAAGTGCTAATGGAGAGATTGAAACCTCACATGGAAAATCTGATATCCCCAAATCAAACAGCATTTATGAAAAATAGGGACATATCGGATAATATTCTGTATTTACAAGAAATGATCAGATTTCTAGATAAGAAACACAGAATCCCGAATTGCATTCTTAAATTGGATCTTAGGAAAGCTTTTGACAGAATTAGATGGAAGTTTCTCAATCAGATCTTGATTAGGTTTGGGTTTGGGGGCCATTTTTTAAAAGCTATTATGAATAATCTGTCACAGGCTTATTTTTCAATACTTATTAATGGAAATCCAGTTGGGTTTTTCAAGGCAACAAGGGGAATCAAACAAGGTGATCCTCTATCACCCTTTCTCTTTAATTTATTCTCAGAAGCTTTTTCTAGGAGCTTATCTTTTATTTTTCTGAATAGAAGTTTAGCTACATATCAGATTCCTGGTTCAATTCCTGCAGCTTCCCATTTGATGTATGCGGATGATACGATAATATTTATGCAAGCTTCTAAGCCTAATCTTATTAAGATCAAAGCCTTTCTTGAAATTTTTTAGTACACCTCGGGCCAAAAGTTTAACTTTGAAAAATCAGACTTTTACCTAAGTAGAAAGGCAACAATGACTAAGATGAATCAGGTGAAAGCAATATTAAAAATGAAAAAAGGCTCATTCCCTTTTAAATACCTAGGGTGTCCTATTTTTAGAGGAAGAACTTTACATAGGTACTTTTCACCCTCCTGGCCAATGTAGATCTTAAATTACAAAATTGGAAAAACAAATGGCTTAGTTCAGGGGGGAAAATGATCTTAATTCAATCATGTTTATACTCAATTCCTCAGCATATATGGATGGTAACAAATCCCCCAAAAGGAATCATTAAAACATTTGAGAAAAAACTAGCTCATTTCTTTTGGGGACAATCAGAGGGAAAAAAGAATAGGGTTTGGAAAAGATGGGCAAAAATTGCAAAACCTACAAATATGGATGGTTTAGGTTTTAGATCAGTTAAAGCCATTGTAGACTCTTGTTCGGCTAAACTGTGGTGGAAAAGTCAATTAGGCACTTCTTTGTGGTCTAAACTTTTATGGTCTCTTCCACCATCACACAGAAAATCAGTTACGTGGAAGAGAATCTGTTACATTAACTCCTTTGCTGAAAACAACTCTTCCATCATTCATGGAAATGGAAAGATTAATTTTTGGACTGCCAATTGGTGTCCACGGGGACCTTTGCTGAACCATGTTCCTGAAAGTATATCTGATGCTTTGGCTGATATCTCTGTGGCAGATTTTATAGCCAACAAAAATAGTATCTTAAATCAAATTTCATCTTTTCTGGAACATGATACCTTGCTATTTCTACAGGGCGCAGAACTTACACAGGTCAGGGATGACAGACTGATTTGGAAGCCAGAACCTTCGGGTAATTTTACATTTAAGTCAACCTATAGGTCTCTCGCTCAATTAACAGGTAATTCTCCTGCTGCTAAGTATTTATGGAATCCCTTTTTTCTTAAAAAGATCTCCATCTTTGTTTGGAAACTGTTACATGCTTTCCTCCCTTTTGATGATGTACTCATAACATGTGATTTTAGTTTAGCTTCTAAGTGTCCTGTATGTTGTGAGTCGGATTCTATCCAACATTACTTCATCTCCTGTACTCTGGCCCAATCTGTCTGGTCTAATTTGACCTCCTCAATTCAGTTTAATCTCAATGCTCTACATTCCATTCCTCAAAGATTCTATCTATTTTGGAACTGTCTTGATTTACCTAAGTTCTACCAAATATATTGTATGATTCTCCTCTCTGTGCTGTGCTGGAGTCTATGGAAAGCTAGGAACAATTACTTGTATGATCACAAGCCTTTTTCAGTGTCTCTAATCTGTAATGAGGTTGAAGTGCTGATTAAATTATCACTAAGTGGGTGCCCTCCAAAGTTATTATCTACTAACTCAATCCCTCAATCTTTTAAGCATCTCATCCCCTTGTTTAGACCTCCCCCAAAGCCAAACATAATGAAAGTTTACTGGGAAAGGCCTAAGCCTGGATTTATTAAAATTAATGTAGATGCATCTTGGTCTTCTGACAAAGCTGCGGTTGGTCTTATAGCTAGAAATAGTTTAGGCCAACCTATCATGATTAGTTCGGCAACTATTTCGGTTGTATCTCCTTTACATGCTGAAATAGAAGCAATCTTGTTTGTGTGCAATACTTTCAACCATCTTGATCATACCTTTATTGTAGAATCAGATTCTAAACTTGCAGTTGAAATGATTCATGATCCTTATGCTGCACAATGGCAAGTTTTTTATTTGGTTTTTAATGCAAAATCCTTGCTCGGGAGAGCTGAATTAGTTCATGTTTATAGGGAGTGTAACTCTGTAGCTCACGCTATTGCGAAATACCATTTTCATCATAACCAATGCCTGCATATGACCAATGTTACACCAGATATCAGGGGGCTAATTTCTATGGATAGAAGAAATGTTCCTCATATTCGAGTCTCCAAGACTTTAAGAGTTTAGGAATAGATACTGCTAAATATTGGTTTCTCTGGTTTTGTTTATGCAGGGTTCGGGGCTACTTGGCAGTTCTTATTTACTGGAGAATGGATGTCGCATTTTCTGAAGTACTCAATCTCAAGTCTGGTGTTAGCATCCCTACTGTGTTGCCAGCTCCAGTGCTGGCACCTCCAGCTTGCTGCTGTATTTCTCATCATTTGGAGGAGGGATGAATTGGGATTCCTCTCCCGGCTTGCATCTCTACTGTCTATATCGACTATTACTTTGACATAAAGGCAACGTTGGAGCCGATCCTCACTAGTCTTAGGATTCAGATTTTCTTGTCTTCATTTAGCTTACTCTTGGGTACTCATCTCAGTTGTGTAGACTCTTTCATTTTGTGAGTGAAGTTGCCTGGCCATTTGAGGGGATTAACACGCGGGGTGGAGATTCTCTCATTTGGATCGCAACTTCGACACCTATCCACTTTCTTTGGATAGTTGTTCACATAATTTAGTATACATTTCTAGGTCTTTTGGAGGCAACCCAGTTACTTCAATACTCACCCAGAACAATATGCACATAATGTATATTCTATCCATTTGGAACAAGGCTTGGGGAACCTCTAATATAGTCTCCCCCCACCCTCGGGTGTTTTCATCAAAAAAAAATATTTCATAAATTTAAGAAAAAGTAAAATTTAAACAGTATTTAAAAAATATATATCAACAATGAGGACGCATTAGAAGAATGCATCCTCTAATAAATCTGCAAAAAAAATTATTTATTATAACATGAGGACGCATTCGATGAATGCGTCCTCTAAAAAGTCTGTTAAAAAAATTCAACATGAGAGGACGCATTCTTTGAATTGCGTGTTATTAAATTAAGGACGCATTCTAAACGAATTTTTTTAAAAAATTAAAAGACTGAGGACGCATTCTAAACGGATTTTTTTTAAAAAAAATAAAAGACTGAGGACGCATTATAAACGGATTTTTTAAAAAATGGAAAGGTCGAGGACGCATTCTATGAATGCGTCCTCTAAACAGATTTCAAAAAAATATATTAAAGGACTGAGGATGCATTATGTGAATGCGTCCTCCACCATTGTTTCCAGATTCCAGGGCATGCACAATTGCATCCAAAATTCTGGTATCAAGCACCCAAAAATCAAGCCCTCCTCTAGCGTAAGATCTTCCCCCTGGTCCTGGCCGGATTTTCGCGCGTTGTTTTCTGCAATTAGCCTCATCGACAAAGCGGTCTGTTGTGTTAGAGGCCTGTTGCATCAGTTACCTCTAATGGTACCTAAGTTTTCTGCCGGTCTCCTTTCTTCTATTTTGCGTATCAGTAAGGGCAAGTGCAATGGGTTTCTTAATTTTTAAAAAACCGCTCTAAAAACCGCAAACATCCACAGTAGTGGTTTTTAGGCCGGTTTCTTGTTAAAAAACCTGCCCATAGTTTTCAACTAGGGAACCGGTTAAGAAACCGGTTCCGTCAGAGAAGCCAGGGCGTGTGACAGAGGAAGGGGCCGCCATGTGTGGCCCATTTTTTTTGACCTGAGTGGGACACGTGTCGCCCATGCATTGGGCCACGTGTCCCACTATCAGAATTTTTTTTTATTTGAATCCGTCGACACGTGGCACCTTCCGGTTGGGCCACGTGTCAGATGGATATAAAAATTTCAGTTGGGCCGTGTTTGAAAAATGAGTGGGACGCGTGTCCCACTTATATGGTGACACGTGTCCCACTCAAAGGAAAAAATTGCTGCCGTTCTGAAATGGGACACGTGTCTCCATATGGTTGGGACACGTGTCCCAACGGCTATTTTTAAAAAAAAATTGCAAATGTTTGAAAAAATAAAAAAATTAAGATTTTGAAATTTTCAGAAAATTTTTCAACGGACATAAATTTTTTTTACCTATAAATAGAGGCATTCCACTCAATTTAATCACATCACTTCCAATTCCAACACCTCTACCTCAATCTTTCATCTCCAAAATTTATCTCCAATATTCCCTTCGTAATCCTTTTTTTAAATGGATTCGCGAAGAACGTCGATTGGAAAAGATAAGGTAATTCCAAATTCTTCTAATTCCAAAAATTCATCCCAAAATCCGAATATTCGTCCAATTTCAAATTCGGAATTTTATGAAAATTCGCCAAACATCCCGCCCAATTTTTATATGAATTCCCAACATTCGTACATGAATTTCCCAAATCAATACAATTGTTTCCAAAATGCATACACGAACTCTCCTTACCCGAGCCACTTCTCCCAAAATCCTAACGCCCAATCACAAAATTCCTATCCAAACTTTTATAGTCCAAACTTTCATTTTCCACACCTTGATGCAATTAACGAGTCAGGATCATTTCGCTACCAAGGAGGTCGGGGTTCACCGGGTCAAAATGTTGCAAATGTTCACCGGGTCATTTCTAATGTCATGTTTGTAATATTTTTTTATAAAATCAATATATCTTTTTATAAAATTATAGATACAAATATATCTTTTTATAAAATTATAGATACAAAATATTGAACAACTTATTAACAAAAAAAAAGATATTTAAATTACTATTATAAAACACGAAATTTATAAATTAAAGAAAATGAATTATTTAATACTTTTTAAATAAAACGAAATTCTATGAATAAAAATTATAATGTATTATTAAATTTCACTTTCAACTTATTTTGGGTGAACAAATTAAATTAAATTAAATGTTAATGGTAAAATAAATGAGTAGGATAGAGAAAATCAAGTGGTGTCAATGAATAGTCAAAAGTGGTTTCTTACCATTGTGGGGATAAAAAAGAGTGGTTTCTTAAGTGGTTTTTTAATATTAGGTGGAAGAGAGAGAATAAGAGAAATAATACATTTAATTGGTAAGAAACCGGTATCGATTTTTACCACTGCATGTGCGAGTCAAGGTTATTGGTAACCGTTCTTTTCCTGCCATGGCAGATCGGCATAGGACTATTAGTACTACAACACTAGCATACTTGGTCATCTTTTTACCCCTCAAGAAACTTTACTTGTGATTTCACTAAGGGCAAGTGCACTGTTGCCAAAAATTTAAAAAACCGCTCTAGAAATCGAAAACATCCAAAGTAATGATTTTTAAGTCGATTTCTTGTTAAAAAATCGGTCCCTAGTTTCCAACTAGGGAATCGGTTAAAAAACCGTTCTGTCAGAGAAAGGCAGACAGAGCACATGGTCGCCTGATGCGGCCATTTTTTTGGTGTGAGTGGGACACGTGTCACCCATACATTGGGCCACGTGTCCCACTCAAATTCAGCCCATATTTTTTTGGTAAATAGAGGGACATGTGGCACCCTCTGGTTGGGCCACGTGTCCCTATCTTTGTTTTTAATTATTTTTTAAAAAAAAAACTGAATTTTTTTATTTTTAAAATTTTATTTTAAAACGTTTTTAAATTAAAAATATTGAATGATTTTTTATTAAAATTTGGAATGATTTGGAACAAAATTTTGGAATAATTTTTGAGAAAATTATTGAAGAAAATTTATTGAAAAAATCTGGAATAATTGTTGAAAAAAATGAAATTCAATTTTAAAAATTATAATGTATTGTTAAATTTTACATTCAACTAATTTTGAAATTTATTTAAATTAAATGTTAATAATAAAATTAATGAGTAGGATAGAGAAAATCAAGTGGGGTACATAAATAGTAAAAAGTGGTTTCTTACCATTGTGAAGAAGAAAATGTGTGGTTTCTTAAGTAGTTTTTTAAAGTGAGATGGAAGAGAGAGAATGAGAAAAATAATATATTTAATTGGTAAGAAACCGATTGCATGTGCTCTAATATTATTTACAAAACTGCAAACCTAACGTGATGATTTTGTCGTGAGATGTTTGGCACTGTTTGTTCTAACGAGGGTTAAATCATTTTTTTCGTCTTAGCAGTGTAGATGATTTGAAATATTTTCTTTACTGTGTATATATATTCTCTTCATTTACAGAACATGAATTACATCTAGTAGTACAGCAACATTGGCTTGGGTTCCTCTAACTGAACCAGAATTGTTTCTTAGGTTGCATTGAAGTTATGTTAGTGATACGGTTGCATGTACCTTTGATGTGATGCGCATAAACAATTGCCTTTGGCATAATTAATGCAGATAACAAACCTTACTTGACTAAAATTTCTTGTTTCTGACCTTAGTTTTGCAAGTGATTAGGCTTAATTGTAGCGCTTTGCACTGAACAGAAAGTCGAGATTGTAAAGAGGAGGGCTATGGAGGAGCAATTCATACTCAGGGCCCGAGCTCATCAAAAATCTTTTGGCTGAAAATCATTGGATTTAAGTTGTGAAGGTAAAGTTTGCACTTGGATCGTTTATTGCGCAATTCAGTAAATAAAATATTAATTTACAGAAATTGTGCATAGAATGCGTTTCATGCGTTCTTCATTATGTCATGGGGTCATAAACACATATGTATGTTTATTCATTGAAACACATGTTTATTCATTGAAACACCATGGTGCAGTGTTTCAATGAATAAACATACTGACAGAATGATTTATCGTGATGAATTATATTATTGATATCTGAATATATAGAGAGTATAATAGAGGTGTAATAAGGAATGAACTCTAATCATAATAAATCATAATCTAATCAGGAGTCTGATTTATTCTAACACCCCCCCCCCTCAATCGAAACGTCGAATGCTCGCCGACGCATAGCTTGGACCTGAAGAACTCGAACAGCGGACGAGAGAGCCCCTTGGTGAAAATGTCTGCAATCTGAAGAATAGTCGGAACATGAGCAACGCGCAGCTTTCCGGATGTCACCAACTCACGAACAAAATGGTAGTCGATGTCGATGTGCTTTGCCCGCTTGTGCGCCACCGGATTCTGAGCCAAGAATATAGCACTACTATTGTCGCATAACAACAGTAGAGAACCAGAAAGCGGAACCCGAAGATCACGAAGCAAATGAGTGAGCCATACCACTTTTGAGGTAGTGTTCGCGAGAGCACGGTATTCAGACTCAGTGCTAGAGCGAGAAATAGTGGGCTGTTTCTTGGCACTCCAAGAAACCAGATTCCCACCAAGAAAAACCGCATTACCATAAGTGGATCGACGAGTCTCCAGACAGCGAGCCCAATCAACATCAGAGTACCCTAACACATCAGGAGTACTAGTAGAACAAAACTTGAGACCCAAATGAAGAGTGCACGAACATACCACAAAATCCGAGTCACAACAACAAAATGGTCATCTCTGGGATCCTGAAGATACTGACTCACCGTGTTGACTGAGAATGCCAAATCCGGCCGAGAGATGGTGAGATACTGAAGAGCACCAACAAGAGAACGATAAAGTGTAGGATCCCGGAATGGAGGAGTGGTAGAGCTATGAAGCTGAGAACCAGCGGCAAATGGAGTAGAAACAGGTGCCGCGTCAGACATACCATCCCGATTCAAAATATCACGAGTATACTTTGCTTGGCCAAGCAGTGACCCTGAGGGGGTAGGCGAAACTTCAAGACCAAGAAAGTAATGAAGAGCACCAAGATCCTTGATCGCAAACTCTCTGTGTGTCCGATCAATGAACTGGCGAAGAAGAGTCGAGTCATTGCTTGTAAGAATGATATCGTCCACATACGCAAGTAGGTACAGTAACCACGACCCTCTCGAAAGGACAAATAAAGAAGTATCAGCTGAGCTGCACCGAAAACCAAGATGTGTCAGATAACTGCTGAAACGCTGAAACCAAGCCCGGGGAGCCTGCTTAAGACCATAAATGGACTTTCGCAAGCGAGAAACATAGTCTGGATGGACAGAATCCTGATAACCAGTGGGCTGCTTCATGTAGACTGGAATATCAAGAACACCATTAAGGAAAGCATTCTTGACATCCAACTGATGAAGTGGACAGGAACGCATGGTGGCTATGGCGAGAACCGTCCTAACAGTGGAGGCTTTTACCACAAGACTGAAAGTGTGGTCAAAATCAAAACCCGGAATCTGCGAGAAACCATGCGCCACAAGTCTAGCTTTGTGACGCTCAATAGTGCCATTTGGTTGATACTTGAGCCTATAGACACATTTGGAGCCAACAATGTTGACATTCGAAGGTCGAGACACCAAATCCCAAGTATACTGACCACGAAGAGCGGTCATCTCAGCATCCATGGCTAAAACCCAGGCTGGATCCTGAAGAGCAGAGCGATAATCACTGGGCTCTGTCTGAGAGAGGAGTGCGGCAGTGAGACCATGAGCAATAATATTCGAATAATCCCAGCTCTAAATGGCACCAGTAGAAGACTGAGTGGCCATCTGATGGGTACGAAGCTGGGGTGGCAAAGCTGGAGAAGTCGAACTAGCTGACGATGCCGAGGAAGATCGAGCTGCGCTGACCGGAGAGTGGCCATCGGAAGTCACCTGAGAAAGGATGGCCAATATTGGCTGAGACGTGGTGGCCGGTGGCTGAGACCGTGGCTGAGGAGTGATGGCCGACGGCTGAGGTGTGGTGGGTGTTAGCCAAGGAGCTGGGTATGAGTCGGTCATCCAGATAGAAGATGGTGGTGAAGGAGGGGCGGCTGGAATAGGCACAGGCGTGATGGCCCCAATCGATGAAGTAACAGCTCCATAAAAAATGATGAAATCTCCAGATCTGAAATAGAGCAACTGTCCGCGTAAGATGAGACATGAGGGAATAAGGTTTCATCAAAGCAAACGTGGCGAGAAACATAAATACGCCTACAAGTGGGGTTGAGACACTGGAAGCCCTTGTGACGAGGGTTGTAGCCAATAAAAACACACGGAATGGATCGCGCTGCAAACTTATCAGTAGCAGTGGCACGCAGACATGGAAAATCACGGCAGCCAAATGGGTGAAAGAGGGTATAGCCAGGCACATGACCAAAAACAACCTCAAAAGGTGATTTTCCACCAAGAAATGAACTTGGAAGACGGTTAATGATGTAAACCGCAGAGGAGAAAACTTCCACCCAATAACAGTGTGGCACGGAAGAGTGAAAAAGCATGGCAAGACCAATTTCTGTGATGTGACGATGCTTCCGCTCAGCTCGGCCATTCTGAGCAGGTGTATAGGGCGATGACATCTGATGATGAATGCCACATGATATGAAGTGAGCCTGAAGTCTATGATTAGTAAACTCGGTGCCACCATCGGTCTGAAAAATTTTAACCCTAGTAGAAAACTGGGTCTCAACGAATTTCCGAAATTGGATAAATGTGTCATAAAAGTCCAACTTATACCGCATCGGGAAAAACCATGTGGATCGCAAAAAGTCATCGATGAAAATGACATAATAAGAAAAACCACATGCCGATAAGACATGGGTTGGTCCCCACAAATCACAATGCACCTTATCCAACAACCCAGTAGCGCGCCTATCACTAGTGGAAAAAGGTAAATGGCTACTCTTGGCCATCTGACAAGGAGAGCAACTAACAGATGCCGGCATAGCGGAAATGACAGTAATGTGGCCACGTCGACTTAACAACTGAACAGTATCATGAGACACATGACCGAGGTGAGAGTGCCACTGTTCAAAAGAAGCCCGGACCTTTCCAGAGCGTAATTCACCTAAACAGTTAAAATCGCCAGTCTCTAGAAAATAAAGACCTGAACTATGACTGCCTTTACCAATTTTCTGCCATATATGCTTGTGCTCAATGGAAAATGCGTTGGCATCAAATATAACACGGACAGGTAAATCATGAGTAAGCTTACTAATGGACAATAAACTTCTAGTAGTCTTAGGGACCACTAGGACATCATTAACAGAGAAATCAGATAAATGACATTGACCGATATGAGAAATAGATAATGATTCACCATTTCCAACAAGAATAGAATCAGAACCACGATAACATTGGACCTAATCAAGATGACTAGTGGCAGCAGTGATATGAGATGTAGCACCTGAATCAACGATCCACTGATTCGACGAAGAATGACGGTTGGGACCATTCAAACTGGCCTGAAACAACACCTTGTCCGCAATCCAATTAGTAGAGCAATCCTCCCGAGATATAGGGCCCAAATAAACCATAGCAAAAGACCGAATTACACAGATATTGACTGGAACTGACGAGAATTTGAGCAACTCGTGAGAAAGTGCCTCAACTCGCGAGAAACAGGTTCAACTCATGAGAAATTGAAGGATGCCAGAAACTCCCTTACTGCGCGAGTCAACTCGCGCGTGACCTTCACGCGCTGGAGGGTTCTTCTTTAGCTGAGCTAGCGCGTGACTTTCACGCGCTGGAAGACGGGCACGTGGATCTCGCCGCGGGAGCTAGAAGACAAGACAGCGGATGTTGCTGATGAAGACGTCGCTAAAAGAGAATGCCAACGAAGATGGAAACTTCGCCGCTGGAAGAAGGCGTTGCTAGGCAAGAACTCGCCGGAAAATCGAGACTTGAGAGGACGCCGGAGATGAAGGATTTGAGCCTCCACTGTTGGTGTGGCGGTGGCGATTGCGATGACGACGACTCCGATGAAGGACTTGAGTTCACCGGTGACGATTGCAATCAGGGCCGGAAAAGAGCCGCCAGAGGTTGCCGGAATTTGACCGGAACTTCGCCCGGATCAGGGCCGGAAAAGAGAGAATGAGGGAGGTGCTGAACAATAAATTAAAATTTAGGGTTTATGATCAGAACTTGCTCTAATACCATGACAGAATGATTTGCCGTGATGAATTGTATTATTGATATCTAATTATATAGAGAGTACAATAGAGGTGTAACAAGGAAAGAACTCTAATCAAAATAAATCATAATCTAATTAGTAGTCTAATTTATTCTAACGCATACATTGCACCATGACTTGTAGCTTCACTTTTAGACTGATAGAATGCAAATGTCATTGGACATAACCAAAAATCATTACTTACTCGTATTAAAGTTATAAAAAAAATAATTTTTCATTCGTAATTCGTGCATCGCACAGGTGTTATCTTCCGATCTAGTGTGCCCATTTTCTATATGCCCATTGTGCTCAGTTTTGTTTTACTAATTTTATATCTCCTCCCATTTTTCCCATAAAATATGCATCAGCTTATCGAGTCGAGCCGCTTCAAATTAATTGTCATCATGTTAACGTCTTTTCCGATCACCGTTCGCCTTCTCCGGTGAGGGATTGATTTTAGTTCTCTAAATTAGGTTTACTGGATTCTCTGATGTAATTGATTGATTGTAATATGTTTCTCTGCAATTTCTTTAGCCCTAAGTGTGGTTGGACTGCGTTTGTAGCAATTTGATTGTGTCTTGTGGCAATTATCCATTTGTAAAAGATTTGAGGCATGTGTTTTGCGTTGATGTTGAACTGATACTGGTCATGCGTTAATTTTTTTTCTCATTGTTACTGAGACAGTTTACAAAAAATAATTTACAAAAGTAAGTTTCCACATTGTTACAAGTTAAAGGTGAACAAATTTACAAAACAGAATGGCATGTATGACAATAAAAAATGAAATTTGCAGACAGCGTATATGTGTAAAAGGTTTAACCTCCTCCACAGTAAGCTCCCAGTACTCATTTGATTCCATCGCGCTTCCTAGTTGGGGAAAAGCAATTCAAACTGACCTTGCAGGTGTTGAACTGATACTGGTGTTTTGCTGGTGATTTGTATGCACAATTATTGGTGTTTTATTTGCACTGTTGTTCATTTTGAGATGAAACGTTTTGTTCGCACTCCAGAATGAGTAGCACTACTGCTTGTGTTCAAGACACAAAATTGTGAGAATAGCTGCTGCTGGTGTTTGTTTGCAAATAAAAATGACTAGACCAATTATGACTTCATCATCTATCCATGTATAATGTATTCAATTCTGAATGGAACATGTTGTGGCAATCATCTGTGTATGAATGGATCAATTATTATGAAAATTAGGATGGATATGATGAAAATGAAAGAGAGAGCTTTATTATGGGAAATGAGACTAAACGAGTCGAGCCGAGTTCTAACAACTCGGGTAATACACATTTCTAATCGTCACATCATTTAGGTTTTGGCAAGCAATACACATTCGTGGGAAGACCATTTTTCAAAAAACGAACTCTATATATAATTTTCGTAACTTAAAATTGTTAGATAAAAATTGCATTTATATTAATACACAAATGAAAATTATTGTTTAGGCAATTAAAATTAATTTATTTCTATTTTAATAATTAATCCACAAATATAAATAGTAAATTGAAAATAAGTGAAAAGTATTGATATCAATTAATAATGACGTGGAAGAGACTGTATGATGTGTACGTGATTGAATGATTGTGAAATTTAAAGATACTGAGAGGAGGAAAAGACCCAAATTAGGACTTGAGCATTGCACACACCCTCTTAGCTTTGGCAGCTACACAAAATATAGACCATTTCTTGATTTGTGCAGATCATCCTTGTGCAGGACAATGCTAATCTTCTCTATATCGTTCCAATTTTATCGGATGTTCCCGAAGGGATGCTACTCAAAATATAGAGCATATATGGAAGAGATTATGTGTCTCAGGTGGGGAAATCACATTCTGCTATACAAACCACTGGTTTCTCGTCCTGTACAATGAAATGAGTGCATGTACAGACATGTACGCGGCTGCAAAAAACCTTGATCACGGCCGGAAAATTCGGATCGTCTTGGAAACTTGCAGACGGCAGAAAGGACACCTTGAAACCGCAGATGAACATTTCCGACAGAGTACATGACCACAAGGAACCAGTGTCACATCAACTTCATTGCTTAAACACACCCTGCAAGACCATGCAGATTTAGCCATTTCCGCATCTTTCGCGGCCACCTCAGACCTCTCCTGCAGTTTCACACAAAAATAACATCAATCTTACTATTTCCAGGTAATTGAGATCAAGTTATTATGTATGATTATAGATTTGTCAATAAAATCTTCTGAGACATTCAGATGTCATCTTGCAATAGTAAAGTCCACATTGTAATATTTTACTTGCTACAGTACACATGCATCATTCCAAATCAGATCAAAATAAATTTGTAAGTTCTATGGGAAGAAAAGGGTGACACAAAACTTATTTTGGTCATTGAACTTCATAACTTGCATCTGTTGCAAGAGTTATAGTTGATATAAAGTCAGTGTTTTCTTTTTTCTCAAATATATCTCTCAACAGGCATCTAAAAAATCTTGACATGAAACCAAAAAAGTATAGGGTTCATGAAAAGGGAATTAAAGTAAAGATCAACTTTAACTTCTAAAATTACTCTTCCATTCAGAAGTAAATAATGTTTTGAAATACGACTACACAGCATATTGCTTCATCCATTTTGAATGATGCAATATAACCTTTTTGAGATGCAACAATGAAATTTTATGAATGTTACTCTTGGCAGACATTTGAACATGTATCTGAAGCAGAAAGACAAAAAATGGGGAAGTCGTTTGGGTAATAAGTCTTAATATACCAACCTGCTCAAGCAAGAGTGCTGCTTGAGATTCCTTCAATTGCTCTTGCATAGTCAATGTTGTCTGCAGCAGTGACTGCTTCTCAACATCCATATTGATCCCAGCTGCAGAAAGCAACTCGTTAACAGCTTGAACAACTTCAGCAGCTGAGACTCTGCCACGCTGTAGATCCTCAACTGATTGCTGTTTCACACAACAGAGAGTTAACCAAGTGGCTGCATGACTCCAGCAAAAGATCAGATACTAGAAGGATCCTCATCAAAGGCATGATATAAAGAGACAGGACATATTGTTGAACCACTCAGATTCGGCCATTTCAATCACAAAAGGATATAATAGATCTAAAAAATAGGGCAAATTGCATACTTCATAATCCCTCTGGGAAGGAAACAGTACATAAACCAGAGACCTGGTAAATGAGGTACATATTCCAGGCAGCAAGTTCACAGACTAGAAGCCCTACTCATAATATGAACTCTGTCTAACCATTTAAGCATCCAAACAGTCATTTAAACACTCAGCTCAACATATCTTATGACCTTTGGCTTGAGAACAAATATTCAGCAACTTGAAGCGTAACCAACAAGTTTCAATATGGGGATTTTATGGTTCCTGTGGTACTACTACTATAAATTAGATCCCTCAAATTGACTAGGACCATAATAATCATCAACAGCTAAAAGGAGTTGGATGTTAACCATCAACCAGAAAACTAGCCAGTAATTGAATGCTGAGAATAGAGTGACTGGTACTTTAGCACAAGAATAGAGATGTAGCAGAATTCAATGAGCGTGACCTAAAGTTGACAGTATCATGTAAACATTATTTGCATAGAAACTGACTTCAATTGTAATAAAATGACATCATCAATGGAACCCACAATTCCCAGAGTGTTAACTCTTTGCTGGATTTTAAGTAGCCAAAACAAGAAGTGCAAAAGGGTGTTTTTCATGCACAAGAAAAAACACACTTTAAAATTATGAAGCCAGTTTAACGTTACCATAAAACCTAAACGTAATTGTAAACAGGTACGAGATTCATACCGCTTGGAACCCTGAAATGGCTTGTCCAGGAATCTCAGATGTTCCAGTTTCAGTTTCTCTTTGTTCCTCCTCCAAGTTTGTTTCTGATACTACCTCACTGCTGACAGAGACACTCCTGAACGAGAAAACATGTGAGCAGAGAAGCTGGACAGTTTTCTCAGGTAATATTTCCAGCTTGATTCTGTACAGCGGTCGGTCTGGTGGGGGTTTGGAATCCTCAAAAACCCTGCCATATTTCAGCTTCTCTCCATCTTGATATCGCCAAGCCACTACTTCTCCTTTATAGAAAGGTCTCAATGGAAGAAATTGCACATGAAGTGCATCTTGGGGCAACAAATCCTTACCCATCAATTTATCACTTCCGATCCCATTTGACGCCATTTTAGACTGAGAGCAAAGTTTCAAAGTGGAAGCCAGTGTGGTTTCAGAGCCCTCAGGACATAAGAACAGAGTTCCAATAGGTAGTGCGATTGGAGAATCCAACACTTGGCTAAGAGCAATCCCAATGACATCAGGAACTAATAAGTGTTCTGGTGGTTCGGCGACAAAGACTCTGGCTTTAGATTGATCAACAAAATAAAGAGCACGGTGCCGTGAACTTTCTTTCCACTCTGGAACTATCACTTCCTTGGTAACACGGGTGATATCTAAATAGTTTGGAAACATGAAAAAACGAGTGTATAAGCATTCAACAAAGCATATATTTTCTGCAACTGTTTCCAGAGACCTCTGTACATTCTCAATAACAGGATTAAATGCTGGAACTTCATTTGCAATGCCACTGATAATGCTCCACACAGCCGCTTGAAATGATTTACTCAATAACTTCTTTTGTACTCCAGCCATTTGTATAGATCCAATACATTGCAATGTTTTCACATCTTCCCTCGAATCAAGTTCCTGCGAATAGATACAAATATTAAATTGGCCGAGGATTCAACAATACTGCACCTTGTACTAGTGTTTATTGATACTTTTATCATTTAAATCCAAACTGATAAATAAATGTTAAATCTGCCCCAAGTGGAATTTTAAAAAGATGTTCATACCTCGACAACCACATCCGAAAGCTTTTTGATAGCTAAGGCCATACATATTCTTTCAGGTACATCACTGTGCACAAACCTTATTCTGGAAGTGTCGATGAATTTGAGATAACGTGAACCATAAGAATCAATATAAACGCATAACCTAGCATGAACAAGTCTGCAGCCATCATCAGGGACAATTGCTATGGACTCCCGGTCATGTCTGTCTGACATGACTGCCTCATCACAAATAAAATTTAGGATTTCCATTACAGCACGAAATTCATTTGGATTAAGTCTTTGATAACCACAAGCCTTCTGAAGATTCATCAGAAGATCTCTCGCAGAAGCAACAGAAAAACTCTCCTGAAGTCCCAAATCCTTTAATATTTTTACAAATGGAAGATATACTGTAGGAAGTTCGAATGCAAATGGGGAAAGATTAATAGTTAGCCGTGCAAAAAGTGCCCTTGCTGTTACCAAACGCGTGCCATTTGCAGCCGGAAGAAATGCTACTTCTTGCAACTCAGAAATGTCTACAAGAAAAAGGAAAAGGATTTAGACGAAGATCAAGGTGGTCAACTTCAAACTATATACTGAGTGTAAGTACAATAAAAAAAAATTGTATTAAAGATCTGATACCATCAACATTTCAAGCACTTTAACATTGAATTTTTTACTCAAAATTCATGAAGGATAGGCTTACCAGAATATGATGACAAACACAGATGCATATACTGAGACAACATTACAGACTTTACATAACTACAGATAACAAATTTTACATAACTATAGAAAACAGACTTTACAGTATAAATATTAGGCCACAACAAGTTCTTTACTCATCAAATCTTAAAAGAAAAGCTCCTCAGATTGAACTGCATTCAGTACATTTACCAGTGAGCTTCTGCTCCTCAGAATTACCATGCTTACGAAATCTTTACAGCATATCTCCGAATTAATATCCAGTTTGAAGTGCTACTAGAATTCTCATGCTTGAGAGTTCTGAGTCACTTTTATGTGTTCTAAGTGTAAGCTGGTTAAGTTCATAAGAGATCCAAGTCATTTACCACAATCCAGCCTAATAAAACCATATGTTTTCTTCAGTTTTTTCTTCCATATTGACACACCCCTCTATTGAGAGGTCTCCACGACATTTTGAAATTCAATGATGCTTCATTATCCAGCTTTACAATGTCTTGCCCACCTTATCTAAAGAATTTCATTATCCAGCTTCGCCATCTAGTTCAAAGGTTCAAGGAACCTAAATTTCTAACATAGCAAAAGAAATTGGAGCAGTATAGGAGTATCCACAGTTCCAAATGAAGCAACTGAGCTTCATAAGGCCATGTCTTTAGAGTGACCTCTACATCATGGAAATGTGCAATATTGGGTGTAAAGAAGGCAAATTAACAATTGAATAAATTTCTGCAGGACCAAAGGAAAATTATGGAGAAATTTCTCATACTGGTAGCAAATGCATGGAACTCAGTAATTTGTTGACAATTTAAATCATTTGGTCTTTTAGTGTTCTGATAAAGATGTGCGCAAACAATCTTTACGTAGATTGAATAGTAAGAAGAAAATAAACTGACCGATAAAGAAATTCAGTATCAAAATACCAAAGCAGATATTGAAATTTTAAGAATGAACAAGTATATATACATATGTTCGCACTTATCTTTATTGCCTGTTCTTTGAAGGACATATTATAATATGCAACAAATTGATAAGGCTATTGATATAATGGGGTGAGTTTTGGATCTATCCACCTGCTGCTGGGTGGCAAATGGAAATTCCAATTATTGATATTCTGTTTTCTACCTTTCTAAAAAACAAACACTTCTTTCTCATTCAAACTCCTAACACTCCTCTAAGTAGTCACATTCCAACTTACATGGATTATGGCTACTGTTGAAAGATATGTACCATAATAACTAATAGGGATAAGTGCCAATATAACCCCCTATCTACCTGAGTAACTGCCAATATAACCCTATTATAATTTTTAGTGCAAATATCTAACTAGTTAATGAAAGTGCCAATATAACCCTCAGATCCCATTTCCGGCATTGACCTCAATTTTTCAGCGTTGACTCTATGTAAATTGACCAAAATACCCTTTGGGCTAACTCTGAAATTGGGTGGACAATTTTACCCTCATAGTTAGCCGGAACGTCAAAGTTCGTTGAAATTATGTAGGTTTATATCAGCACATTATGCAATCTTATTGGGTTATATCAGCACATTCCTAATATTTGTAGGGTTATATCAGCACATTTCTAATGTTTGTTGGGTTATATCAGCACATTCTTAAAACTTATAGGGTTATATTAGCACTTTCACTGACTATATAGGGTTATATTGGCATTTTTGATTATTGAAAGATTATATTGGCACTTATGTCAACTAGGTAGGGTTATAAAAGTACTTTTTTCTAACTAATATATAAGATCTTGGGTCACCTCCACTTAGTACCAACTGGTTTTAAGATGGAAACCCAAAATGAAATTTAACATGGTATCAGATCCCAGGTTGGGTTGGGTTATACTGGCCCGACGTTGGGATCCCCGTTTAATTGAGCCCGATATCAAGTTGTTGAGTGTTTTCACGTTTGCACGTGAGGGGGCGTGTTGAAAAATATATCCTATATCCTTACAAGGATAATTTATAATATATAAGATCTTGGGTCACCTCCACTTAGAGACAATTGGTTTTAAGATGGAAGCCCAAGATTCCTTGAAATTTAACAGCTACAATTGAGTATTAAGTTCAATACTTGGCCAGAGTATCAAATTGACACCTCAGGAATTGAGAGCAGACTTGAGGAAAAACCGAGAGTCAAAAGGCACACAAGAAAAGACAAGAAAGAGATGCTGGGGAAACCAAAATAATGATGCTACCCTGAAGTAGCTTAGATCCAAAACTAAGCAAGAATAATGATGACCAAGCTTCTTTAAACACCACATAAAAACTATATAGAGTTGGTGCAGAATAATAGAGAAATGCAAACTACCTGAAGAAGACAAAGAGCCCCAAACTTTTTCCAGAAATGTCAAAATATCAAAAGAAGCATCGTCAATTGTCTTTACACCAGATGCAGCAGGCCAGTGAGCAAGAGTGTCTTCACCATTATTTTTTCCAATAAACTGAGGTTGAAGCATCATACATGTCACTTCATATTATCAACAAGACAGAGCTCGGTATGAAATGAAATAGAGGTTAAAATACAGAATAAATGCTACCTGGAGGTGCCTTGAGACCGTCTGGAAAGGTGGAGGACTCCTCAAATTGAGTGCACCCCAAGAGTAATCTGGTGGAACAACACTATGCCTCGAAAGTATGGGAGCATAACTCCAAGCAAGTGGCCAATCTTTCCACATAATTGCTTCACTATAAGAACAGAGCACTCTTTTTCCACTTCTCTTTCCACCAATACATGGAAACCCCTTTTCTGCAGGAATACAAGCAATCTTACCAAGGAGATTACAGAAATTGTTGCTATATAGGGTGGCAAAGTGTGAAAATATGGCTTTGGTTAGACTTTCAGCCATCAACCATATTTCAAAAGAAACTTCATTCTGCCCATTCAAAGCATCCATCTCGAGGTCATCATCAGCTCCAGTCCTTTTCATGCATTCACCTCCAAGAAACTCCACTCTTCTTGCACATTCAAGCATTATATCTGCTTCAGTTGAAATTCGAAGTCCCACTTTTCTCAAAATTCGAAGCCAATCATCCGAAATAAATCGTTCTCCGGGGAATTTGTGTCTCTCACCAGAAAAAACAGATGCAACTAAAGTGTCACTGGGATCAAAAAGTTCTTTTGGCCTGTACAGTTTTGAAGAAAGTTCATCTGCTGTTTTAACAAAATTTGTCTCCCTTAGTGCTTCAGTGACAGAAGAATCTTGTTGGAGAACTGGCCAATTCATGTACAGGTATATCAAAATATCCTCTTGTACTGACTGAGATTTCCCTTCAAAACCTGGCAATCCAAATTGGACCAATATTTGTTGATCTTGTAGCTCAGGCACTTCAAGTGCTCTCAGTAAAGCACTCCCAACAGAATCTGTGGTGTGAAAAAGGCATCTTTCATCAGAGGGCTTCAGGAAAGTATTTGAAGAAACCATGCACAGCTCGTGGTTAAGCAATCTAGTATATGTCCCAGAAGCAGTTTTATAAATAGGCAGGTCACGTAGAGCTTCAAGCTCTTGTCTTTCATAGTCAGATCCATTAGAGACAAAGTCAGAGGCAAATAAAGCAAAAAGCTCTTCACAATCAGAAGCCACAAATGAAGTAATTTGAGGAAAGTAGCCCGACTGTTTAGCTGCAGCAAGTTTGGATGCAATAACCTTCCCCAGCGATTGGCCGGCTTCAGGTAAACAATTACATGGAACAGCACAATCCATGAAAGTAGTATCAAATACAGGTATATTGCACTGGTTCAGCAATGAGGATAACCAAGGATACCTTTCTTCCACAACTTTGAGAGCTAACATATATTTATCAGCCAGATCAGCTTCAGAGGATCTAGATCTATTACTTTCTACTGTGCCTTCATTAACATCATCTGTGGAGTTAGTATCAGTGATTAACGGTGGAAAAAAGACAAGATCTACCTCTCTAACACGGCAAAGGATTGATCTACCAAGAAAGGCAGGAATCAGAGGCCAGTCAGAGAAAAGAGAACAATCTTCGGATGACCCACCAATTTCCTTCCAGAATAGCCTAATCCATTCAGAAGAAGGGGCCCACTCACTAGCGCTTGTAGTGTTTTCCCACGAGAACCAGGGAGCCATGGTTGAGCCAACTACATTATTCACCCAATTTTCATGAAACAGATGTCTCATATTTCTTGACAGTAAGGAAAAGGAGAAATTCTCCACTCTTAAAAATGACTGGAGTGTAGAATTAGAGAGAATATTCCTTAATACTGATCTGTCTAAGACTTTTACATGAATAAATTTAGCAGACAAAGCACTCATTAATTGTTGCTGGTCCTCACTTCCAACCCAAATTTCAGCAGCACCTAGCCTAACTAAATTGCCTGTCGCAGTTGGACAGGGCAATTTCCTTAGTTCAGCAGCAACAGACCGAAGCTTTAGTGCCTCATCATCAAGAATATGAAAGTTTGGACTTCCAGTAATTTGATTCCTTTCAGGAAAAGGAAGTCCTCCCCGACCAATATCTTCAACAACTCCGCGACTGAAACCGATAATTGCCTTTCCCAAACTTGTCATCATATCAAGGGCATCTCCTGAGCTGCTGGTAGTAGGGGTAGAGTTTTTATAAAGACCTTGAACATTTGGCCTCGGAGTAGTAAGAGACTTATCGTCCTCCCCTCTATATGTAACCAAACCAGAAGCAGTGCTACTGATACTTAAAGAATTAGAAGATTCAGAGGAACTAACATACTGTACATCAGACAAGCAGTACTCAAGAACATCAATGAAAGTATCAACTGAGCTCAGAAGAATAGTTACTGATGTAGACCGCAGAAGATCTCTCACCATCTTAGGCCTGATCTCTTGGACTGCAACACCCACTGCATGGATTTCAGTCACCAATTCCCACGGAACTGAAAAAACTGGATAATGTTCCTTAACAAAGGCACAGACACTGGCTGGCACCAAGCTATCACCCACTCCAGTTCCAGGTTGAGAAAGAAACATGCCTTCTTGTGCCTTGACAAGATTCCCTGAATAAAGCTGCCAAACTGGAAGATCCACGAGTCGGACATAAAATGGCCTTATTACTTGTTCAATCAAACATTCCCAGTCAGCTTTAGGAACAGAAGTTGAACCACTTTCATTGTCAAATGGATGACCAAGTCTCTGGGATCTAGGCCAGAATGAATAAATTTGATCACCAAAAGAATTCAAAATGCGAGCAACTCCCTGGACTGAACCTGAATCAAGAGCTGAAGAGAAGGGTTCTCTCCTTAACTTCTGCATTTCTAGGACCAGTCTGACGTAAGAATCACGAACACAGGCCATTAGTTCCCTGTTCCAAGCTTCAATGAGGCGACTTCCAGCATCAGAGTGAGTCACTTCAAAAGCTTTAGCATCTTGATACTTAAAGAGATAGCGGCCCTGATTATGACGAACCAGGAAATATCCAAGTACCGTAATGGGCATATTTATTGAAGAGGAAAGAGGAAGAGGGGACATAATACAGCTGGAAGAGTCAGTTAAAGCAGGATGGCCATCTCGAGAAATGTGCGCAGCAACTCCAGCAACAGGTGTCAAGTTGTATGCCATGTACCGCCTGCAAAATAATAAATCAGCATTGCAGCTTCACATTGAATAAGCCAAAAGATGATACGAGTATAAAGATTCGAGATGACAAAAAATGAATGTCAGAAGATACATTTCGTAATAAACGAAGAAATATAAAAATCGTGATGTTCAATGGTAAGAGCTAAATCTTAAGTTATCAGCAGCTCTCTACCATTCACAAATCTCCAGATGAGAAAGTATATAGATCCAACACTTATTCTCACGTGCTAAGCTCCAGCAGAGAAAGTATTGTTCCTTAAAAAGATGCCAATTTTTAAGAGGTCAAAGAAGAGAAGTTTTGCAAATCTAATCACAAATAAAGACATTTGATAAATCTTTCAAGCCAAGTCTATCAGTTATAAAGGTCAGATGGCATGCCATGTCGCCAAGCCCTCTGTCCATGAACACTTTGCAGCAAGACCCAGGAAATCTAAACTTTTACACGACACAGTTTAGCTTAGCAGCTGCTACTTCTGTAATTCTAAAACCTAAAGCAATATGAATTACAAAAAAAGGTTATTGAGTTGAACAAAAATATTCATTCGTGTGGCTGTCATACATAATAAGAATTTATAATGAGAATTTCTGATTAAGAACCAATAAATAACTGGAACCTATCAATTTAGTAACCTTAAAATTCAACATCATATAAGAAGAATAAGATACAAGTGGAAGCATTAAGAAATCAAATCTACACATACCTATCAAGAGCCATATTTCTTGTTTGCCCAGAGCCAAGAGTAAGGACAACAAGCCATCGATCCACAATTCTTGTTCCTTTAATGCATAAATCCAAATCCATAACTTCTAACTTTGTAGCTATATTTGAGCTACCAAATAAGCTTGACAATTGAAACTTCTTCCACTTTTTCTCTGAGAAAGGATTTCTAACAATGGCACAGGAAGGATTCAGGTTAACTGAGAAATCTTCGCAGGGTTCCAAGCTTCCTTCCTCCCAAGTCGATAATGATACCTGACAAAGATTGTCATCAGTTGTCTTGGATGATTCAGAGTTTGTGAATTACAAGATGAAATTAAAAACTATGTAACGTTCAATAAAACACTACTACTCTTGAAGGTAAGCAAAGATACTTGGTAATATGCGTAGGTGTGTATTCTAATACTCCACAAACTTCACATTAAGAAAGGATTAAATTGCACATAGAAAAATTGGAAATAATTCAAAATCCTGAAGGAAACAGAAAAATAAATAAAATCCACTCTATATTATAAGAGTTAATCTTCAAAAGTCTAATCTGGACCCACTCAAACTAAGGATATATTTACAGGGACTCAAAGAAGTTTGTCCCCAGCCTATCAATTTCCCCTAGTCAAATCTATCCTGGCTTGCTGGAATATGAAATGTTCAGCTAGTTGACACATAGATGTAAGTGAACCTCAGGCTTGGGTACAAGAGACTGTTCATGTTTAACAGTATCTCTCACAGTTTGAAAACAAAATAATCTTAAATTCATCGAGAAGGCATATCAATAGTGCCTTGCAGCTGACAGATACTGATGCTAGAAATAAGTTATAATTGTCAACAAAACCAGCACTAACACATAAAGTGCTGTTTGAAGTGCTGTAAAGATCGACAAGATCACTATCATGATAACCATTATTTTAAAGGCCTACCCAGGACCCTTATAGCATATATTGTAGATGAAGTAACTCGGTTGAACAATAAAAGGTAACTGTATTCATACGGTGATTCCTACTTTGTATTCACAGAATCAATGTCCTTTTCCCTGTCCATCATTCTCCAGAGACAGAGATAGAGGCAGCTGAAATTGGGTTCGTAGAGTAAAAAAGATAAAAATGATGAGGGAAATTTACAGTGAAACATAAAATGCAGATTACAGGTACAAATTCTAACCATTTTGGGAAAAGAAAGAAACAGGGAAATTGAAAACTGGTAGCACAATTTGTGGGATGCTGGACCAGATTTGGTATTAACTATAGTGATGTTTTGATATTGTGAAAGGCACACAGTAATTTTTAGAATATTTCAATAGGACGTTACAAATCCAATTGTGAATCAAGAAGACGAGGTTATCGTCATTATCCTAAACTATTATGTCCTCACGATGGGAAACACGGTGGAAATACATGATTTGTATAGCTGAACCCACATAGTAGGATAAAGGCCTAGTCAATGCAGTTGACAGGGAACAATTACAAAAGTTACCAATTGCCAATCTGAAAGCTATTTCATCAACCTTCTGAGCCACTGATAAGAACTTTAAGTTTTGGCTGCCTATTGACTATGTACAATACATACACTCTTAAGGTGATTACAAGGTGCCCCTGACAGAGTGATGAGGTTACAAGGTATATTCATTACGCATTGTTGCTCTCTAACTAAATTAAGATAGATAAGCTTGCAGTTTCAGAAAAATGGCAAATGGTACATTGAAGTATTTGCCCATCCTATCAAACAGACAATTTTCTCATCCGGACAGTACATTTCATTGCTACCCCTGTGGTTCAAAATCAGTCAAGCAGATAGCAAAAGAGTAGAGAAGAAAAGAGAAATGTTTCTTTCACCAGTAAAAAAATTTGTGAAGTAATTTCTTTATTCAAAATAAATGGTATAATGAAATACCTGCATAATGGAGTTCAAAAATAGAATTGTTCTGGAAGCATGCTCCATGAACTTGTTAAATAACAAAGATATCTTCTTTGATGCATTTTCAACCCCATCCATTGTATAGTCTGATGAGAGGGGCAATCGTATGATTGTAGAATTTGATATAGACCACGGCAGGTTTTGGCCAATCAGGAAAGGACTAAACTGATCGTGAAACTTCTCAATCAAATTGGTACCTGAAACCAAAGGTGCATTTACACAACATCACCACACTATCAGAAACTGCAGATTCATACAATTGAATAATATGCAGTATATGATAACGTGAGGAAAATGAAAGGAACAACTCCAAGTGTGAAACATCAAAGACAAACATTAACCAACCATGATCTATGAAACAAGCAAATAAATATACGGCATAAAGACTTGCTGTTCTTTTCCACTACACTTAACCTTTTAAGAATTCTAACTGATTACCTTTATAAACATTTCATGGACCGCTCAACCGCAAATGAAACCCAACTGTTTAAAGAGAACTGTCACAGACAAAAAGTGATAAAGCCATAATGGTTCCTCCGCAGATGCTGAATGCACAAGTAACTCACTGTATGTAGTAGACTGAATAAAGTGAAGGAAAATTCATAATCTGAATTGGATAGTTCTTTCATTGATAGACCGTTTAATAGGGAAAAGTAGAGTTCCAAATAGATTCCTACCACAGCTTTACCTTGTAGTTCGAAGTTTGTATGGTACAATTATGGCCTTAGGTGTGATGCCTAGAGGTCCCAAAGGTGTGACACCTAAGGTTTCTAAGAGTGATGCCTTGAAGTTCTATCTAGTGTTTAATTTCTAAAATTTGTTTTTAGTCCTTTAAAGCCCAAAAGTCTGTTTACGATCTGTTCTAGAAAGCACATATAGATGTCATGTAACCCAAAACCAGACATTCAAAAAAATTCATCATTACTGAGACGTATTACCCCTTAAGCATAATTTACAATGTGGTTGATGTGGAAATTTATCACCTTTAAGAGAGAAAACTTTCGCAGCAGGTGCACGATTTGAAGGCACAGCAAGGGCCAAACCTCGAGGATCAAACATGTACAAATAGCCGTCTGAAATAATTGATGGAAGATCACTTATTGAAAAAGAGCTAAGCAATCCCAAACCATAGTTCAGAGTATTGCCACGCAGACTCCAAGGAGGTAAAAACTGGAGACTAGAAACTTCATCTCTATTCAAGCTGGTTTCCTCCATAATTGCTAAAAGAGCAGGACCCTGAAACTCACCTGCAACACATAGATCAACGAGTTAGTAAAATTCTGCACATTCCAGGAAGAGCAACATATATATACTCCCTCCGTCCCAGATTAAACTGCACACTTTATTATTTGACAATATTCACTGTCAAACTTTGACCACATATTTAAATAGGTCTATAAGTAATAATTTTATCATATGTGATATTGTTGGCTTTGTCATAACAAATAGTTTTTAAAAAGTAAATTTTTATTTGCTGATATTATACATAATTAAATCTATGAACGGTCAAACATGATTCTTGATAACTGTGAAAAAAAATTCCTTGCAATTTAATCCGGGACGGAGGGTGTATGAGAATTTACCATGTTTCCTAGTTACCCTAAACCCCACCCAAAAGAAAGCCTAAAAATGATCAATATGAACAAAATAGTCAACTGTCCTGAATGGAAAACAAATACTAACCTAGGTTGTGCTGCAGCAAGGACAGGCGACGATGTTCTCGCTTGTCAAAGATCAGGTGAAGTTTTTTAGCTTTGCAGCAGTCTGCCATCTCAAGAAGGTCAAAAAGAAGGAAATCATTGCTCCCATATAACCCTGATAGCTCACAAATTCTAGCATAATCCATGCAGGGTAAATCTTGTGTCATGTCTTCGCCAACTAAGGGAACACAACGGAGGGATTGAATGCCTAATCTGTTCGCTACATCATGGTTAATACAGGGATGTACGAGATGTTTCCCACCAAGATTAGTACTCTCTATCCACGGGGCATCATTATACACAAGATCTCCAGCACCAACAAGAATCCCAGAAGCATCTGGAAGAAACAGATGAACAGAAGCATCTAACTCAAGGCCATCCAGACAACAGTCAGATATAGCTTCAAGAACACACTGAACAAATTTCAGCTGATCAGCTGAAAGAGGTAGACCTTTCACATCACTCTTCAGCCTCTGCAGCACATGGAAATAGTCAGAAGCATCAAAACTATCTCTAACACCTAAGGCCAAAAGCAATTCCCTGAATTCTGATAATTCTGTTGGCACAACATACAGATATGGACTATACTTCACAGGGGAATCAAATGCAAGTGATGCTGAGGATACAAAATCATCTCCAATCCACACCCAGTGAACTCCGTTCAAGAAGGATCTAACATGACTCAGTTTATCAGTGCTAACATATTCTTGCAGTTGCAAATAAATTTGTGTTATATGCTTCTGCAGTTCTGCATTAAAACTGGATTCCAGCTCCGGATGCAACCTGAGCACTGCATAAGACTTGGATAACTCAAACAATTGGGTTAGCAAAGTTTCCACATCTAAGTGATCCATCCAACCAAGACTATATTGCAAGTAACTTGAACATTCCCCATCAAGGATCAACTTTTTTGATGAAGACAGCCACATCTGGGATTTAGGTCTTACAGCAGCTGGAGTTGCTATTTTCTGATCTAGAGCTAACCATGGAAATCCTTGCATAGGCGGTTCATCAAGTACTGGACACCAAGTAATGGACTTCAGTTTTAACCAAAATTCTTCTTGGGGCATGTCTTCATGAAAGTTAGCTAGGAGTGAGCTGATGGCCCTGGCACTATTAACACTAGTATCACCATTTGGCAAAGATTTATCTCCCTCATCAGCAGAGAAGGTGAAGGCTTGAGTTTCTAGAAACTCTTCATGTTCACCCACGGTGCTATCATCTTCCAGTTCTACTGATGAAAGTTTCTGAGCCAAAATATCTAAACAACCAAGAAGCCTTGTAGCACATGTTGTTGTTTCCTCATCTCCAGAATGCAACAAGGAAATTGACTTGGCACAGTCAAGCATACCTGCCAAGCTTAAGGTTTGCCTGAGTCCAAGTTTTGTCAGAGTAACCAGAGTTTCAGGGTCAGAGAACTTGTCAGAAGGAAAGAAAGCCCCACTGTGGAGCAATAGCTTCAGCTGTGGCACACGAGGATCATACAGCCTGATGGAAAAATGTACGTGATTGGTTATCAGCATGGTTCACAAATAGGCACGTACATGAGAAAGTAGTTTACACTCTTAGTAAAAATTCCAAGAGAGTACAGTATCTTGAAATGTACATGCACCTACAAACTTTAAGTAAACTCCGAAGATTTGACTATTGTATACCAAATTAAAAAATATCCCAAAAATACAGAGCTATAACAATAAAAGATACAAATATGTTTTTCAGCTTCCTTAATTGGAGTCAAGATTTAACCAACCCCTTTTCTCATCTATATATCCAAACAGAAATTTATAGGCTGTCGAATAAGGCAGAATAAATAAAAGGAAACTATGTGGAATGGAGGCAGAATAACTTTTACTTATTCAATTTCAATTTACTACACTGTATATGTATCTTCAGGGATAATGAGAGAATGACAAATCTACCCAACATAAACCCTCTAGAACTCACAATCAAAAGTTGAGGTCCACACTCCACACATCATATTGACCTGGCCTGTTACACTAAGAATATGATAAAAGAAAGAAAAAAATCAGGCAGATAATTATTCAAGAAGTTGGTAAACTTGTTTGGCTAGCCACCTCTGTCTTAGTGTATGGAGTGTGACTAGTGTTCTGCATTTCTTTTCACAAAGTGCTAATCCATCCCAATGTCTTTTGTAGTTTTATGAAGAGCCTTTAATACTGTTAACAGAAATTATACCTTCAGTGTGGAACTAGAGTAGAAAAAAAGAAATTAAGAATAAATGGAACGAAATGTGTGTCCCCATATGTATAGCCAAAAATAAAAGGACTAAAGACCAATCTGTCAAAAGAGTACAACACTTCCAACAAATTTTCCTTTAAAAATTCAACATATAATGGTAACTCAAGCCATTCCAATGTTATGTAATCTCTGAGGCTTGGGTCCCAGAAACAGTTTTTCCTATATAATTATATGTTTGTGTGTGTACTAAAGACCTTAGATTCCTGACCCTTTGCCAGACTCTGTAAACATGCAGAAGCTCCCATAAACCCGCCTGGCTAGTGTAACTCTATAGGCAACAATTGCTAAATTTACCCAACAAATAAGTTTCCCTCTTGAACGAGGTCAGTTTGCAGGACATGAGAAATGCCAGTATATTTTCTCCAACAAAACAGCCATCTAGAAGTTCCTTTTTCTATTTTATATTTATACAGATGTTCAGGACTCGAGGGCATACAGCTGGTTTGGTCTCTCAAGATCGACTTAATGAAAGGTATATTCTTTCAGATTTCATGGCAGCATTTGGCAACTAGCTCAGTTCTACCCAACAACGGCAAAGCCTTTACCCCACTAAGTTATACCAAATAAAGAAATAGTTTAGAATAAGATAAATTATTTTGACAACATAATAAGCAGCATAACCTGAATGGCTCTTTCCAAGATCCGTCAGAAGCCAGAACAAAAGGTACTTTAGAGAGAGCTTCTTCCAAAGAATGGTCCTCTTCAATCATTTGTCTAATATCGCTTATAATGGCCAGGAAAATCCCATCATGTGAAAGCTCCGTCAAGCGATTGAATACATAATCTCTATAGAACTCCATCTTTGAAGGCTCTCTAATCTCCAGATAAGTTTTTAAGATAATTTTTTCTTTCTCTGAATCCATCCTAACGAAGGTATCATCCAAAAGATCCTCCAGCACATCTTCCGGTTTAAGCCATCCGAAAGATTTGTTCAGGGATATGAATTTTCTTGTCTTATAGGACTCAAACATAGGAATGTTCTTCAAGATAGTAATACTATTACCATCGATTAGGCCTTCAGTGAACCACTTAGACTGAAGAATATAACCTCTTAGCTCATGCAGTTCCCCCTCAGACGCGCCACTGAAAAGCTTTTCAATATGTTCTGGGTCACCAGCCACCGCAAGCAAAGCATTTAAGATACCTGCTGCAGTTGGAGGTTGCACATAATGTTTGAGTTCAACATGATCTATCAAAAGGTCTCGTCTCAATATCAAGCAACCAACTCTAACCAGTAAAGCAAGCATGTTCTCACTCCATCCACCATCTTTTATCACATTGGAGTTTTTTGCAAGCTGCAACAGCTGATTGTTTTCAACAGGCAAGATGGGCCATTTTGAAAATAAAGAAAGATCTTCACAACAAGACTTGAGATAGATCCACAAATGTCCTATCCATTCCAGGCTTGGATGATTTTGAGACCCTGGATTCCAAGTGACTAGTCTAGCATGTTGCCAATCTGCTGGAAGTAATCTTAAGAAAAGTTTTTCAAGCAGCTCACACGTCAGAAGAGAAATATTAAATTCACCACTTTTGGCTATGCTACAAAATTTCCCGTAGAGGAAATCAGGAATACTATAGTCCAGAAGTTGATTAGGGACTGAATCCTTCAGAAGATTGTACCCATCACCTTGTGCAACAAAAATCCGATCACTCAGCCCCCTCTTCTCCAATTTAGTAAATGAGCCATCAGAAAGGGGTATTAGTGGTAAACCACAAAAACTGTCCATTTGAACAGGATATGCTAAATCCAGCAAACAGTATTCTAGGGCCAAAATCATAGCATTTCTATCTCTGAATTCACGTCTCCTCCTGATCAAAAGTGTTCGAAGCAATTGAGGAGTGAGAAAATGCAAAGGTGAACGAGTCTCTGCAAATTTCTCTACCAGTACCTTGGGCATTGTTACCACAGGTAAACCAGCATCTGACAGTACTTCAACAAGTTCACATACTCTATCAAATGAATGATCAGGGAAGATGGCTTGTTTTGTTGTGATCCACTGCCCATCTCTAGCTCTTGTATGTAGCACTTTGAGTCCAGAATCTGAAATAAAGTCATAAAGGCGCCGTACCAATAGTCCCCAAGGTTCAACTCCCACGGTTGCAGGCCAGTATGAAAAATACAAATCACAAGGGCCAACCTCTAAAGCAATTTTTTCAAGCAAGCGTCCATAAGCTGGGGCAACAACATCTTCAAGGAGATGCATATTCCATTCTGACCGCTTCTTTCCACCCCCTGCCATGTCACTTCCGAACCATATGTCTCTTCGATTTGAAGACAGTTCAAAATATGCATTGACATGTACAGGAAGACCAGTATTTATAGGGAGCGGTAAAAAGCAGAAGGCACGTCCATCGAAATTCTTCCTGTCCTGCATTGTACCCAATGGAGACTGAAACATGTCAGGCGTAATGGCAAGGAAATCAGGATCAGGGGCATTCTCATTCAACTGTTTCTGACTCTTTACACTGTCTATGTAGGATGCAACACATGCCCACGACGCATACTTATTAGACTTTCCAAGGGTTGAAGAGTTAGTCTTTCTCTGACTACTAGCTAAGCACTCACAAGTTGACCATAAATGGAACGAACAAGAAGAGGAGCTCTGTACTGAGATAACAATCTTTTGATACTTCCACGGAATTTCTGTTCCGATAGACTTGTACAACTTATTAATGAACTGATCTCGATTAATCTGATTCTGCAAGTTCCCATTCATGGCATCAAACAGTTGACTGGACAAATTACTTTCAACACCAGGCTCCCCAAAATTATGCTTGCGCACACAATGCAGTAACTGCATATCACTACCAGATCCTTCTTTGATGAAAATGGAAATGGTCTTGACATTTCGCAGAAATAGCAAAGTCTCAGAAACAACTTCAGAAAAAGAAGAAAAGAGTGCCACTACATCATCAGGTGTGTATTCTTCTTTCTTTATTTGGCTTCTGGAGGCACTACTAGAACTTCGTAGAGGAAAACGAAACAAAGTGCCAGGAAATGATTGCCTCAGTTCACAACCAAAATGCAGAAATGGAGAAAATTGATCAGGAAATTGGTCCAAGATTTTTCTACCAACGAACTTGATTCGCAGACCTGGGTGGGAAGGAGATATTCCTGGCAAATTAGAGGCATGGGGATCAAACATGACAACATTTTCCCCCGAAACAAATGAAGGAATATCTGTAAAGTGGTATACACAATTGAAACCCAGCCCAAACCTGCCAATAGCAAATGGCTTCTCCAGCTTACTTTCTTGACCAATGCGTGAAATTGCATATAGATCTTGAGCACTGAAAACAGAGTCGTTGAAACAGTACAAAGCAGGGCCCTGCCAGTCTGCCATTTCAGGTGAAAGAACAGAAGAAGTCCCATATTGAGTTTTGTCCAACAAAAAAGTAACTTGGGAAGCTCTTGCATCCTCTGCATTTTGCACCAGCTCAAAAAGGATACCTGGTCCGTCTGCATACATTTCAAGTATATGTCTGAGTCTGGTCGTTAATGCCTCATGCTGCCCGAATGCTTCAGCAGCCCCAGACAAACTCAAATTCATAGAGTCAGCACTCTCTGCAAGCAACGTTCTCCTTAGAGATCGCACTCCAAGCTTTTCTGCAACATCATTGGAAATGTTTTTGTGCACAAACTTTTGAACATTTTGTGGTCCATGTAAAGGCAAATTTCCAGGATTGGTACTAGATCTGTCAGAATCATCAGAGTCAAGTAACCAGGGAGCATCGTTATATACCAAGTCAGTAGCACTGTATAATCGACATGACACATCTGGCAGATAGATATTGATATTAACATCATTAAACTGACTGTCAGCAAGATTCTGTGCAATAAGTGTAGCAGCCCTAATCTCTTGGGGATCCAGAGCAGAGGTTTCCTTTCTAGTAGCCATCCTACATAATATGTTAGCATAATCTTTAGGCTTCAAGAACTCCCGAACACCAAGCTCCAAAAATAGATCCTTAAAAACTGCCAAGTCAATAGGTATTATCCTTATGTAAGGAGCCAAATGAATAGGACCATCAAGCACAACCTCATCCAGTCTTGTGAAACCATCTCCAACCCAAACCCATTGACTACTTTCCAGAATAGCCTTTACAACATCCATCTCCTCAGTAGCAACCATGCCACTTAATATAGAGTATATTCTAGGCATTGCTAAGGCTAGTTCCTGCCGAAGCACTGGATCAACAACAAGCTCATTATTTTTACCAAGCTCAAGCAACTGTGCAGCAATTACACTTCCCCCAGGTGGTGACGACCAACCGAGGCAATGAGATAAGGTTGAGGAAGAGCATTCTCCATCCAGTATCCGCATGCTAGCAGAAACAAGCCACAAGTCTGAGTACGGTCTCACAAGCCTAGGAGGAGCAATTGTAGAAGAGACAGAAGGCCATGGTAGAGACTGGTAAGGAGAAGTAACAAGAACAGGGCACCAGGAAATCATTCGAAGATCATTCCAAAACTTTTCCAAGTCAGATATGGCGGACCGCTGTCTAAATGCACTAGTAGCCCTTGAGAACATCTTGTGCATAGTTCCTTGCTCATTCCTGATTGATTCGGGCAACCATCTCAGAGCATTCACTTCCAAATATGAAAGAAGCATCTTACCTTTGTAATGTGCAATCTCCGGGCTATTATACATCAACCGTTCAACTAGCTTAGCACTTTCCATTATTGTGCCAGCAGACACGGTTGTCCTGAGACCTAAACCTTGTAGCATATCCAAAATACCTGGTTCCACAAATGCACCGCACGGAAAGCTTTCAGAGTCATCCAACAAAGCATATAATTCCTCATTCCTGGGATCATAGAGCATAGCTGGACTTCGTAAAGAACCACTTAATGTAGGAAGAAATTCCAATATTCTGAGACGCTTCCGAAATAATGGATCACCTATACATAACTGCGGCAACTCTTTAAGAATTGAAAGCATAATGCTGTCACGAAGATCCATTTCCAGTTCCCTGACCCTACTTAGCACATGCTGATCATAAAATTGCACTTTGCCCATTTTTTGGATTCCGTGGTATCTGCTTAGCACATCTTCTTCTATACTTGACAAACCACAAACAAATTCACTTGACAGGAGGCACTCCGGACAGTCAGGAGGGGGCAAGTATTTTTGAGGATTTAGCAGATTTGAATAATGAAAATCTTCCATAGATCCTTGACCATGCACCTTATAAATAGGAAGTCTCTTGCAATTCAAAATGTCAGAATCACTCATTGAATTGCCAACATACCACTTTGGATCAAGCAGAAAATGGCGTAGCTCATCTCTGTCCCCTGTTCCCATAGCCTCAAAAAATACTTCAATATTCTCATTTGAATAGAAAACATCAAATATTGAGTTCAACACACCAGCTCCATCCGCATCATAGACATAGTGCAATAAATCTGAGTGTGTAATGCCATAACTGCTATCTAGTATTTTGCAACCTATCTTTGTGAGGATATTTTGCATCTTCTCAGACACTTTGCTTGCATTCAACAATTTTGAATCCCTGCATGGTCGATGCAGATGTCCGGTGACTGAAGGTATGATGGGCCAGTCAGCAAATAAGGACAACTTCTCACATTGATCCTGAATATACCGCCAAAAGAGTACAAACCATGCTGTTGCTGGATGATTGGAGTTTGACAATGGATCCCAACGTACTTCCATTTTGTATCTCCACTCAGTGGGTAGGAATTTGGAAAATAATGGAAGGAACTCGTCCAGACAAAACAATTTGAGATTGGCACCCGAAGCCTTGGCAATAGCTACTAATCTGCTCAATATGTTGGGGGGTATATTAATATCAATTAATCTTTCTGCGATTTTCTGAAGGAGCAAATACTCCAATTCATTGCATATGAAATAAGAGATGCCCTTGGAAGCTTGATAGAACGAGCCAAACTCACCATTTGCCAAAGGAAGCAAACACAAGTTTAAGGCAAATTTACCAACATCTTCATCAACTAGGTCCTCAAGACAATACTCCAACAGCATAAGCTTATCTGATCTGTCAGTGACAATTGTACAATTGCCATTCCTGAGGTAGTTGCGTACAGTCTCAGGAGTGATGACTCTACACTGCAAGCCAGAAGTGGAATTCAAGATCATACTAAATAATGTATTTGGCAATTGAACCACAGGCATACCAAGCTGCACAAGAGCATCCCTGAGTTGCTTACTTCTTGGGAATTCCACATCGAGAAGAAATGCTTCAGTAGGTGAAATCCAAGTTCCTCCATGAACCTCTGAATACATGACTGGCAATTCTCTAATGCTCTTATATATCTGCTCAACCAAAATACTCCATGGCTCTTCAAATGAACCAGTGGGCCACAATTTATAGAAGCAGCTCGTCGGACCAAGTAAATCCCGTACTTCATGCAGTAGATGTGCAAAAGATGGGGCTACAACATCCTCTAAGAGAAGCCTGTTCCAGATGGAACGAATTCTTCCAGATCTATCCATATCAGCTCCATACCAAATCCCACGGCGGTTAGATGACACCTCAAAAAAACCATTGATTTGCACACTGAGTCCAGTTTTCACAGGTAACGGGAGGAAGCAAAATGCCCGACCTCCTCTAGGATCAGCATCCTGAGAGTTGCCATGTCAGTAGCAAATTAGTTATGTAATCGACCAAATTAAAGCAAAAGAAAACTTCTTTCTAGGGAGCACAGGACGAGGTATTCAAACAAGAAGGTGAAGGAAAACATTCTCCACTGAAGTGAGTTATAATCTATAAGCCAAACTTGCAGGCACATGTTTCATCTGTATAACTGGAAACAACATTTTTTTGAAATCGTGCATTCAAATATGTTTGCTTACGATGGTATATATGAGTGTGGTAGAGGTAGCTAAGGGAGTATGACAGCCATTGCACAAATCAAAACCTTTTCAATATATAAATCAAGAGACCTTCTCAATTATTATAAGAACTACAACAAACTTCATTCACCATATTGCATTTAAATAGGCATATTATCCTTGATCAAACCTTCTTCAGTTTATAAAAACTAAATTCAGGTAAAAACAGGTATTGACAAAATAGCCAAAACTAAACTACCATAAGTTGCAACATTTACATTTCCTTCTTTTAACTCCCACCAAACAAAAAAATGTATGAAATATGGATAGGCAGGGTTCAGGCAAACAATAGTGAGGTCTGCAAATGGTAGAGGAGAATTCATGGACAGAGAAGATACTGAATCTAAAATCATTAAAAAAAAATTTACATTAGATGATTTATCTGAAACGCATGCAGCAACAGATGCCCAGGGTAATAGGTGAATGTCAAAATCTTTTGATGTTTTTTCAGCAAAGGAACCTATCCTACTTGATACTGATGCCATTGTTTGCACTATATAATAGGTATCAGTCCTCTTCTGTGTTTGATCCCCTAGCACTGCCTCACTCAAGAATTCCAGAGAGAAGGCATCCATTTGACGTTCAGCAGATTTCATTGAAGTTGATAATCTCAGTAGTGCCTTACGATACCAAATGATATCATCAGTGACTGAGTTGATGGAACAGCCATATATCTTCCTCGGCTCAGACACACCATCATCCCAAACAGACATTTCTATTGACAGCACATTCTTAAGAAAGAGCAGTGTGAAAACCCCTTCTTCATAGAGTTGATCAAACATCAAAGTGATGTCTTCTTCTGCATATACTTGCTTGGAAAGCTTACTATTATCAGCCTGATTAGCATTCCTTAAAGGAAAACGGAATAAAGTTCCATGAAAAGGGCTTTTCATATTGCAATCAAAACCACAATATGGAGAAAACTGGTCTTTGTAGATAGAGATGGCTGAAGAACTAACAAAATCAATTCTTTTTCCAGGATTGGCAGTTGATACATTTGGAAGGTAAGCACCTTGAGGATCAAATATGACCACATATTTCCCACTAACAAAAGAGGGCAAATCAGTCAAATGGTACACTGAATTGAAGCCAACCCTGGAAGACGAAGCATAAATACCAAGTCAACAACCACCCACACTCTGAAACAGAATGGAAACAAAGAAGATAATAACAAGTGCATTAATCAATATGCTACAAATACAAAACATGCAGAATGCAGAGTCTCAATGCTGTTTTAGGACTTCTAAAAAGGTAGACATCACTCCCAGAACTCACTAAGCAATTGGTCTCTAATTGATCTAACAGCTATGTAAGTACACATATAATAAATCATTCAGTCAAAGAGCCAACTCTCGAGAGGACTTCCATTTAGCTGCATTTCAATATAATCAACCTTAACTTGATTCAATGTCACACAGAAGCTGTTTGGATTTCCCTGACCAGGACAACAACAAAATGTTTAAGAAGGAAAGCAATCAAATGTTACTTAGTCATTTACTTCATCAATCCTGATATAAAAAAAAAAAAAAAAAAAAAAAGAGGACGGTTACTTCAATGGCTCAAGCAAAGAACTCCTTACTCGTTGACAAAGTTTACTAAGCCTATACTTCTTCTGAACAAACATTACACTCAAGCTTTCAAAAAATACAGTACAACACTTCTTATAGTGAAATGAATTCAGCACGAAAACAAACGCGCACAAAAATTACAGCATGCTGAACTTAAAATAACCACCACAATATCATGAAATCCGCAAGAACTCATGTAACTACACTGAAAACAACCCTTCCAAGAATTTTGAGATTCATGTGACCAAAACTTGAAGAAGAAACAAAATACATATTGCTCGCATTCTATGGGAATATTTACACGATAATATGTAACATACAAAGTAATGATAGGTGACAAACATAACAATAGCAATTCATTTTATTTTTTTATTTTTTTTAAATACTGGAAGTAAATGCGGATCACAAAGTTACCCAAAGCGACCGGTCTTCCAAACTTGACCGTGTTTACCACTCCCACCGATCCTGGAGATGCTGACGAAATCCTCCTCCCTGAAAACGGCGTCGTTGTAGGCTAGCAACGCGGTGCCCTGCCACTGCGCTAGATTGCCGGAGAGCAAGGAATCGGTGCCGTGCCGGCGGCGGTCGAGGCACAGGGAGACTTTAGTGGCACCGGCATCGTCGGCATTCTGTATGAGTTCTTTCAGCACCGTGGTTCCCTCGGGGTAATTCGACAGAACTTCACGAATCCTGCGCGTGAGATCCACTTTCTGCCCGAAGTCTTCAAAGAGCAAAGAGTCCATAGCCGACGGCGACTGGATTCCGGAATAGTCCATTGTTGATCAACTCATGGCTTTTCTCTCGTTCACTACTAATTTTTTTTTTTAATTAACCCATTAATAGGATATGTATTAGGTTCCCAAACCTGAAAACGGTAAAAGATTCTTTTACAAAGATTTGTTTCAAAATAATTTTGAAGACTTTGTACAAAAAGATAATACGTGTTGGTCAAAATTTCTGAGCGAAAGTCTACTTAGGGGGTTTTTGTCGATGATTCCATTTTCCATGTCTCCACCCCTCGTGTTAACATAGGTAAATGGCCAGATCTCCAAAAAGACTCTAAGTAAGAAAAGGTTCGAGTCCTGGAAATCTGGTTTCCATCTTGTGTCTCGTCTTCTTCTCCGCTGGCTGGTTCGAGTGCTCAAGGATCGAGTGCTTGTGGGCTCGAGGATCGAGTGCTTGTGGGCTCGAGGATCGAGTGCTTGTGGGCTCGAGGATCGAGTGCTTGTGGGCTCGAGGATCGAGTGCTTGTGGGCTCGAGGATCGAGTGCTTGTGGGCTCGAGGATCGTGTGCTTGTGGGCTCGAGGCTCGAGGCTCAAGGACTCTAGGGGTCGAAGGTTCGAGGCTCGAGTGCTCGTTGCTCGGGATCGATGGCTCTGTGCTCGAGTGCTCGAGTGATCGTGGCACGAGTCAGGAGGTTCTTAGGCTCGAGGGTCCTCGAGCCTGGAGGTTTGAGGGCCTTATGGTTTGTGTGCTGGTGTGCGGGAGACCTGGATTCCAGCAGTGTTCCATCTTGTGTCTCGATATCTTTGCCGCCTCCACTTGATTCGAGTGCTCGAGGTTCTAGTGCTCAAGGCTCGAGTGCTTGATGGTTTGATGGCTCGAGGGCTCGAGGCTCGATGGCTCGATGGCTTGAGGCTCGATGGCTTGATGGCTCGAGGGTTCTAGGGCTCGAGTGCTCGATGGTTGATGGCTCGAGGGCTCGATGCTCTAGGGAAACGTGAATTGGTTTTCATCTTGTTGAGATACTGTCTCCAGCATTCTCCTTGTACACATTACTCCTTGATTTCTGCATATGTTGCACGTTTCCGCCTTGGATTAGCTTCCCAGTTGCTATCCCTGGTTTGCGGCCTTGTTTGAGGTTGATTCCATGCTTGATTCTATGTTGGAGTATCTTCGGTTTGCTACTCATGGGTTGTAACCTGGCCATTTCATTTTGCATGTTGTTGTTGATGATCGTTCCAACCTGCATTTTCATTTCAAAATCAGCAGTATCCATTCAAGATTCTAATGGCAGGTATCTGTTCTTTGTCAAGAGCTAGAAATCCCTTGGTTTTCTGATCAAGGTCATGGTAGTTTAGAACTTTTGGTTCCTTGTTCCTTCCTAGTTTACTTAATCTATCAGCAACCATATTTCCTTCTCTTAGAGTGTGTGTAATTATGAGGTCCACCATCCTTTGTTTGATTCATATGCTAAATGATACAATTCCCATGGGGCTTTGGTAGGGTCTTTCATTACTTCCAGAATGCTAGCACAATCAGTTTCAAGGGAGAAAGCTTTTAGGCCCAGATCAGCTGCAAAAATTAGTCCTTCTTTTAGACTTAGGAGTTCAGCTTGGAAACTAGTTTTTGCTCTAACAGATTTATGGCACGCCTTAAGAAATGTTCCATATTTATTCCTGATAACTATCCCAATACCACAGTCTACCCCCTGCTTCCATGATGCATCAAAGTTGATTTGGTATTCCAGTTTAGGTTTAGACGATGTGATGCATTTAATTTTGGGTACTGTTGGTTTTTCATAGGTGGGATTAGACCAATTCGAACCCAGTGATGATCATTTATCTATGTACTAACCTATGGTTTGGTATAGAAGATGAGGAACATGTCTCTTTTGATGTTATCAATCATTTTTTCCCTATTTGGTCTAATATTATCAAAAATGAAAGTGTTTCTAGCTTTCCAGATTTGCCAACAGATGAGAGAGGGAAAGATGGTGATTGATGTGGAGTGTATTTTTGTCTCTCCATTATAAGACCAGTCATGTGAAAGTCTGTCAAAGATGGAGTTGAAATGTTGGTGCCTCAATCCTATCATATGGTCAAAAAATATCCACAGGTCTATGGCTAGAGAACAATCATTGAAGTAGTGGCTAAGTGTGTTAGTGTTGCTGCAAAGTGGCCATTTAGATGCAAGTGAAATATTGCTGAAATTGAGTATGTCATCAAAAGGTAAAATTGCATTTGAAAGTTTCCACATGAACATAGAAATTTTCTTTGGCAGTTTTGGGAACCATACCTTCTTCAGAATTCAGAATTCTGATTTTTGTGAGGAAACTATCTTGTATGCAGACTTGAAACTGAACTCTCCATTGTTTGATGGCTTCCATATTAATCTGTCATGTCTGAATGGGTGTACCTGCAGCTCCCTCATCATGTGGAAGATGTGATTAGGTAATGTATTAAAAGCATATAGGAAGCTTGACTTCATGTTTACAAAATGTTGGATGGTAGTGCAGGGTGGAACCACTGTATATATAGATGGGTCTACATAGTCTTGCAGTGGTCCCATACCGGTCCAGTTGGCAGTGAAAAGATTTGCTAGACCATTGCCATGTATTATCCTTGTTTGTCTTTCAGCCAGCTGGTTTACTTTCTGAATCCTTTTCCAGATTTGAGATTTTCTTTGATTTTCAAAGATGGACCATAAGAATTTAGCCCATAGTGTCTCTCCTTTTTGTAGTTTCCACCACAGTTTAAGGGAGAAAGTCCTGATTATATCTTTAATGTTTCTAATCCCAATACCATTTTGGTTTACTGGATAACTCATCTTTGTAATGCTTCTCCACACTTTTTTAGGACCATAATCATGCTCTCCCCATAAGAAATTGGAGATTTTCTTGTTTAGTTTCTTTATTACTGATTGTGTTGGGGACATAACAGCCATAGATGATGTGGCAAAGCAAAAAGGACAGATTTTATGAGTGTGAGTCTTCCAGCATTACTAAGCCATTTGTTTTTCCAAGATTTCAATTTGTATCTCATGTTTTCCATTAGGGGATGAAAATGTATCTCTTTTGTAATGCCAGTGTAGATAGGGCACCCTAGATATGTAAATGGAAAAATACATCTGGACATTCCTAAGGAATTTCTGATCATTCTTAGATGTGAGGTATGTTTACTTGTGAAAAAATTACTTTTTCCATAGTTAATCTGTTGGCCACTGCATTCCTAAAAAACATGTAAGAATGCTTTGATTCTTTTTATGGATGTCTTAGTGGCTTGAAAGAAGACGATTGTGTCATCTGCATAGCATAGATGTGAGATAGTATTTTCATATGCGGGATTTTTAAAAAGATTGGTCTTCTTATTTTGGAAACAAAAAGTCAAGCTTCTAGAGAAGAATTCTGGAAAAAAAATATTGAATAGTAAAGGGGATAAAGGGTCTCCCTGTTTGATTCCCTTTGAAGCTTGGAAAAAACCTGCAGGTTTGGAATTGATAATAATAGAGAACCATGCACTAGATAAGTTATTTAGGATCAAATTGATGAATTCGTCCTGAAATCCAAATTTCCTTAAAATTTGACTAAGAAAAGACCATTTAACTCTATCAAAAGCCTTTGTTAGATCTAATTTTAGGATACAGTTAGGGGCTCCTTGTTTATTATTTATGTATCTTGCCATTTCTTTGGCATAGATGACATTGTCAACTATTTCTCTGTCTTTTAAAAAGGCTGACTGATTTTGTGAGATCAGTTTTGGCAAGATATCAGTTATTCTCTGAACTAAAAGTTTAGAGAAAATTTTGTTAGTAAAGTTAGAAAGTGATATGGGTCTGAAATCATTAAAGGATACAGGGATATCGTTTTTTGGTATTAGGCATATCCAGGTACTTGAAATTTCAGCAGCAATTTTTGTGTCTGGCATGAAATTAGAGACTGCTGATAGCAGGTCAGGTCCTAATATGTCCCAGAAAGTTCTAAAAAAGTTGGCAGAGAATCCATCAGGGCCAGTGGCTCCACTCTGATTCAAGGAGAAGACTATTTCCCTGATTTCATTAAAAGTTGGCTTTCTGAGCATTTGTGAATTGTCACTACTATCAAGGATATGAGGGATCTGGCTTAAAAAGTGCCCTTGAAATTTGTCATCTCTAGGGTTAGAGTCAACAGTCAGTAGGTTTTGGTAAAACAGAATTGCTTCTTTTTCAATCTCCAAAGGACTGTCTGTCCATACTCCTTCTGAGTTTTTTTTAATCTTTGAGATGTTTTGTTTCTGTCTTCTCTAATTTACAGTTGAGTGAAAATACTTAGTATTTTCATCTCCTTCTTTAAGCCATAGTTTTCTGTTTCCAAAACATTTTTTCTTCAGATAGTGCTCTCATTAGTAGTACATTTTCATGATTAAGCTCTATGAGGTCGGATTATGAATTTCTTGTCTCATAGTTAATTTCCTGTATTTTGAGTTCCTCTTCATCCTTTTTGACATTATCATTTATGTTACCAAAAACTTCCTTATTCCATGTTTTTAAAACCAGCTTCAGTCTTTTTAATTTCAGAAAGAATTTTAGCATGCCAGTGTCTGATATGGTTTGTGACCAGTTAATTTCAATGATCTGTTTCAGTTGAGGTCTATTTATCCAAGCATCTAGGAATCTAAATGGCTTAGGTGATGAAGCAATTTTACTCCCTATGGTTAGTAATAATGGGCAGTGGTCAGAGGTGTGTTTGTTGAGTGTGTACAGTGAGTTGTTTGGAAATTTTTCATTCCAGTCATGGTCAATTAGAGCCCTGTCAAGTCTTTCTAATGTAGGAGATCTTCTCTTGTTTAACCAAGTGAAGGTATTTCCCACTGTATAAAGATGTGACAATTTTTTGCTTACTATGAAATTAGAGAAGTCTCTAATGCTTTTTACATTAGGCTTATTGGGACCCTTATATTCTGTTATGGTATTTATCGCATTAAAATCACCAATTAAAAGTTTATTGCTGTCTAAATGTGAGGTGATCTGCTGCCATATTTTTTTCCTGTCTATTCTTAAGGTTGATGCATGAATGAAATATGCACACATTTCAGCACTAAGCAGAGGGGGGGGGGGGAGAAATGGCAGTTTTTGTATATTGATCAGTCTCGGATAAGATGTTAACATTACAACACGAGTTCCACATTAGCCAAATGTTATTTCTATCTGAGATATAGTGACACTAAAAATTTAATTTAATCCTGTAAGTGTCACATTGCTGATAATGATGCTTAGGTTCTAATATACAAAGTATTTGTATATTATGAGTCCTAATTATTCTTTTTAACCTATCCAGGGATGTTCTGATTCCTCTAAGGTTCCAGACAAGGGCCCTAATACTAAGGTGTGTATCTATCATTTAGACTTTCCAGAGTTGCTTATTGAAGTAGACCTTAAATTCATCATATTTAACCTGTTAAAGAATGTCCTCTTCCTGGATGTCTTACCAGACAACATATTAGATATTTTTTGGGTACTTACCTGATCCAGCCGAAGCTATTTAGTACTTGAGCTGCAGTCTGCTATGTCAGACTGAAGTTCCTCTCCTAGTATATGGAACATGTTTAAGCTTTTGGGGCTGGATCTGCGGGATGGTGAGTAAAAATGATCAGTACCTCATTCATTTAAAGGAGAGTTTGGGATGATACCTGATAGGTCGTCTTTGGCATACTCCTTGTGTTTGCCTGTTTCTTCTGTAAGATCAATTAATTGTTGGGTTTTCCCCTTTTGCAGTTCAGCCTCATTGTTGTTGCCTTTGAAGACATCATTGTGAGGTTGTAGGGTCACATCATGTTGCTTCTCCCTAGCATTGTGAGTATGTAAAGTATCTGGATTGGTAATTTCTTCCCCTTGGAGTTCCAGCAGTGGTGTCTCAATGTCTATGTGAGGGTTTTCTATTCTATCTGGTGTTTCTTGTTGAGGTTAGTGTTGAGCTTCTCTTTGTTTTTGACTTATTGGTATCCTTGAAGTATGTGGATCAATGTTTTTGTGTACTGGCTGCCATTTAGCTAGAACTTCAGTATAGGCAACTTCTATTGGTTCTTTACTGTGTTTGTTTCTAGGCTTTAGTTTGTCTGTTGCATTTGTTTGCTGGGGTTCATTCCTATTAATCTGTTTAGTAGAAACCTGTTTGGGGGATCTATTCAGTGTGGCGGTAGATTTAGGAAGTCTCAGTTCAGGGTTAACTATTCTACACATATCCACGTGGTGACCATTCTTCTTACAGTCACAACAGTACATAGGTAAATCTTCATATTCTATGGCATACTTTTCATTTTCCAAGGAAGTGCCTAACCTAATGTGGCTCAACAGTTGGGATTAAAGGTCAATTTCCACACATATCTTGAGGGCAGATGGCCTTGTTAGCCTTTCTGTTGCTTGATCCATCTTGATGAATTTTCCAATATGGTTTCCAATTGCTTCTATGGCCGGGACATTGTAATAGTATAGAGGCACTTGTCTGATGGTGACCCAGGCCAGGACAATCGAAGATTCTGCATTCGATTTGAAGTCCGGCGTCCATCTGAGGATCCTTATAGTGGTGTCATTAAGCGACTAAACCCCCTTGATCTAGCAACGTTGGAAGTCTTCCTTCTCTTGGAACCTAATTAGGATGTTCTTGAAATCAATTGTGCCCATTTGGTAACTTCTGCTAAAACCCACAGTCCTGAAATCAGCTTCTAGCTTTTCCATTGTCGGCCTTCCTCTTGGAAATTCCCAATTAGAGCATTTGCGTAGTGAATGGATAGCTCTAATACTTGCTCAGGAGAGAAAAGTACATATGATTCTCCCTTATATTGAAGAATTGGTGTCAGATTTTGAGTGAAATGAAGGTTTGTGAAGATAGGAGGGTTTCGAGTTTGGAGTGCTTGGGCAAAGTTTTTGACGGCTGAAGCCATCACAATGGCGCCTTGTAGACGTGACAAGGTTAAAAGGTGGTTACGTTAGTGTGGGTTCTGGTGAGGAATCCGTGATTTAGTCGTTGGTGTCTAGCGGTAGGGATGATAAATAGTAACAGGGAGGAGAGAAGCGAGAGAGAATGAATGAACACTAAAATTTTTTTCTACTAATATTATATATCATATCATATTATACAGAAAAGTGTTTTTATATCGGTACCTATTTCACACGCTTGGAAAAGTCTTAGCAAAGATGTCTTTTCAATGGCTTATGCAAAGACCCTATAAAATGGGTTTTAATTAAAATAATAAATGATAAAAAGTCTTAGTTGCAATATTAAAATTTTATTATACAACGTGTAGTAGTTATAAAGTTTATAACCAAATTCATGCAACCCAGAAATTTTATCTTCATTTCTTTTAATTTGAACTTTAAACCTTAGTTTTTCCAAAACTTATGGAAAGACCATCTTTCAAGAGATGGACTCTTTCACGTAAGTGCCAATATAACATTTTGATAATTGAAAGTGCAAATATAACCCTATATAATTGATTTTTTTTTAGGTAAAATGTGTATTCATTAATTGTTAAAGAAGTTTGTTACACATTGCGGGATATGATCCCATTGAGAGATTTGATCTCTGGATTGTTTGGCATGGTTAGCCAGAGTGTGAGCTATTACATTGTCATGTCGTCTAATCCAATCTATATTAGGACGATTGTGGAACTCCATAAGGGCAAAAATATCATTTATGAGTAGGCCAAAATTGAATAGGTTTTCTTTTCTATTCTTGATGGCGTGGACTACAATTTGTGATTTTCCTTGAATGTGTTGGATCGATATTCATTTCTCCATGGAAGTTTGTAAACATACCCTAGTGACAGGGCCTCTGCATTTTTAGCATTGTATGGAATGTGTAGCATGCACGCTTCTCCATAAACCTATGTACCATTTGCGTTTCTTATATACCATCCTAAGCAGGTACTATTACTGGATGTTGCAGCATCAAAGTATAAAGTGTTTCCTGCTTGGATTTCTAGAGTTTGGTAGAGGTTTTGCTTAGATGAAGGCTCTATAATTTGTGCAAGGCTATCTAGTTGCTTGTTAGCATATAGAACGCTATGTTGTGGATGAAGTACATGATGTTCACCATGAAGGAGTTTGTTTATGTGATTCCATAGCTGGTATAGCATCATAGTTGCGAGGGTCATGTCCTAACTAGATAGTTCCAGTATAAACTCCTGGGCTCATAATTCTGCATTGGTCTGCCAATATTTGTATATTTTTTCATGTAGATCTGCTGCAAACCAAATGTGGTGTGCTACAGGGCAGTGGAAGAAAACATGGGATAGAGAAGTGTCCTCACTCGAGCATGTTAAACATGTTGTTTCGTATTTCACACGCCTTTGTCGTATATTAGCAGCTAATGGCAGCTGGTTCTAGCATAATCTCCTTAACAAATGTTTCATTTTTTGTGGCACTCTTAGATTCCATATTTTTTTCCAATGCAGTGAGGGACCCGAACTGCTATTTTCCATGTATCCTGCATAGGAATAGAGTGGAGAGTTAATGCCCAAGTTGTATGCTGACTTAACTGTGTACTTACCATCAGCCATTGGCTGCCAGGACCATGTGTCCTGGTGATAATGGTTGTTGCTAGATGGCATGGCTAAGATAAGAGAGACTCCTTCCTAATTGAAAGTTTCTTTGATGAAACTTTCATTCCATTTATTCGTGCCTCCCATTTTCAGTTGACTCACTGTCATGTCATCCGGGAAAGATAACAGAAGTGATTGGGGCTTTGGGTTACCGACTCTTGGTAACCAAGGATCATATTTAATGTTTGTGGTTACCCCAGATCCGATATGCCTATGAATGCTGAACTTCAATAATTGTCTTCCTTCTAGGATAGATCGCCATGCATATGATGGGTTGTAGCCTAGGCCAACCTCTAGGAAAGACAATTGAGGAAAATATTTAGCCTTTATAACCCTTGACACCATCGGCTCTGGGTTGCTAAGTATTCTCCATGCCTATTTGCTTAACATTGCTGTGTTAAAAATCTTGAGATCTTTGAGCCTAGTCATCTTAGTCCCTTTGGTAAGCATAATTGGTTCCATTGAGTCCAATGTATCTTTTGCTTTAGGGAAGTAGTCCCTCACCAATATCTTGCGCATGTTTGGTGTATATACTCTATCAGATTGTCAGGAAGTATGAAGCTAGACATAGTATAGGTGGGTATGGATTGTAAAACTGCTTTAACGAGCACTTCTTTTCCTCCTTTGGATAGTTGTTTATTATCCCAACTATTAACTTTTTTTTATCTATCATGTCTTTGATAAGTTCCAATGGAGCTGTTTTAGATCTCCCAAAGATTATTGGGAGTTCTAAATATTTCTCATGGCTGACTATTTCTGGCAATTGTAGTATGGATAGGACTCTGGATTTGTCGTTATCAATGGTATTTGGGTTGAACATGGCAGAGGATCTGTTAAAGTTAGTTTTTTGTCCTGAAACAAGCCCAAAGGTCTGCAGGGTATCCTTTAAATGTATTGCCTCATGTGCGGTCACCTCCCCTAGTAACAATGTATCATCAGCAAAGAGAATGTCAGATATAACTGGTGCTGAACTAGCTATCTTTAATTCGTGGAGATCCCTTTTGCTCATAGATTCTTTCAACATTTGAGAGAATACTTCTCCAAAAATGATGAATAAATATGGTGATAGCAGATCACCTTGCCTAAGTCCCCTGGAGGGTATAACCCTTCTGAACTGCTTTCCATTTAGCGCGAATGAGAATTTGACTGTTGATATGCAGTTTTCAATTAAACTGACAAAAGTAGGGTTAAAACCCACCCTTCTGAGAACTTTAAGTAGAAAAGGCCACTCAATTCTTTCAAAAGCCTTACTCATGTCCTTTATACCATAGATCCTTTACACCATGTTCTTCTCTCCTTGATATAGTGGTGGACTTCATGCGCAATAAGAACATTATCCGTGATTAGTCAGTTTTTGACAAACACACTTTGGTGGCTTGAGATGGCAGTATCCATTATCTCTTTCAGTCTATTAGAAATGTATTTTGAGATTATCCAATAGACTACATTGTATAAACTATAGGCCTGAATTGTGTGACATATGTCTGTTTCTTGACCTTAGGAATGAGCACTATATTAGCACCATACATAGATTGCATTTATTTACCCTCATTTAGATATTGTAAGACTAAATTATTTTTTTAGTCCCCTACAAAGTATCTTATACCATATTTTGGTCCCCGTTTGCAAATCAACCCTTAGACGGTACCCCACAAATTCAGAACAATTTATTTGGTCCCCAAAGGCGGTTTTCAGGAAAAGTCAACGGTAAAATTGGTCAAAATGTGTAAAATGACCATTATTCCCCTGAGTTTTAGAAAATAAAAAATAAAAACTCTTCGTCTTTTTCGAGTCTTCTTCGCCGCCACCGCTATTGTTGGAATCTGGAACTCTGCCGCTGCCTCCGTTGGAACAGGAACTCTGCCGCCATTGGAACTCTGCCGTCGCCATTAGAACCAGAACTCTGCCGCCGCCACTACGAAGTTGTAGAGTCTCCGTCGTCGGGTGGAGATCTCCGTCATCGGGTGGAGATCTCCATCGCCGAGTCGTAAAGTTGCAAAGTCTTTGTCGCCGGTGGCAGGTAGCGGTGGTAGAACGATCGGTGGCAGGCGGCGGTGGCGGGCGACCGGTGGAAAATAATGAAGAAGACACAAAGAAGACTCTGCAACACCATTTTACACTGCACACAAAGAAGACGCAAAGAAGTCTCTGCATGGGAAGAAGACTCTGCGGCGGCGGCGGACGGCAGCAGTGGAGGCGGAAGGAAAACCATTAATTGAAAATGGTTTTTAATTAGGAATTTCAAAGGAAAAAATTTTTAATTAGGAATTTTTAATTGAAAATGTTTTTAATTAATAAAATTACCATTATACCCCTGACTATACAGGAAAACCATTTAGTATTACCTAAAAATCACCTTTGGGGACCAAACAAATCGTTATGAATTTGTGAGGTATTGTCTAAGGGTTGAGTTGCAAACGGGGACTAAAACATGGTATAAGATACTTTGTAAGAGACTAAAAAAATGATTTAGTCATACTGTAATGCCTTAGAGGTAAAATTTCCACCAACAATACTCAAGTATTTTTGGAAAAATGATGGTGGCATGCCATCAGGCCCAAGCGATTTGTTCGGGGCCATATTCTTTAGAGCAAGAATGATTTCTCCTTGAGTGTATGGTCTCGTTAGTTTATCATTCATCTCCTGTGTGATCCCAGGAGTCACCCGTGTCATTAACTGATCAATTATTGGTGATGTCGGATTCGTACTTTCGAATAAGTCACAGAAGTGGCTTAAGATGATAGTTTCCGCGTCTCATTCCGTAGTGCACCATTGCCTTTGCCTATCTTTTAGCCATAAATGGTATTTCTCCATTTTCGTTTATTGGCAAAAGTATGGAAGAAACCCGTATTCCTATTCCCCTTCTCTAACCAATGATGCTTGACCCTTTGTTTCCACTTTATCTCCTATATATCTAGTTGGTGTTCGAGCTTTTGCTTGAGTAAAACCATATGCTTTTGAGTTTCTGAGTTGATGGTTCCTTGCTGAAGAGTTTGTATTTGCTTGGAAAACAACTCCTTTTATTTATGTTGGTCTTTGAACTCACATTTAGCCCAAAAGGAAAAACCCTATGAGCATTCTTTAATGGCAGTAGGGAGGTTTGTAGCTGTGTCATTCCACGAATCCTACACCTTATCCTGGCAATGTGGTGATTCAGTCCAGTAATTCTCAAATCTTAAAGGTGTGTGTCGAGGGATTGACTGAGTATCTCTGGGGCGAGATCTTATACGTAGCAAGATGGGCACATGGTCATATTGATGGCTGAACAAGTGCATTAGCGTTGATACTGGGAAGACATTGTGCCAATTGGTTGTTGCTACCGCTCTATCTAGTCTGTCCTAGACAGTGTGAGGGTCTTCCCAATTTCAAAACCACGTGAATGTGTATCCCTTATACCCTATGTCAACTAGATTACACTGGCTTAAAGCCAGTCTAAAGTCATCGATTTGGCATGGAGGCCGTCTTCTCAATCTCTGAAACTTTCTTTGGTGGAGAACTTCATTGAAATCCCCAATACACAACTAGGGTAAATTGGGGTTATTATTAAGTGCCGGGAAGTTTTCTAAAAAAGGCGGCGTTTGTACGTTTCTGGCTCGCCGTATATTCCTGTACAACGCCAAATCAAGTTAGTGAATGGGTCCTTAATCGTGAAATCTATGAAATTGAAACAATAACTCAAAACCAAAATATCTAAATCTTTATTCCAGAACAAAGCGAGACCCCCTGAATTTCAATTGGAGTCTAGAGCAACTCCATGTAGATCTAAGGCGTCCCTTAATTGCAACATTTTAACTGAAGTGCACTTAGTCACTGAAAGAAATAAAATTTGCAGAAGTTTTTTTTCTAAAGAGGTCCTTGAGATGTCTAATTACATGAGGGTGCGACAGCCCTCGACAGTTCAAACTTAGTAGACTCATTGATGTCGGCAACCCCAACCCTTGCCAGTCACCGCCGCTAGTCCTGTAGTAGGTTGGCCCACTGAAAAATTTTGTGAATTGCTATATCACGCCCTGTATTTTACTTGATTACGCCCTGTATTTATACTATTTAATATACAATATGTATTTTAATTTAATTTAAATAAGTAAAATATATTAAAATTAAAATTAAATTAAAATTAAATTAAAATTACTTTTTAATATTTAATAAAAATTATCGCCGCCACCTTTTTGCACCGCCGCCGTCGCTGAGCACTGCCGCCACCTTCTCCTCTTTCTCCTCCTTCTCCTCCGCCTTCTCCTCCTTCTCCTCCGCCTTCTCCTCCTTCTCCCCGATTTTCCAGTCTCCTTCTCTGGTGAACTTCATCTTCTCTGATCTCCTTCTCCGGCGAAAACTTCATCTTCTCCGGTTTTCCTCTCCCATTCTCCTTTCCCGCTCTCGCGCCCGGTTCTTGCGCTCGGTTCTCGCCCGATCTTCTTCGCTCGGTTCTCGCCTGGATCGAGCTTCGGTTCTCGCCTGGATCAAGCTTCGATTCTCGCCGTCCGGTTCTCGACTGGATCAAGCTTCGGTTCTCGCGCCCGGTTCTCGCCCGATCTTCTTCGCTCGGTTCTCGCCGGATCGAGCTTCGGTTCTCACCGTCCATCGCCGTCCGTTGAGCTTCGGTTCTCGCCCGATCTTCTTCGTCGTCTTCGTCTGTTCCAAGAGAGCTTCGTCGTCTTCGTCTGTTCCAAGAGAGCTTCGTCGTCTCTCGCCTGGATCTCGCCGTCTTCGTCTTCGTCTCTCGCCTGGAGCCTTTGCCCGGATCTTCGTCGTCCATCCCTGCCCTCGTTCTCGCCGGAGAAGGTGAAGGCTGGCGGCGAAGGCTGGTAAGGGACGGCGAAGGCTGGCGGGGGAGAAATGGCCGGAGGCGGAGGGGTGGCGGTGGCGGCGCCGGCAAATCAGAGTTTCTTAATTTTAAATTTTTTTGTTTTTTTTAAAAATTAAATATCGTATTATACACATATATACGTATTAGGGCATAATCATGTAAAATATAGGGCGAGGGAAAACAAATGGAGCAACAATGTCCGTCTTCTGTATTTTTTCAGCACCCTGTCCCATATTATCTCGCTGGTCATCAACTTCTGGCTTTCTCTTTACGCACAAATGAAAGATGGGTGTGTGGGTGAATTTTGAGGAATCAGCCATTAACTTCATAGGGCCCAGGGTTGCTAATATGTTCAGCAGTAATTGTTCATGTAACTTCCATGATTTGACTGGTTCTGGGCTTCCTCCTGTAATACATTCCCCGTAAATGTTCTGGATTTTTCCAAGGAGAGACTGGGCTCAATTCTGCCTTCTCCTTTCCTGGACGGTGCGCCTCTTCTTCATCTTCAAGGTCAGTCAACGTGGCTTTCTTTCCCGGCCGATCCAGATTTTCCATCGCTGCCCGGAGAGCGGGATCTTCCAAAATTGCACGCCCCATAATTGCGCGCGGGAAACAGGCTTCATCTTCTTCCGGCTCTGAATCAGAGATGACGATCGGCTTCTTCGATTGGAGACCCGGCGGCGAGTTCAATGGATTCTCGAATGGCGATTGAAGCTCCGGCTCAGAAGTAGTACGGATTGGCTGTAGCTTGGGCGATTCGAGATCCGCCTGAGGAGATGACAACCTTAGGGAGTTCATTGAGTGGGCTGAGAGCTGTCGGATGATGTGCAGGTGCATCGCAGCCGCTCTAGCCACGCGCGGGTTCGGCTGCGCGTGTGGTTCACGCGCCGCCTCTTCACGCGCCGCTATAGGGACCGCTGATTGTTCACGCGCCTTTGAGTTGTTGCTGCTTGGCCCTGCACAAATTCAAGGGTTGTGGCTCATGCCCTAGCAACACTATCCTTTGTCATAAAAGCATGTGAGTCTTGGATATTTAACCTCTTTTTATCGAGGGGATTAGAGAAAGAAATTGAAGGCGGGGAAAGTAGTAACTATCCATGTTGATTGATGGAGAATGATCCGGCAGTATCTACGCCTTTAATTTTGAGGGATTATGTAGCTTGGGTTACGGCCTTCATTGTCTCTGTTGTTTGCGACGGTAGCCTTAGTAAGTGACTTTAATTGCATCTGTAATCCCGGGATATCAGTGGCAGTGCTAGATTTTTTTTTTTTTTTAGGTGGGACTGATTGATACAACTTACCAGTTACCATAGTGGCGCTTGGAACTGGAGCAAGTAGTGGCCAGTGGAGGCGCACTTCTGCTTTTGCATTTTTGGGAGAGAAATGTTTATTTTTATGATTGTGGAAATGACCAGACTTAAATTTTGAATTTCGTTTTTTTTCTTCAGTACTAACTAAAACGATGTCGTTTGACTTAAACTAAAGCGACGTCATTTTGATTAAATATGGGGAAAAAAGGTCGTCAAAGACCTTTTTCTCCGACTCCCAGTGGTCGGAAAAACATAGCTTCCGAAAAAGCACAACCCATAACCTCTGAACGCCGGGAAACGCTACGGACCACTACTACCATGTCGCCGGAATCTCAGGTAGGGTTGGAGCCCTACCACACGCCATGGTAGTTCCGCCCCTGCGGGATATAATGCTGGGCAGAATTTTCGTTGCCAAGTAATTGCTGACAGTTAGCCCTAACCAAAGGCGTGAATGGTTGCGTTCCATTGATTGTTGGTGAGTGTTTTGGGATGGCATCTCTGGCCACCGTTTCACCGGCTACCTGGGCATTTGGGGTATTCATCGTTTTGATGCGACTGATACTATGAGCACTGTTTGCTACCAGCGATGCTAAGTGGGCAGCTTGGCCCGTTCTCTCCTTCGCTGTTGGTAAAGTACACCGGGGCCTAGCTTAGGGGAGGGTTCTTTATGATCATAATTCAGCCAATGTCCATATCCCATCGGCATTAAATCATCACTTTGAGGGGTGTTCTTATGAGGGCAGTCAATTTTCAGTGATCCAAGCATCCACATAAGTGGCAGAAACGCGGGAGGCGTTCATACTGGAAGTAAAATTGATAGTCCACATATTCATGCTCCATTGTGATAACCCGAGGAAGTGATATGTACACATTCAACAACACCCTGATCTTCAATGATGGTCCTCGACACGATCCCGACTTTTTCCTTGACACCTAAACAAAGGTGCCCAAGTAGTCACTGATTAGACCTGCCACACTGTTCACTGTGTGCGATTGTGTGCGATTACGGTGTGAATAACGCATTTCCCATCTTCCTTCTTCTCTTTTCACCATCTCTATCGGATAACAGTCATTTTCTCTGAAACTGGCCGCCGTCCATGGCGTTGCCAACACCCAATCCTAAGGCAGAAACTCTCCCCGCCAACAGTAAAAGTTTTCTCCAAGCTCTAAATGCTAAACCCTCCCCGCTCTTCACATCCCTACCCGACACGCCCAATTTACATCCAATCACTGAATACAAGGCCAAGATAGCCTTTATTCTCCCTCCGGAGGAAGGTGATCTACTGGTATCACACTATCAAAACGCCTTGGTCGGGAAGTTCAACAGAGGGAAACCATCAATGGAGCTTCTACAAACAACTTTTAAATAAATTGGTTTCAAATCAAAGTTTCAACTAGGTTCTATTGATTATCGTCATGTACTAATTAGATTTCAGGACTGCGAAGATTACCAGAGATGCTGGATGAAGGGACAATGGATGATTCAAGGCTCCGTCATGAAAGTTCAGAAATGGTCTCCGGATTTCTCTCCAGTAGCAGAATCCTCTATTGTTCCAGCCTGGGTAACAATTCATAAACTCCCTATTCACTTTTACAATATCTCGGCAATCATTGGTATGAGTAGTCATATAGGTAGATATCTTAAAATGGATGCAGCAACTAGTGCCCTGACTAGACCATCTGCCATTAAAGTTTGTGTCGAGGTCGATCTCTTGTCTCAGCTCCCATCTACTATTGTGGTTAGAATAGGCAACAAAGTTGCAGACTACCCTATTGAATATGAGGAACTGCCATCGTACTGTACTCATTGTAGGATAATTGGTCATAGTCAGGCAAACTGTATTTTTTTTGCATCCAGAGCTGAGGAAAAGGAATATGGTTACAACCACAGTAGATGAATACAAGAAAAAAAAGTCCCAGCCCAAAACGAACATCAGAAAGTATTAGAATCCCACTCTAAGGTCACACTAGATGCTGAGGGATCCTCAGATCTATCTGTTTCTCAAAAGGAAATTGATTTTCAGACACAAAAAAATACCTCAGGTTTTCATCAGGACAATAATTTTAACTCTTTCAATGTTAATCATAAGAAAAGAACTGTTCCATTCTACTCCTTGGACGACATTTCTAAACCAATCACTGCCACTTTCTGGAGAAAAAAGAACCAACAGGTTGAACTATCTCCCATCCAGGAAGATTTAACAAAACATAACACTGTCACAATATCAAATGCTTTCCAAACTTTAGATGCCCTACAGGAAGAAGAGCAGGAGGGAGAAGTAGTAGAGATTTTCCACGAAACTCTGGAATCACAAGAAGCAGTTCCGCACCAAATAACAACTGACAAGACTACAGTCACAACAGAAAGCCTGTCCACTCCTGAAAATAAGCAATCGGCTTGTTACTCAGAGCAGGTTTTTATCTCAGCAACCAAATCACTTGTCAACCCTGAAGCTGCTCATGATGGGGATAAGAATGGTGCTCACTCCTCAACTGATCAGATAACAAAGGAAGATCAAAGCACTCAGACAAAGGTAAGTACTCTCGAATCGATATCTACTCTAGATAATATGGAGAAAAGTGAGGACAAGCAAGGAAAAAATAGTAAAGCCTCAGCTACGAAACTCAGGAAACTTAGATCCTCACACAAAGCAACCCCAATATGTTTTAAATGATTAAATACACCATTATAGGGAATATTTTAGTCTGGAATGTTAGAGGTTATGGAACATCAATGGATAGATTAAAGGCCCTTAAATTGACTCATAAGATTGATATTCTATGTTTGATCGAATCCTGGCATGATAAACAGAAATTAAACACTATGATGCATGAATTAGGTTTCAAATATGCCCTCCCAGAATGCAAAAATTTGGATCTTATGGAACCATGCTTTTAGTATAGTTAGTTTAAAGGAATCAGACCAATTTTTGCAGGCCAGAATCTCATAAATTGCCACTTTTGTTAGTTGGAACTGTTTTTTTTATCTATGCTAGTGTCCACAGACAAATGAGGGAAGCTCTTTGGGAAGATTTAAAAACACCATCCCTAGAACCTTCCATATACATAGGGGATTTTAATACAGTCGCTTCTGTTACTGAATATAAGGGGAGAAAATCCCTACCAGCAAGAAGTATGAAACAGTTTAATTATTTCATAAATACCATGGACTTGCATGAAATCTCTACTGTTGGAAACTATTTCACATGGAGTAATAATAGATTCAGGAATAAATGTAAGGATCTTTTGTTTCAAAGATTAGACAGGGGCATAAGCAATTTAGACTGGTTGGAACTATTTCCAAACAGCTCCATTCAAGTGCTAAATAGAATGACATCTGATCACTCACCTCTACTACTGTCTGTTCAATCGTCTGAAGAACCGGTACCAAGGCCTTTTAGATATCAAGAGATGTGGTCAAACAGACAGGACTTCCAAGCCTTAGTGGTCTCAAACTGGAATTTATCATCTCCTTCAAGAGGGATGTATAAGTTAGTGGATAAACTTAAGAGGCTTAAGATTGTCATTAAAGAATGGAACAAAAACACCTTTGGAAATGTTAATCAAAATATGTTATAAGCTGAGACAAAAGTCAATGAACTGGAAATAAAATTTCAACAATCCCAAGATGAATCAGATCTTGCTGAACTAATTAAGTCAAAAGCCTTACTTCTTAGATCCCAGAAAGAAAAAAACATTTTTTTAAAGCAGAAGGCTAGGCTAAATTGGCTTAAGCATGGGGATGCAAATACCAGCTATTTTCACCACACCATTAGGGAAAGGAGAACTAGATCAAGAATTAGTAAAATCAAAGATGGAAGTGGGAACTGGATCTCAGAACCTCAACAGATTAAAGAAGAACTAGTTCGATTTTTTAAGGAATTACTTAATGAGGATGCCCCTCAAAAAACAGGAACTTACCTGAACTATTTTCTAAGGGAAATACCTAAAGTAATTACAGAGCGATAAAACCAACTCCTCCTTCAACCTTTCAATATCTAGGAACTCAAATATGCAGTATTCGATTTAAACAAATCTAGTGCCCCTGGATCAGATGGATTCTCCGGTGAGTTCTACACCACTTTCTGGGATACCATTAAAGATGACCTTTTAGAAGCTGCAAATGATTTCATATGTAACGGTAATATCCCAAAAGCCATCTCAAGCACTTGGCTCACCTTAATCCCCAAAAAACCAATCCCAACATCTTTCTCAGATTTTAGACCCATTAGTCTATCTAATTTTGTTAATAAAGTATTCTCAAAAATGCTAATGGAAAGGATCAAACCACTTATGCATATTCTGATTTCTCCTGAGCAGAGTGCCTTTATCAAAGGTAGGAATATAACTGATAATGTCATACTAATGCAGGAGATGACCAGAATTTTGTCTAGGAAATCAAAGGCCTCTAACTTTATAGTAAAACTTGATATGCAAAAGGCTTTTGATAGAGTCTCATGGTCTTTCCTGAACTCCATCCTTCTTCATTTTGGTTTTCAAGGGAAGTTTGTTAAAATAATCATGCATCATATAGCTGCTGCTCATTTCTCTGTTTTAATAAATGGAGTAACCTCAGGTTCCTTTGCATCTTCTAGGGGCATTAAACAAGGAGATCCACTTTCACCCTTTCTGTATAATTTACTCTCCGAAGCCTTCTCTAGAGGTTTAAAGAAAATTTTTAACATAGGATACCTTCAAAATTTTGGTCTCCCTCGTTCCTGTTCCCCCGTTTCCCACTTAATGTATGCTGATGATACATCAGTTTTTCTAAATACTAAACCTACAAACTTGAAGAGGTTTAAAAATTTTCTGCTAGCATATGAACAAACTTCAGGTCAAAAGGTAAATTTTGCAAAATCTAAATTTTTTGTAGCTCACAACACTTCTTTAGCAACAGTTCAATCTGTAAAGAGGATACTGGGAATGGAAAAAGGTTCATTCCCATTCAAATATCTAGGTGTCCCTATTTTTTCTGGTCGCAATCTACAGGTACACTACCAACCTCTGCTGGAAAGAATGGAGAAATCAATCAATAACTGGAAAAACAGATGGCTCAACACTGCAGGTAAGATTATATTGATAAATCACTGTTTTATTTCAATTCCCACGCATATTTTCACTGTTTTGAGTCCTCCAAAGATAGTTTTAAAAAAAACGGAGAAAGTGGCATCCAGTCTATTTTGGGGGAATTCAGATAACTCTGATAGGAAAAAGTGGAGGTCTTGGAAAAATGAGTCTACCTGTAGAAGAAAATAGAGTAGGTTTCAGGGATTTAAAGGCCATTGTTAATGCTTTCTCATGTAAATTGTGGTGGAAACTGCAAAAAAACTCTACTCAATGGTCCTCTCTATTATGGTCGCTTCCTATCTCTTATAAAAAAACTCACACATGGTCCAGAATATGTTATATCACAGCTAAGGCAAACAACTATTCCAGAGTAATCTATGGTAATGGTGATTGCTCTTTCTGGAATGCTAATTGGGCAGGAGAGGGAGCTCTGATTTATAAGTGGCCTCATGAGAGGAATATTCCCTTCGAGGATATTTCACTCAGGTCTTTTATCAATAACAAAGCTTCTCTTCTCCCAATACTGGAGCCATATTTGGCTACTAATCTATGGGCCCTTTTGCAAGCTGGAATACTCTCATGAGGATAAGCTCGTCTGGATGCCAGCCACTGACGGAAATTTCTCCATACGGTCTGCATACAATATCGTCAGACAGAAAAGGGAAAAAATTAGGCACTTCGATAAGGTTTGGTCCTCTTTCATCCCCAAAAAAATGTCAGTTCTCCTGTGGAGAGCCCTGAATGGATTACTTCCTTTTGATAATATTTTATGTAGGTTAGGTTTTTCTTTTGCCTCTAAATGTCCCCTCTGTCAGAATCATTCTGATACTTTAGAACATCTTTTTAACTCGTGCCTATCCTCTATTGCTATATGGCAATGTGTTAATGACCTTTTAAAGCTACAACAATCAGTTTTTGGAAATTTGAAGGGTAGAGTTGAGTATTATCTCTCTTTTAAGGCTGAACCCAAGATTCAGTCAAACATTGCAACTGCTGCCCTTCTTGTCACAATCTGGTTTCTTTGGATTAAAAGGAACAAATTTTTTTTTGAAAATGAAGTTTTCTCCCAAGCTGCTTGCTTTCATGAAATTAAAGGCATGATCTATCAAATTTTCACAGTCCACCATTTGATAGGCAGTTTAAACAAGCATAGGTACTGGACTCAGGCAAATATTATTCCTCAAATTTTTCAAAAGAAAAAAAAATCAGTATCTGCAGTGATTTGGAAGAAACCACAATACGGATATAAAATTAATACTGATGCTACATGGATTAAAGGTGGTCTTTCTTCCTTTGATGTGATAGTTAGGAAATGGAATGGGAATGTGGTTAAAATGAGAGCAAATACTTTCCATTCTCCGTCTCCTTTACATGCTGAACTCTTCGCCATTCAATGTGGATATGATATTTGCTCTGAACTAGCTATAAATATTTGTGTGTTGGAATCAAATTGTTTAATGGCTGTTTAGGGTATTCAAAACCCCATGAGTTCCCCATGAAGAATTTATTCCACCTGCAGCTCCCTTAATTTAAAATACCACAAATACCCAATTCAACATATCCCTAGGGAGGCAAATAGTGCTGCTGACTTCCTGGCAAAATATGCTTTAGAAAATAACCACCATGGTGAATAGACTTTCAGGCAGCCCCCCTCTTTCTTAGGGGACTGCTAACTCTTGATAGCAGTGGTTTTCATGTGATTAGAGTAGGTGCTTGAAATTTTACTATCTCTTACTCTTTTTTCTGACACATATCAGACTATTCATCTCAAATGTAATGCAGTTATTTTTTTTAAAAAAAATTGAGATGAATAGTTCCCTTCGAGGTCTCGAACTCCCATTCGAGCCTAGAACCACCCCTTCGAGGTCTCGAACTAGCCCAGTCGAGGTCTCGAGCGACAACAGCCCCTCGAAGTCTTGAACTAGTTCCATTCGAGGTCTCGAATTAGCACCCTCGAGGCTGTATTGAGATGAACAGTCCCCCTTGAGGTCTCGAACTCCCATTCGAGCCTAGAACCACCCCTTCGAGGTCGAGGGTGGGGTCCCATCGAGGTCTCGAGCGACAACAGCCCCTCGAAGTCTCGAACTAGTTCCATTCATGGTCTCGAATTAGCACCCTCGAGGCCCCGAATCACTACCTCCCCTCGAGGCCACTTTGTCGCCCTTTGAGCATTCGAACTGCTATCCCCCTCGAGATCCCTCGGGCACTTGAACACTCGGACAATTATCATCGAAGTCTCAATGATAATACCCCTCGAAGTCTCGAATCCCTGCCCCTCGAGAGTTTAAAATGTTCGAGTACTCGAACCAGCAATCACGATCACGAATCCAGATCACGAACTAGCACCCATCCAGATCAAGAACCACCACTGTCACTCATATATACATTGCTGAGGACTATTTATGATATGCTTGAGTTCAAAAAAGGATAGATATTGCTGATGTCTTTTCTTTGGCTTATTACAGGTTCACAAGATCCATTTTTCAAATTCTCGGCTAGTGAAGACTATCCAGAATTTAGCTACTTATCGGCCGGGAAGGATGCTCTCAAAACAAAAGGCTTCATTGCAAATTTGATGCAACTATGCTACGATGTAGGTTCCTTGTTAATCTTGAAGTGATAGTGTGTAGTTGCCTGGCCAAGGGAAAGAATTAACACATGGGGTGGAGATTCTTTCTTTTGGAATCGCAACTACCATATCAAATCTTTTGTTTCTAACTGCTCGATTGGACATACTTTTCGGCTGCTAGGTTTTCTTTTGGAAGCAACAATGTTGCCTCACTGATCGCTTTTTTTGTAATGAACTATTTATTCTATACAGGCTTGGGGAACCTTATATAATCCCCCACCTTTATGGTGTTTACAATTAAAAAAAAAGATTAGACCTACCACACTTGGTGTCATGAACATTGGTGGGACCTCTTGGACATGAATCCAGAACGAGTTTTCTGCAAAGGAGAGTCGATGGATTGACGTATCACCATCAGTTTCAACCAAAGCCACCAGGCTCTGATCAAAGGACCAAGGTGAATTGGCAATGACTGAGGTCCTATCTGTCATTATTGTCAAATTCAAACAATGCCAAATTTCCCCCCATTTGGTCACTATCGAAGTGCTCTTGGCAGCACCATGCTTTCTTCATTACAGTGATCATGGATTCAACTCTTTTTGGCTTTGGGTTGATGACCTTAGCGACTAGGAAATGGGTCACTTTTATGAGCAGGCTGCTTTGTTTGTTGGATGTGGGAAGGATAAATTTACTGGTTTTTGCTCCTGAGATGTTAAGGCTGTCATACATGGTGATGATATCATCACCCATGGCCATTTCAGAGATCCGGTTAATATGGGTTATAAGGGCAATTGGGTAGACTTGATTGTGGTGGAGAAAATCAGTGAGAGCTGGAGGATGATGATGGTAGAAATACATAGAGAAGGGAGATGATTTGGTTTTGAATGTGATTTCTTCAATCAAGGGATTGACTGTGATTTCCTCAATCATGTTTATGATTGTGAGTACTACAATCAGGGTCTCTGATTGATATGTTGTAAATGATATCATAATATCATTCTATTTGAACTTCATATTTGAAATTCAAAAGAGAATTGTAAGCTGCAAGAACTTGAATAATTTTGAAGATGGATGATCCTAGACAGAGAAACTATAGAGAAGGCAGAGATAATTAGCAATTCCCTCCACATTTAGAAGTTGATCAAGGTGTCAATCCACCCTATATAGTTGATGTAAGTGCAAACGTACCAATTCCAATAATTTAATGCCGGATTTAATTAAAAAGACAATTTTACCACTGTGAAAAAAATTTAAGTAAATAAAAAATAAAAAATTACAAATACACCTTCCAATTCTCTTTCTCCTTCTTCTTCATTTCTCCCTCCACGGCCATTCTTAATTCTTTGGCATATTCCCCTAACTTTACTCTGTATCTCTCTCTCGAAGACCCATTTTGGCTAAATCACCCAACTCCTGAACTTCCCGACTGCCAGAAAATGGTCTGTCGGCGACCCTCCACCCACCTCATCGCCTCAACTTCCTCATCTTGCTCATCTCCCCTTATTTCTCACAAGCTAAGAAGAAGAATCGGAATTTTCAATGGCCCCATCAAAACCATCGTTATCATCGTCATGGAGAACCAATCTTTCGGCCACATTCTCGGGTGGCTCCAGAAGACCTGACCTGACATCGACGAGCTCACTGGGTCGAAGTTCAACCACGACAATGCCTCCGACCTGACCTCCCTATAGCACTATATCACCGATTGCATAGTTTTCGTCGACTCGAATCCTGGTCACTCGATCGAAGCCATCCGGGAGCAGATATTCTGGTCAAACCGATCCTCGGCTGACCCGACTTTGATGAGTTGTTGAGCATGTTTTGTACGTGGAAGCAATGGCAGAACCAATGGTACGCGAGGTAGGGCTCCAGCCCTACCTAGATCGCCGGCCGTAGGTAGAAGAATCGAAGTCCGACGTCTAGCGCATCTTCCGCTGCAGCGCCGCGCATATTCCGGCCACTGGTTTGAGAAGCTAGGAGAAGAAGGCGGCTTCGCGGCCTTCTTTTTTTGCAACTGAAGTAGTAAAACGACGTCATTTTCATGTTAGTGAAACAACGTCGTTTCACTTGTGATAGGGGGAAAAATGAAATATGTATTGGATTGGGCCAAAACAAAAATCCCAATCCAGCAATACCATTTTTATCCAAAATTAGAAAAGGGAAAAGCTGAAAGAGGAAACAGCCGAGTAGCGGCTTAGTTCTCTCCCGCCACTGCCACCGCCAGGTCTTCGCCGCCACCCCCCACCACCAGCCTCCCCTAGAAATTTTTTCTGGTTCCGCCACTGCGTGGAAGGCCTCAATCCACATATATCTGAAGAATGAAGACTATAAATTTCCTATATTCCTGAGAAGTGTCGGGAGTCCATTTCTGGTTTGGATATGTAATCTTTTGTTATGTTCGAATGACAAATTCTCACCGATTTATTTTTGACCTTTTCGGTATGATAGACTAAAGTTTGAGGAAAAAATTAAAAGTAATCCTTTGACAAGAATTAAAAGCCTTTTCGGTCCAAAGATTACCATGTTTGAGGACAAAATTGTCCAACACTTTTAAGTTTTTAGTTAAAGGGCATTTTAGTCATTTTATGTGCGTTCAACGTTGGTCAACGCTGAAAATAGTATTTTAGGGCTATATTGGCACTTTCATAAGTTAGTTCTGATTATTTTTGCACTAAAAATTATCTAAAAGTTATACTGACACTTATTTAATTAGATAGGGTTATATTGATATATATCCCTATTACTAATATAGTAGTACGTATAGTCACGGAGGCAAATTCCTAAAATATCTTTGAAAAAAACTAAATTATTTTTTGGTCCCCAACATATGTCGGAACAGTGGGTCTACTGATAGGCGGCCTGTCCATAAGCTTATGAACATGACACTTATTTTTTACCTTAGAGAAAGTCTCAGGAAAGATGACATTTCAATAAGCCCACAGACAATCCACATGGGTATTTACCTTTGATGTTGTAGTTTTTTAATAAAATTTAAATATTGTATTTTATAAGTTAAAACAAGTAATAATATGTATTTGAGGTGAAAATATAAAAATATACGATATAAAAAATATTTTCAAAAATTCTAAATTTTGCATGTAATTTAACAAATGCAGTGTATAAGGTAAAAAATAAGTGGCCTGTCCATAAGCTTATGGATATGCCACCTGTTAGGAGACCCACGTTTTACCTTATACACTGCATTTGTTAAATTACATACAAAATTTATAATTTTTGAAATATATTTTTATATTTTCACCTTCAAATATATATTATTACTTGTTTTAACTTATAAAATATAATATTTAAATTTTATAAAAATTACATTTAATGTAAAAGTCCCTGTGGACTGTCCATAAGCTTAAGATACTATGGACATGGATAGATACTGTCTTCAATGTTCCAACTAAACATACTCCATACCTGTGGGATAGATACTTCTTTTACTGGAATTGGAACACTCAGTTTCCAGATCACAAGAAACTGATTCGAACTATTCCCTGTTTAGTAGTATGGACTATATGGTGTTTTAGGAACAAACACTATCATGAAAATGTAAAGCCTAACATCATACAGATGTTTAGGAAAACTTTACTCCTCTTCAATGATATTTTGTTAGCCTACAAACTAAACTTCAAATGGGACTTAACCAATGCTTTTCCAAGGTTACTAATAGACAATCACCAAAAACATGGTAGACTTGTTAGTGTAACCTGGAAAGCACCTACACCACCCTTCTATAAACTAAATGCAAATGGTTCATGGAAGGATTCAAATAAGGCAGGTACTGGAACAATTATCAGAGATGCTGTAGGGAACATGTTAATAGCTGATGCTCAGAAGATATGTAGCCTCTCTCCCTTTCATGCTGAAGCAAGCGCAATTAGATCAGGTTTACAGTTGGCAATCACTTTGGGTATTAATCATCTACAGATTGAAAATGACAACAAAATGCTCATAAAGGTTTTGAGAAAACAATTTCAGCCTCCTTGGAAAACCATGGAGGAAGTTAGGACAATCTGGGAACTAATGAAAAAGGTTGAAGTCACTTTAAATCATATCTTTAGAGAAGCCAATGGAGCAGCAGATTTCCTAGCTAAAATGGGCAGCTCAGATCAGGTAAACACTTTCACATGCTATACGCAGTTACCAAGAGAGTTGAAAGCTATATTAATTGCAGATAAACACTCTTTACCTTCTATTAGAAGGATATAGCTGGTTTTAACCTACAATATTTTTGCTTACCTCAGTTCTATTTTTAAAATATAGTTACGATAGGGTTTGGTTATCTCTTTGCACGAAAATAGTTGGATATACTTTGCTCGAACTGTTTACTGCTGGCTGTCAGTTTACTATGACAGGTGCAGAAGCGAGGGACTTTCAAGTATCAACTAGATGATGTGGATTACCAACAATACAACAACTGCATCAACTTTGCAAAGGCTATTCTCAGAAGACAAACTTTAGTAATTATATTCGGGGGAAGATAATTGCAAGGGGACTCTATGGAAGGTCACCTCTTCTTGTCAACACTGGGTTGTGGAGTCAAGAAAGTGTAAGGCCATAGTTTGTCCTCGACCGGGATATAGGGCCATCTCCTTCATCGAGATAGGGTTTTAGATGAAGGTTTTGGGGTTACATCAGCTTGTAATTAGCTTCCACTATAGATTACACGAGATGAACTATTGATGTACTCTTCTACCATATTCTATTTTTTATTTTGAAAGGTCTGGGGAGCCTAATATACACCCCCTCACTTAGGTGATTTTACATTAAAAAAAAAGGAAAGATCATCTTTCCCGAGACTTTTTCATGTTGCAATGCCATCTTTTGGTCCCCAAGGCCAATACCGCGTATGTTCAGCAACCAACAAATACAAAATGAATTATTTGGTCCCAAAAGGTGGTGTTCATGTAAATTGGAATTATTTTTCCGATATAGTCAGAGGTATTTTTGTAATTTTATGAATTAAAAACTCTGAATTTAATTATTTTTTATTTCAGGCACATTTTAAAAGGGCACAACATTTTAGGGGCCTAACTGAAAATAATAAAATTTCACCCAAATCCCTCTTCTCTTCAATCTCTCCTACTACACCGGCTGACCCCTCTTCTGAATTATTTTTCGACGGTCGCCTTATTGATGAAGGAAGGCCACACATCGACAGAGGAGGGTTGCACATTAACAGAGAAAGCTCGTGCGACGACGGAGGAAGGCCGCGCCTGATTCAGCAGCGGCAAAGGCCAAAGAATTTTGCTAGTGGCGGTGGGTCAAATCTAAAGCCTAGCTCCTCAATGTTCCCACTGGCTGAAACCCTACCTTGTCGACACTGTTTCCACTGCCGGTAGGTAGAATCTAAATCCTAGCTTGCTTGTCATTCCCACTAACTGAAACCCTAGCTTATCGATGCCTCTACAACTAACAGTCGCAGCACTTCGATTGCATCTGTTCCACCGGCGGCTGCGTCTTTCAGCCACTCTGGCCACTAATGAAAAACCTTAGATTAAAGTTAGCTTTCAAAGGCAGTTCAATGGAAAATGCCAGGAACCACCTTCTATTACAACTTTCGAACTCAAAAGGCGTGAAATTCGGCTCCCCCCATATTAAAGGCGGTTAAATGAAAGGAGGTTTTCTTAAAACCGCCTTTGATTTAATACAATCAAAGGCGGTTCATGTTATAACTGACTTTGGATGGTCTAATTTAAAGGGAGTTCTGCCAAACCGCCTTTAATTGAAGGTAGTTATGAATTCAAAACACATACACGGAGGGCTTACGATTGATGAAGTTGTGGCTTATCGAACGAAGAGCTAAAAATTTTAACGGTGTCATAACTTTATTCGTGTTTTAGTTCCGATATCGTAACTTAGTCAGACGTTTATGTAGGGTTTTGGGTAACAGCTACGAACTCGGAATCGATGTTTGTGGGTAAAATAAAACATTATTCGATCAATGTGGATAGAAGTTTCATTTTTTTTGTTAACAAATAGGGTTTGGAGATGATGAACAACTAAGCTAGCTGCCCCATGTGCATTGGATTGGGTTGTAAATGAGTACAACTTTATGAGTAGATATTGGGAAGCTTTTATTTTTGTTCATTGAATTAACGTTGATGCTTTTGTGCCATTCATGAATATTTTGGGAAGCTTATGTGTTGGGTGGATGTTAATTGCATTTTATTTTAGGTGATTGACTATGGATAGAATTGAATTGATTGGTAGAGATTTGAGAAAATCACCCAATTACATCCCTTTGGTAGAATCCTTTATTGTGGTTGCCTTTGAACATGCTTCGAAGAATGGTGTTGTCCGGGCACGCTGCCCATGTAAGGATTTTAGAAATAATGTATATTTGGGAAGGAAGAAGATACGTGAACATCTTATCATCTGAGGGTTTCAAAATAGTTACACGTCTTGGGTGTGGCACAAAGAGGTTGTTACGCCTAGTGTTGAAGATGTTAGCGGTAAAGAGGTTGACAATTTAGATGTAAATGACGGATTCGAGGAAATGGTGGAGGATGTGGCTAGAGAATTCCAGGATAAACCCAAAGTTCTTGAAGCTTTGCAAAATGAAAAGAAGACGCCATTGTACATCGGTTCTAAGCATTCCGTGTTGATTGCCACTTTGCAAATGATGAATTTGAAATCCAAATTTGGGTGGACTGATAAAGGCATGACATAAACGCTTGAACTAGTTAGGGAATTGCTTCCTGGAGGCAATCTTTTGCCTGATAGATCACATGTCGCAAAAAAAGTTCTTTGTCCTATGGGAATGGAAATGAAAAAAAAATCACGCTTTCCCAAATGATTGCATGTTGTACAGAGGTCTAGAAGATGAGGAACGCAACATATGTCGGGTCTGTGGTGAGTCGCGTTACAAGTTAAAGCGAGGAGGCATTGCGGTTGGGGCAGATGTTGATTTGATTTCGAAGAAAAAAACACCGGCTAAATTCTTATGGTATCTCCCTATTATTCATCGGCTTAAGGAGTTGTTTGCTTGCAAAAAAGACACGAAGTTGTTGCGATGGAATCCAGAGAGAGATCGACTTGGGAATGACGTGATTAGACATACACCCGACGGTGAGCAGTGGAAAAAGATTGATGCTATGTACTTCGAATTTGGTGGGGAGCCTCTGCATTTGAGACTCAGGCTTTCCACAGACGGTATGAATCCATTAAGTAATATGAGCAGCACACACAGCTTGTGGCCTGTTATGTTAGTCATTTACAATCTCCCATCTTGGTTAACAATGAAATGGAAGTACGTGTTGTTATCGATGATGATATCGGGCCCCAAGCAACCTGGTAATGATATAGACGTGTACCTTGCTCCGTTGGTGGATGATCTGTTGAAGTTGTTCAATGAAGGGGTCCGCACTTACGATATTTTGGAAGGAGAATATTTTACATTGAAGGTGTTATTTTGTACAATACATAACTTTCCCGCCTATGGAAATTTGTTCGGGTACTCGGTCAAAGGCCACTACGCTTTTCTAGTATGTGAGGATCAAACCTCGTTTTGTCAACTAAAGCATTGTTGTAAAACCATATATCAAGGTCATAGGAGATTCCTTATATATGGTCACCCATGGAGATCGGCGAAGAAATAGTTCAATGGTTAAGTAGAGCAGAGAGTGGCACTAGTACCGCTTACAAGCTTTGAGGTTTATGAGAGAGTTAAGGAATTTCGTAATGAGTTTGGGAAGAAGAAGTGTAAAGTTTCAAGTGAAGGAAGTTGGAAGAAATGCTTTAACTCACGTGATGACTTTGCCCTATCCAAAGCTGCATCCATAGATCTCTTTGTAGCTTTAGCGGTAATGCCGGGTTCGGATATCACCCCTTGACACTATTTTCCATCCTCGCCCATTTTTAATTTATTGTGTACAAACCAACTCTCGTCATAGAATTCTAATTTAAGTGACCTATCAACATGTATGATCCCAAATTGCTTCAGCAATGCTGCGATCAATCCCCCCTAGGGGAGATCTTTCTTTTTAGACCCCGCCACTTTCAACATGTAATTAATTATAGCATATCTCGGGTTTATTGGAATTCCCTCTATCACCTAATAGAACATCATAAGGTTACCTATTGTTGATTTGCAAACGTGGCCCTCCGATGGCAAAACATTCGTACAAATCCATTCATACACAAACCTTTGTTCAACAGTTAGTTTACCCACATCGTAACGATCGGCCCTACCCGAGGTATCCTCTACCCTTCCAAAGTACTTCTTACCCATTGCAACCGGGCACAAGGGTGTAAATTCACTGACAACCAGCCACTGTTGTTGATGGTAGATTTCAAAAGGACCATCGGGATTATCGGGCCTAAGTTTGGCTGGGGTGGTATACTCATTTCCTAACACAACATTGATTGTGTACTTTGTGACAGTTACATTAATTTTGTTAATCATGGTTAAATCATTGTTCCCAAATTTATGGCCTAAATTAGCATAAAAACTGGGCAATCTCGTCTGTATGAACCCCATCTCTAATGTCATAAGTTTATCCATACCCTGATTCTTAAAATACCGAAGTGCATATCCTAGTGACGAATTCTCCATTTCCGAGCTATGGACTACCTTGGGATTAGTACAGTTTTTGAGGCAAATAAAATCCACATACCTCTTTTCCGCATCCCTGTTAAAAAAGATTAAACTCTGGTCTATCCCACAGCATGGTTCGTGGCTCCGGGTCGAAGCATTTCCATGGTTGCTCTTCCTTCTGGTTCCCCTCATCCTCGACATTGTGATGCGATGGAATGGATGGTTTTTTCTTTTCGATTTCGAAATGGTGGTCTAGGGTTTGAGTTTGTGTTTGTTGAAAAATTTGTCTACTTTATTTGGGGTTTTTTTAATATCAGATTTTATTTCCGAGTGAGGAAGGTCATCACATGTTTATTTTTTAATGTATGAAAAACTTTCAAATGAGGAAGTTATTCGGGTATATAAATAAGAACATGTGACAAGCTTCCTCACTCGGAAGCTATTCTGACATGCTAGCCCTAAAAAGCATTAAAGTCAATTCAAAGGGGTAGCTAATTTATTCTACAAGGTGGGAGCTTCCCATCTTTTTTCTTCCCAAACCAGCTCAAAACATCAAACCCACCACCCTTCATCAAATCTTTCCCTTCTTTTGTGTTTTGATTTCAAAAACTTTAAATCCCTACCATGGTGCTCTATTCTGCAAACATTTGGGGGGTGATTTGAAGCTTGTGAGGAAATTTACAAGGGTTTTGGTGGTTATTCAATGAAGGAAAAAATCATCATCTTCAACTTGAATTCTAGGTCGGCTTTCCAATCTCAAATACTTATGAGTGATTTCCATTCAAGGGTAATTCTAAAATAAATGTTATTCAATAGGGTTCGATTGTGTGCTCGTATTATTGTTAGTAATAATTTGTAGCAAAAATTGTGTGGATATCATATAATGTGTTATGATGTTGTGTTTGAAATGCTCCATAAAATCAAGCATGTATTCACTGTCTGTGTAATTGAATCTAAATGTTATTTTTAGAAATATTTTATCTAAATTGTGTAGATATAATATAATGTGTTGTGGTGTAGTTTTGGTTGAAATGGTGCATATAATCAAGCATATAGTGACTGTGTCCAAAATCTATACTTTTGATACTGTATAGAACAATGTCTGAAAATGGAGTCGTGAAGATTATTTAAGTTCTGGAGATGGAAACACTAAAACAACGCTGGATGAGGTTGAGGACGAGGAGGATCCAATAGTGGTATGTATCCTGAAAACACATTGTAGAATGCTTAAGCAGAGGATTGTGGGGTTGTGTGAGGTCATCGCCGTACCTCTCAAAGTTAATATTTTTTAGCCCTAAATGCTTCCTATCTACAATTAAGTAGATAATGGCATGTCTAGGTCATCCACGAGAAGAGGGATCTTTCCAAGTGTTCAAACATATAAAGCGGATAACATACTAGATATAGTTATATATGGATACATATAAAAACATGTAAATCGGGGGGGGGGGGTGAGAGGGGGGAGTTTGGTTGGTTTTCCTAATTACAAATTTAAAGACAAGCTAACTAGCAAAGTCAAGTGACTATGCTAATCATGCAAAAACTAAGAAAAAGAGATAAAAACTACAAATGACAAAGCCTTGGGGGAAATTGATTTCCACTTCCAAACTTCTTATCTATCATTGAATCTACAACCTACTCATTACTTAAACTACTTGTGAAGATAAATATTCTATCCTTCTTTGATAGTAGTTTGCAAGAGTGAATACAACATCTCTTGTCAAACATCGCTAATGACCCATTTAGTCGAGAAATGACTTAAGATATCCCATTAATAGCATTGGGTACGAAGAATCAACAAGCTTGGTAACACTTATAAACACTGAACCGTGTCTAAGCATTGAACCAATTTATGCATTTGCTAAGATTAGTCAAGAACGTTCAATGTTCATAGACCTCTCTTATTTTCTACCTTAAATAAATATGACAAAGAGTTCAACATTATCACATTCATCTAGCAATTATCAAATCATTAACCCAATTAGAAGCTCTAGCTCATGCTCTTGGATTCTATAGCAAAAGAGGGGAAACTTAGCTACTTTTTTTAACCTTAACAAGTAATCATACAAGCATTTCATATGCTCAAAATTCCAACAATATTAATGATATCAACAACACACATTGAGTGCTTATAAATGCAAAATAGCAAAAACAATAAATAAATAGAAAGGATTCTCAAGACATGGGCTTGGAAGCCTTAATCAATTGCTCCTAGTACAAAACTAACCAAGATAATCAAAACCTATTACATAGAACAAAAATATACAAAGAAAGAAGAAGAAAATAGAAGAAAAGGGTGAAAAACAAGGGTTTTGGAGCCCCAAGCCGGGCTTGGCAAATGGGGAAGAAAGAGGGGCTATTTGTAGCCTAAGTTGGTCAAAAGAAGTCAAAAGGTGCAGCAGAGCGTGCTGGCCGTGCATTGGGCATGCATGCCACACGTGGGCTGATACGGGCGTTAAGGTGCTGGTGCGAGACGTAGCATATAGGAGCACGTGACTCCACAGTGGGTGCGCGATTGGGAGCTGGAGACCCATGCCAAGGTAAATCTTCACTGCGCGGGCGCACAGTTGGAAGTACGGGAAGTGCGGATTGGCATGGTTTGAGATGCTCGGTTGAATGATTTTTGAGGCCTAGCGCTCGAGCGTGGACACAGTCGCGCAGGAAGCGCGTTGCTAAACCGAGGGCCATTTTCCTTTGCATTTTTGGGCGCACTGGCATGCGGCTTAGCGCCCGGGCTACGTGCCACAATTTTCTTCACCCGGCCGGTCATCGTGTCGCTATGTGTGAACCTTGACCTTATTTTAGAGTTCTTATAGTCGATGTTATAGTGCTCGAGAAGAAGAATCCAATGATGCCACTCTTGAAGGCTAATTCTTCTCGGATCATTCTAAGAACTTGGTCCAAACTTCTGGGTTACATTTTACCCACTTCTTTGTCTTTCTTCTTCGACATTTCTATCTTCTACCACGTTGTGAGTGGCATTTCTTCTTCTACCATTCTTCCGAATAACCTTCACTAAACCAATCCGAAGTACTTACGAGCAATCTACCAATTAAGCTCACAAAATGGAATATAGGTGCTCGTAAGGACCAAAAATCCATTAGAATAAACTTAGGTTACAAAAGGAAGGATTTAGGCATTAAAACCGAAAATGGTTATCTAAACTCCTTACGATATAAACCTACCAAAATCTAGCAATCATACAACAAAAAGATGGCAAAAGAGATGTTAAATGCTTCGAAAAATACATGCATTTGACGTCTCATCAAAGCTCCCCACACTTAAACATTTACTCGTTCTCGAGTAAACCGTAACAAGCAAATATCAAAGCGTAAACTAGCATGCAAAATTTTCCCCAAAATATCCAACATCGTATTCCTAGATTACCCGAGCCCCCGGACATAAGAATCTCTCACACTCTCACACCCCAAAGCCTAAGATAATCTAAATAGCCATCATACCAATCAAAGGTGAGGCATAAAATACAAGTGTAAAACTAGCTTACTCTACCAAAGAAGCTGGCCAACAGACAAATCAAGAGAAGCATAAAATTTTTCAATTTCTCTCATTTTGCCAAGGAGCCCTCTTGGGTTATAATCCTAGCTTCACACATTTTTTTTTTCAATTCTCACCCTCACTTTTTTCCACACTATTTGGCCTCTCATTTTTGCATAGGTTGCCCTTTTGGGTTTTCAACCTATCAGGGCCTCCCACTTTTGCCTAAGTTTCCCTCTCGGGTTTTCAACTTAGCGGGAGTTCTTTTTCATTTTTTTTCAAACGATAAAAATCAAAGTAGAGTATATACACACTACAATACAATACTATGAGATATATTTCTCTTAACCTCCCCGCACTTGAAACACACATTGTCCTCAATGTGAATCAAAGGACAAGATAAACAAAATAAGAGAGAGAAAAAATAATCACAACTAGGACTTTGAAGGTCCTTCCCAATGATGGCAATGCTCACTTCTTAATGAATGTTCTTTCCTCCAGGTTCTCAAACTCCGCCAAATATGCAACTTCAACCCATCAACTACAAATCCATAACTATACAAGTCTCGATCTACACCCGCAAAAAGCAACAACTAGTAGTACTCCTAGATGGTAGTTTTGATAATGGTTTTAGGTGGTGGACTATGGTGGTGTTTTATGGTTTTTGGGGAAGAGTTTGAGGATATGGTTGAGGATTTTTTTTAAGAAAAGAAAAACACTAGCTTAACTTAAAAGCTCTGGTTGCCTCCTGAGAAGCTCCGCATATTTAAGGTCATCAGCACAACCCTAATGTTATCCATATGGTGAAGGTTTGAACCCTTCACCATGAGCATCCAAAAGTAGAGAGGCGGGGATACAAAACCTTAAAGAGGAAAGTTTTGTGGAGGTGGATTTAGTCCTAAAGGAGTAGGGTGGTTAGAAGGCTTGGGATAGTCATTTGGCTCCACTATTTTCTCCTTCAAGAATTCCGTAAGTGGTAGAGTAGGGTGGTTAGAAGGCTTGGGATACTCATTTGGCTCCACTATTTTCTCCTTTAAGAATTCCGTAAGTGGTGGAGTTGGCTCATTTTGTGGGGATATGAGTGATGTTGGCAATGGATGTAACACAATCACCTATTCCACAACATTTTTATCTTCAACAATCGACTCCTTATCCCATTCGAACTCAAACTCGAACTCATTTCTCAAGGTGACCTCACTCACCGAAGCTTCGGGTTTGACTTGGATGGTGTATCTTTAGAATAATGAGCTTTTATTCGAGCTACCACTTCCATTATATTGCTCACATGCCCCTTAAAAGCCTCAAGACTAGAGGAGATTTTGGTTCCCGATTCCTCATTAGTCTTGGCCAAGTTGCTCAAGCTTGAACCTTTTTGTTGGACTTGGTTTTAGGGTACAGTATAAGGTGGTGAAGGCCAACTATTTTGCTCTTTCCCCTGAAAACTGACAACTCCATCCTCTTGGTAGCACTCCTAATAATACCCTGGATTGGAAACCAGTGGTTCTTTACTCCTCGTAGTGCTCCTCTCTTCTCATCATGAGTTCCCTCAAGGTGAGATGTTCCATTTTTTTCCCAAAAGTTTGGAACCATATTGCAAGGATTCTTGATAAAAATTTACCAAGAACTCAAACAATACCTACTCCAAACAAAAATAGCTAAAAATAAAAGGCAAATAAAAATAACTAGCTTGGGAGGTCATCTTCGTACCTGTCCAAGTTAAATTCATAAGCCCTAAATGCTTCCTATCTACAAATAAGTAGATAATGGCAAGTCGGGGCCGTCCACGAAGAAGATAGATTTTTTAAGCATTTAAACATATCAGGTTAATAGTTATGCTAGATGTAGATATATATAGATATATAAAAGCACATAAAAATTTTGGGGGGGGGGGGGGTTGGTTGGTTTTGTTCCAAAGTTATGAAACTAAAAGACAAGATAACTAGCAAATTCAAGTAACTATGCTAATCACCCAACAAACTAAGAAAATGGGTTAAAACTACAAAAGACAAAGCCTTGGGGGCAATTGATATTCACTTCCAAACCTAATGTAGATCATTGAACCATTCACTCATTCTATCACATTCGTTACCTATGGAGAATGCTAAAACCTCCCATTCGAAGATCAACCTTCATTCCTTCTTAATAGTAATTTGCAAAGGCAAACAACGACTATTTTCAAACCTCATTGATAATCACTTTAGGCAAACCACACCATAAAGGTATTTCATCAACGACATTATAAACGAAGAACCATAGATTTGACAACAACAAGCCTTCTACCAAAGGCATAGCCATTTAACCAAACATATCATTCATTAGGCTAAACCTAGAACAACCCACATTCAAGATTCAACCTTTCATTGCATCTATAGGATAAATATGAGAACAATCCACATCAACATACTTATCTAGCAAGAATTACAACACATTATACACTAGAAGTTCTAAGGCCGTGTTCTTGGATTTTCATGTAAAATGAGCTAAGATATTGGCCCCTTTCCTAACACCCTAACACTTCAATCATACAAACACTTCATATTTTCAAACAACCCATGGTATAAATGAAGTAAAACATAGCATTAAGAACACATGAATACTAAATAACAAAAGCTTCAAGAAATAGTGAAATAGAGGTTCTTACTACATAGGTGTGGAAGCTTCAATAAATTGCTCTCAAGTACAAAACTACCGCTAGATAATCAAAACCCATAACATAGAACAAAGATCTACAAAGAAATAAGAAGAAATGGAAGAAAATGGTGAAAAACTAGGGTTTTGGAGCCCCCAAAGTCGGGCTTGGGAAAATGGGGAAGAAGGGGGGCTATTTATAGTCCAAGAAAATAGAGGAAAAGAGGCCAAAAGGGTAAAATTATAGGCTGCGGGCCGCAATGGCTAATCTGTTCTCTTCTTATTTCCATCGCTACGGGTGAACCATTGCTCCGATTTTGGAGTTCTTGTAGTCGATCTCATGTTACTTGAGAAGACAAATCCAATGGTGCCACCCTTGTAGGTTGATTCTTCTTGTATCATTATAAGAACTTGGTCCAAACTTTTGGGTGACAATTCATCCGCTTCTTTGCCTTCCTTCTTCGACCCTTCTATCTTCTACCACGTTTTGACACGCTGCCTCACTAAACCACTCCAAGTGGTTCATGAGACATCTACAAATGAAGCTCACAAAATGGAATCTAGACGCTCGTAAGGACTAAAAATCCATTAGACTAAACATAGGTTATAAAATAAAGGGTTTAGATATAAAAACCAAAAATGGCTATCTAAACCCCTTATCATGTAAACCTACATAAATCTAGCAATCTTACAACAAAAATATGACAAAAGAGATGTTACATGCTTTAGAATATACATGCATTTGACATCTCATCATAGCTAATTTGCAACTAAATATGCCCAAACACTTAAAAATAAATGCCTTTTCCCTGGAAGCGGTGCCAAAATTTGAGAGGTCATCACCGTACCTCTCAAAGTTAATATTTTTAAGCCCTAAATGCTTCCTATATATAATTAAGTAGATAATGTCAAGTCAGGGTTGTCCACGAGAAGAGAGATCTTTCCAAGTGTTTAAACATATAAAGCGGATAACATACTAGACATAGTTATATATAGATAGATTGATGCATATAAAAGTATGTAAATTAAGGGGGGTTGGGGGTTGGTTGGTTTTTGGTTTTCCTAAATTTGGAATTTAAAGACAAGCTCACTAGCAAAGTCAAGTGACTATGCTATCATGCAATAACTAAGAAAAAGTGATAAAAACTACAAATGACAAAGCCTTGGGGGCAATTGATTTCCACTTCCAAATTTCTTATCTATCGTTGAATCTACAACATACTCATTACTTTAACTACTTATTGTGAAGATAAATATTATATTCTTCTTTGATAGTAGTTTTCAAGAGTGAATTCAACATCTCTTGTCAAACCTTGCTAATGACCCCTTTAGTCAAGAAACTACTAAAGATATTTCATTAATGACATTGAGTACGAAGAATCAACAAGCTTGGTAACACTTATAAACACTGAACCGTGTCTAAGCATTGAACCAATTTATGCATTTACTAAGATTAGTCAAGAATGTTCAAAGTTCATAGACCCCTCCTAATTGCTACCTTAAATAAACATGACAGAGTTCAACATCATCACATTCATCTTGCAATAATTAAATCATCAACCCAATTAGAAGCTCTAGCTCATGCTCTTGGATTCCATAGCAAAAGAGGGGAAACTTAACTACTTTTTCCTAACCCTAACAAGTAAGCATACAAGTATTTCATATAGTCAAACTTCCAACATTATTAATGATATCAACAACACACATTAAGAGCTCATAAATGCACAATAGAAAAAGCAATAAATAGATAGAAAGGATTCTAAAGACATGGGTTTGGAAGCCTTAATCAATTGATCCCAAGTACAAAACTAACCTGGATAATCGAAATCCATAACATAGAACAAAAATATACAAAGAAAGAAGAAGAAAATGGTGAAAAACTAGGGTTTTGGAGCCCCAAGTTGGGCTTGGAAAATGGGGAAGAAAGGAGGGCTATTTATAGCCTAAGTTGGTCAAAAGAAGTTAAAAGGTGCAGCAGAGCGCGCTGGCTGCGCACAGGTTGATGCGGTTGCTGGCCGTACGGGAACCGCATTGCTGGGCTGAGGCTCATTTTCCTTCACGTTTTGGGGCACGCGGCTTAGCTCCCTGTGCACCACATTTTTCTTCACCGGGTCGGTCGGCCGGCTAATCTTCGCATCGCTACGAGTGAACCATTTATCCAATTTGGAGTTCTTGTAGTCAATTTTATAGTGCTTGAGAAGAAAAATCTAATGATGCCACTCTTGAAGGTTAATTCTTCTCGAATGATTATAAGAACTTGGTCCAAACTTTTGTGTCACAATTCACCCGCTTCTTTGTCTTCCTTCTTCGACCCTTCTGTCTTCTACCATGTTGTGAGTGGCCTTCCTTCTTCTAGCATTCTTGAAAAATGCCTTCACTAAACCAATCCAAAGTGCTTACTAGCAATCTACAAATTAAGCTCACAAAACCGAACCTAGATGCTCGTAAGGACCAAAAATCCATTAGACTAAACATAGATTACAAAATGAAGGATTTAAATATGTAAACCGAAAATGGTCATCTAAACCCCTTACGATGTAAACCTATCTAAATTTAGCAATCTTACAACAAAAAGATGACAAAAGAGATGTTAAATGCTTTAGAAAATACATGCATTTGACGTCTCATCAGATTGTAAGAAAGGAATCGGCCCCCTTGGTTTTCAATGGAAATGGTGTGTGCTTTTCAGAAAATGTGTTAAGTGGTCAAGTTGGGTTGGGAAAGTGGGTTAGACTAGGGTTGACATACGTTACGGTAGTTGGCGCGATGTGCCTCGGGATTACTAAGCCACCCTATGGTGGAATGCAAGGTACTCCTATGTATTGCATCTCCTTTGTAAGCCCATTTTTGGTCTCTTAACCATAGTCACAATGTTTACTTGGCCATTTTTTTTCACATTAGAGACCATTTGAAATTGAGGAACCGGACATTGATGACTTAAGAAAGAGAACGATGAACATGCTTTCAAAAAGTTGAAGAGAACACAGGTACACATTGTCAAGAGATTTTATCTTCTCAATAACAAAAGGCGATCGTCCATGACTTACTTACATGCATATTTAGTAGGATATTTGAGATATCCAAAAGAGAAGATCTTTAGAGAATGACAAAAATGTTAGTACACTACAAATCAATAGAATACTTTTTCTAGATTTTGTAGTGTTCATGTTACATGGCTTCCAACATTTCTTGTAGGGTACGAGAGATGAAAAAAAAAATGCAAAGTTGAACATAACTATGCAACGTAAGAGCCGAGGAGGTTATGGGTTGGCGGCACTAGAGATTATAAAGGAAAATTTTGAACAAGATGTCTTATTGGCAATTGAGGGGGGGGGGGATGACCGAGGAGGAGACTAGGAAATTGGTGCTTCCATTAGAAGTTAATCTAATTTATCACTGTGATCTATTCCTAAGAGCTCAACAAAACAATGATGGTCAATATGTGAAAGATGAGGCAATCGAACTTGCAGAAAAAGTGGTATGAACTATTGACTTGTTTTATATCAACTGTTATAGTTTAGGATGTTCATTCCATTGTTGTATTATTTACTCCTCATCTTTATCGTTTACATTAAGTAGGCTAAATGAAACAAGATAAACTTGAAGGTCGATTCATTCTAATCGGTAAGCATAATATTCTCTGCGAGTGATCTGCACCATTACACATGCTTTAACCAATGCATTTGACATAGTTTTAGTTGGTTTTAGTTGGTAGATTGCTAATATTAGTTGAGTTTATGTGACAAGGGGTTTAGATGGCCATGTTTAGTTTTCTTGTCTAAATCTCGCATTTTGTAGACTTAATTGGTGATAATGGACATCTTGTATCCACGAGCTCCTTGATCTTCCTTGTGATTATCTTTAGTAGGTCGCCTGTGGGTACTTTTGGTTACATTCTATGTGAAGGCCGTTCGTAAGAGCGGTAGAAGATTGAAGGTCGTTCGCAAGGATGGTAGAAGACGCGAAGGCCATTCATATTAGAATGGTAAAAGATGAAGGCCACAAATATCAATGTGTGGTAGAAGGAGATTGAAGCAAAAGATAGGCAGCTTCAGAGTTCAAGATAGCCAAAGGAGAAAATGGCGAATCATGGTCTGAGGAGTGTTTCCTTAGTTTGAGAATGATCCAGGAAGAATTAGCCTTCAAGGCTGGTTTCATTGGATATTTCTTCTTGATTACTACAAAATTGACTACTAGAACTCCAGATTTGGACTAACGGTTCACCTGTAGCAAGCAAATGAAGTCCAGCCGATGAAGCACCGATGAAGCACCGATGACACTTCACAGACCGCCCATGGTTAAGCACAAGTGGCCCGTGAAAAAGCACACGGGCTGCACTATACAAGATTTCTAGGGGTTCCATGAAGACATGCATGAGACCTTCACGAGGCAAATATGCCGGGCCGTGACAAAGACCTCAAACTGTGGAGCTTGGAGACGAAGAATTAAAGATTTGGCTAAGTATGGAGTTGGTTCGTGAAAACCAAGGGCTGTGACAAAAGATCTGAACGAAAACCATAGGCTGCTCGAGGTCTGTGAAAACCTTCATGGACTGTGGGAAAACTCTGAGCAAAAACAGTGTACTGTTCACGGTCTGTGACAATCTTCACAGACCGTGGCACGAGACCCGCTTCATGGACCATGCCAGATCCCATGGGCCGTGGCTATGAACATTTACAAACCATGCCAGATCTGGTGTTCCACAACTATGCATGCTTCACAGACCGTGGCATCCGTGCCGATCTGTGAAGCCTTGGCGGTTGACCTAGGGTTTTACTATTTTTGGCCTATTTTTAGGCCCAATCTCCTACTTTTATATATAGGAGCCATAGTATTTTACTAATGCATTAGGAAGTATGTTAGGAAGTAGGCATAATGTAGAGTAGATTCTCTCTCTAGTTTAGAGAGAAGGAAGAGGAGAGTTCTTATTCTCCTTTCTTCTTCTTTTCCTTTTCTTTTTCCTTTCATCTTATTTTCTAGATCCATGGCTTCTAAACTAATATTTTCCATGGGTCTAACCTTTGTAGAGTATATTTTTCGCTTGAGATTCATCTTGGCACTTGGTATGTTCTATTTTCTTTATGAGATTCATTATATTCACCCTATCCTTGTGTTATGATATATTGTGATTGTTCTTGAATGTCATAAATGCATGAATACTACACCATATATAAGCACACACTTTGGGCTTTATTCATGTATGGTACAATTATTAATGCCCCTTTGGGAAGAGTAACCTTGTTGTTAGAATGGGTAGGGGAGAACGCGTCCGCGTGGGTGTGCACACGGGGGATACGAGAATGCTCTGAATATTTTCCATAGCACCAGTCTTAGCTGACTTTGTAACTATTTTCCGAGAGGTTGCATGTAGAGAAAGCTAATAGTAGTAAGCTAGGTGTTGTGTTGAAACCCTAGTATCACAGATAAGGTGCCTAAGATCCTCGGGCCTAGCGTATATAGAACCCAAGAGGAGTAGTTTCATTCGAGGTGGAAGCCCATGATGTAATGGCACGTGGAAGAACTTGACCTATGATGATGGTCGGACCTTGTTGTACTCCCCTAATTCCAATGGAGGGTTGCGAGCGCACCCATCGTGACAGGGATGGAGAAGTGTATGCCATCGGCCACACCACATGATGTGAACATACTGATAGATCTTTTGTAAGTCTTTATGTGAATGAATCAAGAATTCAAGCATTAGAACTACCATGTTTCTAAATGATTCCCAAGTGTCTAGTATAAATAGTTTATTTGTTTGTTAATTTCATGCTTTGTAGTTGTTAGTTGAAAAATACCAAACACCCCCCCCCCCCCAAATTGCATGTTTACATTACTAGTTATTCCTTTCACTTGTGCGGATTGACGACCCACATGAGGTTGTATTTTAAATAGTACTTGAGCCCTAGCATCCTTGTGGACGAACACAAGGCTTGCTGCTTACTACCCCTTGGTAGTATAGCAGTGAGAATGGGTGCAAAATATAAATCTCTTATCTTTTGACAAATAAGTCCCTCAGCTCGTGCTTTAATGACAGTAGGGTCGAGGGCAAGTCAAAGTTTTGGCGCCATTACCGGGGATGCTTTTCACTTCAAGTGTTAGCTGAGCATAAAGTGTTAGTGAATAGTTAGTATTGCTTTTATCTTTTTCTTGTTTTTGTTTTCCAGAGTAGGTATTGAAAAAAGAAAAAAAGAAATGTGGGAAAGCACTCAACGGAGGGCCCTTTGTAGGGTGTGTCATTGCAATCATCTTATAGAGTGTTGCCCAAGGTTGAGTGACTATGGGAGAATAATGGCTCAAAGAGCGAGATTTTGTAGGATATGTCATTGTGACCACCCTACAGAGTCTTTTTCTTGCATGAGCGAAATTGAGAGAGAGATAGGGGTTGTTGGTTCTCAAGGCCGATGAGATCAAGATTTTTATCCATACCATGACTCTCCAAATTCTAGGTTTAGTGGTAACTCAAATTTGTGGTATGGAAATGCATCGGGAAACCAACACTTTGGGTTAGATAGTGGGATTTTCCCAACTTATCAATGCCCCAAAACCAATCCCTAGGATTGGTTCCCAAATCAAATTGTGTGGAAATTTTTCAAGCTATAGCTAACGTGACCAAGAGTAGTGATTTACTCCAATCACAATTTCTTAGCAAGATTAGCGGTTTGGGAACTCAACTATTCTCTAGCATTGAGAAAGTTGAAGGGTAAGTGCTTAATTTGATGAATAGGGTGAGCCAACTGGAAACCCAATTTTCCGAAAATGAACCATCCCTAGTTGAATGTGAAATTTTGGTAGATGAATCTAAAGGGCATGGGGAAAGGTTTGTTGAGAGTGAAGAAGTCGATGAGGGGGGTGATTACACTTACATTTCCATATTACTTACCCCTACCTCCAGCTATAGAACCTGCTCCCACATTTTTGGAAACCTTAGAGGAAACTATAAGGAAGCCAATTGAATATGCTAAGCTTCCAAACCACTTATTCTCTCTAAGGTTGACTCTTCCTCTACTATATTTTCCTCTTGGGAGATTCTTACCCCCCGCGCTTGATTTTTGGTTGTCTACGGTGATGAGGTACAAACCCGCACCCTATGGATAACATTATGGTCAAGCCGATGACCTTAAATATATGGAGCTTCTCGGGAGGCCACCCGAGCTTTGAAAAATTAGATTAGTTTAGTATTTTTGGTGTGTTTTCCTATTTGTAGCTTTCCTTTTGGTTTTGGGACACTATTACACTTGGTGTGCATGTTTGTTTTGTAGGGAGCTTATGGTTATTGGAGAAAGGTGAGCAAACAGGGAGTCCAACTCATGAACCATGTAGACGTATATGGTTTGTGACGCTCAAAATGGTGGGTAATAAGGAGAACCAAACCCCAAATTTATGGGGTGTGTAGATGTGCACGACCCATGAAGCTCACATATTCTCATACACCACCCAATCACCATTTCTTCCCTACCACCACCTTACCACCACCAAAATACCACCCAAAACCCACCTACCCTCAAAACCCTTGAGACACACACATAGAGACCTAAGAGGTAACTCTCTATTGTGATTCAATTCCTTATTCGATTTGTGATGCATGATATTGGTTAGATTGATCTTTCATGATGAGAGGTTATGGATAGTATATTGAGGGTGATGGTAGTTTGTTCTTTACATTCTATGATTGTGCCGTCAAGGGTAGATTTTAGTGTTCTTTTTCATCATTAGTGTTTTCCTATTTCTTTCCCTTAACATGTGTTCTTTGATTTTGTATATGCATTGAGAACAATGCAACCTTTAAGTGAGGGGAAGGGAATTAGATAGCACTTATAATTTTTTGTTGTGTTTATGTAGCTAATAGCTCTTCTAAGAGCATTTTGAAAATTTTGATTTTTTTTAAAAAAAAATCAAAATATGGACAAGTCGAAAACCTGAAAGAGCGACTTGGGTAACATGAGGAAAAACCCGGATAGGTTGAAAGGTCTAGGTAAAAGTGAGAGGCTTGGCCCGGCTAGACTTATGAGTCTAGGTAAAAGTGATAGGCCGTGTGGAAAAAGGTGAGAGGTGAGCACGTTTTAAGGGGTAAAGCTAGGATGAAAACCCGAAAGGGCTCCTAGGAAAAATGAGAGAAATTGAGAAAAAAAAAAGAAATGAGAAACAAGAAACTAAATTGACGTACATTGGACTCCTTGGTTGCAACTAGGTCGAGAATCTTGAGTTATCCCTATGTTGCAACCAAGTCGATAGATTTTGGATTTCCTTGGTAGATTTTTTTTGGCATGAGGATTACTCTTTGATTGCTTTTGGGACCATTTTGGGAAAAGTAAGCTTGGCTTTATTCCGATCTTTTGTCACTTATCTTTTTTCATACACATTTACTTGCTTTGGGTGGTTTGGTTGCTTTAGGAACTTTGGGGAGTGTGAGAGTTGTGAGGATTTTCACCTTCTTGGGGGAACTAGGGTAGCTTGGGAATAAGTTGAATGTATTGTCTATTTTTGCATGCTTCATTCCGCTTGAGCCTTTTTCTTTGATTTTATTTACTCGAGGATGAGTAAAGGTTTAAGTGTGGGGAGTCTGATCTGCACCACTATGCATGCTTTAACCAATGCATTTGACATAGTTTCTAGTTGTTTTTAGTTGGTGGATTGCTAGTATTAGTTCAGTTTACGTGAAAAGCGGTTTAGACGGCCATGTTTGATTTTCTTGTCTAAATCCCGCGTTTTGTAGACTTAATTGGGGCTAATGGATATCTTGTACCCATGGGCTCCTTAATCTTCCTTGCGATCATCTTCAGTAGGTCACCCCTGGGTACTTTTTGGTTACATTCTATGTGAAGGCCGTTTGCAAGAGATATAGAAGATTGAAAACTGTTTGCAAGAGAGATAGAAGATTGAAAGCCGTTCGCAAGGGCGTTAGAAGAGGCAAAGGCCATTCACATTAGAATGGTAGAAGATGAAGGCCACGAACATCAATGTGTGGTAGAAGGAGATCAAAGCAAAAAATAGGTGGCTTTGAAGTTCAAGATGGCCAAAGGAGAAAATGGTGAATAATGGAACGAGGATTATTTCCTTATCCCAAGAACTATCCAGGAAGAATTAGCCTTCAAGGCTAGTTCCATTGGATTTTTCTCCTCGAGTACTAAAAATTGACTGCTGGAAATCCCGATTTGGACCAATGGTTCACCCGTAGCAAGCAAACAAAGTTCAACCGACAAAGCCCCGATGACACTTTCTGGATAGCTCATGGTCAAGCACCAGTGGCCCATGACAAATCACATAGGCCACACTACACAAGAGCTCCAGGGGTTCCGTGAAGATATGCACGAGACCTTCATAAGGAAAATGTATCGGGCCGTGACAAAGACCCCAGACCGTGGAGCTTGGATATGAAGAATTGAAGATTTGGCTTAGTATGGAGCCAGTTCGTGAAAACCTTCACAAGCCATGAAAAAGGTTCTGAGCGAAGACCACAAGCTGCTCGCAGTCAGTGAAAACCTTCAGGGACCATGGGAAAACTCTGAGCAAAAACTATGTACTATTCGTAGTCCGTGACAATCATCACAGATGGTGGCACGAAACCTGCTTCACGGACCACGCCAGATCCCACGGGCTGCGGCTATGAACATTCATGGATCGTACCAGATCTGGCGTCCCACTGCTATGCACGTTTCACGGACCGTGGCATCCGTGCCGGTCCGTGAAGCCTTGGCAACTGACCTAGGGTTTTGCTATTTATTGCCTATTTTGGGCCTATTTTTAGGCTCAATCTCATACTTCTATATACAGAAGCCTTAGTCTTCTACTAATCCATTAGGAAGTAGATTAGGAAGTAGGCATAATGTAGAGTAGATTCTATCTCTAGTTTAGAGAGAAGGTATATGCGAGTTCTTCTCCTCCTCCTTTTTTCCCCTTTCATCTTATTTTTTAGATCCATGGCATCTAACCTAATATTTTCCATGGATCTAACCTTTGTAGAGTATATTTTTCACTTGGGATTCATCTGGGCCCTTGGTATGTTCTATTTGCTTTATGAGATTAATTAGATTCACCTTATCCTTGTGTTTATGATATACTGTGATTGTTCTTGAATGTTATAAATGCATGAATACTACACCACATATAAGCACACACTATAGGATTTATTCATATATGGTGCAATTATTGATGCCCCATTGGGATGAGAAACCTGGATGTTAGAATGGGAAGGGGACAACGCTTCCACGTGGGTGTGTGGACGGAGGATTTCAGAATGCTCTGACCTATTTGTCGTCGCACCAATCTTAGCAGACTTCATAACTGTTGTTCGAGAGGTTTCAGGTAGAGATAGCTAATAGTAGCAAGCTAGGTGTTGTGTTGAAACACTAGTATCACAGATAAGGTGCCTATAATCCTTGGGCCTAGCGTATATAGGACTCAAGAAGAGTAGTTGCATTCATGGTGGAAGCCCTTGACGTAATAGCAGGGAGGAGAAACAGACCTATGGCGATGGTCGGACCTCATTGTACCCACCTAATTATGATGGCAGTGTCGATGGAGGGTTGCGAGCACACCCATCGTGACAGGGATGAGGAAGTATATGCCATCGGCCACACCACGTGTTATGAACACACTGATAGGTCTTTTGTAAGTCTTCATGTGAATGAATCAAGGATTGAAAAATTAGAACTACCATGTTGCTAAATGATTCCCAAGTGCCTAGTATAAATAGTTTACTTGCTTGTTAATTTCATGCTTTGTAGTTAGTTGACAACACCAACCCCTATAAGTTTACATTACTGCTATTCCTTTCACTCATGTAGATTGATGACTTGCACGATGTTGTGTTTTAATTAGTACTTGAGCCCTAACATCCTTCTGGACAAACCCAAGGCTTGCTGCTTACTACCCATTGGTAGCTTAGTAGTGAGAACGGGCACATAATATAAATCTCTTATCTTTTGACTCATAAGTCTCTTGGCTCATATTTTAATGGCAGTCGGGTCGAGGGCAGGTCAGCGAGGCCACCGAAAAAGCTAACCACGTAGGCTGCACAAGAGGGGTTGGTGCGTTCTTGACCTAAAGGGAGGCTTTCGGCATTGTACGTTCATATCACAAGGCTAAGCTATCGAGACTCTACACTTCGTAAAAAAAATCTATTTTAAGGGACAAGCATTTAGAACTACAAGAAATATTTAATTCACAAGTCAGTCAAATACATCAGACTTCAATTGCTCGATGATGCTAATGATCTAAATAGCAATTAGGAGCCACCATCAAGAGGATCTCACCATCCTCCGGGCGAGATAGAGATGAAAAACAAGAGAGTGCAACCCACGCCAAGGATTGATGATTCTCCCAAACATGACATCCTCTCACCCCCAAAAAAGGTAACATTGATTATTTATTCATATCGCTACAATTTTGGATGAAAAAAATGTTTACATTATGTGTTTGGTGTAGGGTCTCAACTATGTGAGCTTTTCATAGAGGTTGGTGACAGTAGAAACCCGCTCCATGTTGCAGATGGTGTTTTCTATGAACCAATGCAACATCATCATTCAATTCCAATCCTAGATGGAACAACAAGGGTAATGGTGGAGAAAGCCTTGGTGCAAAATGCAAGCATACCAATGCTGGCAGGAGATTATAAGAAAGTAGGAACCAGTCAAGGAATTTTCCTTCTTTGGCCTCAAAGAATAGTATACGTCGATCCCAAGAAAGACAGTCATTTGAAGGTTACTAGGCCACAAACAAAGAAACCAATTGTTAACGTGACGAATATAAAGAAGCCCGATGTAACTATGCTCGAAGTCCAAAAGGGTTCTCTGCATTTCATCCACGTTTTGTTCAATTGGATCAACCCACATAATGGTAACTCCATGTACACATTTTTGGGGGATAAATGTGTATTTGGAAGAAAAGGAGACATAATTGAGTTGTGGAGTGATCTCGAGGAATTATGCAAGTGTGACCAAGTCAACCAAACAATCATGTCCCCTTTTCTATTGTAAGTGTGTTTTTAAAGAATCAAATTTATTCATGTTGTCTTTTACTTTCTTTTCATATTTATTCATATCTAATATTTTAAATGCTATGTCTAAGGTACGTGTATTACTTTGATCAAAGGCAGAAAAGTTCGTAGGGTATTTGTGTCCATTGATGACCTAAGAGATTGGGTATTCAAGGGAAGAACAGATTGATTAGGTCCGAAATGCATATGCCACAATGATAAGAAATTATTCGTTTCACCTTACATTGAGAGGTGATGTTTTAAATTTTATTATGTCCTAAATTCCATTCGATAATAGTGCTTGTGTAAAAATTTAATTAAATTGCACGTTTGTATATAGTGATCATTGGAAACTAATTTTGATTGTTCTGGAAAAGAAGTTTGCGTACTGGATGGATCTGTTGCACTTTCAACCTTCACAATCTTTTGTGGATATCTTGGAGAGGGCATTTGATGAGTTGAATGTCACAAACCCCTTACATGTAGTACAAATCAAGGTATGAATTTTGATAAACATTACAATTACTTTAAAGTTGTTATTTATTATTTACTCATAACATTCTCTAAATATCAGTCGTGGTAATGTGGGTACTATGCAATGTTATATGCAGCGGGGTGCGTTAAAGATATACGATTGAATTTCATAGAAATGGATAAGGTGAGTATTTTTTCAATACTTATGCCAACTTTTGTTAATCTATAAACTAGCACATAACAACTAATATGGTGTAACTCCTGCACATATATTTTTTAAGGGTTCTAAGCAGTATTCACAAGATGACATCAATAATGCAAGAAATGTTTTGGTAAGACATTTATTTCATGTACGATCTCTGACTCTCAGGGCTCAGAATGTGGTACCTTAGCGAATTTCTTCACGCTCGTGACATGCATTTGTGAGGAATAAGATTGGCATGTTTTCTATTCTTATCTATAGATAGTTTCTTGAGTAGCCTCATCTATAATTTTTTTTTGAAACTACGATCATTATTGAGTGTGAAGTAGTGTTAGGAATTGACATGTCAATTGTGGAATAGAAATCTAAGTGAAATATATTCCTATGTATAGATACTTGCTTGTTTAGCGTTATCTATACATATTTGTTAGCTCAAACATTGTGTACGATGATTGTTAAAAATAGTATTGTTGTTGAGTATAATTTAAGGGGTTAAAGCAATGAATTCATTCTTGTACCATTCCCGCCGATTTAACTTCCGGTTTTGGAACCTCTGGGTCCCCAAATAACAAAATCACGAAATACTGTTCCGGACTTGTAAGCCATGTGGCCTATTCCATTCCCGAATTCGGAAGCATTTTAAAACCACACAATTGTTTTGTTTTAAACCATTAGGTTTGGACTTGAAATAACACGCGATTTAGGAACCTTATACATGTCCTGGTACCGAAAGTGAAAAAACACCTGGCTCTACATTGTAGATTCCGAGTTTGTAACCATAGACATTATTATACACTCGATTTAGGAACCAAATATTCTTCCTGAACCTCTACCTGGTACCGAAAGCTAGTGTAGTTCCGGTACCGGAAATGTGAAGTGAAGCCGAGGGGCAGGGACTATTTATGAGTTTGGAGGTCATTCAAAGGCAGTTCAATCTGAGGTTCAAATGCAGAAAATAACCGCCTTCTTTAGTGCACAACAAAGGTGGTTCTTGGAACCGCCTTTGATTGCGAAGGATCACAGGCAGAACCAGAGAAGACACCCTAAAAGTGCCTTCTCTGGTCCGAAAAAATGCCTTTAAACCCCTCACACCTACACTAGTGGACGCTGCTCAGCTTCCACCACGGTCGCACCGCCAACTTTGCATCTCACCATTCAGTCACCGAAATGGTGAGAATTACTATTGGGTGAAAGATTTCTCTAGCAGGTAAGATGGTTCAATGGGGACGAGGGTCTAGGCAGTGGTGGAATTGGATAGCGGGGAAGAGGTAAGGGTAGCGGCGGAATTGGGTAGTGAGGAAGAGGGTCAGCAACGGGAAGATGATTTTTTTAATAATTTTTTTAAACTCATGGGTATAATGGGCATTTCACATTTAAGCCAATTTTGCCATTGACTTTACTTGAAAATCACTTTTGGGGACCAAACAAATTATTTGTTGGTTGTTGAATGTACACGGTATTAGGCTCGGGCCAAAAAATGGTATTGCGACATATATTGATGACCAAAAAAGCAATTTAGTCTGAAAAAACAAATTTCTAAAGTTACTACCTCCATTTAGTTAGATGTGTCATTATAAGTGTATTTGGATTTTGATGAACAAAATGAGTTGATGAACCTATATACTTCAGAAAGTGCAGATATAACTCTGAGATAATTTTTAGTTAAAAAATAACCCTAACTACTTGACATGAGTGCAAATATAACCCTAAACACTATATTCTGGCATTGACCGGCTATTTCTGGCCATTGACTAACATGAAATGACCAAAATATCCTTTCAGCCTAATATGAAATTTTACAAGACAAAAATGCCCTTTGCCTGGGAGCTGTTCTTCTACCACTGCACTTCTCCACCACCTCTTCCGCAGTGACTCCGCCCAATGCAAGGCCACCCCCTTTGTTATGACCTTGTTCCAGAAAATTCTAGAAATCCAACAGCGATCTTCTCTGGCATCTCCATCAGCATTCTTCTCCGGTATCTCCTTTTTATCGAGACTCTACAAACCTGGTCACTCCAACGTTCTTCTCCGGCATCTCCATTAGCATTCTTCTCTGGCATCTCCATCAACGTTCTTCTCTGACATCTCCTTTTTAACGAGGTCCTGCAAACCTGGCCCCTCTAGCTTTCTTCTCTGGCATTTGCGTTTGTCTGGCATCCAGATCCGGCGTTCCCCCGACGTCCCTCCTCAAATCTAACACATTATATTTTATCTTCGTATTTCTATTTATAACACCAACGTTTGAAATTCCACCATTCAAATAATAATAAAAAACAAACACCCGTGGCTGTAAACCGTACCCGATATACTTGTCATTGTTAACCGACATGGCGTTGGTCCGGTCGTAGTTTGACACAAACAGAATCAGTTCATCGATAACAATGATGAGGTTAAATATACTCTAGAACATCGAGATATACACCCATTTATGATCATACGTCAGGTACGACGTCATGATTACGCCATGTGTCACCCACAGCAGCTCACCACAAAGCCCTTATGCGGGTGATTGGTGTAGTACAGGAAGGATCCGACTTAGAGGATATAGGTGGAATAGCCGATGAAGAGCGTCGTGTGGAGACCAAGGATGTTGTAAATGTCATCGCCGAGGATGCCAAAGACGACGTAGGTGGTGTAGAGGGTGGTGAGCGTCTAAAATATAAAATAATGTTAGTGATCCAGCGTAACTCCGGGAACTAAGAAGCTTTGGGAGAATAAAAGAAGAGAGAAGATGAAGAAAAGAAAAGAAGTTGTGGGAGAAGAAAATAAGAGAGAAGAGGAAGAAAAGGAAAAAAATGAAGGAAGAGGATTAGGGTTTCAGGGGTATGAAGTTAAATTCAATGTTTTTTGTATTTTAAATTTATTTATCAAGGGGTAAATTTGTCTTTTCAACATAATTCGGCCTCAGATTGCCGGAAAATGTTATGTTCGCACATATACTAACTATTTAAGGTTATATTTGCACTTTAAATTATCACAGAGTTATCTTTGCACTTATGTGAGTTATGTAGGGTTATATATGCACTTCACTCTTTAAAAAAGTAGAATGAGTGGATGAAACTGAATGAATTTTTCTATAAAAGGAAAGTGTCTCAAATTCACAAAAATAACCAAATAAAGAAAGTTTGTCACATCCAATGAAATAGACGGAGCAGTACTTGATTTTTTTTCTTTTTTTTGGCCAATAAACGTTACGTTATATTACCAACATCTCCCTGATTACAAGATTATGAGCATTCATTACTATAGATCTATGCACTTTCATAACATGAACATTATGGAAAATCATAGCTAACATTCTGAGGTTCCTAATTAAACCTTTGAGACCAGGTGGGACTGACGGAAAGTTTCTGGTGTGGTTGAGGACCAATTCTCAGTCCGTACGAATACAGGTACGAATGGTATCCATATTGCTAGCATGTGTCATTGCTTCGTGTATGGCTATGAGCTCTGCTTGAGTTGGTGTTGTTGCTTGTATTAAACGATAACCATGGAAGCTAGCACTTGTTAAACCCTATACCGCGCACCATACCGCAACTGCCTTGCCATCCTGTTTCTAAAATGCCGCATCTGTGTTGATGCACATCCAATTCTCATATACCTGGTTCTTGTGATTATCCTCTGCATACCATATTAGTCTAATGTCTCCCACTTGTTCCGCCCTTGGAGTTTCTATTTGTGTCTGGGTCGTTATATGTTGTAATGCCATTTGGGATGAATTTGGATTTGCTAGAACTCTTTGTCTTGACTGATTTCCGACCATGGAACCCTCAAAGGTTTCCTTGATAATTGCTAGAATCATGTCCACCGATGGCGCTTGATGTTCAATTGTAGCCTTATTCCTTGCACACTAAATCGACCATATAATGATACACGTTAGATTTATATCATCATTTTCAGGCGTCGTTTTGAACCATTGTCGAAGCCACGATTCCAGTTGCATAGGAGATCCTTGACCAAAATCAAACCCAAGTTGGGATTTTTTCCAAACCATTCGTGCGATGTTGCACTCGAGGATCATATGAGATGATGTTTCCACATATTTATGGCACATTTGGAAATATGATAATACCTCCATGTTTCTCTTTCTGAGTGCCGGGCCTGTTGGTGCTACATTCCATACCAGTCTCCAGACAAGGAACTTAACTTTCTCTGGTATGTTCAAATGCCAAAGTGTCTTCCACAGGTGTTGATATTCATGCGTGTCTGATTGGAAGTTGGAGGATGAAGGGTTGTGGCTGTTCGCCAAGTTCTATGCCTCATGGTAGCCACTTTTGACCGTGTAATTCCCTAGCCAGTCCTTGTCCCAGAATTGGAAAATTATTCAAACCTAGTTGGGTGTATGGAATATATATTTCGGCAATGTGGTTGACTATATCTTGGCTAAAGAACAGTCCCAATAGAGGTTTACACCACTGCTTATTGCTATCGATCATGTCACTGACCTTGAAGCCAAGTTGTGGAAGAAGTTGTGTTTCATACTTGATTGGGTTTCTGTGATTAGGAATCCACTCTTCCTGGATGTTAATATCTTGCCCGTTGACCACCTGCCATTTTAACCCGCTCATGATAAGGTCTCTTCCCCACATTATGCCTCTCTAACCCCATGTTGATCCTTGTTTGATTTTGACCTTTTAAAAATATTCTTTACTACAGTATTTTCTGAGGAAAAATCTTGAGAAAAAAGATTGTTTGTCTGCAGTCAGCTTCCATGCCAGCTTTCCTAACAAGGCCTGGTTCATCTGTCGTGTGGATCGCATCCCCAGTCCTCCCCACCACTTAGATTAGCACATTGATTTTATCAATGTCCCCTGCCCAAATGAATCGTGCAAGGTGACTATCGATTTTCTTAGCAACCGTAGATGGTATACCGAAGGTACTAAGAGTGTACTGGGTTGTTGAAGCCAGTACATGTTTTGTGAGGGTAATCCTTCCCATGACTGAGATATCTCCAGTTTTCCATATGGAAGTTTTCGCCTTTACTCTTTGGATTAACTTGCTGAACATTCCCACTTTAGGGCCATTGAAATCCATATCATGTCCAAGAAAATTTTCCTTTAGCAGGTCAGCAAAGATTGTGAAAGTCTGTCTGAGTTGCTCCTTTGTTGTTGGTTGTGTGTTTGGGCTGACTAGGAGTGCAGACTTCTGGAAGTTTATTCTTTGGCCGGAGTAGGCTGCAAAGAGATTCAATGTCTGTGCGAGTTTTGTTGAACCTGTTTCCAAAATATTGAAGAAGAGAATACAATCATCTATAAACATCAGATGTGAGACAGGTAGGGCCGCTCTTCCAATTTTAACCCCTGGATAGACACTTTGGAAACCCTGTGATGCTATCATGGATGAAAATGCTTCCTGACAAAGGATGAATAGAAATGGAGAGAGAGGGCAACCTTGCCTGAGTCCCTGTTTTGGTTGGAAAGTCGGTGAGATCCTTCCATTAAGCTTAATGGAGTAGGAGATGGTAGTGACACATGCCATAATCTACCCAATCCATTTATGAGGAAAGCCCATATGCTCCATCATTTTCTCCAGAACTACCCATGACACCCGATCATAGGCCTTGCTCATGTCTATTTTCATTGCTACCATTGGTTGTTTTCCTGACTTCTTATTGCGTATGAATTCAATGATTTCATGCGCTATAAGTGAATTTTCAACAATGGATCTTCCTTGAACAAAAGCCGATTGGTTTCCAGAAATGAGGAAACCCATGACTTTTTTTATTCTGTTTGCAAGGATCTTCGCAATGATTTTGTATGTGACATTGCATAGGCTAATTGGCCTTAAGTCTGCAGGTTCCTTTGGACATCTGTTTTTTTGGGATAAGGACCAAGGTAGTGTGATTCCACTCTGTTAGCATAGAGGAAGTAGAGAAAAACCTTTGAATCGCAGTTTTTACCTCCTCCCCTACTTCAGACCAGTAATGTTGATAAAAACCAAGTGGTAGGCCATTTGGCCCCGGTGCTTTCCATTTGCCCATTTGAAAGATGGATGTTTTTATTTCTTGTGTGGTTACTGGTTCCTCCAGTGCCATCTGTTGACTATGAACCCCTTTGGTTATTAGGTTTAGGATATCCTGCATAGTCGATTGGCCAAAAGCATCCTTCGGCATTATAGAGTGAGAGAGATAAACAGAGCTCACATGGTTATAAACTAGATGATGAATGTCTTCTTGCTTTGAAATCCAAGCTCTTGCTTCATCCTTGAGTTGGGTTATATAATTTCTCCCTTTCCTTTTTTGCACCCATTTATGAAAAACTTTTGTATTCCTATCTCCTTCTTTAAGCCACAGTGACTTTGCTCTCTGTTTCCAGTAATCATTCTGCATAGGAGGAGTCTCTCCAATTCCACAGTCTTGTTGCGCATACCATCCGCATAATTCGGTCTTTGCTTTGCACTAAGTTATTGTTTCACCCTTCTGATTTTGAACTCCATCTTACCAACACTCTCTTTAGCCCAATTGTGAAATCTAGTTGTAGTTTCCTGCAGCTTCTTAGTGAAACATATTGTAGTGTTGGCTACCTGATCATTGTATATATCTCGTGGTTGAATTCCAGTATATTGGATTCCCGTGCGATGAACGGGCATCCATACTCGTTTCACCAATTCCTTTGTCTGGTCAAATCTTACCCAGAAGGACTCAAACTTCCTTGCATTGTGTTTGTCTGGTGACCTAACACTGTGATGTGTGTTGATGGTGAGTGCCCCATGGTCCGATCTCATGATTGTATGGTTTGTTAGGCTATAATCTTGATATAGTGACATCCAATTTTCATTTGCAAACGCTCTGTCAAGTCGTTCCAGAATCAGGATATCACTTCCTCTGCCATTGGACCAAGTATACCATTGTCCCTTGTGCATGAGTTCATGTAAGTTAGCTTCCTTCAGAAGGCTATTGAGGTCCCTTGTCTCCTGCTTTTGGACCAGTCTACCACCATATTTGTCTTCCCTGTCTAGGACTTGATTAAAATCACCCGTGATTAGAACCGGTAATTGGTTGCCCTGTAGGACAACATGTAGGCAATCCTACACTTGTTTCCTTTGTGTTCGGTCTGGATGCTCATACACAAGGATCAACATCCATTCCTCGCCGTTGGCGGTAGTAATTTTACAACATACAAAGTTTGGCAGCTTTTGACTACCGATACAAGGATCTCTGGCGACCAGGCTACACAGAGACCTCCACTTAAACCTACTAAATCTACCACTTCCTAGCTAGTGAAATAAGTACTACCTAACCAATTCCTAACTTTCCTATACTCACACTTAGTTTCCATTAAAAACACAATATTGGGCTTATACTGATTGATGGAATTGTTTAAGAAATGTACTTTCAGAGGATGTGACAGTCCCCTGCAGTTCCAAGAGAGTAGATTCATATACCTCTGGGTGGTTGTTCTGGACCAACCACCGAAATACCGCAGCTTTCTTCTCCCTTCCCTGTCAACACTGATTGTATTATTGAATCGAAGATTCTTACTGTGACTATAACTTGCTTGCCCAGCTCCTTTCCAAGTGATAAGTCAATTTCCGTGAACTCAGCGAGCGATTGATTTAGAAGCTCCTCCTCCTGCTCCTCCGTACATCTTCTCTTGTTAAAGGTAATGCCACCCATCTCCTCCTTAAGGAGTCTATTCCTTTTGCCACCCAAAACTTCCGCCACTGGCATGTATTCTGCCATTGCCCATAGAATTACCTTTCTCTGTGTGTTGATCCGACCCATGTCCATATTCACTGTTTGGTCCACAATATGTTAACTTGCGATAGATTTTGGCCAGATTGTCGCAACACGACTAGACCCCACCTGCCCTTGTAACTCATCATCCCTAATTTTCATCTTCCTTACTCTGTCCATATTAATTTGGATGAGGGATCTGGTATCAATTGTTGATGCAGATGGTGAGAGACTGACCACCCCTCATCCGCACTTCCTTCTTGTGGATCAGACCCCATCAAAATATTAAATGTATTCTCCTCCTGGTTGAACCTCTCAACAACCATACCTATCTGGTCTATTCCTTGGTTTCCAAAAGGGAAGAAATTGACCAAATGATGGCCCCCAAGCTTGGCCAGATTTTCCTCTCCCCCTCCCTCCCCATTGATGACCGATCTCACCTCATCCTCATCCTCTCCTGGATCCGGATCTTTTTCCTCCTGCCGACCATACCGTAACGGCGACTCGACTCGCCATAGGCTTGACCTCCCGATGGTCCGTACAGCCAGTGGTATCGGACCGAAGACCGATGCTTCGTCCGCCGTAGGTACGTAGTCTCTGTTGAAACCATCACGTACATCCTCACCATTATTTTGAGTTTCCCCAATCTGATGAAACATAGCAATGAAATTCACTCGTTTAATTTAATGTTTGTCATCTCCGCCACCTCCACGTCTGTATCCACCTCCGTCGCCATTGCCACCTCCACCAGTGCCGACTGAACAATCTCCGCCACCTCCAGGTTTGAATCAATCATTGCCATCCCTAGTTGAAATCACAGTTGAGCTATTTTAGGTCAGGGCAAGTACAGTAGATTCTTGTGTTGGCCTGTTCCTTACGTTGGTATGATCGATTGTGGTATTGGTAACTATTTTTGTGGGCTGAGAAAGATTGGTATATTTTTTTGGCCGGGCCTTTGGGGATGGGAGGGGGGGTGGCAGGATTGTCTTGTTTAGAATAGGGTAGAGGGATGGGTTATAATGGCATTGTTGGGCTGTTTGCTGTGAGCTGTAGGCTGTTGTGTAAGCCTAAAAATTCAGTTGACCCAATAAAGCATTTAATGAATTTTTAAAAAATACCTGGGTCCCTATGCTTGGGTGATGAGCTATCTGTGTCTGGTTGAATAAATACTCCACCTGCTAATAATAAATTGTCACTTCTTCCCCTCTTGAAGTCTATCTGCTTTCCTTGCTCTGTCATATCTCATTTCATATCCAATTTTTCCTTCCATCTTGTCCACTTAACTCCGCACACCTTTTCCCGCCAACCATACATCTCTTTTCATCATCATCCTCTAAGTGTAGGTGTGGCTGTATTCTGGATCCACTTGATTTTCTGTTGTGTCTAGGCTGTGACTCTTTGTTGTTTAAATTCTATGGCTCTGGCTCTGAGTCTGAACTTAGGTCCTGTAGAGGTGATGTGCTACTGAGTTCATTAATTTGAACCCCAGTATTGCAACGGTGTCACACCCAACCTCTTCCTGCTCTCTTGATTTGTTTAATCATCTTGGACTTGCCATTCCCCAGCTCAGCTACTTTTCCCCTTTCCTCAGAATTGAATGTGATAGGTATACTATCTTTGAATGAACTCTGAATACTCATAATAACATCAGTCTCATCACCTAGATCACCAAAATTGATGGTAAGATCCATATCAAACTTTAACCCATCACTGATTTGGTCAGAGTCAACTCCAAAACTTAGATCTTCCGAAAATGCCCCATTGGTGAAAAAAAGGTCCAGAGACTGTTCCATTTGACAAGGTGAATTGCTTGAACTCAACCTTATTGGCTTGGCGACACTGTTCCGCACCTGTTTCTCCAAGAATATATCTTCCCCCACTGGTGATTATATACTCTTCAGTTACGATATCACCATCTTCACCCTCCACATGTCTTGTACGGATCAACAAACCATCCGTATTTGGCTGTTGGTGCTGGTAGATTTGTTGAGGGACTGGTGTTGGGTTGATCTCCTGCATTTCCTCGTAAGAATTGGTATTCTGTGAAAGGAGAACTTAACCAATTTCTTCCCAGAAATTCGGTACTTCTGGGAGATTGAGAATTATCTCGCGTGCTTCTGCAAGTCCTTGAAGGCAAATTTGATTAACTTCATACCTTCGAGCAATGTCCTCCGGGGTTAGCTCTTCCGGATCTTCCTCTGGGTCTTCGCCCGTGTCATCCTCTGCTAGGTTTAATGTTTGAAAATTTTCTGGATTGTACTCCTCTGCCTCCCTTAGTTCTTATGGGGTAGGGTAAATTTGTTCTTCATACTTAAACCCATCCAGAAAAGCTTTGTTTGGCATATGCTGAAACATGTGTTCATTTGTATAGAAATAGCTTGGGGGAAACCTGGTGAACCTTCTTGTCGTCATGTGCCTGTGAACCTGAACATCGGGTGGGTAGAGCTCCTTTGAAAGGTCTCTATAAATCTTCAGCTGTAGCTCCGACCCGAGTGTTGCAAATCTTTCATCAATATGCCATTCAAGAGCATCCACATTTGGCCAATGGCATCGTGTATAGGTATGACCTAAAGCTCCACAATGTCGGCACATTTTGTGAACTCTTTCATAACCAATAGTTATCCAAACCATTCCTGCAATTTTAACCAAAATCCAGATATCAATGCTTTTTGGACCGACGTCCACACTCGGACGCTTACATACTCAGCATGTTGTAGCAACCTTCCTCCGAAATCCACTTCTTCAGTATCTCCAAAAACTGAAGCAAACTTTTGTATGGTACTCCTTCTGAAATATTCCATTGTGAGTCCTTAAATGCGTATCCAGATTAGCACTTTGGTGACTGTCATATGGGACAGAGCCATTTTAGGGACTAGTCTGTTCAAAGCCAACAAACCACCAGTGATGTTCACAGGACCATTGTAAAGCACTGCTAAGAGCTTGGATCTCTGTTGAAATTTGATAACATAGAATTTCCCATTCTTCGCAATGCATGTACACCTTCTCCCCAGTAATCTGATATGATGAGCTGCATTCTAGTTAGGGCAAAGTGGCGATAGTCGAGAAAATACCCTACTAGACAATCCTCGAGTAGGCTCTGTTCCCTTTGGTATTCCTCTTCTTCCGGTGTAAAAATGACTCCCCTTCTAGGTGGCAGTTGAGTCGCTCGGTTAAGTTCATCCCCGAAGAGGACATCTCTTCTCTCCTCTGAGTTTTCTGAGCCATTACAAGACCCTTCTAACCAGTGCTCTTCCCTAACTGTATTAGCCATGATTCCTCCTAACACTTTACAGGCGAACACCGACTGTATTGAACGTGTTTGAAATGAGTTTGGAATGTATTTGTGTGTGTATTTCCACGTGATATCTTCTTTGTGTGATGTAGGATTTAATTGGCTGAGGCTTGATGCTTGGCTTTGTAATTGTTTGGCTGTGAGACTGCCTTGCAGAATTGCAAAATGAGCTTAGGAATGGGAACTGGAAGTTAGGAATGCGTGTGGAATATGTTTTGTGTGTTGATTCCTCTTGAATTTGTTAGGTTGGATATGTTTTGTGTGTTGATTCCTCTTGAATTTGTTAGGTTGGATTCTGATGGTTAGATGTGTGATTTTTCTTCATTCACAGTAGTTTGTTTATATGTGAACTTGTCTCCTACTGATGCGTCCACTTTATATACCTATTTTAGAACTTTTTAGGATCCATTTTGTGCTCTTTCATTACCAACAGACTGTATTTTACCATGAAATCCTCTTAGGAGGGGTAAGAGCGACTTTGCGCTCTTTTACTTCTTTTAAGTAAATTTTTGTGTGAACAAAGTAATGAAGACCGGAGGCCGTTGAAGACTACACTCTCGAAGATTTTGAAGACTTGTTTCGAAGACGTGAAGACCGGAGGCCATTGAAGATCCCTTTTGAACCAGTTGAAGACTTAGAAGTTGAGAGGAGTGACTATGGAGATGACTACATGCCACAAGAAGAAGAAGAAAGTTAATGCAAAAATTCTGGTCACCGTCGCGAGGCGCGACGGACACGTCGCGAGTCGCGACCAACAGCCGTCGCGAGTCGCGACGAACAGGTCGCGAGTCGCGACGGCGACTGACCAGAATCCTAACTTTATTTCTTCTCACTATAAATACTATATTTTCTCCTCCTCTGTGATTCATTCTGATTCCTGCGGCTGCTGTACTACTCTAAACCCTTATTTTTCATTTCTTTCATCTTTGATTCATCTTGTGTTTTGATTTGTTATTTTAGATAGATTAGCATGAACTCTATTAGCTAATCTCATCTCTTGGGAGCAATTGACCTAAGCTTCCAAACCTATGTCCTAAGAACACTTTGTAGCTTGTTTATTACTCTTGCTATTATGCATTTGTGGGAATTTAATGTGTTTGTTGATTTCATCATAGTGGTTGAAAGCTTGAGTATATGAAATGCTTGTATTAATTGCTAGCTAGGGTTTGGGGAAATTGGGTTAAATTTTCCCCTGTTCTTGTTAGGGATCTATAAGTATGATTTAGAGCTTTTGATTATGTTGATGAATTGATGATTGCTAGATAAATATGCAATGTTGAACTCTTTGCCATGTTTATCAATTGTAGCAAATGGGAGAGGTCTATGAGTGGTCGCTCTTGATCAATCCCGTGTAAATGCATAGGTCGGTTAAATGCTTAGTCACGGTGTAGTGGTTATAAGTGTTGCCGAGTTTGTTGATCCTTCGTGCTAAATGCCATTAATGGGATACCTTGAGTCGTGGTCGCGACTCGGGAGTCATTGGTGAGGTTTGACAAGAGATGTTGAACTCGCTCTTGCAAACTACTATCTAAGAAGGATAGAAGTTTAGTCTTCACAGCAAGTAGTGAAAGTAGTAAATAAGTCACATGTTCAATGATGGAAACAAGGTTTGGAAGTGAAAGTCGATTGCGCCCAAGGCTCCGTAATTGTATTTTCATCACATCTCTATTTGCGCTTACATGATTAGCATCATCCTCTTGATTTGCTAATTGTTGTATTTCAACTTGCTAATTTAGGAACCATCCAACCAATTTCCCCCCCCCCTTGTTTACATGTTTTTATATATATATATATATCTCCGTATATATATGCTTAGTATGTTTTCTCATATAGGTGTTTAAGTACTTAGAAAAATCCCTTTTCCTGTGGACGACCCCATCTTGCCACTATTTACATTATTGTGGATAGGACGCATTAAGGGCTTAAAAATATTAACTTTGAGAGGTACGGCGACGACCTCCCAAATTTTGGCGCCGTTTCCGGGGAATAGGCGTTCATTTTTAAGTGCTTTAGCATATTGTGTGTGATTATGTGCTACTTGTGAATATTTGTTAGTTTGATTTTATCTTATTTTGATTTCTTAGTAGATTTGCCATTTTCGCTTGGCTTGGAGACGTATTGTTTGTGTTCTTGGTGTATGGTTCGCACGCGATCCTCTTCACAAGAGCCCTTACACTACGACCCCGAGTTGAAGTTGAATTTGAGACGGGCTAGGAGGCTTTCTTTGGAAAGTGTGAATAACACCCCTCCTAGTGACCATTTTGTGAACACATCTTCTTCAATGGACCCCCGAATTGAGATTGAAGATGAGCAAAGGGAAGAAGAAGCCTACAATCCCCATCCCCACCAAAGAGGGATCCCTTTGGGACAGCCCTTGTTGAGAGAAATCATGGCGCCCAATCTGGAGCAACAACCGATGTGCATTGAATACCCAGTGGTTGGACCAAATAAGCATTTCGAGCTGAAAACCGGGTTCATCAATATGCTACCCGCATTCCTTGGAAGGCAAGGGGAGAATGCCAACAAGCATCTCACCGAATTTCACTTCTTGTGTAGCGGAACGGTTCCTCACGGAGTGGATGAAGATTTTTACAAGTTGAAGGCATTCCCTTTCACTCTTAAGGATGGTGCTAGAGATTGGCTCCATTACCTACCACCAAGGAGCATAAAGAGTTGGCTTGATTTGAAGACAAAATTTCTCGCCAAATATTTCCCGGCCTCGAGGTCCGCTGCTTTGAAGAAGGATATAAGCAACATTCTGCAGTGGCATGAAGAGTCTCTCTTCGAGTATTGGGAGAGATTTAAGATGCTCCTCGCAAGTTGTCCCTACCATGGTTATTTGGAGGGAGATTTGGTGTATTACTTTTATAATGGTCTTCTGGATGAAGACCAAAGGCTGGTTAGAAGTTCTTGTGGTGGCACCCTCGGAAACAAAACATCTGCTGAAGCCATGCAACTATATGAAGAGCTAGCGGAAGAGTCGAGGAATTTTAGCTCAAGGGCTGATTTGAGGAGGAGAAACCAAAGGCCTGTAAGTGATTTTGCCAACAGTGGGAAATTGGAGGATCAAGTCACGACCCTCACATCCATGGTGAAGACCTTGATGACCAACCCCGGAGGAAGTGCGCCACATGTTAAGTCATGTGAAATCTGCTATTTGGCGCACCCTACGGACACATGCCCCACTCTACAAGAGGATTACGTTGAGGAAGTAAGTGCTATGGGGTATCAGGGAAATTAAGGATACCAAGGTACCTATGGGTATCAAGGTGGTCAAAGCTACCAAGGTAACCAAGGCTACCAAGGTAACCAAGGCTACCAAGGTAACCAAGGCTACCAAGGTAACCAAGGCTACCAAGGTAACCAAGGCGACCAAGGTAACCAAGGATACCAAAGATACCCAGGATACCAAAGCCGGCCATATAATTCGGGAAATCGTGATCAACCGAACCTCCGGTATGGAAACCCTCAAGGAGGCCAGAACTCTCAACCGTACAGGCTACCCCCTCAACAATACCGGCCACCTCAACAACAGTTCCAAAGATTTGAAGACAAGTCCCGAAACCAAGGGGAAGGTTCGGGGCTATCCAAAGATGAGGTAATGCAATCTATTCACCGATTAGGCATGAATGCTGAAAAAGGCGAACAATTCCAAGATGAAGCTAAAGCAAGTATCAAAACCTTGGAAACTCAAGTGAGCCAAATAGCTCAAATGGTGAACCGGATGGAAGGCCGTGAAAAGGGTAAACTACCTGCCCAACCAGAGATCAACCCGAGGCAAAATGCAAGTGCTATTGCTTTGAGAAGTGGTAGAGAGGTCGGTGCTTCACCGGAGGCTGAAAATGTTGAGAAGGGACCAACGAGAACTGAAGAGTTTGAGAAGGGAATTGAGGAAGAGGTAATCCATGAGAAGGAGCCAACGAGAATTGAAGAGTTTGAGAAGGGAGTTGAGGAAGAGGCAATCCATGAGAAGGTGACCAAGGAGCTAGCCAACAAAGATAAGGAGGAAGAAATCAAGTTGGAGACATTGCCACCAAAACTGGAGTTAACCTCCACCCCGGAACCATCCTCTCCTCCACACAAGAAAGCAAAGATGGTGGAGAGCCCCCCATATGTTCCGGAACCCCCATTTCCAGAGGCCTTGAAAGACAGGATGAGGATGGAGGATAACAAAGACATCTACGAAGTCTTTCGTAGGTGTGAGGTAAACATTCCTCTCTTGAATGCAATTGAACAAATCCCTAGATATGCCAAATTTCTCAAAGAATTATGTGTTGTGAATAGGAAACAAAGGGCCAAAAATAAATTGAAAAGTGGAAAAAGTGAGCATGTTTCTGCATTGTGTCAAAAAGAGCTACCCCCTAAATGTAGCGATCCCGGTATGTTCACAATCCCGTGCATAATAGGAAATACTCGTTTTGAAAAAGCTATGCTTGATTTAGGTGCATCCATAAATGTTCTTCCTTATTCTTTGTTTGAAAATCTCAACTTGGGAACATTGCATAAAACCGGGGTGGTAATCCAATTGGCCGATCGTTCTAGTGCATACCCTAAGGGTATTGTCGAGGATGTGTTGGTTAAGGTGGATTCCTTAATTTTCCCCGCAGATTTTTATGTCCTTGACATGGAGCATGATAAACATGCCGCCCCAATTTTGTTGGGGAGGCCATTTTTGAAAACATCTAGGACGATGATTGATGTGCATAAAGGTACCCTCACCATGGAATTTGATGGAATGAAAGTAGAGTTTAACATAAATGATTCTATGAAATATCCTAGTGAAGAACATTCTTGCCATGCCGTAGATATTGTTGAAGAAGTTGTGCAAGATGTTTTTGAACTAAATGGTGAGGATTCTTTATTGGTTGCTTTGCAATGTGATGTTGATGATGCCCACAATGTATATTCTATGAGCACTAACTTGAAAGGCAGCTTTGAAGATTTGAACTTGCTTGAAAAGATGACACCGAGTGTCTCAACACCTTCTCCTCTACTCTTAGAGGAACTCGAGAAACCGGAATTCCTCCCCTCGCTTGTGAAAGCCCCGGTGCTTGACCTTAAACCTTTGCCAGATGATCTTAAGTATGCATTTCTTGGGGAAAGCGAGACGCTTCCAGTTATTATTTCGAGCAAGCTCACCAAGGAGCAAGAAGAAAAGTTGATGGTGGTGTTGCGGGAGAACAAGGAAGCAATTGGATGGACTATTGCCGACATCAAAGGCATAAGTCCATCCACTTGTATGCACAGAATCTTGTTGGAAGAAGGTGCGAGACCCGTCCGACAACCCCAACGCCGTTTGAACCCGCCTATGATGGATGTGGTGAAGGCGGAGATCCTCAAATTGCTTCAAGCGGGCATGATTTACCCAATCTCGGATAGCAAGTGGGTGAGCCCAACTCAGGTGGTACCAAAGAAGAGTGGAATGACAGTCGTTGAAAATGGGAAGGGTGAAATGGTGCCCACCCGAGTTCAAAATGGGTGGCGAGTTTGCATTGATTACCGGAGATTGAATGCAGAAACCCGGAAGGATCACTTTCCCTTACCGTTCATTGATCAAATGCTTGAGAGGTTAGCAAGTCACCCCTACTATTGTTTCTTGGATGGATACTCGGGATATTTTCAAGTGGCTATCGCTCCAGAAGACCAAGAGAAGACCACCTTCACATGCCCTTTCGGTACATTTGCTTACCGACGCATGCCTTTCGGGCTATGTAACGCCCCCGCGACCTTCCAAAGGTGTATGGTAAGCATTTTCTCAGAATTTGTTGAAAATTTTGTCGAGGTATTTATGGATGATTTCACCATTCATGGTAATTCCTTTGATAATTGCTTAGCAAATTTAGCACAAGTCCTTAACCGTTGCATTGAAACTAATCTGGTGCTAAATTCTGAGAAATGTCACTTTATGGTTGAGAGAGGTATTGTCTTAGGCCATGTTGTCTCCTCTAAGGGTATTGAGGTTGACAAGGCCAAGATAGACATGATTCAAACTCTGCCTTATCCTACTAATGTGCGCGAAGTGCGTTCTTTCCTTGGCCATGCAGGATTCTATCGCCGGTTCATCAAGGACTTCTCAAAGATAGCATCTCCTCTATGCAAATTGTTGCAAAAGGAGGTGGAATTTGTAGTGGATGAGAGATGTCAAGGGGCCTTCGATGCATTGAAGGGAAGGTTAGTCTCGGCCCCTATCATACAACCCCCAGATTGGGCGTTGCCTTTTGAGATAATGTGCGATGCGAGTGACTACGCCGTTGGAGCAGTGCTTGGTCAAAGGGTGGGAAGAGTACCTCACGCCATCTATTACGCATCCATGTCCCTAAATGAAGCCCAAAGGAACTACTCCACCATTGAAAAGGAGTTGCTAGCAGTGGTATTCTCTTTAGAAAAATTTAGATCTTATTTGCTTGGTACTAAAGTTATTGTATACACTGATCATGCAGCACTTCGTCATTTAATGGCGAAGAAAGAATCCAAGCCGAGGTTGATTAGGTGGATCTTGCTTTTGAGCGAATTCAATTTGGAGGTGCGGGATAAGAAGGGCACTGAAAACCTGGTGGCCGATCATTTGAGCCGGTTGACTCCGGGGGCAGACATTGAGGTAAGCCCAGCAATGAAGGAGCAACTACGGGAGGAATTCCCTGATGAACAATTGTTCACCATTAATCGCATTAGGGATCTCCAACCGTGGTATGCCGACATTGTCAACTTTCTCGTCACTGGTAAATTTCCTCATCATTTTTCCACAGCCCAAAAGGATAAGTTAAGGAGTGATGCAAAATATTATGTGTGGGATGATCCCTTTTTGTGGAGACATTGTGCGGATCAAGTTGTTAGGAGATGCATCCCTGATAGTGAAATACACTCAATACTTGAATTTTGTCATTCTCATGCATGTGGCGGTCATTTTGGAGCCAAGAGAACCGCTAGGAAAGTTTTAGAGAGTGGGTTTTATTGGCCTACGATGAATAAACATGCATACACTTTTTGCAAATCTTGTGATGAATGCCAGAGGGTAGGAAATATCTCCACTAGGAATGAAATGCCCCAAAAACCTCTTTTGTATTGTGAAATCTTCGATGTTTGGGGTATTGACTTTATGGGACCTTTCCCTAGTTCTTATGGTTTTACGTACATTCTTCTTGCTGTTGATTATGTGTCGAAGTGGGTTGAAGCAAAACCCACCAGGACTGACGATTCTAAAATGGTTGCAGATTTCTTGAAAAATAACATCTTCTCTAGGTTTGGGGTACCCCGAGCATTGATTAGCGACCGTGGCACACATTTTTGCAATCGGACCATAGCAGCACTTTTGAAGAAATATGGGGTCACTCACAAGACATCTACCGCCTATCATCCACAAACCAACGGGCAAGCCGAAGTTTCCAATCGGGAAATCAAGTCCATCCTTCAAAAAACGGTTAACCCTAACCGAAAGGATTGGAGTTCTCGGTTGAATGATGCCCTGTGGGCGTATAGGACGGCTTACAAGACACCAATCGGTATGTCCCCATACCGGTTAGTGTTTGGTAAGCCCTGTCACCTACCGGTAGAAATTCAGCACAAGGCTTATTGGGCGGTCAAACAGTTTAATCTTGATATTGATGAAGTCGGTTTGCATAGAAAGTTGCAATTGGAGGAACTGGATGAAATCCGGAGGGAGTCCTATGAGAATGCAGAGATCTACAAAGAGAAGACAAAGGCATGGCACGACAAGATGATCATCAGGAAGGATTTTGACGTTGGTCAAAAGGTCCTCCTATTCCAATCTCGCCTTCGCCTTTTCCTTTTCCCAGGTAAGTTACGGTCCCGGTGGATCGGTCCTTTTGAGGTGGTCAAGGTCTTCCCGCATGGTGCGGTGGAAATTTTAAATCGAGCTAAGTCCACTACCTTCAAGGTTAATGGACAACGTTTGAAACCTTACCACGAGACTTTTGTACCGGAAAAAGGGGAAGACGTGCATCTCCTCGATCCGAGTTGTGATTGAACCCCGTAGAGGGAAGTGAGTCGTGCCGACGACGTTAAATATACTGGGTTTTGATCATCCGGATCGTCACTTTAGACTTTCTGTTGATGTTTATTTTTGAGCTTTTATCATTAAGATTCATTGTTTTGTTTTATGTTTTTCACGGGTTGTTTTCTCCATGATTTTGCAGCAATTTTGAAGCTCAGGCATTGGATTTTGGAAGGGGAAAAGCCTTGAATTCGAGAAGGAAGAACTTGGACAAGAGAAAGAAGCAGAAAAATTTTCTAAGTCCAGGTTAGCAGCCTCGTCGCGAGTCGCGACGGGCTCAGTGAATTTTGCCCTCTCGGATGCTACTTTCCGCGACTCGCGACACCCTCGCGACGTCCGTCGCGAGTCGCGACGATACTCGTCGCGAGTCGCGACGATACTCGTCGCGAGTCGCGATGGAATCAGGCAGTTTTGAAATTTTTTTGGCTTCCCAGACTTCACTTTCCGCGACTCGCGACACCCTCGCGACGTCCGTCGCGAGTCGCGACGAGACTCGTCGCGAGTCACGACGGAATCAGGCACTTTTGAAAAATTTTGGCTTCTCAGCCTTCACTTTCCGCGACTCGTGACACCCTCGCGACGCCCGTCGCGAGTCGCGACGCACTGGTCGCGTGTCGCGATGGGATCAGAAAATTTTGGCCTTTCAGATTCACCTTTTGGCGACTCGCGACGACCTCGCGACGTCCGTCGCGAGTCGCGACGGACAGGTCGCGAGTCGCGACGCTCGGGAGAACGAAAAAAAAAATTTATAAAATCTGATGAACATTAGTTTCCCCTTTAATTTTTCCTCTGTTGTTTTTTTTTCTTCTTCCCCTTCCTCTCCACTCGCCGATTCACTTTCCCAGCCGCCACCCCTCCGTCGCCTCCTCATCTCCGCCGCCGCACCACCACTATCACCCCCCGCTCACACCACCCTTTCCCACACTCTCCACACTCCACTCACATCTCACTTTCAAAAAAACAAAAAAAATCCGAAACCCTAGATTTCGGGGGATTTTGAAGCTGTAGGTAATTCGATCGTGGGCTCCTGTTTTTACCATTCCTAAGCATCATAGTGGTACACCTCCACCCTCTTTTGAGCCCTAATTGTGATTTCGAATTTATGTGCTATTTATTTGATATTGTGTATATTGTGTGAATGCTGTTTGGGGGTTTATATTCTTATTTTTGTTGTGGGGATTTTGTTGAATATGCTATGCTTTTAATTTGATTCCATGGGTATCGGGTGCATATTTTCTTCGTGCGGTTTCGAATGTATTATTGTTATAATTTGGGGGAAGTGGGTTGATTTCCCCCCTGTTGTTACTCGATCTTATAGTGTATGCATTCGTGTTGTTTTGGCTAAGGAGTAGGTGGTGATTATGCATTATTGGCATGTTAACCCGTTGTTAATTAGATACGCTGTTTCGGTGTGGTTTAGTGTGCTTCGAATGCTATATAAGTTTACGGTAATTTAGCCATGGAACGAAGAGGGTCACATTGTCACTATGCTAGTGATGGCTACATTACTGGAACATAACTGTAATTTTGAAATATAGCATTTAGACTTTTTGAGTATTTCGTGGATTCAATGGTATGGACTTCTTCGACATCATGTACATTGTATATGCCATGGTAACTACGGATTGAACTAGTTAGACTGCTTTCGTTTCAGCCTGTGATGCTAAACTAGTTTGACAGTGGTCACTGACTTGTCATATTGCATATACATATTTTCTACTCGTTTGACCTGTTTGCTCTTTCTGCTGGTGATTGACAGATATGGCCCCAAAGAGGAGGTATAGGCCTACCCAGCCCGCCGACCACACTGCCACTCCACCTCCGCAACCGGCTCCGGAGTCAGACCCTGTACCACCCCTTGCGGAGAGGTACATGGGTTTGACCCGGATCACCGGGTCTTATGCGGAACGATGGGAGGGCTTACAGGGGCGCCTCTTAAAGGAGACGAGCTTTGTTGACATACCCACATTGGATCTCCTGGGTCTCTTGCAGCCTATCAGAGTCCTCCTCGCCAAGGGGGGACTGGAGGGATTTTTAACGAAGAGCGCGCCGACATACAGACGGTACACAATGGAGTTTCTCTCTACCGTCCGTATCAGCAGTATGAGGGGCGATGAACCTTGTGAGAGGTACCTAGCCTTTCACTTGGATGACAATTCGTACCAGCTGACAGTCTCTCAGGTGGAGGAGGCCTTCGGTTGGGCCACTGCTGAGATACGGAGCAGGCTGGATCCTGCGGCCCCGGAACGAACCATCGAAGATGACATGCTATTTTGGAATGTCATCAACATGAGGGCCAAAAACTCCCATGATAAGAGCAGCTCCATAGTTCACCCCGCGCTCCGTTACGTGCACAGACTCTTGGCTGGCACAGTCTTCTGCTCCGCGGAGCCGACGAATGTGCCAGACAATGACATTCATTTTCTGTGGCACTTAACAAGTGCGGGGCAAGGGTACGGGTTGTGGGCAGAACTCTGGATGAAAAGAGTGGTCGAGTTGGCAGGAAAGAAGAAAGGGAAAATCATGATAGGAGGATTGATCAGCATTCTAGCCCAGTACTTGGGATTAGTTCCTCCGACCAACTTTCCACGCCTTGGGAAGCGGACTTCCTATCTCATCACCGTTGATCGACTGGTCAAATTTGAGATGCTCAGTGTCACCAGGACCACTGGGCTCTATCATTGGTTGTACGGTGCAAGAAAGGTCACTTTCATGGCGCTCCCTCAGCACAACAGGACCCGACTGGAATTCGACACACCATTGGGAGATTTGGCGATCTTCCCTGATTCTTCATGTTCAGCTGAATTCCAGCGCGCGCTTCACGACCTTGGCCCAGCTCCAGTCCTGCCAGACGATAGCACCCTACCTCCTCATCAGCATCATCAGTACCAGCAACCCTCTCCACAGCCTCCACCTCAGACGGATCCCATGCAGGAGGATCAGGCTGCGCCTCAATATTCTCAACCTCCGCCTGATTTTTATGAGCGTATGCTGCAGACCATACAGGAGGGCTTCCACCGTCAGGACGAGCACAACAGGTTTGTCTCCCAGGCTTTGATCGACATGGATGAGGAGATTGACCACCTGTCAGCTCGCATCCATGAGATGCAGTCCCAGTCGGGCCCCGATCCGAGAGCAGAGCAGCGGAGGGCTCGGAGACAGCGGAACGAGGAGTGGCTAGTCCGGTATCAGCAGCGTTACTCCAGCGGCGAGCCTTCATCTTCACAGCCCTGATCGAGTGACCTTCATGCTTTCCCCCCTTTTTCCCATACTTGGCTTCGTATGATTCTGCCCTACTCTACATTGAGGGCAATGTAGCTTTCTAAGTGTGGGGAGGGGTTTCTATTGTCGTTACGACTTCCATTAGTGCTCTCTTTTGGATACTTTGTTTTCCTTTGGATATTTCATGTTGATTTGGATATTTTTACTCAGTTATTTGCTATAGATATATGTGAAAAAAAAAAAAAAAATCAGATCAATCCCGCTAAGTTGAAAACCTGAAAGGGCAACTTAGGCAACATTGGAGCCCGGATAGGTCGAAAACCCTTAAAGGGCGGCCTAGGTAAAAATGAGAGGCCAAATGTGTGGAAAAAGGTGAGGTGTGAGCTAAAAGAAAAATGATTGTGTGGCTAGGATGAAAACCTGAAAGGGATCCTAGGCAAAATGAGAGAAAGCGAGAGAAATTGAAAGAAAAATATGATATGTTTACTCATTTGCCGGCGATGGAGTCATAAGGTTGCGGTGACCACACGGATGGATCGGGTAGCTTCACTTTTTGAGGAACATTTGGGAATGAACAAATTAGCGGGAAGAGACGGAGTAAGTTATGAAATTCTTGATCATTAATAGACTTCGTTTTTGGGTTGATATATTGATATAGAATGAAGCATGTGCTTTGAACTTGATGCATACTTTTGGTTTCATCTTTTATCAGTAGATTTGGGACTGTCAGTTTTGGATTAGGAGATGTCTGAGGGAAAGTAATGAATTGACGGGGTGATATGGGTTAGGTAGATTTAGGAATAGGGGTTGTGGGAAAATTCTCATTTGATTTTAACCTTGGGATGTGCGATATTGAGAATTTTGTGAGGTAGTGAATTGGGGGATTAGTAGTAGGATGTGGAGGTATCATTCTCTCCACATACTTGGATTTTTCTTACTCGAGGGCGAGTAAGGTTCAAGTGTGGGGAGGTTTGATGCGTCCACTTTATATACCTATTTTAGAACTTTTTAGGATCCATTTTGTGCTCTTTCATTACCAACAGACTGTATTTTACCATGAAATCCTCTTAGGAGGGGTAAGAGCGACTTTGCGCTCTTTTACTTCTTTTAAGTAAATTTTTGTGTGAACAAAGTAATGAAGACCGGAGGCCGTTGAAGACTACACTCTCGAAGATTTTGAAGACTTGTTTCGAAGACGTGAAGACCGGAGGCCATTGAAGATCCCTTTTGAACCAGTTGAAGACTTAGAAGTTGAGAGGAGTGACTATGGAGATGACTACATGCCACAAGAAGAAGAAGAAAGTTAATGCAAAAATTCTGGTCACCGTCGCGAGTCGCGACGGACACGTCGCGAGTCGCGACCAACAGCCGTCGCGAGTCGCGACGAACAGGTCGTGAGTCGCGACGGCGACTGACCAGAATCCTAACTTTATTTCTTCTCACTATAAATACTATATTTTCTCCTCCTCTGTGATTCATTCTGATTCCTGCGGCTGCTGTACTACTCTAAACCCTTATTTTTCATTTCTTTCATCTTTGATTCATCTTGTGTTTTGATTTGTTATTTTAGATAGATTAGCATGAACTCTATTAGCTAATCTCATCTCTTGGGAGAAATTGACCTAAGCTTCCAAACCTATGTCCTAAGAACACTTTGTAGCTTGTTTATTACTCTTGCTATTATGCATTTGTGGGAATTTAATGTGTTTGTTGATTTCATCATAGTGGTTGAAAGCTTGAGTATATGAAATGCTTGTATTAATTGCTAGCTAGGGTTTGGGGAAATTGGGTTAAATTTCCCCCTGTTCTTGTTAGGGATCTATAAGTATGATTTAGAGCTTTTGATTATGTTGATGAATTGATGATTGCTAGATAAATATGCAATGTTGAACTCTTTGCCATGTTTATCAATTGTAGCAAATGGGAGAGGTCTATGAGTGGTCGCTCTTGATCAATCCCGTGTAAATGCATAGGTCGGTTAAATGCTTAGTCACGGTGTAGTGGTTATAAGTGTTGCCGAGTTTGTTGATCCTTCGTGCTAAATGCCATTAATGGGATACCTTGAGTCGTGGTCGCGACTCGGGAGTCATTGGTGAGGTTTGACAAGAGATGTTGAACTCGCTCTTGCAAACTACTATCTAAGAAGGATAGAAGTTTAGTCTTCACAGCAAGTAGTGAAAGTAGTAAATAAGTCACATGTTCAATGATGGAAACAAGGTTTGGAAGTGAAAGTCGATTGCGCCCAAGGCTCCGTAATTGTATTTTCATCACATCTCTATTTGCGCTTACATGATTAGCATCATCCTCTTGATTTGCTAATTGTTGTATTTCAACTTGCTAATTTAGGAACCATCCAACCAATTTCCCCCCCCCTTGTTTACATGTTTTTATATATATATATATATATATATCTCCGTATATATATGCTTAGTATGTTTTCTCATATAGGTGTTTAAGTACTTAGAAAAATCCCTTTTCCTGTGGACGACCCCATCTTGCCACTATTTACATTATTGTGGATAGGACGCATTAAGGGCTTAAAAATATTAACTTTGAGAGGTACGGCGACGACCTCCCACCTACCGAAACAAGGAGTAAACTAAAAATAGTAAAATATTATATAAGAACATTTCAAATTCAGAGATAAATAATTGAGTTTCACTTGAGGTAACTTTTTAAAATAGTACTCAAAGCCAGGGATCAAATAGCAAATAACCAAAAAATTTAACCGGTCGGTCCTAATATGCCACCGTCTGTCATTGTCGCAATCTTCAAGCTACTGTGTTTCAAGTCGCCGCAATCGTGCTTTCATGCTTCGCCGTCCGCTGACCTCCATTCTTCGTGTCTTCAATTGGTTTGAAGTCATCGCTGGACAGAGAAATCTCGATAAAGAAAGCTTCGTCGCAATCGGGAAGCCAGCTGGTTAGTTTGAATGTGGAATCGAATGTAGTAGTATGTCCCAAGAGGACAACCAAAATCGGGATATAGAACCAGATGACTCATTCTTAATTATTATGGTCTACTTTATTACCAAAGAAAGTCAGTATTATAGAAGATTATGAGTATGTAATGGGAGGGGCCTGTTTGAAAATATGAAAGCTTAAATAAAAAAATACGCGAATTAAGAAAATAGAATTTCACGCAAAGAATTTCAAATGCAAATACACACTACACTATTTCTGTTCTTCGAAAAGTTTTCAATGCCGATCAAATCTTCCTCACCAGTTCGCTTCCGAATTTTCAATTCTTCTTATCCACGACGCCTTTTCGATGTCCTCCGACGACAACAACCAGTGCGATTCCGAGTATTTGTGTTCTCTAGAAACCTCTGAACACTGATCAATTCTTCCTCACCATTCCACTGGCGTATTTCTGATTCCTCTCATCCAGTCAGTCCACAACGCCTTTCCGATGTCATCCGAGGACAACAACCGGCGCGATTCCGATGAAATGGAGCAACAAAATCACAAATTAGAAGCAGATCTGTCGCTATAGATGTTGAAGAAGATAAAATATCAACAACTTTGATTGTAAAGACTACTGGAGTTGAATTGGAATCTGTTGGAGAAAATGCAACCGTAACCGGCGAGATTCAACTTCAAACAAATGAAATTCAGTTGCAAGAAGATGAAATACTACTGAATTCAAATCAAGGTACAATTTTCTCTCATCCAACTGAAATTATAGTGTTGAATTGCAATCGATGTGAATATAGCTGTTTTTGAAACTTCTGCACACTGAAATTCGACTGCTACTAACATGTATGAACATGTGGAAACATTAGCAATATAAATTACATGTTGCCCATAATTTTTGTATACTGTATGCATTTATTAACTCAAAACATGCATATATTACAATAAAAAATGCATTAGATTAAAATGAACAAAACACAGAGAATGCATTTATCAATTTCAACTACTGACAAACTAGTGCATTGTTCAGATTATAACATGTGCAAAATACACTACACTTTCCATATGCTACACTACAAGTAGTATTTGTTATGCTTATCAGAATGGAGCATTTTTAATTTTCTAATTCTAAGTAACTTCCTGAAGACTTTGCGCAACCTACATTAGAACATGCATATCTTACATTAGAAACTGTATTCTTTATTGTTACAGGTACAAATTTTCCAAATTTAAATGAAATTGATGCCACTGAAAATCTTACCGGTATAAAAGCAAAGAATTTGGAAGCAATACATGCTCTGTATAAGAAGCATGCAAATGCTATTGGATTCAATTACATGAAGATTGTCAACGTCTAAACAGAAAAGGAAGATTCGTGAAAAGTACTACAAGTGCTCTTCTGGAGGCCAACCGAAAAGATTGAAAACCAGTATTATCAGCCACATTCCTTGCGTGGATGATGAAAATCATTCTGAAAGGAAGAAGAAGAAGAGGAAGAGAAATGACCTGATTACAAAAATAGGATGCCTAGCAAAAATTAGAGTGAAGCTTGAGCAGGATTACTACATCGTGGCTCACCACATCACCGTACACAATCATCAGTTAACGAGACTAGCCTGGAAGTATCTCAGTAGGAGTGAACGGAGGATTGCAAAAGACAAAGGAAAAAACATCACAACAATGGAACAAGCAGGTTCAAAACCTACTGTAGGCTACAAATACATGTCTTTTGAAGCTGGTGGAGAAGAAAATCTAGGGCATAGATGAAAGACAACCTCAACTTTGTAAGTCGACTTCGAATGAAAGAAATATAAAGTGGAGATTCTCAGAAACTTGTTGATACACTCATGAAAATCAACGACAAGGATAAATATTTCTGCTTCAAAGTCAAGTTCGACGAGGAAATAAAATTATTAGCAGTGTTTTAGAGAGATTCAATTATGCTGGACGACTACAAACTCTACGAAGATGTCACCATATTTGACACTACGTACATAACAAATAAGTATAACTTGATTTGTCCGCCAATAGTTGGAGTCAACAATCACCGGAACATAACAGTGTTTGCTTATGCTTTTATTGCAAATAAGTTGACTGATACTTTTGTGTGGCTCCTTAACACTTTCAAGAAATCTATAGAAGGGAGGGAATCTATTACAATATTCACAGATCAAGATCCTGCAATGGACAAAGCAATAAATGAAGTATGTTATGAAAATTTGTAACTTACAGTTCTGAGCACTGAGTATGCTCTGTTAGAAACTGCATATGTTACCTTAAAGTATGTATTAGATAGCTTATAAGTGGCACTTGTTAGTTTTGAAAATAGGTTTCCTGAAAATGATGCAACTTCAGAAATATTATTGCTTACAGACCTGAAACTGACCTGCAACTTCCATTTCTTGGTACAACTTTCAAGTCTTCCAAAACACAAAACACATGTTGTGTTTATGGCACATAAAGTAGAATGCAATACAACATTATGAGAGATTAAAGAAAGATGAATCGTTTAAAAGTGATTTACACTATTGTAAGAAACGATATCGTGATCCAGCAGAATTTGAAGAAAAATGTACCTCGATGATCACCAATTACAATCTGTCGGCAGCTTTTTTTTGGTACCAACAATTAGGAATTGTTTTCTTTGGAAATGGAATTTATCCTTTTTTTTCCTTTCCCTTCACCATGTATTTAGCTATTAAGCTTCAAAGTTTATATTTTTATGTGATCGCAGCATAAAAAAGAAAGTCTGAATTTTCCACGGAAGCCGGCTTGAAATATTTTATTGACTGCTGTAAGAAAAGATGTCGTGATCCAGCAAAATTTGAAGAAAAACGTACCTCAATGATCACTACTTACAATCTGTGAAGTAGCACCTGGTTTCAACGCCTATACAGTATCCGTGAAAAATGGAGCACGACATTCAGCAAGGACATTTTCTCAGCAGGCATTTTAACTTCACAGCGAAGCGAAAACACCAACCATGCACTATGATTTAGTGCAAACAAAACAACAACATTGACAAACTTCTATGAGCTCTTCAACCAAATAATCAGAAAGTGGAAGAGAGATGAAGTAGAAAAGGAAAATACATGTGCAAAAGCAAATCCAAAATTTGAATATGTATTAATTAGCCTAGAACCCAAAATTGTTAACTTACAGTGTGCATTTGTTTCCCAACTACTGGGCCTGTGCAGGTTTGGTTAAACATGCTGCTCATGTTTACACACTTGCATTGTACATATGATTCAAAAAGGAATTTTCTCTAGCAATGGAAACTAAAGTCAAGGAAGTGTTCTCAGAACCACAGTCAAGAAAATATGAAGTCAGCCTAAAACATAATGAATTTAAATATGAGATAGTCGAGTACAAAAAGGAATATAGGCTAGTTGAAGTACAATGCAAATGCAAAGGCTTTGAGGTGTCAGGTATGCTATGCTTTCACATTCTTAGAGAATTGCACCTCCACTCCATCACAAATATACCTGAGAAGTACATCCTCAACAGGTGGACAAAAAAGGCCAAAACAAAAGTATGAGACAAGGTTCTTGGCCAAGGAAAACAATTATCAGAAAACATCAATGGTACAGTTTCATGGAGGAATCTTATGTGTCCATTTTATGTGCATAATTTAGTATCTTTTGAGATCACTTTCGTGCTCTTTTATTATCAAGAACTTGTGTTTTACCTTGAAATTATCTTAAGAAGGGTAAGAGCGACTATACGCTCTTTTAACTCTTCTAAGTGGATTTTGCGTGACAAAGAAAGAACATGGAGACTTGAAGACGGGAGGCTGATGAAGATTACCTTTTGAAGACTTTGAAGACTTGAAGACCGGAGGCCATTGAAGATCATCCTTTGAAGACTTTTAAGACTTGCTTCAAAGATTTGAAGACTTGAAGAATGAGAGGAATTATTGTGAAGAAGAGTGCTTGCTACAAGAAGAAGAAAAGAAGACAAGGTTAAATTCTGGCGCCCGCTGCGAGTCGCGACGCACAGGTGGCTAGTACATAACCTTATCCTTTTTTTTTACTATAAATAGCATTCTTTTCCCTCTATTTCATAACTCTTCTTCCACCCGAATTTGGTATCTAACCCTATTTTTCCACCATTTTCATCTTTGATTTCTCTTTTTTTATGTTTGGTTTGTTAGCATTAATTAGTATGAACTATAGTAGCTAAATCTAGTTCTTGGGAGCAATTGACCAAGGCTTCCAAGCCCATGTCTTTAGAACAATTTTTAACCTATTTAATACTCTTACTATTTTGAATTTATGGAGCATTGAATGTGTTTGTTAATGTCATTAATGTTCTTGAAAGCTTGAGTATATGAAGTACTTGTATGATATGCTTGTTAGGGTTTGGGGAAATGGGTTGATTTCCCCTTTTCTTGATAGGAAATACAAGAGTATGATTTAGAGCTTCATAATGATGTTGATGTGTTGATAATTGCTAGATTAATGTGATGATGTTGAACTTGTTGCCATGTTTGTTGTAGGTAGCAAATGAGACAAGTCTATGAATGTCGATCGTTCTTGACTAATCTTGTGTAAATGCATGAATTGGTTAAATGCTTAGACACAGTGTAGTGTTTATAAGTGTTGCCAAGCTTGTTGATTCTTTGTTCTCAATGCCATCAATGGGATACTTTTAGTCATGTTTCGACTAAGAGAGTCATTGGTGAGGTTTGACAAGAGATGTCGAATTCACTCTTGAAAACTACTATCTAAGAAGGATAGGAGTTTAGTCTTCACAACAAGTAGTGAAAGTAGTAAATATGTTGCATGTTCAATGATGGATAAGAGGCTTGGAAGTGGAAGTCAATTTCGCCCAAGGTTCCGTTAATTGTTTGTTTAATCACCTTTTAGTTGTTGTTGCATGCTTTGCATATTTAACTTGCTTGATTGGTTAACTTGTTTTTCAATTCATATTTTAGGACCAAAACCAACAACCCCCCCCATTTACATGCTTTTATATATATGTATATATACATGCTTTTATATATATATGCTTATATACATCTGTATATATATATGCTTATATACATCTGTATATATATATGCTTATATACATCTGTATATATATATGCTTATATACATCTGTATATATATATGCTTATATACATCTGTATATATATGCTTATATACATCTGTATATATGTATATATGTGCTTATATACATCTGTATATATGTATATATGCTTATATATATCTGTATATATATGCTTATATACATCTGTATATATATATATGCTTTTATACATCTGTATATATATATATGCTTATATACATCTGTATATATATATATGCTTATATACATCTGTATATATATATGCTTTTATACATTTGTATATATATATATGCTTTTATACATCTGTATATATATGCTTTTATCTACTATGTTTTCTCCTATATATGTTTAAACACTTGGAAAGATCCCTCTTCTTGTGGACGACCCCGACTTGCCATTATCTACTTAATTGTAGATATGAATCATTAGGGCTTAAAAATATAACTTTGAGAGGTACAGATCATATGTCCAGCAAATTCTACAATTTAGTTCTAAAGAGCGAAGGAAACTCAGAAGCTAGAAGCAGTCTTCACGAGACGTTTGACATGTGCTCAGCAAGAATAGAAGACTTGTTGGCATCAAAGACCAATGCCATTGAACAATCATCCACAAGTAGCCAATGGGACTCAACCATAACAAGTGCACCTAAGGTATTGGATCCAGCCCAAGTGAAGACAAAAGGAGGAGGAAAAAGGCTGAAGTCAGACATGGAAAAGAAAAAACCAAGGAAGAAAACTACTGAATTTGGCACAAAAACACCAGATGTGAAGACAATGTAAAAAGTAGCATTGGTTAAGATACATGTTACATTTATTTACCTATGTATTGTATTTGTTTTTCATTAACTTAAAAGATTTGTATACATTGAATAACACACTATATTTTTTTAGCTTACAACTATAAATTATCAAATTATAACTTGCATTTGTTTTGCTTGCCCAAGTACCAACCTTTGTTTCACAAAATTTTATTGATATGCAATCACTGAATACCAATTAACTGATATATGATTACTAACCTTACAACTATAATTTATTAACCTATGAATTGCATTTTTTTCCCTATAAGCTCAGAAAATCAACACAATAAACCATATAACATGCCTAAAATGTAACTTGGTATTAATAAGCATACAAATATTATTTCCTAACATTCAACATGCACTTGTTTCCTTAAAGCGACTTGCATTATATTTCACCTAATTTTAGTGATATAAAAGCCATTGAATACATGTAGAATTACTTAACTCACACCTGTAATTTATTAACCTATCAATTGTATTTTCCCTATAAGCTCTAAAAATCAACACAATGAACCACATGAAATAATTTAAAATTCAACTTGGTATTAATAAGTATACAAATAGTACTTCTTAACATTCAACATGCATTTGTTTCATACAACCTTCAGCCATAAAAAAAATTCCTAAAACAACATCTCAAATTTGCTTAACATATCACTAACAAACCAACCAGTCACAAAATAAACTGATTACAAATCATCATGTCAAAACAATTCAAACACGCTAAAGTTACAGATCTCCAAGCCCTTCAATCCCAATGGAGAATTGAAGAATGAAGGAATCATAGAACAATTTTTCCTCATGTATTCTTGGGTTTTCCATAACTTCCTGTGTGGTTTTGACATGCTTAGTATCCTGATTTGTTGTGGTTGTGCCTTCTTGCTGTGGTTCAAATTGGGGTTGTGGCTGCGGTTGTGGTCGCACAATTGGAATGGAATTTCCCTCTCAAGGTTTTACACCAAAACTCATGTAATGACTTCCATGTCTCGTTTGAAAACAAGATATGCCCTATTCAGAGGCTGACGGAAAAGAACAAAAGTCAATCAAACAAAAAATCAGAAACTGTATGAAAAAAATATGAACTTTAAACTGCATTAGATTAACTAACATCTGCATTAGTTTTAAAACAACATGCACTAAATTTATATAAGTGTAAAAAAAGATAAAAAACTTACATTACTGGTAGCTTTCTAAATATCCTTATTGCTTATCACACAATTTAGAATGCGATACGAAATGATTCCAGGCTCCTGAGCAACACCAATAAACATAACAGTCGGAGTACCCAGCCCCTCACAACCAATATTCTCATTGAAAATTCCCTCATATTACTGATGGCGGCTACTTTTATCTTTCGCCCTCCCATCCTTGGTCAAAGGATACCCAGCCTCTACCATAACAAATCTTCTCAAGATAATGAGCCCCGTCGAACAAAGATTTGTTCAACCAATGCATGCACAAGGCAATCTAGTAGGGTTAGGCCGACCTCTAAAAGGAAACCTTTAAATATAAGCCAACAACAATACAAACACACAACCACCAACACAAGATACATATCTTTTACCAGAATTGGATTTAATGCTACTAACACCCTCATAGAGACGATCAAGCACTAATCCACACCAATCAAGACTCTTAATTCTCTAAAGCACCAACTAGCTTAAAATCAACCAAATATCTCGTAGTTTGGGCCAAGAAAGTACACATTTCATACATAGCAAAAAATCTCTTAAAATGATCACTACCATCACTTAGTTTAACCAACTCAAACAAATTAGCATGTGAGATATTATGATATCTATCCTCATTTAACTCACACCTCCATCTATCCCTAATATCCATATCCCTTGACACACCCCTCCAATTTTTCCTAAATAAACCAACAGTACAGCCTGGAACCCTAGGAATACAAAATATGTCAAACACATCATTATGGGTAATGATGTACCTTGAGATAGCTATTTGTTGAACACAACCAACATGATCAAACCTAGAACAAAAAAAAAAGTTAGCCTAGAACAATTTGAAGTCAGCATAAAACAATATGAAATCAGCCCACATAATCATACCTGTCAACTAGCCAAGGAAAGATTCCAAAAGGGAGATCTGAGATGTCAGAAACAAGAAGTCTACCAAAATCTATCTCTTCAACACCTATCTTTTGCGTGGGAGTGAGCGCGACAATTAAAAATTTAAGCTTTGAAGGTCAACAACTAGTTGAGAATTTCTTAGCAAACCTTAAAAAATTAAATATGAAAAGTGTAAGCATACATGTCTTGAAAAGTGTAAGTTTAAATCTAACACACAAAGATCTGTCTTACATGATATACTTAACTAAGACAACATGAAGACTAACATATGCAATATTTAAACAAAACAAAAACAATTTCTAAAATAACATTGAAGACAAACAATTTTTGGATAAGAACATTTTCATTGAAATAAAATTTAAAATACACCATGAATGTTAACATATGCAACACTTAAAAAACAAAAACAGTTTCTTATCAACATGTAGGAAATAAAAAACTAAAGACACACAAACTGTGAATAACAAGTAAACACTGAATATTATCAAATGCAACATTTTATGAAACAAATACAGGTTATAACATATTGAAATAACACTGTAAACAAGGGAAAAACACTTACGTTTTACCTTCCTCATCAATAAGTTCAACCACCTGCTTTTTCGGACCATTTTTCCAACCTTGAAGCATTACCAACAGTACTATCTACTTTCCTCTTCAAACTAGGTTTTTGAGAACCTTCAACACCTTTCTTCTCCTTCTCACCAGACTCCTTCAAAACCACAACAAATTTCTTCACAACAACTTTCTTTATCTTGGTCTCCTTCACGACCACAGCAGCGACTTTGCAGAAACTTCTTTCGCCCTCCTTTTTAAATGTCCACTAGGGGACTCACTAAGAATTTGTTTGCCCTTCTTCTTACTCAACATACAAGGTAAGGAACTCTCATTCAAACCTACTTGGAACTTCTTCAAACCCACTGGCGACTTCTCCTTTTGTCCTTCTTAAGAGACAACCACAGTAGGTTGAGCACCGTCACCCTCACTCACATCCACAGCAGGTTGAGCGTTCTCATGAATATCCACATCATTTCTAAGGGTTTTGAGGGGGAGAAATTTTCAGAAGAAATTGATGCTGAAGTTGATGCATATTTTGATGAGTGTGTTAGTGATTTGAATGTGTTAATAGGAAAGAGAATGAATTGTTAGGGAGGAAGCTGTACCTACTGGTGAAGGTGGTTCCAGGGATGTTGAGGATGATGGTGAAGGTGGGTCCAGGGATAATGGTGAGGGTCATTTAACGGATAATTCAATTACTGAAAGTATGGTTAGAGATTTTATAAATGAATAGCTTTATTATTTAGATGCAGTTGAGAGGGAGGAGGCTCGAGATGCGGCTGCTGCGGTTGCACATGAGAGTGAGGTTGATCAACTTGATGTGGTGGTGGGTGAGAGTGGGGATTATAGGAATATGAATAAGGATGCTCAACCTGCTGTGGATATGCGTAAGAGTGACGATGCTCGACCTACAGTGGTTGTCTCTTTTGAAGGATAGAAAGAGAAGTCACCGGTGGGTTTGAAGAAGAAATCATTGGTTGGTTTGAAGGAGAGGTCCTCACCTCATATGTTGAGCAATTAGAAGGTAAAAAAGTTGTTAGTGAGTCCCCTACTGAACAGTGAAAATGAAGGCAAAAGAAGTAGCCGCAAAGTCACCTATTGCGGTCGTGAAGAAGACAAAGACAAAGACAAAGAAAATTGCTGCAAAGAAATTTGATGGGGTTGTGAAGGAATCTGCTGAGAAGGCAAAGAAAAGTGTTGAAGTTGCGAAAAAACCTAGTTTGAAGAGGAAAGCGGACAATAGTGTTGGTGAAGCTTTGGGGTTGGGAAAAATGGTTGCTTATGAGAAAAGACCTGTGCAACAACAGTGCAACCCTCCAATTAAGCAGGTGGTTGAACATATTGAGGAGGAAGGTAAAACGTAAGTGTTTTTCCCCCATGTTTACAGTGTTATTTAAATATGTTATAACCTGTATTTTTTTCATAAAATTTTGCATTTGATAATATTCAGTGTTTACTTGTTATTCACAGTTTGTGTGTCTTCAATTTTTTATTTCCTACATGTTGATAAGACGCTGTATTTTTTTAAATGTTGCATATGTTAACATTCATAGTGTATTTGTTATTTTATTCCCATGTAAATGTTCTTATCCAAAAATTGTTTGTCTTGAATGTTATTTTAGAAACTATATTGGTTTTGTTTAAATATTGCATATCTTAGTCTTCATGATGTCTTAGTTAAGTATATCATGTGTGACTGATCTTTGTGTGTTGGATTTAAACTTACACTTTCAGGACATGTATGCTTACACTTTTCATTTTTTGTTTTTTAGGTTTGCTAAGAAATTCTCAACTAGCTGCTGTCCTTCGAAGCTTAAATCTTTAATTGCCGCACTCACTCCCGCGCAAAAGATAGATGGTGAAGAGATAGGTTTTGGTAGACTTCTTGCTTTTGACATTTCATCCCTCCCCTTTGGAATAGTTCCTTGGTTGGTTGACATGTTTGATTATTTGGGCTGATTTCATATTGTTCTATGTTGACTTCATATTATTCTAGGCTGACTTCATGTTTTTTGTTCTAGGTTTGATCCTGTTGGCTGTGTTCAAGAAATAGGCAGCTCAAGGTACATCATTACCCCTGATGACGTGTTTGACATATTTTGAATTCCTGGGATTCTAGGGTGTCCTTTTGGTTTGGTTAGGAACAACGGGAGGGGTGTGTCAAGGGATGTGGATATTAGGGATGGATGGAGGTCTGAGTTAAATGTTGATGGATATGGTAATATCTCACATGCTAATACTTTTGAGGAGTAGATCAAACTAGGTGGTGGGGGTGATCGTTTTAAGAGATTTTTTTTGTTATGTATGTCATGTGTACTTTCTTGGCCCCAACTACAAGAAATTCGATTGATTTTAAACTTGTTGGTGCTTTAGAGAATTTTGGGACTATTAAGAGTCTTGATTGGTGTGTATTAGTGCTTGATCGTCAGTGTGAGGGTATTAGTGGCTTCAAATCTGGTTCTGGTAAAAGAGATATGTCATGTGTTGGTGGTTGTGTGTTTTTATTGTTGTTGGCTTATATTTATAGGTTTACTTTTAGAGATCAGTCTGACCCTACTAGATTTTCCTTGTACATGCATTGGTCGAACAAATCTTTGTTCGAAAGGGCTCATTATCTTGAGAAGATAGGTTGTGATAAGGGTGTTATAGTAGAGGCTGGGTATCCTTTGACCAAGTTGGGAGGGTGAAAGAGAAAAGTAGGAGCTAGCAATATGAGGGAAATCACAATGAGAATGTTGGTTGTGAGGGGCTGTGTACTCCGACTGTTGCATTTGATGGCATTTCTTAGGAGCTTGGAATCATTTCGTATCGTATTCCAAATGGTGTGATAAGAAATGATGATATTGAGAAAGCTTCCCGTAACGTAAGTTTTTTTTTGTCTTTTTTAACTTATTTAAAATTAGTGCATGTTGTTTTAAAACTAATGCAGATGTTAGTTGATCTAATGCAGTTTATAGTTCATATTGTTTTTTTAAACAGTTCCTGATTTTTGTTGGACTGACCTTTGTTCTATTATGTCAGCCTCAGAATAGGGCCTGTATCATTTTCAAAAGAGGCATGGAGGTCATTACACGAGTTTTGGTGCAAAACCTTGAGAGGGCAAATGCTAGTCCAATTGTGGTACCACAAATACAACTACAACCCCAAACAGAACCGCAACAAGAAGGTACAACCACAACAAATAAGGATCCTGAGCATGTCAAGACCATACAGGAAGTTATGGAAGAGCCAAGGACACATGAGTGAGTTGATAGGATTATTGATTAATACAAGAGGAAAACTCGTTCCTTGATTCCTTCATTCTCCCTTGGGATTGAAAGACTTGAAGATCTAAAACTTTAGCATCTTTGAATTATTTTTGGATGAATTGTAATCAGCTTATTTTGTGACTGATTAGTTTGTGGCTAATATGTTAAGCGAATTTGAGATCCTGTTTTAGGATTATTTTTTTTACGGTTCAAGGTTGTATGAAAAAAAATGCATGTTAAATGTTAAGAAGTACTATTTGTATGCTTATTAATACCAAGTTAAATTTTCAATTATTTCATGTGGTTCATTGTGTTGATTTGTTGAGCTTATAGGAAAACAAATGCGAGTTATAGGTTAATAAATTAAAGGTGTAAGATAAGTAATTCTACATGATTTTAGTGGCTTTCATATCACTAAAATTATGTGAAATATAATGCAAGTCACTTTTAGGAAACAAGTGCATGTCGAATGTTAAGAAGTAATATTTGTATGCTTATTAATACCAAGTTACATTTTAGTTATGTTATGTGGTTTATTATGTTGATTTAATGAGCTTATAGGAAAATAAATGCAATTTATAGGTTAATAAATTACAATTGTAAGCTAAGTAATTATACATCAGTTACTTGGTATTCAGTGATTCCATATCAATAAAATTTCGTGAAACAAAAATTGGTACTTGGGCAAGCCAAACAAATGCAAGTTATAATTTGATAATGTATAGTTTAAAGCCAAAAAATACAGTATGTTATTGAATATATAAAAATCTTTTAAGTTAATGAAAAACAAATACAATATATAGGTAAATGAATGCAACATGTATCCTAAACAATGCTACTTTTTACAGTGTCTTTACATCTGTTGTTTTCGTGCCAAATTCAGTAGTTTTCTTCCTTGATTTTTTCTTGGCTAATGGTTGGCAAATTCAGCCATGGTTGAGTTGCATTAGCTACTTGTGGCTGATTGTTCAACGACATTGGTCTTTGATGCCAACAAATCTTCTATTTTTGCTGAGCACATGTCAAACATCTCTTGAAGACTGCTTCTAGCTTATGAGTTTCCTTCGCTTTTAAGAACTAGATTGTAGAATTTGTTGGACATATGGTTCCTCCATGAAACTGCACCATTGATGTTTTTTTATGATTGTTTTCCTCGGCTATGAACCTTGTCCCATAATTCTGTTTTGGTCTTTCTTGTCCATCTTTTGAGAATGTACTTCTCTTGTATGGTTGTGATAGAGTGAAGGTGAAATAATGTAAGAATGTGAAAGCACAACATACATGACACCTCAAAGCATTTGCATTTGCATTGTACTTCAACTAGCCCATCTTCATTTTTGTACTCGACTGTCTCGTACTTAGATTCATCATGCTCTAGGATGACTTCATATTTTCTTTACGGTGGTTCTGAGAACACTTCCTTGACCTTAGTTACCATTGCTGGAGAAAATTCCTTTTTGAATCATTTGTATAATGCAAGTGTGTAAACATGAGCAGCATGTTTAACCAAACCTGTACAGGCCCAGTAGTTGGGAAACAAATGCACACTGTAAGTTAACAATTTCGGGTTCTAGGCTAATTAATACATATTCTTAATGCAAACATACCTGCTTTGTTTTCAAATTTTAGCTTTGCTTTTGCACATGTATTTTCCTTTTTTCCTTCATCTCTCCTTCACTTTCTAATTGTTTGGTTGAAGAGCTCATAGAAGTGAGTAAGTGTCGTTGTTTTGTTTACACTGAAGCATAATACGTGGTTGGTGCTTTTGCTTCACTGTGATGATAAGATGCCTGCTGAAAAAATGTCCTTGCTGAATGTTGTGCTCCATTTTTCACGGATATTGTATAGGCGTTGAAACCGGGTGCTACTTTCTAGCTTGTAAACGGCGATCATCGAGGTCCCTTTTCTCCAAATTTTGCTGGATCACCACATCTTTTCATACAGTAGTCTAAATCGCTTTTAAACGATTCATCTTTCTTTAAACTCCCATAATGTTGTATTGAATTCTATTTTATATGCCATAATAACAACCCATGTTTTGTGTTTTTGAAGACCGGAAAGTTGTACCAAGAAATGGAAATTGCTGGCTAGTTTCAGGCCTGTAAGCAATACAATTTTTGAAGTTGCATCATTTTTAGGAAACCTGTTTTCTAAACTAACAAGTGACACTTATAAGCTATTTAATAAATACTTTAAGGTCACATATGTAGTTTCTAACTGAGCATATTCAGTGCTCAGAACTGTAAGTTACAATTTTTATAACATACCTCATTTATTGCTTTGCCCATTGTAGGATCTTGATCTGTGAATATTGTGACAAGTACCCTTCCTTCCATTGATTTCTTGAAAGTGTTTAGGAGCCACACAAAAGTATCAGCCAACTCATTTGCAATAAAAGCACAAGCAAACATTGTTATGTTCTAGTGATTGTTGATTCCAACTATTGGTGCACAAATCAAGTTATACTTGTTTGTTTTGTATGTAGTGTCAAATATGGTGACATCTTCGTAGAGTTTGTAGTTCTCTAGCATCATTGAATCCCTCCAAAACACTGCTGATAGTTTTGTTTCCTTGTCGAACTTGACTTTGAAGAAGAAATCTTTGTCCTTGTCATTGATTTCCATGAATGTATCAACAAGTTTCTCAGCATCTCCACTTTCTATTTCTTTCATTCGAAGTTGACTCACAAAGTTGAGGTGGTTTTTCATTGTATGCCCTAGATTTTCTTGTCCACCAGCTTCAAAAGGCATGTATTTGTAGCCTACAGTAGATTTTAAACTTGTTTGTTCCATTGTTGTGATGGCTTTTCCTTTGTCTTCTGCAATCTTCTGTTCACTCCTACTGAGATACTACCAGGCTGGTCTCGTTAACTGATGATTGTGTATGGTGATGTGGTGAGCCACGATGTAGTAATCTTGCTCAAGCTTCACTCTAATTTCAGCTAGGCATCCTGTTTTTGTAATCATGTCCTTTCTCTTCCTCTTCCTATTCTTCTTTTCAGAATGATTTTCATTATCCATGCAAGGAACATGGCTAAGAATGTTGGTTTTTAATCTTTTCGATTGGTCTCTAGAAGAGCACTTGTGGTACTTTTCACGAATCTGTCTTTTGTTGTTTAGACGTTGACAGTCTTTCCTATAGCTGAATCCAATAGCTTTTGCATGCTTCTTATACATAGCATGTATTGCTTCCAAATTCTTTGGTTTTACGTCGGTAATATTTTCAGTGGCATCAATTTCATTTAAATTTGGAAAATATGTACCTGTAACAATTAAGAATACAATTTCTAATGTAAGATATGCATGTTCTAATGTAATTCGTGCAAATTCTTCAGGAAGTTAATTAAAATTAGAAAATTATATAAGCTTTGTTCTGATAAGCTTAACAAAACTACTTGTAGTGTAACATATGCAAAGTGTAGTGTATTTTGTACGTGTTAAAATCTAAACAATGAACTAGTTTGTCAAAAGTCGAAATTGATAAATGCATTCTCTGTGATTTGTTCATTTTAATCTAATGCATGTTTTGTTGTAACATATACATGTTTTAAGTTAATAAATGTATAAAGTATACGAAAATTCTGGGTAGCATGTAGTTTATATTGCTAATGTTTCCACATGTTCATAGCAGTTCAATTTTAGTGTGCATAAGTTTCAAAAACAACTTTATTCACATCGGTTGCAATTCAACACTATAATTTCAGTCGGATGAGAGAAAATCATACCTTGATTGGAATTCAGTAGTATTTCAGCTTCTTGTAACTGAATTTCATTTGTTTGAAGTTGATTCTCGCCGGTTACAATCGTGTTTTCCCCTGCAGATTCCGATTCGACTGCAGTAGTTTTTACGATCAAAGCAGTTGGAATTTCATCTGCTTCAATAAGATCTAGCAATAGATATGGTTTCTCAATTCCATCATTATCAAATCGTTTATTTTTGTTGGAGGACATCAGAAAGGCGTCGTGGATGAACTGGTTGAGAAGAATCAGAACCGCATCGGTGGACTGGTGAGAAAGATTTGATCGACGTATAGAGCTTTTTGGTGAACAAAAACAGTGTAGTGTGTGTTTGTGCGTGAAATTCTGTTTGTGGTCTTATAGTTAATTTGCGTGTTTTTTGTTAAGTTTGCATTATTTGCAAACATGCCCCTCTCTGTCCATAAGCTTATGGACAGACCACTTATTTTTTACTTTATACACTGCATTTGTTAAATTAAATACAAAATTTAGAATTTTTGAAATTATTTTTTTATATCAAATATTTTTATATTTTCACCTTCAAATACATATTATTACTTGTTTAAACTTATAAAATACAATATTTAAATTTTATAAAAAGTTACAATATTTAAGGTAAAAACCCATGTGGACAGTCTATAAACTTATGGAAAGACTGCCTTTCCTGAGACTTTTTCTTTTTTTAATAGTTGTCATTTTATCCAATTATTATTGAGATGGAGAAATCTCGACGACGATGCCAAAGTAATGGCTAGGCAGAGGTGGAGGCAAAGAAAGGCAGTAAAGGCAGATGTGGGTGAAGCATATGAAATTCAGTTTTTGGGCAAAAACGAGTCAAACATAGGCAGGTTGGGTAAAAATGGGTCTAAATTTTGGGCCAAATATTCAATTTTTACTTTGAGGTTGGTTGGAAATCAAATGTAAAACATTAAAAATCAAATCGGTTGTGCAACAGATACTGTCAGCCTTGGCGACCACCATGATAGATGATCTGAACCTTGGATCAACCGCCTATCAAATGCAATAAGCCCCTAATTGGTCTAGCGTCATTAACACAAGGACAACTCCACTACTTTACACACTAGGACATATGCCAAGGAAACAACCGATAGTGTATCCGACCATAGGATAAAACTCACAAACTTTAGCTAAAAAAAACTCCTTCATATGACATAGATCTAAAAGAAGGGACAACCAGTGTCTTTATCATTCATGCCTATCATAGCAGCAACCCTTTGGAATCTAACGCAAAAGCTTTTGCACAACGTCCCCACATATGATGGAGAGTCTGATCTTGGGTAGTTTCTCATTACCTTTCAACATGTCATGGCATCACAAGATATCCCTCTCAACACCAGATGCAAGTTAGTGGGGTCATACCTCAGGGAAACAACTCTACAATTGTTCAAATCTTTTTTCCTATGGGAGAGCTCACCAACTATCATGCCTTTGGAGGAAGCTTGCTCATACGTTTTCACCAATTGTAAAAGATCACCAAGACAGTGACGAATTTACTGAATATCTAGAAAAAGTCTAATGAATCAACAATGGTTTCTACATGCACTACACAAAAAAAATTTAGATGTTATCAATAGAACGATACCATCATTATCTCATGGAGCATAAATGGCATGACTAATGAAAAATTGTACGAGAAGCTAGTGGCAGACACTCTGACTACCGTGGAGTAACTCCAAGATGTCGTAGAGAGATACACCAAAGTGGAGGAGGCCACCAAGAAAAAGAGAGACAATGACAAGAACGATCAAACAAGCAGATCAAAGAAGGTAAAGAAAGTCTCAAACACACCCAAGGCACATTTTGATTCATGTACTCATTTGAATAATTCTAAGGCCAACATCCTAGTCATTAACATGCACCTTTTCCCGACACCACCACCCCTAAAAATAACCCTGGGAGAAGGATGTTCATAAGGTACTTTGATTACCATAAAGACGGGACATGATATTAACGATTGTTATCAGCTGAAGGCAATGATCGAGAAGTTTCTTGCTCAGGGGATGTTCTAAAAAAATATCAAATATCCTACGAAGAAGGATTTCCCAAGAGAAAAGGAGCAGAACTGCGGTGACTCTAATCCCAAGCGAAGAGAAAATAAATAGGAACGAAGGGAAGATCAATGCCCTAATTGAGAGGAGGATCGGCATTCCCTCAAAGGCAAAAAGCTGGTCTCATCCAATGGCAAGGTAGTTAACATAATTAATGAGGTTGTTGGTAAATTTTTGTTGAATATTACAATGAAGAATCAAACGTATTCTGAGCCACCAGAGGAGCCCATAGACGAGAATTTTTGTCCAGAAGACACCATTACCTTCTCTGATGTTGATGCACTCCCTAACACCACTCAACATTCCAATGCATTGGTGATCTCTGCACACATAGGACATGACATGTTCAAGAGAATCTTCGTCAATGACGAAAGCAGGGTGAAAGTTATAATTTTTGGCTCCTTCGATCAGTTAAGTGTCAGAAGACAAAAGCTACGAAAGTCCACGTATCCACTAAAGGGCCAAATTCCTGATCCACGTGTTCAACCTCCACTTGATATTCAAAGACGACGATAGTGCCAAAGCACTGATGTGTGGTTCTGCTATTGTCGATGCCCTTTCGCTCTTCAAACTTGGCCAACCATGGATGAACCAAGCTAAGGCCATTTGATCACCTTATCATCTAGCGCTTAATTTTCCAAGAAAAAGTGGTATTTCTTCGGTGTAAGGTGATAAGAAGATGGCCCAATGTTGCATGATGACAATTGGGAAGGAGCTCAATAAAATGAAATGAGTCACCTCGATCCTAGGAAGCTACAACGAGGAAGAATGTAATGCTAACCCAGAAACACTCCCAGCGGAAGCCACTACGGAAGATCATGTACTCAATTAAACCAATACTATTTGTTGGGTTATGACATTAGGGAAACTTGAATTTTACTTTGAAACAACCCCGGTGCAATTTTCTTGCTTGTATAAAACTACCTCAAGTAGCAAGAACCGGAAGACCAGGAAAGGATGAACGAGCCAGCAAAGCAAAGGTTGGACTCCTCAAAGTTGACAACCGTCAATACAACAAACTCATGTTCCAAAGGCAGGGCGTTGCTTCCCTAAAAAAACTATAGGCTGAATGCACCTTTTTTGAAATTTAGTTTTACCAATTTTCCTAGTTCTTACTAGTGTGTTCCAACATACCTAGTTTAACCAAGTGTAAACATAACGTGAAACGTAAAAGACACACAACTTGGTTACGCAGTTCGGTGTAAATCACCTACATCTGCGGGGCCTGGCCCAGTTCAGAATGAATCCACTAATTAGAAAGATAGTACAGAGTACAGCATACAAAATACTTATCTTTAACTAACTATGACGTGTGGACTCTGCTAGCTCCCCTAGCTACCGATCCGCCTTGATCAGACTCCCTCTGACCTCGAACTCCGTCGACGCTGGATCTCCTCCTCCCGAGGAATTAAGGTATACGATTCTGAACTTGTGCAGCAGGACAGTGTTGGAACACAGTATATTGGCTCTAGCAAGTTTCGTAAGATCTCAAAATCTGGGTGCAGATTTTGCTCTATAAAATCGTTAGTTTTGCAGCCGTGTTTGTCCCATATTTATATCCACGAATCAGATCTGAATATCCATGATTATCTCCACAATATTCCTATTCCAAATCTGATTACGGAAGCATATCCAAATCCCATTAATCAAGGGATTTACCTTATCTCAAACTCTCCCATATATTCGAATGAATCTCCTCCTTATAAGTAGGGATTTTACCATACATCAAATATGCTTCTTACGCCCAATATATATAGCCAAATATACAGTTACCATAAATTCTAAAACTCTTCAATATTTTCGGCTTGAATCCGTTAAACTCTTGGCGTAAATTCTGCTCGTAAACTCTGCTCCAGCAGTGTTCCAACATGGTCTGATTTTGTTCACACAAAATTGCCAATTAAATAAGTCCTTGACTTTACAATCTCCCCCTTTGGCATTTTTGTGGACCCATAATATTTTGGACTACGAGCACATAGTCAACAACATTCAAAGAGCAGAAAAATGATCATGATACCGGAATGAATTAATGAAAGCCGAAATAATGAAATCCGAAATCCAGTCATACAACCAAATATTCAAAACCCAGAATGAAAACCAGAAATCCAAAATCTTCCAAAATCCAAATTTCTCCCCCTGGGACCATACAAAGGCCAAAGGGACCCAAAACACCAAAATAAAATCAGTTCTTAAAAAAAACTCCCCCTGAATCATCCTTCCAGCTTTGATTTTTCTTCTTCCAACCTTGCTTGTTCTGCTTGTAAGGCAGCAATCTGAATTCCTACAGCTCCAAGTCTAGCCTGTATTGCCATCAAACGTATCTTCTTGTCTGCAGTTGCTGATGAGGATGCTGATCCTGAAGCCTTCCATGGGAGATCATGCACATGTCTGAGTCCGAATGTCTTCTTGTTCGGCCGCAAGTACTCTGTGTCAACTATCACATCTGTGGCCTTTCCCTTCACCTTTGCACTTTTGGCTAGTGCTGAGATCAAACATGGGTATATTACTGCATCATTCACCTTCGGGGTTGTGGCCTGTCGCACCAAATGCTGCTGAATTAATAACCCAAGGTTGGCTTCCTGCTGTGTTCCAACACAGTAGAGCAACTTGGTCATTTCTCTGGTTAATGCCGTGGTGTTGCTAGATGGCAACCAGCAGTGGACTGCAATCTGATACAGTCCGAAGAACCTGGATGTCAAACATGATGCCTGAGAATATGCCACAGCCGGCCACTTCTCCTTATACCATCCAGAAATCACAGCCAAAATTTCATCATCATTCAACTCTAAATCATCCGGAAAAACTCCCCCTATGTCCGGAGTCTTGAGCCCAAACAACATATTTATCCTTGAAGCAGACAACTCAATAACCTTCCCCCGAACATAAACTCTCCCGAACCACTCAGATAAAATGTCTAAATTTTCAGGCATGAGATTAGCATATACCTCAAGTACCACCTGTCGATTGAATTGCCTTTGAAGTGTGGCGGCCTTCGTCATCCCCATTGCCTTTAAGAAGCTGGTGAATCCGCTCTCCTGATAGGCCTTCAAGTCTACTGGTCGTTCAGCAATAAATTTCTTCTCGGAGAAGAAATTTTCCATCTCAGCTCCCTTCTCATCAAAGTAATCCGTCGAGAAAGCCTGGGAGATAGATGGTGGTGGCAAGACCTTCCTCTGAGTGTTATCACTTCTTTTCTTTCTCCTCTTTCCGGCCTCGGTATCCATGGGAGCGCTAGCCTTCCTTTTTCCTTTAGCCTTTTGAACGAATTCATCCAGGACCACGTCACTGGAGTAAGTCAAATCTGGAGTGTCCTGTGTTGGAACACTGTCAGCTCTTTCAACCTGCTCTTCTTCTGAATCACTGCCCTGAATTGGTAGATCTTCATCAGCTCCTTCCATCTCCTGATAGCCTTCTTCATTAGACTGATCAGTGGCTTCATCATTCAACTCTTCTTGAACCTCATCACCTTGTGTACCCCCAGATCAGCATCAGATTCGACCTCCATATACACAGATTCTTCTGAGTGTGTTGGAACACTCTCCTCATCATCAGATAGTTCAATAAACACAGGTTCTCTCAATTTATCCATCCTCCTTGCATTCACTCCATCATAAAATCCGACCTGTAACTTATCTCCATATTTTACTTTCTTCAACCCAACAGCCTGTTCCTCATTGACTTCTCTAATCCACACATAGCTATGAGGAGTCATATGACAAAAAACATGAAACTTGTCCTTCCCTCTACCATTTAGCTGACCATACATCCCTCTCATGTACTTAACAGTTTTATACTCAATATCCCATACATCAGAAAAATGTCCAGACACAATTTCTTTAACCTTCACATGCAACACTTCTAATTCTTTATCAATGCTTCTAATTTTACTGAGATCAACATAGAATCGATTTGCTTGTAACCACTCAAAAATCTCATCAAAGGATCTGAATTTCATACCATTAATTTTTATCAAAGGAGGATCAGGACCGGATACCTTTCCAAACGGACCTCTGTTCTCAGATTCGTGAATTTCCTCATGGACATTGCCGTCCGATTCCACATTCTCTGTTCTTCCTCCATCACTGTCTGGCGCCGGTGCTACAAAACTTGGAGTGCTTGAGGTTGCCATTCTTTCTTTGGTGGCGGGAGTGAGAGAGAGGGAGAGCAAGAAGATATTTCGGCAATATTCTTGAGGTTTGGGTCGAGAGAGATGGAATTCGAAAAGAGTGTTAGAGTTTAAACCAAATTCCAACTCTTCATAAGCTTACCTCTTTTCCCGCGAAGATCCTTTTTAGATTTCCCAAAAGTTGTCATGATATCCTTTCCTCTTCTTGTCCCATCAATGAGTTATTCCTCATTTAACTTCCAACACCTTATTTAACTTCTCCTATTTTTGGTCAGCCTTTGCTTCCTTCCATTTTCCTTTTTTTTAAATTTTTGACGTAAATAACAAACACAAACAAATTATTTACACGAAAAATTAATCAAAGGTAAAAACTACCTCAGATTTGACAAACACCTAAGTGTTGTCGAAGGCTCTCGAAAGTGGTAGCATCAAGTGGCTTTGTAAATATATCGGCAAGCTGCTCGTGTGTTGGAACATAGGCCACTTCCACTTCTTTTCTTTCCACCAAATCTCGAATAAAATGATGCCTTATGTCAATATGTTTGGTTCTTGAGTGTTGAACTGGATTCTTCGAAATATCGATTGCACTTGTATTATCACATAAAATCTTTAAGGGGCCTTGATGAATTCCATAATCTTTCAGCATTTGATTCATCCATAATAATTGTGCACAACAACTCCCTGCTGCAAGATACTCTGCTTCTGCAGTAGATAGAGAGATCGAGTTCTGTTTCTTGCTATACCAAGACACCAAATTTGTTCCAATAAAGAAACATCCGCCGGTAGTACTTTTTCGATCATCTGCATTACCAGCCCAATCAGAATCACTGTATCCTATCAATTCTGAATCTTGATTCTTTGAATACCAAACACCATATTCTGACGTTCCACTCACATATCTAATAATTCTCTTGACTGCAGTAAGATGAGATTCCTTAGGATCAGCCTGAAATCTAGCACATATTCCAACACTGAAACATATATCTGGTCTGCTAGCCGTGAGATATAACAAACTTCCGATCATACCTCTATATAACTTTTGATCGACTGACACTCCTTTTTCATCTTTCACCAACTTATCAGAAACCCCCATAGGAGTTCGAACCGCACGAGCACTACTGAGTCCGAATTTTTTAATCAAGTTCAAGGCATACTTACTTTGATTGATGAATAGACCATTCCGTCCTTGTTTGACTTGTAACCCCAGAAAGTAAGTCAATTCTCCAACCATGCTCATTTAAAATTCATACTGCATTGTGATGACGAAATCCTGTACCATAGATGGTGAAGTAGAGCCAAATACTATGTCATCAACATATATTTGAGCAATTAGAAACTTTGATGACTTGTCAAGCACAAATAAAGTGCGATCTACTCCCCCTCGACGATAACCTTTCTGAAGCAAAAAGTTAGTAAGTCGTTCATACCATGCTCGAGGTGCCTGCTTTAATCCATATAAGGCTTTCTTGAGGCGATATACATGATGCGGATAATGAGGATCTTCAAAACCTTTAGGTTGTTCCACATAGACTTCCTCATTCACCACTCCATTTAGAAACGCACTCTTAACGTCCATTTGATACAACGTAAAGTTCAAGAAGCAGGCAATAGCTAGTAGAATACGAATAGATTCTAACCTGGCAACTGGTGCAAAGGTTTCGTCAAAGTCAACACCTTCCACTTGCGTATATCCTTGAGCAACAAGTCTGGCTTTGTTCCTGGTGATTAAGCCATCTGCATCGGACTTGTTCTTGAAGATCCATTTTGTACCAATGACATTGATGCCTTTGGGACGAGGGGTAAGGTACCAAACATCATTCCTGGTAAACTGTCCGAGTTCATCTTGCATTGCAGCAATCCAATATTCATCAAGTAAAGCTTCCTTATAGTTCTTCGGTTCAATTAGGGACACAAAACAGTGTAGACCAGCCAGTCGTCGATAATCAACTCGAGGAACTGATCGAGTATTTCGCAAATTTGAGCCAGGTTGAATGTGTGGTGCAACACGATCATTAGTAGGAGGTAACAGTGTTGGAACATGGTCATGTGTTGGAACATGGTCCGCTTCAGCAGAGTGAGGATCCTGGTGCTCATTTGGTTCTGATGGCTTTTCTCTGTCCGGAGTTTGAGACTGTGTTGGAACATGAGTGTTGGCGGATTCTTCCTCTACTGCTTCTGGAAGTTGCTCCTTTCCTGAATCATCTACAATGACATTTATGGATTCCATGAGAGTGTTAGTTCGATGATTGAAGACTCGGTAGGCACGACTGTTGATAGAATACCCTAGAAAAATTCCTGGATCACTTCGATTATCAAATTTTGCCAACTGTTCTCTGTCTCTGAGGATATAGCAGGTGCTTCCGAACACATGAAAATACGAAACATTTGGCTTCCTGCCTTTCCAGATCTCATAGGCTGTCTTATCAGTGAACGGTTGAAGATACACTCGATTAATTGTATAACACGCTGTATTGATCGCCTTTGCCCACCATTTCTTATGAACATCCTTCTCTGCCAACATAACTCGAGCCATCTCCTGAAGAGTTCTATTCTTTCTTTCGACAATACCATTCTGTTGAGGAGTGATAGGAGCCGAAAACTCATGTTGAATCCCCAGTTCATTGCAGAAAGAACTGAATTGTTCATTTTCAAACTCTCTGCCATGATCACTTCGAATCCGAATTATCTTTCCTACAGGACTTCCCTTTTCAGTTTGTAGCTTTACTACAAGGCTACGAAATACCTCAATCGTATCAGATTTCTCTTTCAAGAAGGCTACCCATGTAAACCTGGAGAAGTCATCAACACATACAAAAATGTATTTCTTTACGTAAATAGGTAAATAGTATAGACGGTGGAACCTGCAGTGGAGCCCTAAATGGACCCTACCAAATACAAAAGAATCCAACCCTAGGCTACATAGTAAACCTAAGGAGTAAAATCCGAAAGAGGTGGGGGGGGGGGGAATAGTAGAGTGTAAATCCAGAAGACAACACTCAACTATCCCCCCCCTTTTGTCCAAATAAAATGACAACCAACCCAATGCAAGATAGCCGAGCAGAGGGAGCACAAAACAACCTGGAAAAACACAGGCTATAACCCAAATAATGGGGTGAGAACAAACTCACTACCCATAAATCAAATCCGCTTCTACCCCTAACAAATGGGGCCTTCTTCAATCCAATTCCGAAATGCAACCGAGAAGGGTCTCGGGTCTTGAATTATTGTAGTATTTGGATCGTTGATGAAGGGACTAAGAACCAAGAACGGATAATAAGAAAATCCTAATGCAGCCGAGGGTGTCTCGGGTCTTGGATGTCGCATATAATTTGAAGCCGATGGACCAAATGGACAACCGCTTCTACCATATACATCCCTAAGATGAAGAAAGAGGGATGTTATTGGCCTTCTGGCATTCTCCTTTTGCACCGAAGCTGATCTTTTGGGCCAAGATGAATGAGGCCGTGCCTCGGACCTTAGTGTCTCCCAATAAAACCAACTTCCGAAAGATGTGAGAATGGATGCACTTCTACCGCGTGCACCAAGCGTGGCGAGTATGTACTCGCCCACTCCATTTTGAGCAAATGGACAGCTATATGCTATTTTAACACAAAGTGTAGCGCGAGCATAAAGCGCATAAATAACCGTCAAATCAATAGTAAAAACTAGGCTTAGGAGAAAGAGTAAGAGGACGGAAATCCTTACTCTAAAACCTATTGCCTCCACCTGAATGCCGAGCTGCAAGTGCCGAAAGAAGTCCAAGAAAAACCATAGGCCAATCCTGACACCATCGAGCCCAAAGCAGCCTCTCCCGGCGCTGAAAATCGCGTCAACCATCGCTGAAAACCGTGCCAGAAGACCCGAACCGTGACACGCCGTTCCAGCGTTCAATCGCCCAAACCATCTCCCAAGCCGGCGTCATGCATCCCATCGGCCGTAACGAGATCTAGCGCAACGCCTGACGCCAGCACAGTGCCAGGAATGAAGCACTTTGACCCGAAGTGTGAAGCACATAGCACGTTGCCGCCAGCACCCTTCAATCTCCAAGCAACTTCTCCACTTAGAACAAGTGCTCCTCCGGAAACAGCCTATTCATCACCATGTAGCAATCCTTCATGATGATTTTCACCACTCTTTCCGAGCTTGGTTGAGCACCATCCATAATCACATTGTTCCTTTCCCTCCAAAGGCGATAAACCGTGGTGATCAAGGCTAGTATACCAAACTTCTTTCGCATCTTGGAGCCCTTAACTTGCCTCTTCACCCAAGTCATGGAGCTTTGGATTGAATTAGTTCGTCTCCTTAAACCAATCCAAGTCTGAATACGCCCCCAAACAACCTCAGAAAATTCGCACTTGAAAAACAAATGCTCATTTGTCTCCTCTTCCAAATGGCACAAAGAGCATATCTTCTCCATGCTATCTCCTTCCTCCATCCGATGCTTATCTTTCGTATGAAGTCGTTGAATGACCGCCAACCAAGTGATGAATGAGAATTTCGGCGGAACAAACCCACGCCAAATACTGTTGAAAACCCTTTCACTTGATCGACCAACATCATAAACATTCGGGTATCTATGACGATGCATATGAAGATAAGCTGCACTAGTAAACTTTCCCGAGCCAGACCAAACACCAAGATGGCCGATTACCTCTTGCAAGTCACCATTAAACATTGAAAACAATTCATCCCGGAGTTTGCAGAGGTCACCAAAATAGCTCGAGTATCGCTCTCCCAATCTTCCATTTGCAATTCTCGGATTTAATCCCCAAAAATCTACTCCCTGAAGGTAGTACGAGTGAATCCATCGGACCCAAAGGCTATCCTTTTTCAAGTGAACATCCCACAGCCTTTTAGCCATTGAAGCCCTATTCCAAGTAACAAAATCCCTCAAACCGAGGCCTCCAAAAGACTTAGGCGCACAAAGTTTCTTCCATGCCACCTTCGCCTTATGTTTTCCTCCCCATAAAAACCTTTTACATTTCTGTTCAAGAGCATCCATTACCGTAGTTTGTATAACGAAATTATGGATCCAAAATCCCGCAATACCTCCAATGATTGATCTCACAAGTTCCAATTTGCCTGCATATGAGAGGGTATGGCCCTTCCATTTAGCTATTTCCGAATCTACCTTTCCCAATAGAGTACCGAATTGTGTCACCTTCAATTTGCTGGAATCAAGTGGCACGCCTAGGTATCTAACTGGGAATGTCGCCCAAGGAATACCTGTGAAGCTCAAATCTTCCTTTATACCAACCCCAAAGAACTTCGACTTTGCTGCATTAATTCCCAAACCCGAAGTGCGCTCAAACTCATTCAAGGCGTCCATGAGTATATGTACAGAACTCGTGTTCGCCTTAGAAAAGAGCATGAGATCATCTGCAAAGGCCAAATGCGTGATCCGAAGAGTCTCGCATCTCGGATGGAATGTAAAATGTCTAGATGACGTCCTCCTTTTCAGTAATCTCGAGAAATACTCCATACAGATCACAAACAGGTGAGGCGACAAAGGGTCACCCTGACGAATACCCCTCTGTCCCTGAAAGTGATCGCATAGTTTTTCGTTGACTGCAATCGAGAACGAAGAAGTGCACACACAGGTCATAATTCTGTTCGTTAGTCTTTCCGAAAATCCCAGTCCAAGTAAAACTTCTTCTAAGAAATCCCAAGAGACTGTATCAAACGCTTTTTGAAGATCCACCATAATCATACATCTGGGTGAATTTCGAACTCTTCCATATCCCCGGACAAATTCCTGCGCTAACATGACATTATCCGAAATGTTTCTGCCCTTCACGAATGCTCCCTGACTAGGGTCAATAATACCTGGTAAAATACCTTCAATCCGATTCGCCATAATCTTCGTGATAATTTTATAGACCACATTGCAGCACGCAATTGGTCTGAAATCGCCGACCTTCAGATTATCCGGCTTCTTTGGAATTAGAGCCACTGCAGTGTGATTAAGCTGCGCCAAAATTTCGCCTGTCTGAAAGAATTCCAGTACTGCAGCCGTAACTTCCTCTCCCACTGTATTCCACTGCTTCTTAAAAAATCCTGCCGTATAGCCATCCGGACCCAGAGACTTATCATCTGCCATTGCAAATAGCGCCTGTTTAACTTCAATACTCGCCACATCCTGATTCAAGTAGGCTCTTTCCACCTCGGTGAGCTTCGAACTCTCATCAAATATGCTCGGATCCGTGGCCACTCTGTCCTTCTTCATACCAAATAGTCCTTTATAAAACTCAGCAAATAACTCTCCCTTGCGACTATTGGAAGTAACGATCCGATTGTCACTATCCATAATTGCAGGGATACCTCCTCCTTTTCGTGCAGAGACCATAGAGTGAAAATACTGTGATCCCTTATCCGCCTGAGTAATATGATTAATCCTTCCCTTTTGCGCAAGAAAGGAAGACTCCGCCAAATAAAACAACATTGCTTGCTTCTTCAACTTACGCAATGCCGCAACATCATCCTCCGAAGCATACTTAGCATCGAATTCATCAAAAGCCTTGTTGTACTCTGCATCCGCAGCCTTTGCCTTCTCGGAAATATGGCTTAAATCCAGGCGACCCAATTCCTTGAAGGGGTACTTCATACGAAATAATTTCCTGGTCACCGAAAACTGCTTAGTCCCTTCAACCGATGGACTCCAATAATCTTCAACAATCTGTCCACAATTCGGATGACCCAACCACATATTCTGGAAGCGAAAAGGCCTACCCTTTCCATCAATCTCCTACGACATATCCACCACCATGGGAGAGTGGTCTGATTGAGCCGAGATTGGTAAGAAGGTTGTACGACAAGCAGCTTCATCCCAACCGTGATTCAATAGTACTCTATCCAGCTTCCTCCAAATCTTCCAATCTGCACTATGCCAGGTTAGATGTTCTCCCACGGCAGGTGCATCCCTAAGTCCACACTTTACACAAACATCCTGAAATTCCCTCATCGGATACAGACTAGGTACATTGGTCCCATAGTGATCTTCAACGCTAAGGATAGCATTCAAATCACCAAGAACCATCCAAGGCGCATTCAGGCTAGCTCCAAACGACTTCAACTCCTCCCATAGTGGTAAACGCGCCAAACGTCCTTCACTATGCCCATACACAAATGTGCAGAAAAACTCAGTACCAGAACCAAGATTACGAACTTTCAAATGAATACATTGCGGAGTTTTCCCTAGAACATCAACCAAGAAGCCTTTCGGATCCCAGATGATTAATATCCTCGAGTTCTGCCACAGTTCAAAGTTGTGCGTAAACTTCCAACCCTTAAAACTTTTCAGAAAAATGCGCAACACCTTATCCTCCATTTTTGTTTCCAACAAACCACACAGACCAACTCTATTCGTGGAGATGATATTTTTCACCCACCTCCTTCTCACAGGGGCCGATAGACCCCTGACATTCATTGCTGATGTATTCATTGGGAAACAGAGGTCCCTTGTGGCTTCGGACCGCCGCCTTCAGTCGATTTACTTCCAGAACTATCCGAATGACTCCTTGTAGCTGATAGCATTCGCTGAAAAGGTTTCTGGATACCCTTCCCTTGCTCATTTAATCGAGTCCTACTCTTGCTTCTAGACCTAGTCAAAACCCCTGATGCAGAGGGAGGTCTACTCTTACTCTTACTCCTGTGCAATCTTGGTATTTTAGAGCCCCGAGCATCCGGATGAATCATCTGCTTAGGCAGTTTACCCGCCCCTTCAACCGGATTATCATCATCTCCAAACGCTTGCTGTTTTTTATCGGATTCAATGGCCGGACGAGTGCTGGACTGCTTGCGCTCAGTGCTTCTACCGCGCGCTAATTGTGCTTGTTTTCCAGCGCCAGCAGCTCCAGGCAGCGCTTGAGCAGAATTGGTGCCAACGCCTCGCCCAGCTCCAACATCTCCAGGCGCTGTTTGTCTCGATTTTGCGCCCGCGCCACAAATTCCAGCGCCTGTGCTTGCAGCGCCAGTGCTTATGGCAACGGGCGTAGGTGCTGCAGGCAGCGCAACAACGGCCCGATGATCATCGTCCTGCTCTCCCCGAATCGATATTCCTGGCCCTTTTCTTGCACTTCCAACTCTCTCGATATTCTTTACTATGCTTTCAACCACTTTTCCTTTCCCTTTCCTTTGCCTTTCTACCTCCTCATTGTCCGAAGAGGCGTCCTCAATTGTCACATTCTCATTGCCTCCAACCGAGTTTGAGTTCTGATTATCTCCAATATTTTCAGCTTGCATTTTTCGAACCCAAACATGATCATTGTACCGAGTTCTCATATTTTTCTTGCCCTTGCCCTTCGCCTTCACAACTTTGCTCTCGGCCATAGATTTCTTTTGTTGTGTCTCCTTGGCATTCCAATAGTCATCACACTCTTCCATGAGATGATTGTTTTCACCACAATTAGTGCACCAAGACCTACAATAATCGTAGATGATTTTTTGCACAAACAAATCACCAGATGGAATACGAAAAGTCACCTCCTCCTTAAGCTTTCTGGATGTATCAATCCATACCAAGAGGCGTGCATAATAGCCCCTTAACTCCAGAGTACCATTGTCCATAAGGATAGGTTCTCCTAGTGAAGTAGCAATCTTCTCTAACGACTTCTTGTGCCAATACGCCTTTGGCAAGTGTTCCATCCTTAACCAAACTGGTTTAGTGGCTTGGATGGTTGCATCATATTGCCCAGATTCATCAACTAGCATCATGAACAACTTCTTCCAGTGGAGATAATGGTCAGGACCATTCATCACCTTGTCTCTATCCTCTGCACTGTTGAACTTGAACATGACGTATCCATTCTGCTTGGTCTGAACATTACACTGCACCCCCCACTTTGCTACCAACAATGTACGAATGGCATACATACCTGGAAAGAATCCCGGAAACACACCCAAGAATCCGAAAAATGGCTTATGTAGATCCTTATGAATCTCTTCATCAGTGAGCACAAAATCGACACTATCTCCACTGTTTGCAACAATTTCAATGGCCGACTTATTCATTAGAATTTCAGGATCATCCCATCTCCTTCTCCTCTCTAATTTCGGATCATTCCAATCTCTTGGATGCACTTGCTGATTCTTCCTCTGATTAACATTGTGATCGGCCGTACCATTGTTGCTCTTCGGACCAGAATTATCACCCACATTCATCACCATTGTTATGGTGAATTCCGATAAGACAGATCAGATTCACCAAAACAACCAAGATCACAAAATCCGAAACACAAATACCAAAACGTATTCACCAAACCGTATTCAGAATGAAGAACAAATCAAAACAACAAAACCGTAATCCACCAACACCAAACCGAATTCAAAATCAAGCAAAAACTTGCATCTAAACCGATTAAACCCTATGATAAATCGGATTCATGACATAATCTTAAAACCGAAGTCCTTCAAGCATGAAATCGGATGCATACACACATAAAATCATGCTCCAAATTGAAATTCAAGCAAAGTACAGGAAGATGGATCGAAAAAACCTGGAAACCGTGATCACCAAGCAATCCGAAACCAAGTACTTGCGCCGGTTTGTAGATCGATCTTAAAACCCCAAACTTTGTGCTATATCCGATCCAAGTTGTAGGAATTTGATTATAATTCGTGCTGAAAATTATAATCAAAACCTTTATACTCCTTTGCACACACCAAATCCCAATCCAAATCGAAGAAAGATTGAGTTTTTCAATCAAATCTCCTTCTCGAACTAGGATTCAAGGGAAGAACAATTGTGATCTCCCTCCCAAATCTTGATCCGAAACCGAATCCACACTCCAAGCCCAAATCACGATCAAGATCCACCAAGAACTCTCTTTGCCGAATTCAAACCCTACTCCAAAGCCGATTTAGATCAAAAACTCACCACGAATTGCATATAGTTTTGTGCGGAATCTAGTGTAGAATCCGTTAAACCATAATTCATCGGTGGATTGTTAATGAAATTGAAGAAATCGGCTTCCAGAAGATGGAAGAAAGGCTGCGCCTTTTTTCTTCTTTTTTTCGCCCCAGAGCTAGAGAGAGAATTTTTTCATATAATACACCAAAAATGTATTTCTTTCCTCCTATGCTAGGTGTGTGCACTGGCCCCATTAAATCCATATGTAATAATTCCAGATTTCTAGAAGTAGTAATAAACTGAACTGAAGAATGAGGAGCACGAGTTTGTTTACCTTGCTGACATGGTCCGCACATGATTTCATCATTCCCGGTCAAGGTAGGCATTCCACGTACAGCTTTCATGTTAGCAATTTTCACCAGTGTTTTATAGTTGATGTGTCCGAGTTTCCTGTGCCATAGAATTCCCTCGTCCTGCTTTGAAAGCATGCATCGAACTTCTTGTTCCAAAAGATAACAATTGTCTGAAGATCGTATTCCAGACAGAACCCTGTTTTCTCCATGCTTCACTACACATTTGTCCTTCTGAAACTCAACTATCATGTTGTCATCGCACAACTGGCTTATACTTAGCAAATTTGCTTTTAGATCTTCAACAAATAATACACTTGTGAAGACAGAAAACCCTTCAATCTTTAATTCGCCCTTGCCAATTACTCTGCTTCTTTTTCCATCTCCAAAAGTTACATACCCGCCATCATATGGAGTTAGATTTGTAAGGTATTTTGAACTGCCAGTCATGTGGCGAGAGCAACCACTGTCAAAGTACCATGATTCACTGGAGTATGCTGATAAAGAAGTGTGTGCGACCATACACGTACTGGACCTTTTAATGACCCATATCTTCCTGATTCTTGTATGAGTATCGACTGTATTGGAACACAGTTCTCTTCCTGTCATTTGATCTCTGATCAGCTTTTTACACTGATATTCAGTATGTCCTTGATACCTGCAGTATCCGCAGATTAGAGGCTTTCTTTGAAACGGTTTTCCATACTTCCGTTTTATTTCTCGAATCCTTGCTTTGAGAGTTACTGGTTTTTCATGCAATTCAACCTCTGGTTCTTTCCTGTATCCAATTCCATGTCTATCACCAAAGTTCTTTCCCATATCCAGTATGTCATCCATTTCGCTTTCCCGGAATTCAATTTTGAGATAGTTGCTTCAGACATCTCAGCCCTCTTGACTGCTGCTATCAATTTCTGACTCAGTTCTTCATTTTGTTTTCCAAGTTCTGCAATCGTGGACCGTAACTCCTTTTCGCTGTCAATCAGCTTCCTTTTTTCTTCAATCAGTTCTTTGTTTTTGTCTGCTACTTGAACCCACATGGCATACATTTGTTCGTATGTGCTATATATCTCTTCATCACTTACAGAAAGATCATCTTCATCACTGCGAGCCTCGTCCAGATTCATATCGTAACTTACACCTTTCCCTTTGTTCAGTGTGTTGGAACACTGACTTTCTGAAGTATCATGGACCTTTGCTCCAAAGGCTACATAATTACTGGTTAATTCTTCCTCATCTTTTTCATTCTCTTCATCATCACTCCAAGAGGTAACATATGATCTTCCTTGTTTCTTTCGGGTGTTAGCACATTCGGCCTGAATATGACCAAATCCTTCACATTCTCTACATTGAATTCTTCCAGCCTGTTTTGATTCATTGTACTGATTTCTCCCATACTGCATATTTCCTTGTTCAAACCTCAATCCACGATTGTTGTTCGAATCTTGTTGCTTTTGTCTGTTTCCGCCAAACCTCTCCTGAGATTTCTTATTGACCACCTTCTTTAACATCTTTGAGAAATTCTTTGTAATAAGTGCCAGTTTTTCAAACTCATCATCGCTGTCAGACTCATTACTTCCTTTGGCTGAAGAAGCTTTAAACGCCAAATCCTTGGATGCCCTTTTTGTAGGTTGCTGGAATGTCATCTCATATGTTTGCAGCGACCCCATTAGTTCATCTAGGCTCATTGTGGATACATCTCTTGCCTCCTCTATTGCTGCTACTTTCATTGCAAACCTTTTAGGTAGAGACCGCAAGGTCTTTTTTACCAGCTTGGTTTCTTTGTACACTTTTCCAAGTTGATAAGCCATGTTGGAGATATCTCTAAGCTTTCCATTGAATGTGGCAATGGTGTCGTCCTCCTCCATTTTGAGTTCTTCAAACTTGGTAGCCAACATCTGTAGTTTGGACTCCCTCACTCGACTGGTTCCTTCATGAACCGTTTGTAGGATGTCCCATGCTCTCTTCGCTTGGTGGCATGTAGATATAAGCTTGAACTGGTTTTCATCAACTGCCGCGAATATTGCATTAAGAGCCTTTGAATTTGCTAGAGATTCTCTAAGATCACCTGGAGTCCATTTAGACTTGTCTTTGAGTTTTTGACTTGACTCCCCTTCCACATCCTTAGAGCTGGTAGCATCTTCTGTAGGATGATTCCATTCATTCTCAACATAAAACCACGCCAGTTCGTCCAGGGAATTAATAAACACCCTCATACGAGCCTTCCAATAGTTGTAGTTGTTTCCTTCTAACAGTGGTGGTCGAGAGATTGAAGCTCCTTCTCTTGTCGTCATGGTAAAACCGGATCTCACTTTCCTTGAAACAACCAAGGGAACAATAAGTGACTCCGCTCTGATACCAATTGAAATTTAGTTTTACCAATTTTCCTAGTTCTTACTAGTGTGTTCCAACATACCTAGTTTAACCAAGTGTAAACATAACGTGAAACGTAAAAGATACACAACTTGGTTACGCAGTTCGGTGTAAATCACCTACATCTGCGGGGCCTGGCCCAGTTCAGAATGAATCCACTAATTAGAAAGATAGTACAGAGTACAGCATACAAAATACTTATCTTTAACTAACTATGACGTGTGGACTCTGCTAGCTCCCCTAGCTACCGATCCGCCTTGATCAGACTCCCTCTGACCTCGAACTCCGTCGACGCTGGATCTCCTCCTCCCGAGGAATTAAGGTATACGATTCTGAACTTGTGCAGCAGGACAGTGTTGGAACACAGTATATTGGCTCTAGCAAGTTTCGTAAGATCTCAAAATCTGGGTGCAGATTTTGCTCTATAAAATCGTTAGTTTTGCAGCCGTGTTTGTCCCATATTTATATCCACGAATCAGATCTGAATATCCATGATTATCTCCACAATATTCCTATTCCAAATCTGATTACGGAAGCATATCCAAATCCCATTAATCAAGGGATTTACCTTATCTCAAACTCTCCCATATATTCGAATGAATCTCCTCCTTATAAGTAGGGATTTTACCATACATCAAATATGCTTCTTACGCCCAATATATATAGCCAAATATACAGTTACCATAAATTCTAAAACTCTTCAATATTTTCGGCTTGAATCCATTAAACCCTTAGCGTAAATTCTGCTCGTAAACTCTGCTCCAGCAGTGTTCCAACATGGTCTGATTTTGTTCACACAAAATTGCCAATTAAATAAGTCCTTGACTTTACATTTTTGTTTTATGGTAGGGAGTAGTTCACCCCAACATGAATGATAAAGTCTTTTTTCTCAGTGTAATTCGATGCTTTGGGGGTGTTTCATCCCAAGAGAAACATTAGGGACATAAAATTTTAACAAAATTTACATTTAGATTACATATGATGTCTGTAAAGAGGGAAACTCTGACTAAGTAGATATGTGTATTACGTGAAATACATATAGAGGTTACAAGCCCTAGAGATACATTGTACCTAGACGTATCTCAGTCATATCTAATCAAATCATAATCATATCACAATCATAACTAATCAACGATTTCATCTATCCTAACAGCCCCCTTTCAAGTAAGGCTTTGGGTGAACCGAAATGCAAAGCTTGGACCTAAAAAAACTCAAACAAAGGAAGAGAAAGGACCTTAGTGAAAATATTGGCAACCTGGAGAGATGTAGCTACATGACTAACACAGAGCTTTCCAGAAGCAACCAACTCCCAAACAACGTGATAGTCGATATCAATATGTTTCGCACGCTTGTGAGCCACTGAATTTTGAGCAAGAAAGATAGCGTTGTTGCTATCACATAGAAAAATAGGGGACTCAGAGAGTGGAAAATGCAGATCCTGAAGCAAATGAGTAAGCCAAACACCTCTGCCGCAGTGTTGGCCAAACCATGGTACTTAGACTCCAAACTAGAGCGGGATACAATAGGCTGCTTCTTGGCACTCCAAGAAATTAGATTACCCCCAAGAAAAATAACATATCCGTAGGTCGAGCGCTGAGCCTCAAGACAGCAAGCCATGTAAGCATCAGAGGATCCTAACATGTCTGTGGAAGCAGAAGAACGAAAGGACAAGCCAAAATGATGGGTACCACTGCAATATTGAAGACACCTGGTGATAGCCGCAAAGTGATCATCATAGGGATCCTAGAGAAACTGGCAAACAGAGTTCACCGCGAAATCCAAATTAGGTGGGGTTGGCGAAAGGCTCACTCAAATTGCTAAGAAGCTGAGAAACAGATACAAAAAGTGTAGAAACCGGCACAACATCAGACATCCGAGCTCAACGAGGATGTCGTAAACCAGTACATGGCCGAATAGTCATGTGATAAGTCCGAGAAGGTAGTGGACTGGGAGAAGCATAGGGAGAGACAACCAGCGAAGAGGATCTATAGTGCACTAGAGGAGAAACAAGGTCGAGCAATGGGATAATGCAACAAGAGTAGGATACAAATAGAAAGGTGAATCGGCTGAGCACAAACTTGGGAGGGAGTGCGATCCTGTAAAGTTGGATCATCAATTGGAGAAGTCAGAATAATAGGAAGAACCAAAAGAAGGCTCGAAGTAGGTGCATCTGAGCAAACATGGAGGGTGACTGAGAAGATGGTGGCGCATCAGACGAATGATCGGAAGAATCAGGATCCAGGAATGTAGATATGTCTAAAGACGTGAAAGCTGCACTAGAGACCCCATCAAAAGAAAATGGATAGTGAAGTTTATCAAACTGAGCATGACGGGTGATGTAAACACGACCACTAGATGTAAACCGAGCATAGAGCCTGGTGAAAGGGTATATCTGACAACCAAAAGGATGAAAGTTAGAGTAAACTAGAGAACAACCAAAAAGAAGCTTATAAGGAGTCTTGCCATGGAGCACTGGCATTGGAATGCGGATAATGGTGTAAACCGCAGTGACAAAAGCATCATCCCAGTGAGAAAGGGGTAACTGAGATTGAAATAGTATTGTCCACGCCATTTTCGCAAGATGACAGTGTCTACGCTCAACATGCTCATTTTGTTGAGGCGTGTAGGGGTAGGAGATCTGATGGTGAATGCCTGGTAAAATGCATTTCGAAGGCGAATATTGACAAACTCAGTTCTTCTGTCACACAGAAATGTCATAATGCGAGCAGAAAATTGATTCTCAACAAAGGCCTCAAACTGCATGTACACATCAACAAATTTGGACATATGGAGAAGAGGGTAAAGCCACAAAAATCTTTAAAAATCATCAACAAAAACAACATAATATGAAAAACCATTCTAGATGAAACGAGGCAGGACCCCATAAATCACAATGAATCAAATAAAGAACATGTGATGCACGCTTAGGGTTTTCATTAAGAGACTGCATGTGATCTTTCGCCATAACACATGGAGAGTAGGTTTGAGGTTTGGGCAATAAAAATTAAACAAATAAAAGTCCAGCACTACTAGAAATAAGACGATGGGGTACATGACTCAGTCTAGCATGCTGATGTGTCCATTTTAGGCGCATTATTTAGTAGTATTTAGGATCACTTTTGTGCTCTTTTATTATCGAGAGCTTGTGTTTTACCTTGAAATTCACTTAGGAGAGGTAAAAGCAACTTTGTACTCTTTTACCTCTTTTAAGTGGATTTTGTGTGACAAGGGAAGAACACGGAACCAACGAAGACCGGGAGACATTGAAGACTATACTTTCGAAGACTTTTGGATACTCACTTCGAAGACATGAAGACCGGAGGCCGTTGAAGACCATTTTTGGAGCCGTTGAAGAAGAAAAGATCGAGAGGGATGGCTATGAAGAAGACAAAGAAACAATGCAGAATTCTGGCTCCCGTCGCGACACCGTCGCGACACCATCGCGAGTCGGGGCCCCGTCGCGAGTCGCGATGAACGGGCGGCCAGAAATCAACTTTATCTTCTTCTGACTATAAATACTACTCTTTTCCCTCTTCTTCTCCAAGCTTTCCAGGCGCGTTTTCTCTGGTTTTGGGCGCCATTTTTAGGTTTTTCTTCTTCTTTCTTTTCTTAGATTTCTCTTAGTTTGATTATGTCTTTTGTTGTTGTTCTAGAGTAGTTCTTGTTCTTGGGAGCAAAGGATTGAAGCTTCCACTATCTATGTAGCAAGAATTCATTTATATCTATCTATTTGGTGTTTTTGCTATTGTGCATTTATTGTGTTTTGAATGTTAATTGTTGATTGCATTGATGTTGTTGAGAGCTTGATGATATGAAATGCTTGGATTAATTGTTAGCTAGGGTTTGGGGGATTTGGGTTAATTTCCCCCCTGTTCTTGTTAGCAATGTGAGAGTATGAATTAGAGCTTTCGATTGTGTTAGTGTGTTGACAATGTGCTAGGCGAATGTGATTGATGTCGAACTCTTCGTCATGTTCGTTTGTGTAGCAAACGAGAGAGTCATATGCTCGCGGATGAATGTGCGTTGCACGTTCATCCAATCTCGTGTAATTGCATGAATTGGTTCAATGCCTAGTCACGGTGTAGTGGTCATAGGCATTGCCAAGCTTGTTGGTCCTTCGTGCTAAATGCCACCAATGTCGCCTTGAGTCGTGGTCGCGACTCGGGAGCCATTGGTGAGGTTTGACGAGAGATGTCGAATTCACTCTCGCAAACTACGAACTAAGAAGGATAGGAGTTCAGTCTCCACGACAAGTAGTTGAAGTATTGAATAGGTGATTTAAACTCATTCGTGAAGCATTTGTTATTCGGCGTTTATGTACTCTTGACGGTGTGTTTCACTGCATGTGTGCCATGAGTGGTTTGAGCATAGGGAGTGCTTGTGTGGTTGAATTGCTTAGGTGTAGGAACGTGACGACTTCCGTAGCACCTTTGCATGAAGATCTACGAGCATGAACTTAGAACTCCTTGTGGTGTGTGTGTTGTGGTACTTGCTAGATGGGGTGTGTGAGCGTTGGGTCATGAATGCTATATGATGGAATGTGTGAATGATTCGATGAACTACATTAGATGTGGAAGTGGATATCCGTTGCCCCCAAGGCATTTTATCTTTGTAGTTTAAAACCCCTTTTCTTTAGTTTCGTTTGATGATTAGCATAGTCACTTGACGTTGCTAGTTATCTTTGTTAACTTAGGAACCAACCAACCAACCAACCCCCCCCCCCCTTTACATTGCTTTTAAGTGTGTGTAAATATAGTTACTCCTAGCCTAATATATCAACCATTTGTGTGCTTAGACGCTTAGGAAGATCCCTCTTCTCATTGGACGACCCCGATTTGCCACTATCTACCTAGCTGTAGAAAGTAAGCATTGAGGGCTTATAAATTATCTTTTGGCGCGCGGGCGCGACGACCGCCCGCGCCTGTCACATGCCAAAGCTCAAATGATGCCCATCCCTTGTTATTCTGAAATAACATATACCAATGCGGCTTCACCTCAGTCCAACACATAAAGTCCATCCTCACCATGATCTTTGCCCACGATTTCCTTGGTGACTTTGTTCTGAATGATAAATGACCGATCATTAAAAGAGATTAGAATGCCCAGATCACGAGTTAACATACTGATAGAAAGGAAGTTTTTGATAGTATTAGGAACAACTAATACATCAGTCAGAAGTAAAGTAGTTGTAATTTGAGAGTCACCAATACGAGAATTAGAAATATTATCACCATTACCAACAAAAACACGTACCGGCGTAAAGAGTGATGCTCTCTAGAGTCGAGGCTAAAGAACTCATACGGTTTGTTGCACCAGAATCAGTGTACCAATCAGGTGTGCGGGAAGTGGGCTCTAGCTGCAGGGACTGGGAAGACTCTGTAAGATGAGCAAACTCAGAACGACGAGAAGATGAAACCCAACGATAACACGTTGAAGCTGCATGTCTATTTTTCCCACACAATTGGCACTGAAGAACATCACCAAGACCATGAAAATTGCTAGAATCACGCCAAAAATGACGTCCACCACGACGACCACCCAGGCGGCCACCACTAGCGGTGTGTGTGCCAGACGCACCGCCATCACCTGGCGGTGCGTAGACCCACGCACGTCTATCACCTTCCATCGCGTGATCCCACACGCGCTTAGTTGAGTTGTACATTGATGTATCAAAAGTTGCAGGACACAGCGAAGAAGGACCCTTAGACTGAAACTAGTCCAAACTGAGATAAAAAGCTTCATAATTTTTGGCCTGTGCAATGATGTCGACGTATTCCGGCATGGGAACTTGATTCAGAAGTGGAGCGTTGAATTCCATAAAATCAGTGCCCAACGCGATCAGGAACCAAATGACTTGGTCATCGTTTGTGGCGGGAGAGCCTATGGCTGCAAGCTTATCAACAATGGCCTTGAATCGCAGATGTAACTCATGCACGGAACCATTTCGACGAATACCCAACACCTGGCAATGATTTTGGTAGACAACACATTGTGTATCCCAAATTCATCGTGACATTTTGTAGCCGTTGACTTCCGCCATAGCTTCCAGCGAGAGGGAGGAAAAGAGGAGACTGCACAAGCTCTTATCTTCGGCGACTCAAGTAGCGTGAGCAGTGACAACGGCTTTGTCGTCTTTTTGTTTGGTTGGAGAAACGGCAACAGCGGCGGCAAAGGAGGACGAGGACGATCGGGGAGAGGCGGACAGAGGTGAGTGCCATCAAGAAATCCCAGCAGGTCTCGTGAACCAAGAACGTGTTCAACTTGTCAAAGCATAAAATTGTCCGACGAAAGTTTGATGCTAAGCACATGAATCAATGTGTTGTACGGTTGTTTAACATCTGTGGAAGCCATGAGAAATAGTGCAACGATCGGTCTGTAGGGTCCGTAGAATCTGGGAGGAAGAAGTAATATTTGGAAACGATTCAAAGTAATATTAGGTGGTAATTATTTGGTAGGGAAATGTTTGAGAAGGAAAGGGAAGTATCTGATAAAGAGTAAACAATTTTGAGGGGGGAAGGAGAGCAGCTGTGCTGCGAGAAAGACAAGAGGGAAACTCAGTGAGTAGAGACGTGTATTACGTGAAATACATATGGAGGTTACAAGCCCTAGAGATACATCGTACTTATATCTAATCAAATCATAATCATATCACAATCATAACTAATGAATGATCTCATCTATCCTAACAATATCTTTAAAAGGCTGAAATCCCACCAGAGGAGAATCGGTCTACAATAATGAGACATCTCATCAGAAGACAATCTCATAAAAAGGCTGAAATGCCATCAGAGGATAGCCGATCCACACCGTATTTCTAGAAGATGATCCCACACAATACAAGTTCTCTCCTCGGGATGAAAAACTTCTTAAAGTAGACAAACGATTATTACAAGTTCTCTAAACGAGATGAAAAACTCCCTAAAATGGAGGAATGTTATCACAAGTTCTCCCTACAGGATAAAAAAACTCCCTGATACCACCTGAGCCAAATCCTCAGCACGATTATAAGCTGATTGAAGACCACCCCCCCTCGAGATTGGGAGATTGTTCACTTGGAAAAGTCCCTAACTATGGCCTCATATCTTCTATTATCTTAAGCTCATCTTTTTGCTTGAAGAAAGTCTTAAGGCCACTGATAAAATTCAATTGTTTTCGTATGATCTTCAATGGTTCGCGCCACCTTCTTTAGCTCCCTCCTTAACTCTTCACATTCAGAATTAAATATTGCGGACTGAAGTTTCAAGATCTTCAGTTTGTGCCCCTCGATAGCTTTATCAAGCTTTTGAATGGTTTGCTCTTGGGCAACATTGATCAACTCTAGCGACTTTTAAGGATGAAAAAATGATGCTGAGGAAAGATCCATCCTGACACTATCATGTCGTACTTTTCAGCCATTTCAGCCAGAAACCAATTAGAGGACAACTGGAGAATTTACTCCTCCTTTTTCTTTTGCGTTCATGATTACGCTCATTCCTTTTCTTTTCAATCTCTTCACGGAGCTCTTGAAGAGATCAGGCGATCTCTTAGTGGCCCTTAGTAACAGTACCAAGTTGCTCCTCAATTTATCCAAACCCAGAATTATCCACCAAACCACCTAAGGATGATCGAAGCATGGGCTCTCTGATGGGGTAGAAGTATAGGGGACTAGGCTCTACAAAAACAATAATAATTCAAGCTATTATTTAGGGCATTGGAATAAATCAATCTCTTATTTAGGGCACTAGAAAAAATTCACTGTTGGTGATCAGGCATGCTCCACAAAAGAAACATACCTTATTGTTTCCCCCTTCACCAAGATCTATTGGCACACCCGACGGCTGTTGAACACTTTCACCAAATATGATCCTCTTCTCAACTACCTCACCACCCTGGATTTCAACATCCAAAAGGGCAGGAACATGTAACTTCCACTCGAAATCCTCATCAAACTTTTCTTTCTTCACCTCTTCAACTGTAATAACTTACTGGAAGAGACCTGAAAGAGAAAAATATAACTTACTAGAAAACCCCTCAAGAGCATACTAGAAGAAAACTTGCGACAAAGGAAGAGGTGGCACGAAGAGATAGTTGGGGAAGTTTCCGGTAAAGAAGTGAAAACCGATCATTACAGGGAAAATACTTATCTACTCAAGAGATTGTTCAATTCATATAGCATTATTATCGCATCGAAAACTAGCGAATGGTTGGACCATTTTTGGAAAACTCTTTCACCTTGTTGGATGTCGTGGCATGTGGAGCCTCCACCGGTCTGAGAGAAGAAAAGGAGTCTGATTTTATTAGAGAGAGTCAACCAAACCTTCTTAAGTTTGGATTTGAAAATACAGTCTAGGCGGGAAAACTCTCCAAACTGAATGGACCTTTATACTGTTGGGCCTAAACAAGATCATGACATCATATTATGATCTTATAAAAGACAAATCAATTTTTACAAAAACACCTGGAATATAGGCTTTGAAAATTTTCAGCCAATCCTACTGATCCCACTTCTACCAAAAAAACACAATCCACCGTAGAATCCGGATTCTATAAACATCGTTTCAGCTCTTCATCTAAACTGCACTTGAAAGTGTTGAGCATGCTAATCATCTCATCCATCCTACAAAAAGAAAAGTCACCCATGGTGAACTTTTGAACGCAACCATTCACATCTATCAAACTATAGCCAGCTTCCTTTTTCAGGCCACTGTCCTTGAGCATCTTCCTTGCTTTGGCTACATCGACCCACATTTTATCAGAAGCATACAAGCTCGAGAGCAAAACATACGGCGATGTGGTAGCAGGTTGAAGGTTTAGGAGCCTACTAGCAACCCGTTCCCCCATAACAACATCCCTGCGTAAGCGACAAGCTGACAGTAGGCAACCTAAAATAACAGGATTTTCCCCCAAAATGTACTTCTCCACGTACTCTTCGGCTTCCACCAACTGCCCTGCCCGACCTAATAAATCAATGAGGCAGGAAACATGATCCACAGCAGGAGGGACTGAATATACAGTGTCCATAGAGTTAAACAAGTCTTTGCCCGCATCCACAAGTCCAACATGATTGCAGGCAGTCAAAAGCCCCAGAAATGTAATAGAATCGGGTTTAACCCCAGCATCCTTCATGCACTTGAACATTTCTAGAGCTCTTTCTCCTAGTCCATTATTAGCATATCCAACAATGATGGAATTCCATGACATGGCATCGCCACCACCCATTTGAGAGAACACGGTAAATGCATATTCAACACAACCACACTTAGCATACATGTTAACAAGGGAGTTCACAATACCAGCATCCCAATCGAGCCTTGTTCTCAATAAATGAGCATGAATCTGCTTGCCATGCCGCATAGAAGCTAAGCCTGCAGATGCAGAAAGAACACTCGCATAACTGTATTTGTCTGGGCTCACAGAAACCTTCTCTTCCATTTCCCTGAAGATGCCCAATGCCTTTACATGTTCACCACAATGAGTAAACGAAGCAATCATTGTATTCCAAGAAATGACATCCTTTTGTACAATCAATCTAAATACCTTCTCAGCTGCTTCTATCATACTGAACTTAGTATACATAGTAATCAATACATTTCCGACTACAGCAACAGAATCAAGTATGAGCTTAATCGTTTGGCAGTGTAGTTGCATTCCCCTCCACTCATCAACTGGATCAAAGCAAGTTCCCACGACCCCCATGAAAGTAAAGCAGTCAGGAACCAGACCTTCTTGACACATAACTTTAAACATTTCAAACCCCTTTTCTGATTGCTTATTTTCAACCAACCCAGTAATCAAAGAATTATATGATACAGAACAAAGCATAGATGCTTCACTAAAAACTGATATGGCATCACTGCATTCACCAAGTTTCATATACATGGATATCATAGAGTTTGAAACAAAGGAAATAGACGAACACCCGGACTTCATGGACAGAGCATGAGTTTGTTGCCCAAGTCTCCACACTCGGAGGCTGGCACAAGAATTCAGAACACTAGCAAACGTAAACTCATTGGGAAGCACTTCTTCTCTCATTTTAATAAAAAGATTAACTGCCGCTATAGGATTCCCCGCTTGGTCATTCCCAGAGATCAAGGCTGACCAGGTGACAATATTTCTTTCAGGCATTTGATCCAAAAGTTTCTGTGCAAGACTGAGCTTGCCACACTTAGCATACATATTAAGTATATGATTAGAGTTAATAACACAGAGCCTGCCTGCCTTGAGAGCAACTGCATGAAGTGAAGTTCCATACTGAAGTGTTCTTGCTTTAGTGCACTGACATAATAGCGAACCAAGATTTTCTCGAAACATTCAATACTCATCTAAGAGACGAAGCCTTGAGCTTCTTATGGCATGCCACTAAACTGCAGAAACACATGAAAACAGTTTCTCAGTAACCATTAGATTCTCCTTAACCACAGCATAATTCTTACGTTCCATTAGTGAGAAATAGTGTGCATTAGCAGGCTAAAATTACTGACCACATTCAGCCAAAGAAGAACTACAATATTGATCATCAAACTATACGAACCCTGTAATATTCTACAACTAGCATTTGAGATATCTAAACAGGCTAACAGAAGCCATATCATAATTTAAGCTAACGCCAGAGAATCTTCAATGTTGTATCAAAAAAAAAAAACACTCAGCAGATAACAAACATACAACAACTAAGCTTTTACTCCACTAAGTGGGGTCGGAAATATGGATCATATATATCATTCTCGTGTTCGGTTAGGACACGATAGATTAATTTATACTATCCTTCTGTACTGTCTCTTCCCCGTTAACTTATTTTAGTGGTTCTCTTTATTCTAAACTTCTTACTATGTTATTCTTCATTTTTTCATCCATGTGTTCTAGTTAACAAGCAAGTGTGAGTAAAGTTTCCATGCAAACAAAAGATTTTTAAGAACTTGTAACTCTAAGACACAGTAAATGAAACGAAGCAAAAGATGCTTTGGGAAATAACATGAAAACAACATAAATGCAAAGACAGCACAAACCAGAGAATATTACCCTCAAAAAGATTCTGTGCTCCAAGAGCGGGGGAACTAAGCTTTCTGTAACTATGTAAATTTCTCTATGAATTTCGCTGATAGGCAGAAACAGTAAATATACATCTGCGTAAAATCAAAAATCGCAAATTCAGCGTACCAATAGCCTTCCACGAGAAACTGGCATAGGCTACGGCGAGAGGAGATAATCAAAGCACGGGACTCAACGAAAACTTCGCCGGATAAACGACGTCGAGGGAACAGCGACAGGGAAGGAATTGGAACATCTAGGGTGGGTTTTCCTTGTGACCCGAGTATTCTGTTTTTACCCAATTTAACTCACTTTATTCAGATGATCTGTTTTCACTAAGATTACGTAAAACTAAGTTACAAATATGACTAGTATTAAAAAATACCACCACTTGATTATGTTATAACATCATCCATTGAAATAGTTGAGAACGCCTTCTGAAAAACTCCCACCTACGGCCATCGAAAGCAAAATCACACTTGCCAGATGAGAAATCATAGCGAGAACCATCAATACGATCTCAAATGCACTCCATCCATTGGAATAGTTGGTGATGCTCTCTGAAAAACACCCAACTAGTGCCATCGAACCACCACCGAATCCAAAATCACTACAATCGCACTTTCATGGATCACCTACGGGCTGAGAATTCACAGGTGTGACCACCAATACAATCCTACTAACGCTAGGTAATCCCTAGCATGAATTTGCTCTAAAATTCACCATCCCTAGCAAGAAATTGCTTTAAAATTCACAATTGTTACTAGGGGTCTAACTGGAACTTCCGACATCTTTGTTATAGATAGGGTGGATTAATGGTACATAAATGGGCTAGACAGTAGGTCCAGGGTCCATCCTACACAGGGCTATACAAAGTACCCATAATAAGAGAGCCGCCAACATTACCCATCAGTGTCACTTCATGCGCGATGCATGCTATCTGCACGGGAAAGCATGCATCATGACCACACAAATAGATGTCATTTAGCTCATGATCAAAAGAGTGTGGCCCATAATATACATGTGTAGCCACCACGACGGCCATGCTAAAAACGCCATGCATGGTAGGTAACATCCTAACAATGTAGCCTATAAGTAGGCGAATGACTAAGGAATGAAGGTAAGTGAGATCTAGTAAAGAAGATTACATTCAATAACTCCATACTAACTTAAGCATCAGAGTTTCTACCCTCGAATCTCGGAGACTCTTGCAAGAAACACGCATCTGAAACTATATGCTGGTTGGAGCTATCACCATCATTTAGCGGGAACACACCACAACAGTGGTGCCGACTGTGGGAACTTTTTTTCAGTCTTCATTGTTCTCTTTAAGTTATGGTGTCAAGAACCATAAAGAAAACAATAAACCAGAGAATATGGCAGAGCCAACTCCATCGTTAACAAGCCCATTGGTCAAAAGACTGGGATCTATTACTGTTGAAGAAGTTCGAGAATCTAGAGACGACACAGAAGCACAATATCCTCCTCAAGAAGATAAAGAAAAGTTGGCCTTTGAAACTTTTCTTGAAGCAAATAAGAAGCAACTTTACATGCAGTTCATCAATACAAATAGGGAATCAAAGAACGAGCACATCCCCGCCCATGAATCAATGAAGGAGCAGATAACGGAAAGATAGAGCACCTTGAAAACAAAGAGGAAACCAGGAGTTGCAACATCGAAGATGAGGCAGAGCACTTTCTCTGGTAGAAGAGCTGCAAAATTTGGCAATGCAAAAAGGTTTCAAGCTACCCACCCAGCTCAAAGCTTACAACATAATGACAGATCCAAAGGAGTTCATGCACTTCTACAAGACCAACATGAGGTTTCCCGATGCACCTATCCAATTGGTATGTAATGCCTTTTTTTTATCTTCCTAGTAGGATGAATATAGTTGGGTACGAAAACTTAACCAAGCGAAGCATTCGAACCTATGCCTAACTTGCAGATCATTTCATTGGCAGATTATATCAAAAACATAAGTTAGAAAGGAAGACATTTCGAAATCATCTTTCCAAACACATAGTAGGAATTTCGAATTCCTAGTCATAACCACTTGGGCCTGCCCATGTGGCCAAAGCTCTGTGCCCTTCCAAGTGCAACCCGAATTCAAGTCCCCCCTAGAGTTGCATTATTATAGCTTCAGTCATGTGGACTTCCAGTCCTACACACCAAGTTGGTGAAGGCTGCAGGGGGGAGGGGGGGGGGGGGGAAGAGCTCACCCCACTTTGTTCAATGAGCCATATGAGGAGTCTCACCCCTTTATGTGAGCTAAAATGAATGAAGTGTGATTGTCATTTTTCCCCTAATCGTGCCATTTGTATTAACTAATGCTCCTAATACTTTTTAATCATTAATAAATTATATATTCAAGCCTCATCTTAGGAGATTTTTTTTAGTGTTTTTAAATGATATATTGCTCTATAGAAATTCATATAATGATCATGTCTAAAACAAGTATTAGATCTTATGAGACAACATTATCTCTCTGCGAAGCTATCAAGGCGTTTATCTTCCCAACATAAGGTGGAATATTTAGGCCATATCATCACTAAAATAGGTGTAGATATGGATCCTAAGAATATCGCTTGCATCCAACGCTGGCCTATTCCTAAGACTATTAAGGAACTAAGGTTTTTTTTAAGGTTTAATAGGATATTACGGGAGGTTTATCAAGGCATATGGATCAGTTTGCATGCCATTACATGGTCTTCTAAGGAGTAAGGAATGATGCCTTAAAATGGACTGAGAATGCTATTATAACTTTTCAAAACTCGAAGAAGATAACCATATCAGCACCAGTTCTTAAGCAACCTGAGTTTGATAAGGTTTTGCCATAGAAACAAATGTTTTTGACACTAGGATAATATTTTTTTTATGCAATATCAACATCCTATAGCCTAGTTAAGAGTAATCACTTCAACACAACCATCTTGGATGCATTGAATTTCAGAAAGCTACAAGCATGATGATCATGCTTAGGAACACATTATACAGGCTATCTTGACCCATGGGGCTTCCATTGAATTCCATTAGTGTTCTACAGAAGAATAGTAGGATATGTATTGGTTCAATAAATGAGATCATAAACACCATCCTAAGTGTCTTGCATGCTTCTGCCCTTGGTGGACATTCTGGACAAACTACCACAAAGACAAGGATAGAATCCTTATGCTACTGGCCTAATATGAGGGAAGAAATCATTTCATATGCCAAGGGTTGTTCAACATGTTAAAAGAACAAACATGCAATTATTTATCCAACTGGATTACTGCAACCACTTCACATTCCTTCTAGAGCTAGGTCACAAGTCTTCATGAATTTCATAGATAAGTTGCCAAAGTCTCTGGGATGTGACACTATTATAGTGGTGGTTGACGGGTTAACAAAATATGCTCATTTCATTCCTTTGTCGCATCCTTTTACAGCCCATTAGGTTTTCACTATCTATCTAGAAGAAGTGTATGGACTCCATGGCCTGCTTGATTCTATAACCAATGATAGAGAAAAAATCTCCACTAGTCAGTTTTGGAAGGAAATCTTTACAAAGCTAGGAGTTAAACTACAGTTTACTAGTTCCTACCATCCGGAAACTGATGGTCAAATTGAGAGAACAAATCAGATCTTTGAGACTTAAGGTGTTTTTGTGGTGAGAAATCAAATTCTTCGAAGGAATTGATTGGCATAACTAAGTGGTGGTACAACATTTCTCACCAAACAAGCATCAACATGATTCCTTATGAGGCTATGGAGTTAAACCACAAAACTTGCTTTTAGGTGACTTTTCAGATGTTATTATTCTAGCCACTCAAAATCTGATAGAGAGAGTTAATCATGCTACTTCTCCAAGATCACCTTAAAAAGACACATGAAAAAATGATGAACATTGCTAATCAGAAAAGAACTGAAAGAAACTTTCAAGTGGGAGATTTAATTTAATTAAAGCTACAAAAATACAAGCAAGGTTCTTTGACTTAGAAGATCCACATGAAGCTATCCCCCAAATACTTTAGACCTTATATGATTATACAAAAGATAGCTTATTAGTTGCATTTACAAGTAACTTCGTTCTTAAGCAGCATCATGGTCCTCCATAGTTAACTATCACACACATTCCAATCCATGAACAAGAAGATTTACTACCCTTATCACCAGCAAAGATCCTTCACAGAAGAATCATCAACTCGGGATCACATCAAGGTGTTATGTGGTTAATTTTAGTGGCAAAACATTCCCATCAAAGAAGCATTTTGGGTAAATAGCCAATTCATCATTAACCAATTTCCCAACTTTCAACATTAAATTCTTCCAGCTTGTCTTCCAGCTTGAGGACAAGTTGTATTTCAAGAGTAGGGGTTTTCCATATAGCCCAACTAGCCAAGGGCAATTGAGGAAATTATTCCCTTGTTGGAAAACTCCAGCTCTAAACGTTTAAGGTGATGGCTAACAGGTGAATGAGGGAATTGTTACTAACTCGCCTCCAACTCGGCGCATAAAAATGATCAATGAGAGGTCAATTAACCTGAGGCAGAGGGCGTTCAATGTGATCAAATTTAAAGATTTATTTTCTACTCATGTTCCTACTACTATGCTACCTAAGGGGTAAATAGTGGCAAGGCCGTTTTTGTCCACATAGATGCAAGATATCTAAAAGTCAACTACACACAGCCACGTCCAGGTTGTCAATCTGTGTGGGTGTTAGGAAAAGCTAATATTACAAAACAGGTTTTTTTTTGGGGGGGGTTAAATAACAGCTACGAGTATGCGATATCAGAGAATAAACTATAAATATATCACTTGGGGAATATTTTCTTAGCATGATTGGTGAAATGTTTCGATCCTCGATCCAATCACATTCAATATATATGAGCATATTCTAATGCTTATGACACGTGGTGTGGTCAATGGTCAGCACTTCTCCATACTTGCACGTAGGGTGCACTTGTAATCTTCCATCGTGTCATGGGTCACCCTCTGAGGGGGTTAACCATGCGGCCTATCCATGCTAGAGTGTCACAACTACTGCCTGATTTCCCACGTACGTTGCACTCAGCTTGGTTACTCTCAGCACACCAAGCCTTTAGAGGGATGTGGTCGAGTATGCAGCGAAAATACACACACGAGTTTGGATTAGGAGCAAGGCTTCGTACACACAAGCCAACAATGCAATACAAGGCCCGACAACTGGAGAGCAAATACTTGTTTTCAATATATTGCAAAAAGGTAACCAAATGTAGGTAGCTCAGTACTCCACATATATGTTATACAAACGTTCTCACGAGGACCGCAACACGATTGTTGCATGCTTGTGGGCATGGGGTTGTGTTGAGGTTGGGTGATAAGCCCCACCCCGTAACATTCTCCCCCACTCAATTTGGCAAACGTCCCCGAAGCCATCAATTCTCCAAGGTGCTTCGCTACCCACATTTTTCTTGTACACTTCTGCCTTAAGAAAGGGGTTGATTCAATTGCTGGCGCTGGTGTACTCTGGTTTAGCCGTGGTCCCCGGCTTCTCTTCCGTACCAGTTTGAGCTGGCTTGATTTTATAGCACCCACTTCTTGATTAATGATCGAAGGAATTTCCAACTCTGGATGCAGTCCAGTACGCATCATCATCCGTCCACATTTCCACCTCTTGCCTTGTGGAACAACAAGGGGTTGCTGATGTGCGTCTTTCCTCGTCGAGCTCTACAAGGTTTAGCTTACTTGAACGGCTCAAAACAGGAAGTTTGATGGGGTGTGCTAGCCGGCAGATACATCTTTGGAATCCAGATCTTCTTGGCAACCGAAAAACGCTTCCTACCCTCCTTGCTCAACAAATCTTTGTCCCTTGCAGCTAGGGAGTGACCCACAACATGCTCAGTCTTCATACTTGCTTCACAAAGCTCCTTGGATCCACCGGGTAAACCCATTACTGGTGTAGACCCTTCTGACCCTTCATTTCCGTTCTCCCCACCGGGATTTGTTGAACTGCGGTCCTCATCTTGTCTTATGCACATAATGAGCTGCAAAGCCGAGAGTTTATCCCTGGGTGATCTCTTTGCAACCTCTTTAACTGGGCACACATTAGTGCATAAGACGTAAAGGCAGTTTCCATATGGGTATACGACAATCCGTGCATCTCTCAGAAAATCTATGCCGAGGACTAAACTGAAGTCATCCATTTTAACGACATTGAAATCCACTGTGGCTTTCATAGTGCCAACCTGGATCGAGCATTGCCTCGCAACACCTAGTACCGGTTGAGCTATACTATTAACGGCCTTCATTCTGCCCACAACTTTCTCCAACGTGAGCCCCAATCTTGATGCCTCTGATTCAGAGACATACACATAGCTAGCTCCCATATCGACCATCGCTCGGATGGGTTTTACATTCACGTGCAAGTCCATATGCATCAATGCTCCATTCGTCAGTGACACTGGTTTCACACGGACAATCTCAGGTTCCTCAAGCTTAGGTGCGGCATTTCCCGCTTTGCTTGACCAATTCGTAGCTCTCGTTGATCGTATTGCAACAACCACCCGGTCAATCCCAGGCTCCGTTAATGGATTCAACCACCCTGGCTATATTGATCCCACCATTACACCACATATTCAATGCCCTCATAGAGCACGGTTCTTCATATTTTAGCCCAGACTCCTCAGCTGAATACTCCTGAACTACCTCGCTCAGTGCCTCCCTGATTTGTCTCAAGTCCTGGAGCAACATAGCAGTGATCCTTTGCTTTATTGGACAATCAACAAGGGCATGATTCCCTTTGCACGGCCCACACACAAGTCACGCCTTCCCGATTTGCCTATCCTTCCTTGGTTTGGACCCAACTGAACTAGCCGCACTGGCACTGGGGCTTTCCCCATTCCTTCCCTCACCCGAATTGGGCCTGTAGCTACCTCTTCCGCTTGGACTGCGTCTAAAGTTACCCTCCACCTTTGGAGAGCTCGCACCCACACCACTGTCCACCTTGGCAACAATAGAACCATTCACCTCGCTATCAACTCTTTGCAATCCTCCACCATTACAGTCCTCCAGACTTTCGACGAACGCCACCGTTGAGTTATAGTTAGTGCAACGAGCTCTCCTTAGCTTGAGTCTAGCCCACAGGTTCAATCCATGGCTGAAGTCATGTAGTTTATACTCCTTCGGATGGTCAGGAAAGTCAAGCATACAAGCCTGAAAGCCGACCCGTACCCCATAATACTGCCGGTTTGCGCCAAGGTTCTTAGTCTCGACAATGCTTGTTTCTTCACGTTAGTGGGCATGAACTGTTGCTTCACCTTGAGCTTCAATTCATCCCAAGTGTCGATGTCCAGGAAACTTGCCTTTATCTCTGCATCTTGGGATCGCCACCACACTATAGCAGAGCCCTCCAGGAACATCATGGCAACAATGACTTTCCCAGCTTCTGAATCCGTCCCGGTCGCTTTAAAGTATTGATCCAACCTGTATAAGAAGTTATAAAGCTCTCTCGCGCTACATGCCCTACCATATTTCTTATGCCCAAGGACTTTATGCTTGTGCACAGCACAGACACCACTGCCACCGCCCCCACATTAGAAAAAGTTAGCCACAGTTTGCATAAGTACGCGCACGTCTCCACCAAGTTGTTCGATGACGCCTCCCAACTCAGCGACGCCCAACTTGCAAGATGCCAAAGCTTCCCTCAGCTCATCGATCTTCTCATCCTGACGTGCAACCTTCGTGTTGGCCACCTCGATGTCTCTACTGATAATGGCAACATCTGATTCTATCTGATCCACTCGGTCAACTAGGCTCTCGGACCCTTGTGCTTCACCAAAGAGAGCCCTCTCAATCTTCTCCAACCGATCCATCTTCTTCGACATAGTGACGGTCTTTCACTATGCGCTTAAGGACTGCTTGAGCTCTGATTCCAACTGTCACGGGTCACCCTCTGAGGGGGTTAACCATGAAGCCTAGCTGTGCTAGAGTGTCATGACTACCACCTCATTTTTCACATACGTCACACTCAGCTTAGTTGCTCTCAGCACACCAATCCTTTAGAGGGACGTGGTCGAGTATGCAGTTAAAATACACACACGAGTTTAGATTAGGAGCAAGGCTTCACACACACAAGCCAACAATGCAATACAAGGTCCGACAACTGGGGAGAAAATGCTCATTTTGAATATATTGCAAAAAGGTAACCGGATCTGGGTAGCTTACTACTCCACATATATGATGTACAAACGTTCTTACAAGTACTGGGTATATAAACAAAAGAAGGTCAAAGGAAACAAGACACATAGGCCTGGACCTTAAGCAAAGAAACTAAGCTAATCTACTACTAGCACTATTACAAGCAAAGGAGAAGACTTCTGGGACAAGGAGCTTAGGACATGTCTTCTCGGGTCGTGACTCAACACTTAGTGTGCTGGCCTAGCGGGCGACCAGGCATTGCGCACACGAGCGCTGGGCACGAACGGCTCGGGAGTTATGCATATTGCATTGCAGGCGCAGAGGGGGACATCATTGGTCGTGAGCGGTTAGGCGATCGGCACTGGATGACCCAGAGATATGTGTGTCGCGGTTTAGGGAGACCAGATCACAGGCACATGTTGAGCTGCACGGGAGTGCATCACGGTTGTGGCGTGCTTGCGTGCATGGGGTCGCGTTGAGGTTGGGTGATAAGCCCCACCTCGTAACACCTTGGCACCGCTTCTGTAACTAGGGGAGTACAACAACAACCCTACCGTTGTGCATTCTTAGGCCCACAAAGGCAAAGGAAGTAGGCACCTTATCGATGGCTCTAGGGTTGCAAATATGCTAACCCTAGTTTTCTACCAAACGCTATCTCTACCTGTAACCTGCAGACTAACTCGCCAGCTAGACTAGTGTGTTGTCATCGTAACGGTAACTCGGAAAAGACTTACGCGCAGACACCCATATGGACGCAGACCCCCCTTCAATATGAATGTAGACTACGGTCTGTGCCAATCTTAGAGTGATATCATGCAATTGATAAGAATATGAAGAACAAGCTAACATAATATCGTAAACACATATAATTAGGTAGATCTAAAGAATCTCCTAAAACATACACCAAATCATGAATACGAATATAGTCCCCAAGTAAATTAACTGCTCTCTAAGCATTGAACCCAATTATTTCATTGGATTCAATGCCCTTGGGTATAACCAAGAAGAAAAGAAATTAAAGTAAAGAGAAAGGTTATTCGCTGTCTCTCTTTAAAATGCTCTCCAAGAATAGAAAGTGATCTAAAATGTAGCCAAACTTCAACCCTAGTGTACACATGCTTATATTTATAGTAGTAGGGAAATGAGCCTTGAAAAAGGCCCAAAATAAGCAAAAAAAACCCAAGCAGCCGCAAAAGGCACGAGGTCTCGTGTGGCGTGGTTGTGTCGAGCGTTGCTGACATGGGCCGTGCAGCTTGGCACCGCCGTGCTGGGTGGCTCTGGCATGGGTCGTGCAGGCCACCCTAGGCATGGGCCGTGCCGGTTGACATGGACCGTCGCTGGGGCTCGGTCCTTAGCCTTCTGATTATGCATGCTCGGGTTATTTGGCGCGGGCCGTCAACTAGGAGTGGTGTCTAGGCCAGTTGAACGGCACAGATCATCGGCTAGGAGTCAATTTATGAGCAAAACAATAGCACATGCCATGTGGAACGTCACACCCCGTTGGCTTGTCTTTGCCTCTTGAGTTGACACATGGGCCATTTTAAGGGAAACAACTTGCATCCATACCTAGCTGATTTAGGATGTTGCACGACACGGCCATGTTGAGGCTTGATGCTCGTGCCAAAGGAGACTAGCACGGGCCTTGTTGGGTGAGGGTCGTGCCAAGGGCTACTGGCACGCGTCGTGCTAAACGATAGCCTCGTGCCAAGGGCAAAATCCATTTAAGAAAAAGATTAAGGACTCTAATTATAAACTGAATTTAGAAAAAGTAATTTTATAATGTTTAAATTATTAATCTCTAGCATATGTTGATGGATCTGACATTTCCTACCACCCGCATGTATTATTGATGCACGAGTTTCCCCAAAATCTTGTGGATTATGCAAAATCCATTTAAGCATTTTGATGAAGTTTTGCGCCATGTCTATTGAACACGTCAGGGAATCTATATGGATCACCCAAAAGTTGTTGCCTAGTGATTGCTCATGCATCTGTAGCTCTACACCATTGTTTTGCAAGTCTGGTGATTGCTCCTGCATCTGTGGCTTCGTATCATCATTTTGTGTTAATGCTAAAATTTGTCATTGGACTGGCCTGCAGTTGGCTGTCTAGGGTCTGTTGGGGCTGCGTTGGAAGCTCTAATGTGGCCTCTGTTCGGGCCTCATTCCGACATGATTCCGGCATAGATGGGTACCTGTAAAAGAACACGGGTCACTTAGGGTGTCCAAATCAGATGTGGTAATATGAGTGTGGAGAGGTTGGAGCTACAGTAACACGGAAGTTGTAGTCACTTACCCTAAAATGAGAGCTTCCCCTTCACTTTATAAATGTAGGGTTTCTTCTTGGCTTGGGTTGGATGCTGAGCCTTTGGGCCTGGTAAACAGGTATATGGGCTTTGGGCCCATCATCATTCTAAACAAACTATCTCCTTGTTGGCAATATAATTATTACCAAGTAGCCATCCTATCAAAATATTGACATGTCGGGAAAAATTACATCAAAGAAAAATACAGAACAATTCATGCCAAGAGGAGCTATATAAATCAATGAAAGAGAGAAATCTACAAAATAGAGAGCAATTCATCCATCAGCTTTTGCCTACATAATAAAGACTGAGAATCTGAGAGTACATGTACCTTATCGAGGAGTTCTTGAAGCTGTAATCTATAGGACTGAATTCGACGCTCCTAATAGCCTGAAAGGACCCTAATGTAGAACATTGCTTTTCTCCCAAAATCTAATAGCTTTCTCATTTTTTATGATAATTGTATTGCAATCTTTGAATTCCACTGCTTCACAAATTGAATTCGAATATAGCAATCAGAATGCTCTAAATTTAACTGCAAGTATACATTCAAATATCAATCACAGCCAGCAAACATAAAGACCAAAATTTATTTTCCCACAGGAGCAGCATTTCCAAAATTATTAATCAATCAAAGCCAACAAAACATGAAAACACCCCACAAGAAAAAAAGAAAAGAAAATAACTATAAGGAAATAGCCTGCTGATCCTTAATTGACAAAATGGATGAAATTAGTCTTTCCATAAATATTACTCCGCCCGTTCAACGTGAAGAGTCCTATTTCTATAACTAAACTAGACATAGAAACAAGACTTTTCATGTGGAACGAAGAATTGTCCCTGCAACTATTATTACCACTACTCCTATCATGAGTTTCAACAAATGTCCCTGCAACTGATGTGTCCATTTTAGACGCATTATTTAGTAGTATTTAGGATCACTTTTGTGCTCTTTTATTATCGAGAGCTTGTGTTTTACCTTGAAATTCACTTAGGAGAGGCAAAAGCAACTTTGTACTCTTTTACCTCTTCTAAGTGGATTTTGTGTGACAAGGGAAGAACACGGAAGCAACGAAGACCGGAAGACATTGAAGACTATACTTTCGAAGACTTTTGGATACTCACTTCGAAGACATGAAGACCGGAGGCCGTTAAGACCATTTTTGGAGCCGTTGAAGACTTGAAGATTGAGAGGGATGGCTATGAAGAAGACAAAGAAACAATGCAAAACTCTGGCTCCCGTCGCGACCCCGTCGCGACACTATCGCGAGTCGCGACCAACACCGTCGCGAGTCGCGATGAACTCGTCGCGAGTCGCGACCAACGGGCGGCCAGAAATCAACTTTATCTTCTTTGCACTATAAATACTACTCTCTTTCCTCCTCTTCTCCAGTTTTGTTCAGCCCGTTTATCTCTGGGTTTTAGGGCTCCAAAACCCTAGATTTTCTTCTTCTTTCTTTGTAGCTTTTAGTTCTTTGTTATGGGTTTTGTTTACCTAGGTTAGTTTTGTACTTGGGAGCAAAGGATTGAAGCTTCCATTATCTATGTAGCAAGAACTCATTTCTATCTATCTATTTGATGTTTTTGCTATTGTGCTTTTATTGTGCTTTGAATGTTAATTGTTGATTCTATTAATGTTGTTGAGAGCTTGATGATATGAAATGCTTGGAAGGATTGCTAGCTAGGGTTTGGGGGATTTGGGTTAATTTCCCCCCTGTTCTTGTTAGTAATATGAGAGTATGAATTAGAGCTTTTGATTGTGTTAGTGTGTTGACAATGTGCTAGACGAATGTGATTGATGTTGAATTCTTCGTCATGTTCGTTTGTGTAGCAGACGAGAAGAGTTATATGCTCGTGGTCTATGAGTGGTCGCTCTTGACTAATCTCGTGTAATTGCATGAATTGGTTTAATGCTTAGTCACGGTGTAGTGGTCATAAGCATTGCCAAGCTTGTTGGTCCTTCGTGCTAAATGCCACCAATGACACCTTGAGTCGTGGTCGCGACTCGGGAGTCATTGGTGAGGTTTGACGAGAGATGTCAAACTCACTCTCGCAAACTACGAACTAAGAAGGATAGGAGTTTAGTCTCCACGACAAGTAGTTGAAGTATTGAATAGATGATTTAAATTCATTCTTGAAGCATTTGTTATTTGGCGTTCATGTATTCTTGACGGTGTGTTTCACTGCATGTGTACCATGAGTTGTTTGAGCATAGGTAGTGCTTGTGTGGTTGAATTGTTTAGGTGTAGGAACGTGACGAATTCCGTAGCGCCTTTGCATGAAGATCTATGAGCATGAACTTAGAACTCCTTGTGATGTGTGTGTTGTGGTACTTGCTAGATGGGTGTGTGAGTGTTGGGTCCTGAATGCTATATGATGGAATGTGTGAATGATTCGATGAACTACATTAGATGTGGAAGTGGATATCCGTTGCCCCCAAGGCATTTTATCTTTGTAGTTTAAAACCCCTTTTCTTTAGTTTTGTTTGATGATTAGCATAGTCACTTGACCTTGCTAGTTATCGTGTCTTTTTATCTTTGTTAACTTAGGAAACCAACCAACCAACCCCCCCCCCCTTTTACTTGCTTTTAAGTGTGTGTAAATATAGTTACTCCTAGCCTAGTATCAACCATTTGTGTGCTTAGACGCTTAGGAAGATCCCTCTTCTCATTGGACGACCCCGATTTGCCACAATCTACCTAGTTGTAGAAAGTAAGCATTTAGGGCTTATAAATTATCTTTTGCACGGTGGGCGCGACGACCGCCCGCCCGTCAAAATGGCGCCGTTGCCGGGGAAGAGGCGTTTATTCTTAAGTATTTAGGTGTATTTGGTTGTGTATTAGCTAGTTGTTTTTATTTTCCACTACTTGGTGGTTGTTTTTGTTTGGAGTAGGTATTGCTTGAGTTCTTGGTGATTTATTTTATCGAGAATCCTTGCACTATGATTCCGAACTTTTGAAAAGAAAAAAAAAATTTTAATGGAGCGTCTCACCTTGAGGGAACTCATGATGAGAAGAGAGGCTCAACAAGCAAGGTTTTGTAGGATGTGTCATTCCGACCATCCTACCGAATCTTGCCCTTTGTTGTGGGAACAGCACGATGACCAAGAAAGAACCCTTGGTTTCCAAAACCATGGGTACTATGAAGAGTGCTATCAAGAGGTAGGAGATATTGGTTTTCAAGGGCAAGAAGCTCATGAATGCTATCCATACCACAACTCTTACAATCCGGAATGGAGTGGTAGTCCGGATTTGTGGTATGAGAATGAGCCGGAAAACCAATATTACGAGCAACCTAGTTGGCCATCACCACCCTATACCATACCCCAAAACCAAGCCCAACAAGGAAGTTCAAGTTTGACACGTGAGGATGTCTTAAATACCATAGCAAACTTGAACTCCTTTACTAATGAGGAGCCGGATACCCAGCTCTCCTCTAGTGTTGAGGCCATTGAGGGGCATGTGAGGACATATTAGAGGTATTGGCCCGAATGGAAGCTCGTGATTCTGAAAATACACCATCCCAACTTGAACTCGATGATTCGGTGAGTGAGGTCACCAATAAAAATGATTTTGAGTTTGAAAGGGATGAGGAGTTGGTTGTAGAGGATAGAAAAATGGAGGAAGAGGTGATAGTGCTACATCCATTAGCATCGTCACCCCTTCTCCCACCTAGTGAAACAACTCTAATATTTTCGGAATTTTTGAGGGAAACGAGAGAGGAGCCAAAAGACTATCCCAAGCTCCCTAACCACTTAATTCCCTTTGAACCATCTCCACCTCCACAAGACTTTCCTCTTGAAAGTTTTGTGCCCCCACCTCTCTTATTTTGGATGCTCATGGTGAAGAGCTTCAAGCCTTCACCATACGGATAACATTAGGGTCGTGCCGACGACCTTAAAAATACGGAGCTTCGTCGTGCCGACGACGTTAAATAAATTCGGCATTTCTTTTAGTTTTTGTTTCTTTTAGTTTTTGTTTCTTAGTTTTTTGTTGTTTTGTTTTGTTCTTTTTATGGCTTGTTTTTCTGTGATTTTGTAGCAAAGTGAAGTGCATTGCAATGAAGGAGATGAAGGAACGAGATCAATGAACGAGGGAAGAAAGCTTGGACAGTTGGTAAGCAAAAGAAAAATTTTAAGCCTGGGATACCCTGCCGTCGCGAGTCGCGATGGGCTTCGTCACGAGTCGCGACGAACAGGGGAGCAAAATTCACTCCCAGCGCCAACTTTCCGCGAGTCGCGATGACTTCGCGAGGCTCGTCGCGAGTCGCGACACACTTCGTCACGAGTCGCGACGAGCTCAGAAAATTTTGAGCTCTCGGACTCACCTTTCCGCGAGTCGCGATGACTTCGCGAGGCTCGTCGTGAGTCGCGACACACTTCGTCGCGAGTCGCGACGAGCTCAGAAAATTTTGAGCTCCCGGACTCACCTTTCCGCGAGTCGCGATGACTTCGCGAGGCTCGTCGCGAGTTGCGACACACTTCGTCGCGAGTTGCGACGAGCTCAGAAAATTTTGAGCTCTCGGACTCACCTTTCCGCGAGTCGCGATGACTTCGCGAGGCTCGTCGCGAGTCGCGACGAACCTCGTCGCGAGTCGGGACGTGCTCAGTAACTGTTGAAAATGTTTTGAGCCCGGATTTCAAATTTCCAAGCTTCCAAGTTTCCAAATGATTTTAAACATTGCATGATCCCACCTTCTTCTCCACCCAATACTCCCAAGAACCACCACATACTCACTCATTCCTCCACCATCCTACACATGTTGACATATGAACATCCTTGCATCTTTATAGTACATTTGTTGATTGTAGTATGCCGACTACATCATTGTGATCGTAAGTGCATATCCTATAATGATGCTTGTATACATGTCAATATATGTTGGATATTTTTCATGATTATTCTTATAGTGTTGGTTGAGTGTGATTTGGTTGTTCTTTGAAAATACTATGGTTATTAACTCTTGATGCTAAACCTAGTATTACATATCCTTATGTACTTGTGAGTTTAATGTGTTCTTCGTGGTGTTAGTCTTGATCAAACGGCGCCATGGAGACAATGCTTTTCTCGAGGGGTGAGTTCTTCTACGGCATTTTTGCTCCCCCTTCCGGTTCCGAAACCAATTTCGGGACCATACAAGTGCTTGGATTGCGCCATATCACCGGTGAATTGCGGAGACACGGGTGTCACTCTATCCCCTTACCTTGATTTTTATTGTTCTTGCCTTACATGTTTATATTGAGGGCAATCCAATGTTTTAAGTGTGGGGAGGGGTTAGAGGACTCATATGCATGCTAGATTGTTTTGGAATGTTTTTTGCTACTTTTCATTGGAAAAACATGAGAAAAAAAAATATAGAAAAACAAAAAGAAAAAGAAAATAGAAAAAGAAAAAGAAAAAAAAAGAAAAAAAAGAAAAAAAAAAGAAAAAGAAAACCCGCTAAGTTGAAAACCCGAGAGGGCAACTTAGGCAACATTGGGGGCCCGGATAGGTCGAAAACCCTTAAAGGGCAGCCTAGGCAAAAATGAGAGGCTAAAATGTGCGGAAAAAGGTGAGATGTGAGCTAAAGAAACATGATGTGTGGCTAGGATGAAAACTCGAAAGAGCTCCTAGGCAAAATGAGAGAAAATGAGAGAAATTGAAAAATGCTATGATTTCACTCATTTGCCGGCGTTGGAGTCATAAGGTTGCGGTTGTCACACGGATGGATCGGGTAGCTCAACATCTATAGACCTCTTGGGATTGGGTAGCTTAGTGGGTTAGGAAACGAAGTGTGGTTATGAAATTTCTTATCTCTTTCTACTTCGTTTTTGGTTGATATATTGGCATTAGGTGAAGCATGTGTTTAAAACTTCCTCTATGGTTTTAGCTTCATTTTGTGTCATTGGATTATGGGAACATCAATTCTGGGCTGTGAAATATTTTTATGGGTAGTGAATTGATAAGTGGTAGGTTTGGTTACATTTAGGATTGGGGATGTGTGTGTAACAAAAAAATTCTCATGTGAGCTTTTATTTTGGGATTTTTGATATTGAGAGTTTTTGTGAGGCTTTGATTGGGGGATTAGTTTAGGTTTTGGATATATCATTTCCTCCGTGTGCTTGGTTCTTTTCTTACTCGAGGGCGAGTAAGGTTTAAGTGTGGGGAGGTTTGATATGTCCATTTTGTGTGGTTATTTTAGGGGTTTTAGGATGTGGATATGCCATTTCCTCCGTATGCTTGAATCTTTTCTTACTCGAGGGCGAGTAAGGTTTAAGTGTGGGGAGGTTTGATGTGTCCATTTTAGACGCATTATTTAGTAGTATTTAGGATCACTTTTGTGCTCTTTTATTATCGAGAGCTTGTGTTTTACCTTGAAATTCACTTAGGAGAGGCAAAAGCAACTTTGTACTCTTTTACCTCTTCTAAGTGGATTTTGTGTGACAAGGGAAGAACACGGAAGCAACGAAGACCGGAAGACATTGAAGACTATACTTTCGAAGACTTTTGGATACTCACTTCGAAGACATGAAGACCGAAGGCCGTTGAAGACCATTTTTGGAGCCGTTGAAGACTTGAAGATTGAGAGGGATGGCTATGAAGAAGACAAAGAAACAATGCAAAACTCTGGCTCCCGTCACGACCCCGTCGCGACACCATTGCGAGTCGCGACCAACACCGTCGCGAGTCGCAACGAACTCGTCGCGAGTCGCGACCAACGGGCGGCCAAAAATCAACTTTATCTTCTTTGCACTATAAATACTACTCTCTTTCCTCCTCTTCTCCAGTTTTGTTCAGCCCATTTTTCTCTGGGTTTTAGGGCTCCAAAACCCTAGATTTTCTTCTTCTTTCTTTGTAGCTTTTAGTTCTTTGTTATGGGTTTTGTTTACCTAGGTTAGTTTTGTACTTGGGAGCAAAGGATTGAAGCTTCCATTATCTATGTAGCAAGAACTCATTTCTATCTATCTATTTGATGTTTTTGCTATTGTGCTTTTATTGTGCTTTGAATGTTAATTGTTGATTCTATTAATGTTGTTGAGAGCTTGATGATATGAAATGCTTGGAAGGATTGCTAGCTAGGGTTTGGGGGATTTGGGTTAATTTCCCCCCTGTTCTTGTTAGTAATGTGAGAGTATGAATTAGAGCTTTTGATTGTGTTAGTGTGTTGACAATGTGCTAGACGAATGTGATTGATGTTGAATTCTTCGTCATGTTCGTTTGTGTAGCAGACGAGAAGAGTTATATGCTCGTGGTCAATGAGTGGTCGCTCTTGACTAATCTCGTGTAATTGCATGAATTGGTTTAATGCTTAGTCACGGTGTAGTGGTCATAAGCATTGCCAAGCTTGTTGGTCCTTCGTACTAAATGCCACCAATGACACCTTGAGTCGTGGTCGCGACTCGGGAGTCATTGGTGAGGTTTGACGAGAGATGTCGAACTCACTCTCGCAAACTACGAACTAAGAAGGATAGGAGTTTAGTCTCCACGACAAGTAGTTGAAGTATTGAATAGATGATTTAAATTCATTCTTGAATTTGTTATTTGGCGTTCATGTATTCTTGACGGTGTGTTTCACTGCATGTGTACCATGAGTTGTTTGAGCATAGGTAGTGCTTGTGTGGTTTAATTGTTTAGGTGTAGGAACATGACGAATTCCGTAGCGCCTTTGCATGAAGATCTATGAGCATGAACTTAGAACTCCTTGTGATGTGTGTGTTGTGGTACTTGCTAGATGGGTGTGTGAGTGTTGGGTCCTGAATGCTATATGATGGAATGTGTGAATGATTCGATGAACTACATTAGATGTGGAAGTGGATATCCGTTGCCCCCAAGGCATTTTTTCTTTGTAGGTTAAAACCCCTTTTCTTTAGTTTTGTTTGATGATTAGCATAGTCACTTGACCTTGCTAGTTATCGTGTCTTTTTATCTTTGTTAACTTAGGAAACCAACCAACCAACCCCCCCCCCCCTTTTACTTGCTTTTAAGTGTGTGTTAATATAGTTACTCCTAGCCTAGTATCAACCATTTGTGTGCTTAGACGCTTAGGAAGATCCCTCTTCTCATTGGACGACCCCGATTTGCCACAATCTACCTAGTTGTAGAAAGTAAGCATTTAGGGCTTATAAATTATCTTTTGCACGGCGGGCGCGACGACCGCCCGCCCGTCAGCAACTATTATTATCTTACTGATAAATACATTGCTTATAAGTAGCTCTAGTTAGTTAATAAACCAATACAAAATGCCAGAGATGGCTGCGAACATCATTTTCTTCGGTTTTAACAGCTTCTCCTGATCAAGTGATTAGTCATTATCCCATCTTAAGGTCCGCATTAGGGATGTGTATAATAGTCACTCCTCAGTATATACGAGTATTTGCTGTGTGAGTAACAGAAAAGCTCCTTCTAACACTAAGGTTGAGGTAGGTGCAGAGCAATGGGGTTAATCTCAATCTCTGGGTCCAAAATTAAGTTCTGAACTGCGGAGACAAATAAAAATGGTTTCCTCAGTTACCATTAGATTCTCCTTAACCAAAGATAACTCTTATGCTCCAGTAGTGAGAAATGATGTGCATTACCAGGTTAAATTCACTAACCACATTTAAAAAGGCTATAATAATGGATATAATGGATATATTCTACAAGCATTCAAGATCTCACAAAGTGCTATTAGCAGCCGCATCATAGCTTAAGGTAAGAACATAGAATCTTTGAGGTTGTTTCAGAAATCAAACATTCGGGAGATAACAAACATACAATAACTAAGCTTTTATTCCCACTGTTTGGGGTGATCGCTAAACTGCCGCAGTCCCTTTTTAATTCTTTTCAGGTTGTTAATTTGTTTTAGCTGCTCTCTTTAACCTAAATGTTTAACCGGGCCCCCAAATGGTCTTCCACGTACATGTCCAAACTGTGTTAGCTCTCATTATTCAACACCACTATTGGTATTCTATCTAGCCTAGCACGTCCACCAATCCACCTAAAAATCATCATTTCATCCCCCTGACACCCGGGGAATAAAAATGGAAGAGGAAGGACAACCATCAACTCCCAGCTAGAGCTGTCAATCCCTGACCCGAATTGAAAATTTGACACGGATCGAAACGATCGATTCAACTCGAAAACGAATTTAACCCGTGAGATATCAACCCGAACATAAGCCGACACAACCGAACTCAACCCGAAACCCGATTATAACCCGAGAAAGATCGACCCAACCCAACATGACTAAGTTCAACCCGAAACCCGATTCCGACCTGAGAGATATCAACACGAACCCAAACCCGACACGAACAGACTTAACCCGAACCCGAACCCGACACGAACAGGCTTAACCCGAACCCGAACCCAACACGACCAGGCTTAACCCGAACCCGAACCCGACACGACCAGGCTTAACCCGAACTCGAACCCGACACGACCAGACTTAAACCGCACCCAAACCCGACACGATCAGACTCAACCCGAAACTCAATCTAAACCTGAACACTATTCAACTTGGCTCACAATCAACCTGAACAATATTCAACCCGATAAATCAACAAAATAACCCTATAAAACTATAAGCGACACTATAGATAAGATTTAGGGTTATTTTCATGCGTTCTATTATATACTTTTGGATCGCTTTTTTACATCCTAAAATTATCATATTGGGTTGCTTTTTGCATCCTAAAATTAACATATTGAGATGTTTTTTTGCATCCTAAGTTAACATATTGGGTTGCTTTTTGCATCTTAAAATTAACATATTAGAACGATTTTTTGCATCCTACAATTAACATATTGGGATGCTTTTTGTGATTTAAAATTATTTATGAGGGTGCTTTTATGTATACTGAATTTAATTAATGGGTCGCTTTGTTATGACTTATGATGTATAATTGTATACTGGATCTTCTTTTTTGCATTCTGAATTGAACATATTAATCCTTTTTTTTGTAATTTAGAATTGTATATTGGATCGCTTTTTTGAACAGGTAAGAACTGACAATAGGACGCATATCTGCAATGATGCGCGAACCACATAAGTATAGTTATTGAAAAACTAACAGTTCAAATATATTCGCCCTTATGAACATTAGGAACCGATAATTGTACAAATGTAGTTAACCAAAATAAAAAAATAATATATGTAAAAGATACATCAGATATATCACCCCTTCATATTAACCAAATATAGTTACTTTGGAACTCATAAATGTCTAATGAACAATCAGTAATTAACTAAACCTGGAAACAAAAAATAAGGAAACATGAGCCTATCAAAGAATTCAAATGCTGTGTCGCATAGCAAAGAATTGTAGAACCCTTTATCACCGCAGATCTCATTAATGACCTCCAATAGCCCACAATTTCACCTACAAAAACAAGATAGAAAAATTATAGTCGACAACAAATTAATAATGACTAATTTTAGTAGTTTAATATGAAGCTCTCAGATCCAGTAATTAACCATAAGGAAAATTTCCTAGGTTTATTACAAGAATGATCATCATAGAGTTCTTGGTTGACAATTTGCAAACATAGAAGCCATCACCAGCAAATACAATATGGGCATCACTCCACAGCGGAAAAGTCACCATCACATGTAAGGGCAATAACTTCAAATAATTTGCAAATGACAACGTATTAGTAATCTTTGCACAAGAGACCTACCAAAACCACCCACCATTAGTTGTCACTATGCAGAAAAGTCATCACCAGCAAATACAATATGGGCAACTTCAAAATGAAGTCACCATCACATGTAAGGGCAATGACTTCAAATAAATTGTAAATGACAACATAGATCAAGATTCAAGAAGACTCATTTTCAAGCTCATTCCCTATTTTGAGAACATTCTCTTCGATTTCCTCATATACATGCAGCCAATTTTGAGTTGTAACCAAAATTTCCACATTCTTTGGTAAGAGAGCAGATCTGTATTTGTTCAAAGTACGTGCTCCCATGCTAAAAGCTGACTCGGAAGCAACAGAAGTAATTGGGATAGTCAAAGCATCTCTAGCCAAAACAACAAGCACGTGATAACTAACAAGTTGACTTTGCCAATATTTAAGGACATCATAATCATCATGATCAACATCAACAGGTTTAGGCTCAAGTGGAGTTAACAAAAAACGCTCAATTTCAGATTGAGTGGTCATTGTTGCGGCTGAACTATTTTGAAATTCCTGGTAGCAACAACAAAAAGTTAATTAAGTACATGGTACAAAACCTAAACATGGACAAATAATTCACAAGGAAAAACTTATACCTGTAGTATGTTAGCCTTTTTAAAGGGTCGAAAAGAACTTATCGCTGCATTTGTTGCAGAAGTAGATGAAACTTGACGAGAAGAATTAGAAGTGGATGATAGAGATGAATAATAATCATACAAATCCTTTAAAGCTAGCCTAACCTGATTTACCTTTAATTGACACTCTGAGTCAACATAGAGATGACTATACATAGAAGCAACAAATTGTAACTTGTAACGAGGGTCAAGAACAACAGCAACAGAAAGAATTACAAAATAACTATCCCAATAAGATTGAAATTTATCAAGCATGGATTTAGCCATTTCATTAAGTTTTGGATCCAAGTGCCCTCGCATTAAATTTTCTTCAATCATGATTATGTTCAAAAAATACTGATTAGCAGTAGGGTATGAGGAGCCAGAAAATAAATTAGTTATAAAAGAAAAAGGTTCAAGAAACTCACAAATACTTCCAATAGTTTCTCATTCCTCCTCATCCAATCTATCCACAACATTCATATTTCGGACAACAAAATAGTTTAATGGTTCCTTGGCTTGTAAAGCTTTCGAAAGTATTGAAAATGTAGAATTCCATCGAGTCGACACATCAAGCATTAATTTACATGAAAAATTAGACCCAACTTCAGCCACAGCTCGTTCAAATGATGTAATCCTAGAATCCGACCCATCAATAAATTTCACAATATTACGTAGTTTACAAACACTAGAATCAACACACTTCAAACCAGATTGAACAATAAGATTCAGCACATGAGCACAACAACGAATATGAAAAAATTTTCCACCACAAGGTAGAGGTGTCATATTATTCAATTCAGTTTTCAAAGAGTTGACCATATTATCCATACACCGGGCATTGTCTAGTGTCATAGATAGAACTTTTCCTTCAAGTTTCCATTCTTTTAATAAATCAAGCACAAAATTTTTAATATTGGCAGCACAATGAGGAGGCTCAAAATATCTAAAATTCAGTATTTTAGACCTAAGAATCCAATCTTTATCAACATAATGAGCGGTGAGTGTGAGATAACCACGACTAGTGCAAGCAGTCCATAAATCACATGTAAAACTAATCCTACCGGGAACATCAGTAGTCAAAGTCTTAAGCAACTCGCATTTGATCTTTTGGTGTTCTGAAATACAATACTTAAGCATCGTATTACGAGACACATGTATCACATTGGGGTTCAAATAGGTAAGCATTTTCCTAAGGTGCTCATGCTCAACTATTCTCAATGGATATGCATGACAAATAATGGCACGTGCAAATAATTCACAATAGATTTTTTGATCAAATGCAGCTGAATTTGAACACCCTTTTTCAGTTAATGAAGCTTTACCTTTGCAAACCTGTATATGCTTTCTTGGATTTCCAGTACCATCTTTACCTTCAGCGGGGTATGTCATACAGCATAACTTACAACGAGCACGCAACTGAGTTGCCCCATCTTTAACTTCTTTATAAAAATTATAGTGGGCCCATACCTCTGAACGCTTTAGTAAAATCTTTCGATCACCGTCATCAACTGGTATTTCCTCCAGAACATTGTTACCTACCTGGGAATTTAAGTCCACGAAACTTTCAGCATTAACTTCAAAAGATCTAGAAGTTTCATCCATCACCACCTGCATAAAAAGATTCAGTAACATTCTGCAAACAACATAAACTTATCACATACTTATCTGACCTAGGGCAACAGTAAACAGCATGAACAATACCTAATAAACATGTCTCTAAATTTTTTTAATAAGCAAACAGATCCAAGCCAGGTAATACACATGCAATAAATAAACAGATCCTAACATAAACAGGAAGCACACAGTTCTGAGCAAGCTAATGAACAAGCCATTTTTTTTAAAACCAAACAGGAAAGAGCAAACAAGAAAAGAAGCTTCGGACAACTGTACAATCAGAATAAATATGATCAACTAAAACAATCATCCAACAAGAGCAATAGCACAAAGCAAAAAAGAAAAGAAAAGAGAGGGAGAGCAGAGACGAGAACAGAGGGAGAGCAGAACCACAATTGCAACAGGATCCAACAAAACCCTACAAATGAAACTTCTACATCAACCAAAATTTCAGACCTGATGAGTAGCCAAAAAATAGACAATAATATTTTTAGAAATCCCAACAGTACATGAGTAACACATTCAGTAAACAGGGCAACACCAAACTCCATAACTGCAACTCATACAGACTAATCACAGACTTATCTGACCTAGGGCAACAGCAAACATCATGAACAAGACCTGATATAAATGTCTCTAAATTTTTTTAATAAGCAAACAGATCCAAGCCAGGTAATACACATGCAATAAATAAATAGATCCTAACATAAACAGGCAGCACACAGTTCTGAGCAAGCTAATGAACAAGCCATTTTTTTTTGAAACCAAACAGGAAAGAGCAAACAAGAAAAGAAGCTTCGGACAACTGTACAATCAGAATAAATATGATCAACTAAAACAATCATCCAACAAGAGCAATAGCACAAAGCAAAAAAGAAAAGAAAAGAGAGGGAGAGCAGAGACGATAACAGAGGGAGAGCAGAACCACAATTGCAACAGGATCCAACAAAACCCTAATAACATTACATCTACATCAACCAAAATTTCAGACCTGATAAAGTAGCCAAAAAATAGACAATAATATTTTTAGAACAAACAAGAAAAGAAGCTTCGAAAAATCATAATAACACAGAGCAAAAAAAGAAAAGAGAGGGAGAGCGATTACAGATACGAGAAGAGAGGGAGAGCAGAGACGGGATAGAAAGCGAGGAAGAGCAGAGGGAGAGCAGAGGGAGAGCAGAGGGAGTTCGAGCAGAGACGAAGGAGAGCAGAGACGAAGGAGAGCAGAGTGAGAGCAGAGGGAGAGCAGAGGGAGATAGGGTTTCAGGGAGTTCGAGAGAGAATGAAATAGGGTTTCAGGGAGAGACTCTCGAAAGCTTTTATACTATGGGCCTAAAGAATTAACGCCACAGATTAACCCTAGTTGAAATCAACGGCTGAGATTATTTTGCTCTAATTTATTCTTCTTTTCTCATTTGTTACTTACCTTTTCACCTAATTTAATTTCTTTTATTTTTTTATTTGTTTTCTAATTAATTCAGCTTTTTTCCTTTCTTTTTTCTAAATTTATTTAAGTTTTGTTATGAATTCTCAATCATAAATTTATTTAATTAATGATATGCTAAACTGTAAAAATTGAAATAAAGTACTGTAAAAACTGTAAAAATTTCACAAATATTTTATTTGTAAAATATCAACTAATGATTAATTAATTAGTGCCAAACTAGTTATAAATAGAAATGTTTATAAAAAAAGGTATAAAGGATAATCAGTGTAGATATAAATGCAATTATTCAAAACAAAATCAACTTCTCATGTAAGAATGCAGCTACATGATTAAGAATGCTAATTAGAATCGTAACATATATACCTTATTATATCATTGCATTATTGCATTACAAATTTACAATCATAACATCTAGTTCAAAGGAAAATCATATATATACCTTATATGTACTTATAACCGGAAAATAACCGTATATATTACTATTAAATATATTTTTCACTTATTAAGACAACAGTAGTCATAAAAAATTACATTAGTTATTATTATATGTGAATGTAATAATCATTAGACATATGTACAAATGTAAAAGACAATTGATGTACATAAACCATTTTATGAGTTATTGCAAAAATTCATAATTAAATGATTATTTTAAATTAGATATTAAATTTAAATTAGTGTCTATACAAATGAAACTTATGCTTTGTTAGATAAATATATAGTTATGTGAAAAATTTCATATATATATATATAACCAAGTGTTGATTTGTGATTTCTGTTAGTTATACACAATCTATATAATTATATAGGATACAGTTTAGTGTGTAAAACTCATTAACAATGTAACTATAAAAAGTCTACTAACATTAATATGGAACTAAATAAACTTGGTTATATGTTAGGCTAATAAATTGGTTGGACATATTTATGAGAATAAAGTGAGATTTATGTTTATTAAAAATCTACAAATATAATTACATAAATTCATCTCGTTATAAATTTTAGCGCGCAAGGTTAAGTTTAAAATGCAAAATTACGATTAAGTTTATAAAGTCAATGAATAATATTAAGATAGAGAGAGGTGTTTAATAATAATCGTGATTTTGAGTAATTAATATAGAAGATCGACTAAATATTGATTTTAATAAATTGTAAATAAAAATTACATATTACAATAAACATAACCCAATAATTTTGTAACTATAAGAATGTGAATCAACCTAAATTTAGTCAAGTAGTATAATGACTTGATCCAAAATATACCCAAATCTATTATGAAACATTGAAATTTAATAAACTGACATGACCTAACTTTTCCAATTTTCCAACTTTTCCTTTAATTATTATTACATTTTTTGGTTGATTCCATTATGAATCTGTCTCTTGAAAGACGGTATTTCCATAAGTCATGGAAATGTTATGGTTTAAAATGCAAATTAGAAGAAATGGAGATAAAATTTTTGGGTTGAATGAATCGGGCTATAAAATTTCTAACTACTACACGTTGCATAATAAAATTTGAATATTGCAACTAAGACCTTTTACTTTGTATTATTATAATTAAACTCTGTCTTTCCATAAGCTTATGGAATAATGGAAAGATGGTATTTTCCAAGATTTTGTCATTTATTATTACATTATTTAATTTGAGGAGTATGTTGTGACTGGGGATTATTTTTGCCATTGACTTGGAAAATACAATGGGGGTGTATAGGGTAGCATCATTTTCGAGCGGATTTTAATTTGGAGTTACGAGTCAAATTTTTATATTTTGCAAGTTACAAGTTACAACGAAACAATACCTGATAATAGTGCAGCTGTAACAATAATATTATTGAAATATAACCTAAATCAACCCAAATTTTAATCAGGTGACATAAAACCCGATCTAAAATGAACCGACCCAAAATATATCTAAATTCAATGTGAAACATTATAAAAATAATTGACATCATCAGATCCGAACAAAACTCCAGTACAAAAAATGACACGACAATAACCCGATCCAATCCAACCCGACAATATTCTGACCCGACCCGATCTAATCCGAGTATAAAAATTACACGACACTAACCCGACCCGATATTTACTCAACCCGACACTAATCCAGCCCGATATTAACTCAACCCGACACGACCCAATCCGAGAAAAAAACTGACACGTTTTCAACCCGACACGATAAGTACCAAATCCAACCCGACACGACACGATAAATGAAATCAACACGATTCAACCCGACATGTTTCAACACGACACGTTTCCAACCCGATACGATAAATGAAATTAATACGATCCAACCCGACACATTTCAACACGACACGTTTCCAACCCGATACGATAAATGAAATTAATACGATCCAATCCGACATATTTCAACCCGACACGTTTCAAACCCGATACGAATGTGACACAATAACCCAAATTGACACCACTACTCCCAACACAAGCAAGGGTCAGTTAAGTTCCTTACAAACAAAAAACTTACAACTAGTAAATGTATGAAAAGATGCTTTAGGAAATAACATGGAAACAACAAACATACATAGGCAGGACAAGCCACAGAATATTCTCTGCTCCAAGAACAGGGAAATATATGTGCCCCACATTTAAAATAAGGGTAAAAATATACATCTGGGTTAATCAAGAATCACAAATTCAGCGTACCGACAGTCTTCCAGGGCTACGGCGAAGCACTGGACTGAAGGCTTGGCTGGATAAACGACGACGCAGAAATACCGATAGGGAAGATTGGGCAAAGCAAAATCCCGTTTCGTTAGAGTAAACTTTAATTGTCACGTAATATTTATTAATACCTATTATTAAATTTAATCTTCAACTAGGAGTCGGAGGTGAACGTTGATATTACATGGCTAAAAATATAAGTGACCCCGTCGAAGGCCGCAATTTGCCAAATCAGCCACAAAAAAAAAACAAAATTGCCTTATTTAATTTTTTTATTGGGGTAGATACTTTAGTGTTTTGATGTAGTTTTGTTTGGAAAAATTCCCAAATTCACGTTTACCATAATTTTGTACACCACTAACAATAAACCAAACTACATTGGAAAACGAAATGACAAAATTAATTTTAAACATTGATTTATTTTTATATATAAAATAAGGCAAAGTCTTGGGAAAGACCGTCTTTCCATAGGCTTATGGAAAGACATGGTTTAATTCGAATAATAAAAGGTAAAAGGTTTTAGTTGCAACATTAAAAACTTAGTATGCAACATGTAGTAGTTATAAAATTTATAACCCGGTTCATGCAACTCAAAAATTTTATCTTAATTTCTTCTAATTTACACTTTAAACCTTGGTCTTTCCATGACTTATGGAAAGACCGTCTTTCAAGAGACGCACTCAAATAATAAAACAATAATTTAAAGAGATTTAATAATATTTCAATATATGTGGTAATATATATATATATATATATAAATTTATACTCAAAAAATTATAAGTATTAGTCTATTAACATTAGAATTCAATTTTTTTTCAAATTCTAAAAAGTAACTATGAATTTATAGGTTATAAAATAATTGAATGATGTATTTTAATAATGATGAAAAATCCACATGTTAAGTGCTAAATATATTCATTTATATTTAATAATATATAAATAATAATGATGCATATATTATAGATTGGCAAAATAAAAATTAATTTCAATTAATTTTCTTTTACTCTTTCTCCATAAAAGTAAAATTGAGACATAAATTAGAAAGTTTCTTAACTCATTGTCTATTTAATAATTAGTTAATTTAATTAGAATAACAAATTAATTTCTAGAATATAATCAATTTTATTTTAAACATGAACTAAAAATAAGTTAGTGCCGATTAATGTTATACTTGAGTTCATAAAAACTATTTTATTGAATCAATATAATTATTTATTCTCCATCATTACTCTTGTCAAATAATTAGATGCATCCAAAATATAATTAATTGTATGAATATAATATTTGTTGAGATCAAATATAATATTAAAATATAATTTTAATATTATATATATACACGTCACATAATAATTGGGAGTTTGTAGCATATTCACGTTACATAATAATTATTCATTTGAAGTTTGTATTGGAGAATGATTTCAAATGAGACCCACAGTCGAAACATTTAATATTACGTCACACTGAAGGTGAATCGATGTTCCAATCAGATTCTACCATTTGTACTCGTTAAATAAGGAAAACCCTCCATGCATTGGAGATGCTCTAACCCTCACATCTCTATTTGCACCCTCACATTTTACATACTCCCTCTATTTCTCTAACATTGGCTTATGATAACGTATGGGCTGAAAACCCAACAACCCAACTAAAGGTTACGGGCCCAAGGCTAACAACGGGCAAAACGTGCACTGATGGGAAGGCTGGTACGGTTGCTGTCCCATCAGCCACCAAATGCATATATCAAAGGAATAATTAGGCAATTGAGGTAAGATTACACAATCTTAATACTACATACTCTAGACTTCTCTTACACGGATGGCTGACCGGAGCAACGGAGCAGGCACAGCCAAGCGCCTGCCTGCCTGACCTTAGCCTGTCTATTTTGTACGTACCGACAAGGGCTAGACCGGGGGAAATCACGGAGAGGACACAACAAATACTGGCATTAATAGTGGCGCCGCCTATGGAGATCGCGTAATTTTTTTTGCATCCACGCAGCTCAAACAACATGGAGGCACAACCGGTGAGAAACCCGCTCAACCAGGTGGTTATGGAGGACGAGACGCATTTGGAAGATGGCTCCACCCCGATACTAATGCCGACGGGAGAGAGACACCATCTTTGCACCTCAACGGGGCTCGCAAATAACTCGGAGGTATTTCAGCCTCTTATGGAATCTTAGAATGAGGTGATGAGAAGGTTGAAGGAGATGGAGAACCGCCAGAACTGAGAACCAAGGCGGAGAGTCGCGGGCTTGCAGCCAACCAAACTGTTTCCAGATGAGGAAGGAGACAGCGAGGCACCGAACCAGTAGGGGAAAGGCTCGAAGACAACCCGGGGTAGAGCCAACTCTGGGAGGAAGGTACAAGTTGGGGAAGGGGAGGCTGCAGTTGACCGTGAGTGGAGAGAATGTTATGTGCCACCGCCAAGGATGGAAGAGCGTGCGAGGCGCCCGTCAGAGGACTAGAACAGGAAGCAAGGTCGGAGAGCAGAGGCTCGCCCTTCACCCAGTGGATTCAAAAATTCACGAAAGACCCAAAGCTGAAGATACCATCGAACTTGGGGCAATACAACAATGAGGTAGACCTGGAGGACCACCTGCACACATTTTGCACCAACATGGCTGCCTTTGCGATACCGTAAGCCATCTGGTGCAAGGTGTTTGCAACCACCCTGATAACAACAGCCAGGGTGTGTTCAAGAACCTGGAGAATGAAACGATTGACAGTTTCAGTCAGTTGGACTAGAAGTTTCTAGCGCACTTCATGCAGAGAAAAAATAATTCCAAAATACACATTCTGAGCTACTGGCCATCAGGTAGAAGCCAGCAGAGGCACTATCGGTGTACTGGGAGCGTTTCAATGACGAGGAAAATCAAGTGGAGGAGAGGAGCAGCCAGTACCCCATCGACACATTCATAAATGGCTTTAGGCATGAGCTGTTGCTGAGGGACTGCACCCTAGACCCACCAGGGATGATTGACGAGCTGATGAAAAGAGTTGGGAACTTTAACAGGGTAGACCTAGACGACAAGAGGAGAAAGGAAATGCAGAGCAATCATGGGCATCAGAGGAGTGATGCAGATGGGAATGGAAAAGCGAAAAAGGTTGAACGCGCCAATGGGAGCGCCCAGCAGGTTTAAAAAATTGGAGAGGGTTTTTACGCCGCTCATTAAGATGCCCAAGGAAATCTTTGCCATGTACGCATGGGAGGGTACACTAGAAGCGCCGCCAAAGATGAGAAAGACCCTGATAAGAGGAACAAGTCCCAGTTTTGTGATTACCACGATGAGCATGGCCATGACACGAATGAATGCATCCACCAGAAGCACAAAATAGAAGAATGTGTACAAAGTGGTAATCTGGAACACTTGGAGAAGAGTGCCATGGATCATAACAAAGCCACCTACCAGAGTAAGAATAAGCATGGGGCAGAACAGAGCAAGGAACCCCGACAGGGAGCAAAGGCAGGATAAAGGAAAGGAGGTAGGCCAGGCTAAGACAGTGGAAGAAAGAAGCAAAAGGCGGAGGGAAAGATCCCCAACAGAATACATCAGGGTACAAACAGTAATAGATATATACACCATCATAGGCGGAAGTGCTGGAGGAAGGACAGAATCCAGGCGAAATGCATGATGCAGGCAAAATCGCAGCCGATGCCGTCAGATTGGAAATTGGGCACGTACAAAGCAATAACGTTCGACGCCAACGATCCAGTGCCGGACAGGCCGGTGGGCGGCGACGTGGTGGTGATAATGGTGAGAGTGATGGACAAGAAGATTCACCGAGTGTATGTAGATAGCAGAAGCTCAGCAGAAATCATGTACTGGAACTTCTTAGAGAAGCTAGACGAGAACACAGGGAGGAAATTTGAGCCAACAGAGACCCCGCTAGTGGATTTTGTAAACAGGACAATATAGCTTGAAGGAACCATACTACTCCCGGTAATGGTGAGGGAAGGAGATAAGAGCTAGACCATAGATATGGAGTTCATAATTGTGAAAGCGAATAGCCCGTGCAACCTGATATTGGGCTGGCCGGCGTTGGCACTACTGAAAGGTATGTTGTCGACCCTGCACTTACTCCTGAAATTCCCAACCAGAGAAGGGATAGCTGTGGTTTGGGGAGATCAACAGAAGGCTAGGGATGCCACATAGTGGCTCTCAGTAAATGCAAGCGAGAAGACGAGAACGACAGTCAAAAGAGATAGGCTAACGAGGCAATGCCTGTCAGCATGATCATGAGTATAGGAAGAAGCAATGTGTCAGAGCTAGGAGTTGAGGTAAAGGTTGTACAGTTGAGCCGATGCTAGTCTGTACAGGTGGGAACATTGCTCCCCCTTAGGTGAAAGACACTGGTAAAGGTGTTAAGAGACAACAGTCAAGCTTTCGCCTGGAGACCAGAGGATATGATCGGAACCCCAAGGAAATTGGTTGCATTGAGTTGAAGGTTTATCCAGCCTAGAAGCCCGTCAAGTAGAAGAGAAGGATGGTGTGCAAGGAAAGGAATGAAGTTGTAAACAAGGAGGTCAATAAGCTAGTTTTGACAGAGATCCTGCAAGAAGTTCCCTACCCAACTTGGCTCGCTAACCCGGTGCTAGTAAAGAAGGCAAATGTCAGCTGGACGATGTGCATGGACTACACGGACCTGAACAATGTCTGCCCATTGATCGCTACCCGCTACCGATCATCAACCAAAAGGTAGACGCTCTTACCAACTACTCAATTAAATTCTTTCTTGATTCATATAAGGGATATCACTAGATCCCCATGCTAGAGAGTGATGTACCAAAAACCTGCCTTTATAACTGAAAAGGGAGCCTTTGGTTACCGAATGATGCCTTTCGGCCTGAGAAATGTCGGAGCCATGTACCAAAGAATGGTGGAAAAAATTTTCCAGAGCAGATCGGAAGAAATCTAAAAGTGTATGGGGATGACATGGTCATAAAGAGCATCCGTACAAAACCTTTGTGGAGGATGTCGGAGAGACCCTGGTGCAGTTCAGGGAGATGGGGATGAAGCTGAACCTGGCCAAATGTTAGTTTGGAGTGGGAGCAGGGAAGTTCCTAGGGTACATGGTGTCAAATGAAAGGTTGAAAGAAAATCCCAAGAAAGTAAAGGAGGTTTTAGAAGTGAAGGCGCCGAAAATGGTAAAGGAGGTCCAGAGCCTGAACGGGAAACTAGCAGCCATGAACCGCTTCATGTCTCGGGCAGCAGAAAAAGCACTTCCTTTCTTCAAAACTCTGAAGGGATGAGTGGACATAAATGGGGCAATACATTGGGGGGAACTAGAAGAGAAGGACTTCGATGAACTGAAGGTCTACCTGAAGGCTCTCTCCACCTTGACTAGTCTAAAGAAGGGGAAGGCCCTATACCTATATGTGGTGGCAAGCAAGGAGGCAATCAGTGGTGTGTTAGTCATGGAGGAATATAAAATACAAAGGTCGGTGTACTTTGTAAGCCGGGCTCTGCAGGGTTCAGAGCGCAAATACTCAGGTCAGGAGAAGCTCTCCCTAGCTCTGGTTCAGTTAGCGAGGAGGCTAAGACAATACTTTCAGGCACACCCTATGACAGTGTTAACCAACCAACCGCTAAAGGCAATACTCACCAGGCTGGAGGCTTCAGGAAGGTTGATAAAGTGGACAGGGGAGCTAGGAGAGCACACCATTGAATATGCTCCAAGAAAGGCTATGAAGGGGTAGATCATGGTAGACTTCCTTGCGGAAGTTCCCAAAGAAGAAAAGGAAAAATCAATGAAAGAAAAGCAAGGCTCGATCCAGCCCACCGAGGCAAACATGCTGACAGGGCCTGATGTCTGGAAGTTGTATGTAGATGGGGCCTCAAGAGTAGAAGAAGCCGACACGGGTATGGTAATATCATATCTGGAAGGAGTGGAAGCAACCTATGCCTTACGCTTCAAGTTTCCAGCATTCAATAATGAGGCAGGGTATGAGGAACTGATAGCAGACATGGAGATAGCCAGGAAACTGAGGGCAAAGAAATTACAAGCCCATGGAGACTCCATGTTGGTGGCTAATTAATACAATGAGCATACGCTGCCAAAGTACCGACAATGATGAAATACAGAGACGAGGTTAGGAGCTTGGCGGCTGAGTTTGAGGAGTTTGACATAACTAGAGTGCCGAGATCGCAAAATGCAGGAGTGGACGCGCACAACAAACTGGCATCCTCAGCACACGTGCACTTAAATAAGTTGATGCTGGTGTAGGAGCTGGCTAGCAAGACGATTGACGTGGATCAGGTAGCAGTGATACAGGATGAGGCAGTTAACTGGAAAATGCATTTCCAAAGGTACGTGGAACATGGAAGACTGCTGGTGAATGAGAAAGAGGTGATAACGGTAAAGAGAAAAATGCTCGAGTACGTCCCGAGAAGCGAGTTGATGTACAAAAGCTGTTACACAGAGCCATGGCTCAGATGTGCAGAGCCATGGCTCAGATGTGCAGAGCCATGGCTCAGATGTGCAGAGCCATGGCTCAGATGTGCAGAGCCATGGCTCAGATATGCAGAGCCAGAGCTGGAAAACACTGTCTTGAGAGAGATACACGAGGGGAGTTGTAGCAGCAATCAGGAGCCCAGGACAATTGCAATAAGGGCTTTGCGTGCAGGTTATTACTGGCCCACAATGAAAGCAAATGCAGAGAATATGGTAAAAGAATTCCAGACTCCCTGTAAAGCGGATGACCAGCATAAGATCACCATGGCCTTTCGCCAAATGGGAATTGATATTTTGGGACCATTCCCCGAGGCAGCAGAAAGAAAGAAATTTATGGTGGTCGCAATAGATTATTTCACTAAGTGGGTGGAGGCTGAGGCTGTAGAAAACATAACAGGGAAGAAAATCACAAACTCTGCTTGGAGGAGCATATTGTGCACATTCGGCATCCCACAAGTGATAGTGAGCGACAACGGAAAATAGTTTGCTCATGAGCCTTTCAAGTCTTAGTGTGCTAGCCTCAATATCAGTCAGTTGTTTACTTCTGTGGCCCATCCGCAAGCAGATGGGCAGACAGAGCTAACAAAAATAATAATTGTTCAAGGCTTTAAAAGGAGGTTGGGACAGGAAAAAGAAGAATGGGAGGAGGAATTAGTGAGTGTGTTGTGGGCATACAGGATAACGCCCAGGATAACCACGGGGGAATCTCCCTATAGGCTTTGTTTCAGGACTGAGGAAATCATCTCTCCAAAATCGCTATGCCCAGCAGGAGAGTAGTCAAACCCATGGGTCAGGACGAGAATGATGAGGTAATCAGGGAAAACCTGGAAGGACTGGATGAACTCAGAGACAAGGCGGCCCTGAAGGAGGCCGCGTACAAGTCATGGATGGAACAACATTATAACAGCAAATCCCTGCCCATGTCCTTGAACGTTGGAGACCTCGTGCTGTGAAGAAATAAAGTTAGCAGGGCCCAGGGGTAAAATAAGCTAGATGTAGAATGGGAAGGCCCATACAGGGTGATTGAAGTGCTGGGAAATGGAGCTTATAAGCTGGAAACACTGCACAGAAGGCTAATACCCCGCAAACGGAACGTTGTTCACCTAAAAAGGTGCTACACTTAAGTAATTATAAGTATGAAGATGTATTTGGCACCTACAGACATGCGAGACTTGATTCCTGAAAGGATTAAGTCTTTTGTAATCCCATAGAGGCATGATCCCAAGGAGATCCTTGTCTGCATTCTACTCTTTTTGCTGTTTTTGCGGATTCGGAATGCAGGAAGGAAAATGGCCGAAACAATCTGTTGGCTGACTCTGACCGAAGCTGCGACTACTGACTCTTTCAGCCAGTGAAGAAAGCAAGGAAAATGACCCTTGACCACAACCGGAGCCGGGGAATGATAAGCATGTCACAGGTTGAAGCTGTATCTGCTGGTTCCTACTGCCAGCGGAGCAGTCAAAGAAAATAAACCCTGGCCCTAACCATAGCCGGGGAACGAAGGGCCTTATTCTGGTCGTAGCCATAGTAGCTGGCCCCCGCAGCCAGCAGAGTAGGCAAAGAAAATGAACCCCCGACACAACCACTGCCGGGGAACGACATGCCCGACCCAGGCCAAAGTGCAACCCTGGCTCTAACAGCCTGGAGTTTGATGGGCAAGGTCGAACAAGCAAAGAAAAAAAACCCGACCACAACCACAATCCTGGCTCCAATGGCCAGCAAATTGCAGGCCGGGGACAGCGCAAGCAAAAACAAAAGGAATAACGTTTGCATGTCTCAATGAAGGAAGACAGATCGAACAAACAAAATCATCAAGTAAGAAATCCCAACAACGACTAAGCAGAAAATTGTCAACTAAGGAATCCCAACAATGATTGGGCAGAAAGGTCACAACGATCCTAAAAGGCAAAAGCAGGCATGAAGAGCATTGAAGAAGCAAACTCAAAAGGAATACCTTGCAAGTAAGACACAACTTCACAACAAAAAAACATGCAAGAAAGGAAGAAAAAACCAAATCAAAGAGAAACCTAAGAGCAAGCAAGTAAGAAAAAAATCACTCCATTTCAAATTTTTTTTTGCAAATCTATCAAAGGGGGGAAAGGGCACCCCATGCCAGTAGTTCAAATGGGGGAATAAGTGCACCCCAAAATGATCCAAAAGTAATGTAAAAATATATTTGTTCAAACCCCTTACAGGGTAATACAAACCAAAATAAATTAAAAGTTCAAAGATAGCTAATTATCATGGATTGGCGGTATCAACAACACCATCCTTGCCGGTAGTCTGGGCCTCCTCCTTGCCAGAAGCTTGGGCCAACATCTCCTCGGGACCGCCAGGACCAGAAAATTGATTAGGCTCACTGGTGGAGAGAGGATCAGGCTTAGGCTGCTCAGCGTTTGGATCCCAACGGTCAAGCTTGTTGAGGGTCATATCCGGATGCAAGCTGGAGAAGTAGCCAGTGAAACCATGCTCTCAGAAGGGAACAAAAACTCCACCAAAGCGGGCATGCAGCCGCTCCTCATCCTCAATCTCACTGTAAAGCTTGATACCCTCTATCATGGCTTGGCCCAACATCTCAGAAGCAATCTGACTCCTTACTACACGGGAGTACAGGCTCAAGAAGCCTCGAGTGAAAGCCCTATCACGAAAACCTTGTAGCCCAACAATCTCATATTTGGCCTAGCCCAGCGAGGCCTGTAGAGAGCCAGAGACTCCTTTCTCTAACTCTAGGTCCTTCTCCAGTTCCCCCGTCTTCTGTACCTTACGAGCCAGGTCAGCATTGGTCTGCTTCAGGGACACTATCCCATGCCAAAACTCCTCAACCTCATGATGCAGATTGTCGAGCTCCATCTGCATAGCCTTAGCAGAGCAAAGGACCTGACGTGACAAAGAGAGAACGCTCAGTGTGCGAGTCACAAAATGAAAGAAATAAAAGGGAAAAGAAATAAAAACCTAATAGCAAGTACCTCCAGGGCGGCCGAAACAGACCTGTCCGAGGCTGAGGAAGTAGATGATCCATCCACATTCAAGGCACGCTCCTCAAGCCAAGTGTTAAAATGATGGATCGAAACATCCTCAGAAATGAACTCAGCGCTGCGTATGGGAGCAGGATCCAGACGGCCTTACAACGAGGAAGCATGGTGAAACGGCAGGGTGGATACCACAGAGCGAAGCAGCTAGGACGCAAGGACCCGATAGTTTGGCTCCGATGCAGGAAGGGAAGCTGGGGTCTCTAGGATCTCCTTTTCCACCACAGCAAAAAAACCGCTAGTATTGGCAGCGGCAGAAGTAGGTCCCCGGCCAGGGCGAACCTTTTTCTCCTAAGGCCTGTTTTCTCTAATCTTACCGTCAGACAACATCTTTATGGTCTGGGATGAGAGATCAACAATGCCATCCCTATCCTCCGCAGGCTTGACCGGACGGTTACTGGTAGCATGCCTCGGGAGCTTGGACAGGTCCCTGATGAAGTTGACGATCGATGTATCTGAAGAAAGAAAGAAAGGAAACAAGGGGTGAGAAACCACAAAATACTAAACAAAAGAAAGAGCAACGCACAACCAACAAATAGAGAGAATGACAAAATGATAAGAATTAAATAGGAAAACATATAGACAGTGGCAAACCAGTACCCTGCGAGTAGTTAGGGCTGCCAAAGGAACGAGCGCCCAGCGCCTGTTCCGGACCGGCCAGAAAATCTACCCCTTCACCAAAGCCAAACAGCAACTCATTGTCTACAAAGATAAATCTGCGCTTCCACTCAACCCTAGTAAGAAGCTCAACCAGGATCTTGACCCGGTCCTGTCAAAACTTTAAGAAATTCCAGTCAGGGGGCCTCCTGGCTGAGTGACAGAAACCACAAAACAGGATCATGAAGGGTTCTATGTCTAGGAAGCGACACATCACCTTGAAGCCTAAAAGTATCCGGACAGAATTTATGGGAAGTTCGGTAAGGTTTAGTCAGAAAAAGGCCAACACGGATCGAAAGAAGCCAGATACAGGAAAGCGAAGATTTCAATTCTTTAGGGTTTCCAAGTACACGTCGGTCATTCCCTCAGGCACATCTAGAATGGTCTGGAAACGCCCGATTGAGAAACGTAATCCTTGATATTGATAAACTCAACCCCACCGGCATAAAACGCAAAATCGATATTCCTACAAGTGATGCAAAAGTCACCAGTGGTGGTGTCGCAATATGAATCCCTCTTAGGGGGGGCCAACAGTAGACACCATGATATCGAGCAAGAAAAGAGAGGAAAAAAACAAAGATAAAGAGAAGGAAGGAAGGCGAGAGATACCTGGAAGAGGGAGTGATCGTCAGGAAGTGAGAAATAGAAGTGAGAAGACGCAACAAGGAAAAAGAAAGAATAAAGATGGAATGAAATTTGAAAAGGAAATGACAGACAAAAGGTTTCCCTTAGAAGGTGAGAAGACAACGTCATAATGAAACCGGCTCAAAAGAATGCAAAATTAAAGGCCACGTGCGTGAAACCGCCAGGATGGGGGACACGTGGCAGGGGTCTGAGCAGATAGCATAACCACCGATACATATCACGCCAAAGCAACGTCATAAGGAATAGTACTTTCAAATCTTAAGAGATGAAAGGTTTTCCCTCCAAAAAAGGGTACAAACGCAAGCTGTAGTCGACAGGCACGCGGTCTGCGCCCTGTATCCTGCCTCCAAGGTTATCATTTGGACCGCGCATCCCATGACCTTGAGTCTTTATTCTAACAAGGTCTCGAGCTGGGGGGACTTGATAAGGTATAGGGTGAAAGCCTCACATCTAAAGCATCCCGACCTAACTAAAGGTTACGGGCCCAAGGCTTAAACAACGGGCAGAACGTGCACTGATGGGAAGGCTGGTACGGCCGTTGTCCCATCAGTCACCAAACACATATATAAAAGGAATAATCAGACAACCGAGGTAAGATTACACAATTTGAATATTATTCACTCTAGACTTCTCCTGCTCGGCAAACATGGCTGATTGGAGCGTCGGAGCAGGCACGACCAAGCGCCTGCCTGCCTGACCTTAGCATGTCTGTTTTGTAGGTACCAGTAAGAGCTGGACCGGAGGAGATCACAGAGAGAGGAACAACAAAAATTGGCATTAACAACTTACTTTTCATTTTGGATGGTTTTTTAACATTGATTCCTTCCATTATTTTTTAGCAAATTCTAGGTTATTTTCATCCACTCAATTTTCTTTTTACACTTTCAAAATATTCTCAACCACCAATTCTACCTTTTCTAAATACATGTGCCAAAAGTAAGTGATCCAATGTTAGTGAACCGGAGGGAGTAATATTCTCTATTAAAGTTTGAAGCATATTTGAATAGATATATGGACAACAATACTATCGTGTATATATATTGTTGAATTCGTTGTAACAAATAGTTTCTAAATATCAAATTTTTATTTTCCATTATTACACGTAGGTAAACATATTAATGGTGAAACATTTTCTTGAACAACGTGATAATTATTATAGTGCAAATAGAGATGGGATGGAGGGAGTCGAAAAGTATACGTATTAAAGAAAGTCTCTTGTTAGACCGCCTAACGATTTTACCAATCATAAAAAACTTCATTTCGATAATTTTTATGATTGGATTATAATTATTTATATTTGAATATATATTTTTAAAAGTAAATTCCCATGTTAGATCGACTAACGATTAGACCAATCATGAAAAATCTCGTTTCAATAACTTTTAGGGTCAGATTATAATTATTTATATATTGTGATACACTTTAAAAAAAATCAAAATTAAATGAAACTCGTTACACTAAATGAAAAATCAAATTACCCCATTAATTATATCAATTATACAACAACTCCGTCTAACAGAGCTAAACAAGATAATTACTATATGATTTTGGCTTTCTCTTCCTTCTACGGGCGATTTCAAATCTACTGTGTGAGAAATTGATCGATTTGAAGCACTTGATTTCTCTGGTGCCACTGCCATGGGGAAATCGGGGGGGGGGGGGGTAAGAAGAGACAATCACATAGAGTAGTTAAGAAGGAGAATCTTGGAGGATCATTTGAATGATGATTTGAGGCTTGATGTAGATATGAAGGACGAGAATATGGGTGAATTAATGGGAAAGCAAAAACAAGGGGAAATGTTAATCCACACTCCTAGAGGATTTGATGTGAGGAACCAGATAGTGGAGAACATGGAACTGGGGGTGAAAACGGTTCAGGTGAAAAAATGGGATGTCATCTCAGAAACTAAAGCTGAGGGAAACACCAGAGGGAAAGCAGTGGAAACAACTGGGAAGGAAGTGGAAACACGTGGCATAGTGAGGAAGCTAAGGTGGGCGGGCGTAGTTGAGAAAGGTACTAAGAAATGGGCTAAGCTGTTTGAGGATCACACCCAGGGTAAGGTAAAATACTATCCCCCTGTTGAGATTGAAGGAATTAAAATGGGTAAAATCCCTAGAGAAGAAGTAGAGGATAGTGTTAAACTGTGGGAAACAACAATAGTTTGTAAATTTCTGGGTAGTTTTCCACAGTTTTTGGTATTGGAGGAATTTTTCAATAGAATATGGAGGATTAAAATTCAAAGGATTTGGAAAGTTAGGAATGGAGTTTTTATGGTCAGATTCACATCTAAAGAGCATAGAGATGAAGCAGTAGAGACTGGCTTGATTGTGTTTGATCATAAACCTTTTGTAATTTCTGAATGGACTAAAAATAGTGATGTGGCTAACCCTGACTCAGTCCCAGTGTGGGTTAAAGTGGTGAATTTACCAATGGTGTACTTACAGCCCAGCATTCTCAGTAAAATTATCAGTGTGGTGGGGAAGCCTATCCAGTTGGATAGAGCCACAAAGGAGATAGATAGGCTGGGATGCAAGGGTTCAGGTGGAGGTTAAGATCAGTAATGCAACTCCTCAAACAATTGCATATATTGATGAAAATGATACTATACAGCAACCAAAAATCATATTTGAATGGCTACCAGTTAGCTGTGGGAAATGCTTTTTACTGAGGTATCTAACAGAGCAATGCAAAAAGGAGGAGCTGAAATCAGAAACTTCAAAGTATGTGGTTAAGCAGGTTTTTATGCCTAAGGCTGGGAGTGAGAAGTTGAGAAAAGAGGAAGCAGGTGCAAAACAATTGAAGAAGAATGAAGGAAATGATAGGGAAAAAGGATAGACCATCAGTCAGTTTGGGACCGGGTGGTTTTTCTTTCGTCTTCAAATGCAAAATAATTGTTCAGATGAATACCCACAAAAGATACTGACCACTCATCTTAGATGTGAACATAATTAACCAGTATATCCTCTCAGAATCATACAAGGTGCCGTCTTGAGCAATGGATACTCCTCATCCGCACCGCTCCTCCAAATAACTCTTGAACAATTTGATAAATCAATATCTTCTTTGCTTAAACTAGATTGTAGTGTCTGATATAAGGGAAGTACAACTCCTCCTATTATTAATTCTTGTGGCCCTCCAAGCTATGGTCGACATCGTTGACATTCGAAACCATTATCGACATTTGAAGCCTCCGTCAACTCTCGAGGCAATCATAGACCCTATGATGCTTGAAGTAATTTTTCTTTTTTACTCTATCCAAGGTTTAAACTTGCCACTTTGTACTTCGTGAAAAGAACCAGCACAGGGAATTGAAAACAAATGATTCTTCTCTTTCAAAGATATGTACAAGACCAGGTATTCGAGAAGCTTTGCAGCATCATCATTTGTAACTCAAAGTTTCAAACATAACTGGGATAATTTCTAATACATGCTTCAACAATGTTGCACATTCACACCTCAAGAATTTCATCAGCTAATCAAGCATGGGTCGACAGACTATCTCAGGATAGATTTTCCTACAATATAAACCAACCTATTCCTCCCCAATTTTCCATCTCAAGCGAAGTATGCAACCTCAAATAAAATGATAGCAGGGGCCACCAAAAAGTAACAAAGAATTATTGTAGAGAATCATTACTTATACTCCCTCTGTCCCAGCCAAATCTGCACACTTTTTGATCAACTTTCTCATGGCACATTTGACCATATATTTGAGTTAGTATATAGATACCAATATCATCATGTGAGATATTGTTAGATTCTTTGCATCATTTAGTTTCTAAATATTAAATTTAATTACACTGATAATGTACGTATTTAAAGTTATTGATGGTCAAACATGGTTTGAGAAAGTTGAATAAAAAGTGTGCACATTTGCCTGGGACGGAGGGAATAGTACAATTTTTGTACATGGATGCCCTACACCCTTCAAACAAATATAAACCAAACTAAGACATGTGCCCCATTTCTACATATGCACCGTGAACTCTCGTGGGACAAGCGGTGGGAGGTCGCGTTGGAAATAAATATCTTATAGGCCATGTTACTACAGTGCCATTTTTGAGGTAAACAGGTAAATAGTATAAATAGTGGAACCCACGGTAGAACCCTACCAAATACAAAACCAGTTCAACCCTAGGTTACGTGATGAACCTAGGGAGCGATACAAAACATAATCCAACCCTAGGCTAGAAACCTAGGGAAAAAGAAGCGAGAGGGGGGGGGGGGTACCCAGATGAGTACCCCCCTCCCCCCAATTATTTTAAAGGAAATGCTAACCCTAAGCTAGAAAGCACTAAGCATAGGGAGAAATAACTGCAAGTCCGGATATGTGAATCTGGACCTCTACATAGCAACCAGAAATGTGTACTGGCTCTTCATATGAAATTCCCATCGCAGCCGAGACATGGGTCTCGGGTCTTGAAGAGAATAATGAAGAGGAGCCAGTAGTAGTCAAAAAGCGCAGCCGAGTGTGGTGTACTCGGGTCTTGAATGGCTGCAATGGTGTGTTAGTGTTGCTGCATCCGGATGAAGCTGGGACCGCCAATGGAGGAGTAGCTTCTACCATATACACCCATAAGTTGAGGAAAGAGGGATGTTATTGGCCTTCAGACATTCTCGTGATATGGACCGAGACTAATTTAGAGGGCAAGAGTGCAGTAGGCAGTGCCAATAGCTCTTGTGAATCCCTCTAAAAATAGCCCTCCTAAGGATGGAGAGAACGGACGCAACTTGTACGGCGTGCGTCGAGCCTGGCGATTCTTTAATCGCCCACTACATTTTGAGCAAATGGACAGCGCAAGCATAGAGCGCATAATAACCATCAGGTACAAGTAACAACTTGCAGTGGGTGAATTAACTTCGCGCGAGCTAATTAATTAACCCACTACTCAACTCATATGACCATGCAACCAAATGTGGAAAGGCTGCTCTTCCATCCTCATCGATCCACCAGATTAGATATATCAACAACAGGTTGAAGCTTACTTGGAGCAATGACAGGTCTTCATCTAATCCGCTCGTTAACATATTCAGGGTCTAAAGATCAAATCTTCTAGTTCAGGCATAGAACATACACCGAAAGATGCCCACTTTAAATCATAGGAGAGAAGCTGGAAAAAAATTGGCCCCGGAATTCCGGAGAAGGACTGCGTCCTTTTTTCTGTCCAGATATTATCTCTAACTATATTTTTGTGAGTTCTTTTGGTGTAGTTTAAAATAAGTTTACCTTGTCAGCCCGAAGTTTAGTCTAAAATTTACTGCACCCAAAGGAGAATCTATTCGAACACCTTAAACCCTCGAGGGCCTCCCACTGAGCACTCAGAAGTTTCCAGTACTCGAAAGGTCTCCTCGAGGTCTCGAACACCTTCAGTACTCGAACACCTTAAAACCCTCAAGGGCCTCCCATTGAGCCCTCGGAGGCTTCCAGTACACGAATGGTCTCCTCGAGGTCCCGAACACCTCCAGTACTCGAAATGCCTTCTCGAGCACTTCACCTTCCCTTCCAGTACTCGAGGACAAAGCACTCGAACACCTTCAACCCTCGAATGCCTCCCATTTAGCAATCGAAGACTTCCAATACTCGAATGATCGCCTCTAGTACGTGAACACTTCCAGCACTCGAGTTTCCATGTCGAGCACTCGAATACTTTAAAACCTCCAATCCCTCCACTTAGATCTCAAAGGCTTTCAATACACGAATCGTCGCCTCTAGAACTCGGACACTGCTAGTCCTCGAGTTGCCTTGTCTAGCCTTCGAATACCTTCAGCTCTCGAATCCTCCAAGGTATCAGTCCTCGAAAACCTGCTAACCTCGAATGCCTCATATTGTGCCATCGAAGGCTTCAAATGCCATGTCGAGCACTCGAAAGCCTTCAAAGCTCGATTCCTTCAAAGTATCCTTTAGTCCTCAGATCGTCCTTTCATCATTGAACCATCCCTCAACTCAAATGGCCCATCTATCTCTTCCATGCAAAGTTCAATGCAGACCAGTAGTAAATCAAAGTTCATAGTGTAGAACATAGCCTATCGGTGTCAGTACCCAATAAATCCAGTAAACAAGACCAGTTAACTGTGCACTAGCAAGGTTTTGAGCACATGCTAGGCCGGTCGGGTGCCCGGGGTTTGGGTACAAGTTTACCCAGATGGATTAGGTGCTTTACCGATCATTAACACTCTCCACGTGTGTGAAACCCATCAATACTCTTAGCCTCTGGTGAACTTCATATTACTGTCCTCAATCCGTCTATCCTCAAACCACCTGTATCTGGCCGGAATCCGTGAAAATTTCTCTACGAATGAGACTTTGCTTCTCTTCTGATCTTGATCCGGTGATTGTCACGAGATTGATAAACCAAGGCATGACCTTGGGCACGTTGTCACTGATGATTCTGTTGAAAACAATCCATCATGGTTGGCCGGCTTCACTCCAACACATCAGGACCTCTCCTAACATCCATTTTTTGAATCTGACTAGCCCCCAAGCATTTACTTCATCCAGCAATAACATTCCAATACGCCAAATCAAGATTACCCTACAAAGTTCAATGCAGACCAATAATAAATCCAAGCTTGTTGCGTGGAACATAGCCTGTCAGTGCAAGTACTAATGAAACCAAGTAAACGAGGCCGGGCAGTGTCCGGGATCTGAGCACAAGCAAGGCTAGGGGGGTCCCAGGTTTTGGTCACAAGCAAGGCCGGAAAAAGACCAGTTAACAGTGCACTAGCAAGGCAGGGGAACACATGCTAGGCCAGTCGAGTGCCCGATTTTTTAGCACAAGTTTACTCGGATGGATTAGGGGCTTCACCGATCAGTAACACTCTCCACGTGTGAAACCTATCAATACTCTTAGCTTGCAATGAACTTCATAATACTAGCCTCCACCACAGAATGTAGTCCATGTGAAGCTGCATCTGATCCTTCGAATCGGTCTCATCTACCCAAAAGTACATCCCAGCATTTCTAGGGATAACCACATAAATACAGAGTTGTGTGCAGTCAAAGTCCACATAGACTCAAATACTTTAAATTAACAACACACACACAACATTATTTTTCCCACAGAGAACAACATACGCTGAGGACCAACCCCATGGATTTTTCATGGGGACAGGAACAGAGTACTACATGAAACAGAGTACCTCCACATCAATTCACAGAGCTCCACTTCAAACTACTCCACTCCGGCTGAGGACAACCCTACAACCACCCACACAACAAGTTCATCCTCCTAATTTGGCTCACAATTCCGCACAAAATTCGTGCAGAAATTCATCCGTTCAATTTTGCACTAGATAGTCCGCACTATATTCAGAAAATTTAGCATACAAGTCCACGGAATAGAGAGCAAGACTTACACAGGAGTTCGCCAAGCTCTGCTCATCAGTAACCCAGATTGAAGACCGAAGTCTTCAATCCAAGCTTGCAATAGGATCGGATCCGGGCAGGGTCCGTGACCATCTTCCTCCCTCCTTCTCCATACTTGGGGACCGATGTGCGGCTCTACTTCTGAAGAAAAACCATCTGAGTTCCCAAAGTTCAAAGTCAAACTTCAGGGACCCCAAAGCTCCAATCTTGAGGACCAGACGGCAAGTCCTCATCCCAGAAGACCCATAAAGTGTATATGGGTCATTGACAACAAGGGCCTCCTCCAAAATACGAACTTCGAGAGAAACCCAGGTTGGATTTCTCTGCTTCAACAAGGCCGGGATGGAGGTCCTCTTCAAGGAAGACCCCTTATCAGGACGTGGGTTTCCAAGATCCAAGATCGAAAGGTCGATCTAGCTCCAACTTCCGAGAGAAAGCTTGCGTAGAAAAGTTTGCTAGAAATCCATATCTGGTATCAAAACTCCGCGAAAAGGGACGAACCGTACATCAAAAGATTCCCGGCGAGGAGCCCAACATTAATGTCGGACTCCTCGCCGGAGGGGAAGAGCAGTGGGAGAGAAACCTGTGGAAAACTGACCACGATGAACAGTGGTGAGGTTGTGCCTCTTTTTTCGCCTCAGAGCTCTTTCCCTTATTTGATTGAGAGCTCTTTCGAGATACTACAGTGCCATTTTGTTTCTGGGATCGGTGGTCTAGGATTTTATGTTGCTGTAGCATGCATATGATGAAATTATTTTGTGTTGTGGAGGGCTATCAATTTTCATATATCATGCGATGTGTTTCGGGCGTATCATGTGGTTGTAGTATTGTTCTTTTGCTCAGAAAATGACTTGTGGTTGAAGAACTCTCGAGGAATAACATCCAAAGGCCACGAAGGCTTTGAGCTCTCGAGGAGGACGTCGAAAGACCGCAACGGCTCAGACTTTGAAGGGATGGTTTTGATGAAGCACTGAGCGAGTGGTGGAAGACCCTGCTCGAGACCTTGCACTTGTCATGGAGGAGAGAACTCGAGACTTACCGACAAAGACAATATTTTGACAGAGGTGAGAGCTTCCAGACTTACCGATAAAAGACACCTCGAGAGTATGACATGCTCGGAAGTGCTGATGGCGAAGGGAGGAGAAAGCGCTATTCCCGAGCTTTCTCGTTCCACTAAAGATGCTTCCAGGTCGCAGCAAGGCTTCCTCAAGCGTCTTTATTGAAAAAGATTTCGACTGATGAAGTTTGAGTGGACAAGCTCTCAAGTTCCTCGAAAGATTAGCTTTCGAGTGACAAGCTCTTGACAGACGAGATCCTCGAGAGCTGAAGCACGGAGCTGTTCCTCTGGCTGAAAGCAAACGAATTTGTTGACATCACTGCATGCAACTGATTTTTTTATACTCTTGTTCCTTATCAAGAGCAGATGCCTCTCAAGGTATCAGAGATTTCAAGATGCCCTCTCAGTGGCTCTGCTTCTTCGAGGGCTGAAACCTTTCTCGAGCAACTCAACAAGCCGATGATGGTAGTGGAAAGCCTCAAGGCCAATCTTGTGGCCCTTCTAAGGCGGTGGTTGACGTTGAAGCTCCATGATCAAGTTAGACCTAGCTTTGATAAATTTTTGACGTCGTATACATTAAAGGTCACGATGTCTCCAACGAAAGCATGACTCACAAACGGAGACACTCACAAACATAATAAAAGTCGTTTGAAGAGCCTATTTTTCTAAAAATATTCTCAAGTTTTACTCATTAGAAAGCCGTGGAGACTGACGAGATCCTCGAGAGCCCTTGTTCTCTAGTTCCTTCTCGAGAGAAGACACCCTTCTCGAGGCGTCAAAACTTTGAAGACGTTTCCTGGTCTACTTCCTTGAGAGCCAAAATCGTATGATAATATGAAACATGGAGCATTGGAAAAATTAAGTTGTCTGCAACCAAGTATCAGTAAGACATCCTAGTTCTGGACTTTGAACTTGTCGATGGGGGTGAGATGAGGGCTGAAAACTTTGAGGGTCCACGAACGAGGGATGAGACCCCTTTCGAGGACAAGACCTTTCGAGGATTCCGATTGAGTTTTTTTTTACATCTTTCCCTCTCATATGTAAACACAAAAATTTCAGATAAATGTTGTCAATGTTCAGCCAATATAACTAACATGCATTAAACTGATGTAGAATGGGTCTAAAACTAGTTATCCAAACAATTGTTACTTTACTAACACCAATACCATGCAAATTCTCAAATGTATATGAAACGAGGAAGATCGATGATTTAGGGAAAGAGTTTTCTGATGTGATATTCACACAAATGAAAGGGATTTATACCCAAATATACAAGTTTACTAGACTAACTAAGTAAAGTACAAAGTCTATTACAACACAAAATCTATTACTCCCCCTCAAGTTGGAGCATGAAGATCGAGAATACCCAACTTGGAATTGAGATGGATGAAAGCTGCCCTTCCTAGTGCCTTGGTGAAAATGTCCGCTGGTTGATCCGAAGTGGAAATATGATGAGTAGAAATAACACGCGAAGATACCAGATCACGAACAAGATGGCAGTCAATCTCAATGTGTTTTGTCCTCTCATGAAATACTGGATTGACTGCAATATGGAGGGCAGTCTGACTATCACAAAAGAGTTTAACCAGAGAAGAGTGGGAGACACCAAGGGAGCGAAGAAGTGATTGAAGCCAAAGGATTTCGCACCAAGCATTTTCCATAGGCCTATACTCGGCCTCAGCTGAAGAACGAGAAACAGTGTGTTGCTTCTTGGTCTTCCAAGAAACTGGCGAGACGCCCAAAGTGACAAAATACCCCGTGACGGAAGTCGAGTGATAAGACAAGTTGCCCAGTCTGAGTCGCAGCAGGCAGTCAGAGCCAAGCTACTATCTCGAGAAAGAAATAGACCCTGTCCTGGACTACCTTTAACATAGTGTAGAACTCTCAAAGATGCAGACCAATTATCCACTTTCGGCTGCTACATGAACTGCGAAAGTGTATGAACTGCAAAACTTAGCTCAGGCCGAGTGATAGTAAGATAGACCAACTTCCCAATAAGGCGACGCTATTGCTCAGGGTGATCGTAATCCGGACCAGAAGCTTAAGCAAGGGCCTGCGTTGGATCCATAGGCAAAGCAATGGGCTTGCAGCCGAGCAGACAGGCTTTGACCACCACCTCCAAAGCGTATTTGCACTGAGAGACAAAAATGCCTGATGGATTTTGCGCAACTTCCAGTCCCAAGAAATATTTAAGAATCCCAAGATCCTTCATATGAAAATAGGATGACAAGTACTGCTTGAAAGTAGATATGTCAATTGAACTATCTCCAGCAATAATGAGATCATCGACATACACCAAAACTTGAAGAGTATGACCAGAACGAGTAAGACTGAATAATGAGTAATCTGCATAGCTCTGGCGAAACCCGTACTGGCGAAGAGCATGCGCAAGCTTAGAAAACCAGTTTCTAGGAGCCTGTCTGAGACCATACAGGGACTTATCTAGGCGACATACCTGACCAGGAAGTGCCTTGGAGTAGCCCAGTGGTGGAGTCATGAACACAAGCTCATCCTAGTTGCCATGCAGAAAGGCGTTATGAACATCTATTTGGTGCAGTTCCCAATTTCGTACAACAGCAATGGAAAGAAATGTACGAACTGTTACCATCTTGGCAACGAGAGCGAAAGTCTCATTGAAGTCAATGCCTTCAACCTGACGATTCCATAACACAACAAGACGTGCCTTATAGCGTTCAATATCGCCATTAGACTTGTACTTGATGCGATACACCCACTTACAACCAATTGGCTTCTTGTCAAGAGGGAGAGCTGTGAGAGACCAAGTGTCATTTCTCTCAAGGGCCTCAATTTTGGCATGCATTGCATCACGCCAAGGAGCTTGCTGGACAACCTCTGAGAAGTGAACTGGTTCATGGCCTGAGGTGACTGTGGCTAGGAAGTGAGCATGAGCTAGAGCAAATTTAGCGGAGGAGACAATCGACTGAGAATCACCACGATGCATTGAACTGCACATAAAATCCTTGAGTAAAACACTGGGTTGACATTGGCAGGAGCTACGCCAAACGTCTGAAATAACCTCCTTGACAGGCGAGCTGACCACGGATGGGAGCGAGGAGTAGTTATCGGTCGGCGCAAGCTCGGTTGCGGATGGGAGTGACACAGATAGAATGGCTGCGGATGAGCTGCCTAGGTCTGGATGGATGCTCCCCCTGACCGTGAAGGGTGGAGAAAGTTACAAAGAACTCCCCCTGGCCGGAAGGGGTGAAGTATCCGGACTATCGAAGACAGCCGGATGAGTGTCTACCTGTGTCAAAGCGGGCGACGGAGAAGTGGAGGAACCCTGAAATGGAAATATATCTTCAAAGAATAGAACATCTCTGGAGAAGAAAAACTGTTCCGATTCAAAATTATAAAATGCCAGCCTTGCTTTCCACTTGGATAACCCATGAAGACGCATTTACGACTACGAGCAGCAAAATTGTCCGTGAGCCGAGGGAGAGTGGAGGCGAAGCAGAGATTCCCAAAGACCCAAATGTCTGAGTACTTCGGAGCTCTTTGGAAAAGAAAATGAAAATGAGTATGATTTTGAAGAACCGGCGTGGGAGTGTGTTGATAAAAAAACATGCTGTAAGAATACATTCGCCCCAAAACTTGATCGGAAGTGCAGCCTGAAACCGCAAAGCATGCACCACATTTAGGAGATATCGATGCTTGCGTTCCACTCTGCCATTCTGCTGAGGTGTGTAAGCACATGAAGTCTTGTGATGAATACCATGGGAAGCAAAGTAAGCCTTAAGACCAAAGAATTCAGTGCCATTGTCTGACCTGAAATGACGAACTGAAGTCTGAAACTGAGTGATAGTTAATGCACAAAAATCCATAACCAGTTTGGGAACCTCTGACTTAGACTTAATTAAATAAACCCATGTAGCACGAGAGTAATCATCAACGATGGTAGCAAAATAAGTCGCACCATAAGAAGCAGGAGTTCTGTATGGTCCCCAAATGTCATAATGAACAAGATCAAACAAGCAGGTGGCTTTATTAGAACTCAATGGAAAAATAGCTCAGGTTTGTTTGGAATGAAAACAAATATCACAAGGAGTAGAACTCCGTACAGAAGCACAGGGAACATGTAAAGATGCTAAAACTGTAAAGGAGGGATGCCCCAGTCGTCGATGCCACAACTCGACCGAGGTCACCTTCTCGGTCTTGATCGCAGAGCAAGCACGATGACTACCGAGAAATACTGCAACCAGTAAATGCCATGTCTCTGTTCACCCACACCAATCACTGTCTTCAAATCGCTTTCCTGAAGCATACACAACTTTTTGGTCAAGAAAGAAAAATAATGAGCATATAGAAGCAACCTAGCAAAGGACAGGAGATTGCATTCCAGTGTCAGAAGATACAGAACATGGTCAATTCTGGCAGACAGAGAGAAAACCAAAGAACCTTCCTTGACTGCTAGAACAACATGGTTATTTGGAAGCTTAATAGGCACAGGAGCAATATTGACAATATCATGTAGGATTGCAAGATTTCCAGTCATATGAAAAGAAGCACCCGTGTCGAGAATCCAGAGAGAGTGCTTACTAGCAGCATCTGAAGAAGGAGTGTTCATAGTGTTGTACATTTGTAATACTGCCTGCCACTGGTCGGGGCTGAGATTTGAGCCTTGAGTAGTGGACTCCGAGAGGGACATGACGTCAAACGCGTGAGCGGGAACTTGCTGCTGCGCCGAGAGAGCGACTCCGGCTGGTGGACTGCAACGGCCGCGACTAGTGCTCTGGTTGCGCACCAAGGTCGACTGGTGCACGAACCCCTCAGGAACTCCATGGAGCTTCTAGCACTTAGAAACATCATGTGTGTGCTTACCACAGTGAGAACACACGAGACAGCCAGCTGATCGTTCCGGTGCAATGGGAGGTTGGTTGCGCTCCAAAAGGACTAACTTGGCCTGAGCCACAAATGCCATGCCATCAGATTTGGAATCACGTTCAAGCATAAGAGTCTTATGGCGTTCTTCCTGCACGACCAAAGCATAAATGCGATTGATGGACGGGAAGGGCTCTTGCGCCATGATGCTGGAGCGAAGAGTTCCAAATGAGTCATCCAGCCCAAGAAGAAATTGGTGAAGACGCTCGACATCACGTTCTGCATGAAGTTTGGCCGTGATGTTGCAAGTACAGTTTGCGCAGAGACATGGTTAAAGGGGAACATATGTCTGTACTTCATCTCAGATCTTCTTGAGAGCGCCATAATATGACGCAACAGTTTTCCCACCTTGGCGACAATTTTCCAAGTCTACACGAAGTTGAAGGAGACGTGGCCCATTACCGACAGAGAATCGATGACGTAATTCCTCCCAAAGTTCAAATACATTTTCTGGATAAGTGATGGAAGAACGTAGAGACGAATCAATAGATTGCACAACCCATCCGATGAGCATGGAATTGACACTATACCAGTCATCAAGATCAATAGGGGCAACATCGTCTTGAGAGATGCAACCATTAACAAATCCTAATTTACGTTTAGCCTTGAGTGCGTTCTTCATCGAGGTAGTCCACTTCTGATAATTATCGCCCTTAAGAACAACCGGACAGAGAGACAGGCCCGGTTGATCCGAAAGGTGAAGGTAGAAGGGAGAAGAATGATCAAGAGGTCGCTGTAGTGGCTGAGGTCTGCCGACGCCATGGACGCTCGAAGGCGGCACCGGCATTGTATTGATGACACTGTCCGAATCGCTCATTGTAGGCGGCGGTGGTGAGTTTGGACGGCGGAGAGGGGAAAACATAGGGTTTCAGAGAGTTGGCTCTGATACCATGAAACGAGGAAGATTTATGATTTTGGGAAAGAGTTTTCTGATGTTATATTCACACAAATGAAAGGAATTTATACCCAAATATACAAGTTGACTAGACTAAGTTAGTAAAGTACAAAGTCTATTACAACACAAACTCTATTAGTATATGATACACACCAAACTAAACATCATCAATCATATAGTAGATCATAATTCTTTCATATAGCTTTAGAACTTGGAAAAGGTATAGGATTCTCAAATCCTTTGCAGTTATAAAAACGATTTCAGAATTGTAACTCATATCAGATCATAAACACTCGGGCCCATTATCATAACAAAAAAGCAGGCAGCAACGAAAGATCTTTAAGATCTACGCAACCATATAAAGATACATAAGGGTTCGAGGACTTATTTAGTAATAGACCAACGCCGATTAATGTTTTCGCCAGGTCCGGTCAATGCGTCATGGCACCATGCCATGCTAAGCCAGCGACACAAAACCAAATCATCATCTTTTGTTCCCCGTAGACGGCGCCAATTGGTGCATCTGGAAGATGATTGGGCTATGCGCCGGTGACTCTACTACCTTAACCTGTAAGACAAAGCCCCCGGAATAATCAAGGGGAAAACTCTCCGATGGTAAAGTTAATAAAGTGTCTCATCCCATTTCAAAGACAGAATGAATCCACAAATGAATACGTACCTTACTATTTATAATACTTGAATCCTAACAGTCATTGTATGTAACCTAAACTCTTATTAAATATATTAAATGATAATATTAATCAAGCTTAAATCCTATTGGGAAAAAACATCTTAAAGATATTCTTTGGACTATAGCCCAACTCTTATTATGCAATGAGTTGGGTTGTGACCCAATTCTAACTTCATAAAAGTATCATAAAAAATTTAATCAGTAATCTGATTTATTCTAATTGACCCATCACCTAACCCTAAACCGCGCCACTTTCATTAGTTGGGGGAAGAATCCGCACGAAGGAAGAAGAAGAGGCCTCCAGAAAATTTTCCTTCGTTGCGCCACTGGTGCAGAGGTAAAAGCCCAGAAAATGCGGGTTAGAAAATTAGAAATTCACAAAAAAGGGATGTATTTGACGCCTACAGTTCAAGGGTTATTTTCTAATGAGAAAGTCTTAGGAAAGACGGCTTTTCCATAAGCTTATGGGCAGTCTACATGGGCTTTTACCTTAAATGTTGTAATTTTTTATAAAATTAAATACTGTATTTTATAAGTTAAAACAAGTAATAATATATATTTGAAGGTGAAAATATAAAAATTTATAATATAAAAAAATATTTTTTCAAAAATTCTAAATTTTGTATGTACTTTAAGCGATCTGTCTGTAAGCTTATGGACATGCCGCCTATCAGGAGACCCACTCTTTTCTAATTTTCTTATAGTATATTCAATGGTGAGGTTCAGGTCAAAGACGACGGACTTTTCTAATTTTAAATTTTCAAAATTTTAAAACAGGGGTATAATAGTCAATTTTCAAAATTTGGGCCAAATTTAGGTTCCTAGGGTTAAATTGGCATCTTCGATCAAACAATAGGGTTAGAATTACACTTTCAACCAAAATATATGGTTATTTTAGCACTTAACTCTAAGTTTTTTTTACAATTATTAGAAATTAGTATTTTCTGCATCTGTATGAATTAGGATATGACAAAGTCTTAGGAAAGACCGTCTCTCCATAGGCATATGGAAATACGAGGTTGAATTATTATAATAGAATGGTAAAAGGTTTTTGTAGGAATATTTGACATTTGGTTTTACCGAATTTTTCTTATTCTTATTAGTATGTTCCAACATGACCTATCTAACCAAGTATGCAATAAAGTAAAACATTAATGACACAAGACTTGGTTACACAGTTCGGTAAATCCACCTAAATCTGCGGGGCTTGGCCCAGTTCAGAATAAATCCACTAATTAGAAAGATACAGTACAAAATACATCATACAAAATACTTTTCTTTACTAACTATAACGTGTGAATTCTGCTAGCTCCCCTAGCTACCGATCTGCCTTGATCAGAATCCCCCTGACTTCAAAACTTGTCGATGCTGGATCTCCTCCTCCCGAGGAATTAAGGTATACGATTCTGAACTTTGAACGGTAGGTCACGTATGTTGGAACATAGAATTCTGGCTCTTTGCAATTCTCTCGAAAGATTGAAAATCTGTATGCAGATTTTCTCTGTTAAAATCCGTAATGAATGCAGCCGTGGTTGTCCCCTTTTATAGCCATGAGTAGATCGGAACTCTCCATGATTATCTCCATAATATTCCTATCCCGTATTTGCTTCTTGAAGCATATCCAAATCCAATAAATAAAGGAATTTTCCTTATCACAATATCTCTCATATATTCGATAATATCAACACCATATTTGTAGGGATTTTCCATAAATCAACTATGCTTCTACACGCCTAATATATATCAGAATATTTAGATTTCCATATCTCACAAATACCATAATATTCTATCTTTTTTCCTGTAAATCATCTAGGCGTAAATTTGCTAATCCACATGTTCCAACATGGAAACGTTTTTGTTTCCAACTATGTTCACAAAAAATGACAATTAAAATATCAATGCATATCTCTTGACTTTACAATCTCCCTCTTTGGCATTTTGTGGACTCAAAACTTTTTGGTCAATTACTCTCTCAACGAAAAACTTGTAATCACACACATAGGTCTTCCCAACTCCACCTATGTTGGAACATATGCACAATATTGAATATGATCTAAAATTGAATACCATAAATCCATAAACATATGAATACCAGAAACTGAATACCAGAATTCCAGGAATACCATCCAAAATAAACTTCAGCTTACAGCCAAATTATCCAACTAAATTATCCAAAATTCTCCCCCTGGGGTCATAAATATGCCAAAGAAAAATTAAAATAAAATAAAAATATAAGCAGAAAGCAAGCTCCCCCTGACTGTAACATCTATGTTGGAATATAGAAATAAAATTTTTAGGAACATGCCTACAACTGAGCTTTTTCAATCTCTAGTTTTGCCTTTTCTAGCTTCAAGCGCTGCCATTTGAATGGCTATTGCCCCTAGTCTCACATTCAGGACCACCAGTTTAGCCTTCTTTTCAGCCGATGAAGAAGTAGACCTAGAAGGACTCCACGGTAGATCATGAACATGCCGCAACCCAAATGTCTTCTTGTTCGGCCTTAGGAATTCTGTGTCTACAATCATATCTTTTGCCTTCCCCTTTACCTTGGCACTCTTAGCTAGTGCTAAAATCAAACCACGACAGACAATGTCATGTTTTGCTTTGCGAGATGTGGCTTGCCTTACCAGGTTCTGCTGAATAAACAGTCTAAGATTGACTGGCTTCTGTGTTCCAACACAGAATAGTAACTTGGTCATTTCTCTCATCAGGGCAGTCGTGTTTGAGAATGACATCCAACAGTTAATTGCTATCTGATACAAGCCAAAGAACCTTGATGACAAACATGAAGCTTGTGAATACCCTGCTAGCCTTGTATCCTCCTGAGATTGTCTCCAGTATTTGATCATCTGTTACTCCTAAATCCTCAGGAATTACCCCTTTAAACTCTAGTGTCTGCAGCCCCAAAACCTTATTTATTCTGGCAGCTGAGAGATCCATAATCTTTCCTCGCACATACACCGTTCCCAACCAGGGAGAGTCAGCTTCTAGATTTTTAGCCATCAAGTTGGCGTACACCTCAATAACCACTTTCCTATCATACTACAGCTGGACAGTGGCTGCCCTCTTCATTCCTATCAAATCCAGAAAATCCAAAAAACCATTGTTCTTGTATGCCTTCAGATCTATAGGTCTCTCAGGAATAAACTTCCTCTCAGCAAAATATTCTCCTATCTCTTCACATTTTAAATCAAAATATGACAAAGAAAGTGCATCGCTTACAGGGAGGGGAGGAAGCACTTTCCTCTTGGTAGATTCCTGACTCCTTTTGGCCATTTTTGTTAGTGGAGAATCTTCTGGTGCAGACACCTTTCTCTTTCCCTTGACTGACTGTAAGAACTCATCCAACACTTCATCACTTGAATAATTCATCTCAGAGTGTTCCTGTGTTGGAACATACTTAGTATCCTCTGCTCCTTCAGTTCCAGCAGTCTGTGTTCCAACATACTGCACTTCTTTTGATTCACTTAGTTGTGCAACTGGTTCTTCACCATGAGCTCTTTCCTTGTCAGCATGTGCATCACCAGTTATCTTAACCTGGTCCCCTCCTCCCATATTATCATCAACATCCATCTCTACACTATTTTCATCCTCAGCTTGCTGTGTTGGAACATAGGCAACATGTTCCTCTTCCTCACTGTCAGAGACGTCAATAATTATTGGTTTCCTTAGCTCTTCCAATCTCTGAGCTGCCCTCAAATCAAAAAATCCTACAGGCAACCTATCTGTAGACCGAATCATTTCTTGTCCTGCAGCCACCTCATCTCTTATTTCTCTCATAACAACACAGCTCGGACGAGGAATAGATGAATAAATATAAAAATTATCCTTCCCTCTGTACTCATTATACCACCTCCTCAGGAACTTCACTTTATAGTTTTCAACATTCCACAAATCTCCTATATTCCCGGTCACAAATTATTTGACCTTGACATTCAGGAATTCACCCCACCGTCAATCTATTAGCTTCCAACCATTCAAATATATCATCTATAGTCTTGAATTCCATCCCATGGATTTTAATAGTTAAGGATCAGGGTTAGTTACCTTTTGAATCAGACCCTTTCCTCCGTTACTGGGGCTTCTATCCTGATCTCCATCACCCAGACCAGAGCCACCGGTCTCAAATTCTTCTCCTCTCTGTTCAGCATTGTCAACTTCTGGTAGTTTGTGAGCTTCATGAGTTTCGAATTCGGCCGAGGGAGAGTTTGTGGTTGAAGATATTTTCTGGGAAAAAGTTGTTGCGGGAGAAGGATCGTGGGGAGATTTTGCAACACAACTTCGAAGAATACCAAGAGGAATGGGAGAGTGGCCGAAAAGAGAGGGATTTGAAAGGATTTGGACAATTTTGAATCCAACACAAACTCTTCAACTCTCTTCCTCTTTTTCCGCAAAGCCCCTTTTTGGTTTTTCAAGATGGGTAATGATGACTCTTTTCCCTCTTGTCAACTCGAGATATCACATCAAAAATAACTTTCAACATATCATAACTTCTAACTATACAACTATTCTTCTTCTATTTTTGCACAACTTTTCTTCTTTTCATAATTTTTTTGTTTTTTCTGAATTTTTAGACAAAAAATAATAAACAAAATAGAATATTTACATTTAACTAAAGGAAAGGATTACCTCAAATTTGACAAACACCTAAGTGTTGTCTGAGACTTTCAAAAGTGGCAGTGTCTAACGGCTTTGTAAAGATATCAGCAAATTGCTCATGTGTTGGAACATAGGCTACCTCAACTTCCTTCCTTTCAACAAGATCTCTAATAAAATGATGCCTTATGTCAATATGCTTGGTTCTCGAGTGCTAAACTGGATTTTTTGAAATATCAATAGCACTTACGTTGTCACATAAAATCTTCAAGGGGCCTTGATGAATTCCATAGTCATTCATCATTTGCTTCATTCATAATAATTGTGCACAATAGCTTCCAGCAACAAGATATTTAGCTTCCGCAGTAGATAAGGAGATCGAATTTTGTTTCTTACTATACCAAGAAACCATATTCATGCCAATAAAGAAACATCCACCTGTAGTGCTCTTTCGATCATCAGCATTACCAGCCCAATCAGAATCACTGTACACAATCAAGTCAGAGTCTTGATTCTTAGAATACCAGACACCATACTCAGAAGTTTCACTTACATATCGAATAACTCTTTTAACTGCAGCAAGTTGAGACTTTTTCGGATCAGCCTGAAATCTTGCACATATCCCAACGCTGAGACATATATCTGATCTACTTGCTGTTAAATACAATAGACCCCCGATCATTCCCCTATATAACTTTTGATCAATTGCAACTCCTTTCTCATCCTTGACCAGTTTGTCTGAAACCCCCATAGGTGTTGGAACTGCTCGAGCATTGCATAAACCAAATCTCTTCACTAGATTCAATGCATACTTACTTTGATTTATGAACATCCCATGTTTTCCTTGCTTAACTTGCAGCCCTAGAAAGTATGTGAGTTCTCCAACCATACTCATTTCAAACTTAGCTTGAAAAATTGTGACAAACTCCTATACCTTAGATGGTGAAGTAGAACCGAATACTATATCATCCAAATAAATTTGGGCAATCAGAATTTTTGATGACTTATCAAGCACAAATAAAGTGCGATCTACTCCCCCTCGACGATAACCTTTCTTAACAAGAAAGTTAGTGAGTCATTCATACCATGCCCTAGGTGCTTGCTTTAAACCATATAAGGCCTTCTTGAGGCAATATACGTGATCAGGGTAATAAAGATCCTCAAATCCTTTAGATTGTTCCACATAAACTTCTTAATTTACCACACCATTTAGAAACGCACTCTTGACATCCATTTTATACAAAATAAAGTTCATAGAGCAGACAATAGCAAGTAAAATTCGAATTGACTCTAACCTCGCAACTGGTGCGAATGTCTCATCAAAGTCAACACCTTCAACTTGTGTATCCTTGAGCAACCAGTCTAGCTTTGTTTCTAGTAACATGTCCGTCAGCATCAAATTTATTCTTGAAAATCCATTTTGTGTCGATGGCATTAACACCCTTATGGCGAGGAGTGAGATACCATACATCGTTTCTCGCAATCTGACCTAGTTCTTCTTGCATTGCAGCAATCCAGTATTCATCCAGTAATGCCTCCATGTAATTCTTTGGTTCAATGAGAGAGATAAAGCATTGTAATCCAGCCAACTTCCTGTAATCCACCCGAGGAATTGGCTGAGTACTCCGTGCCATTGATTCAAGTTGGTCCTGTGTTGGAACATAGGATACAATAGTGGGGGATGATGTTCCAACATGCTTAGTGTCAACTGGTTCAACATTCGTCTGCTCAAATGTTTCAACATGTGATGAATCTTCCTTGTCAGGTTAACGAGGCTGTGTTGGAACATGAGTGTTACCAGGTTCTTCTTCTCCAACATCTGAGTTTTGTCCTTCTTCAGAATCGTCAACAATAACATTGATAGACTCCATAAGTGTGTTGGTCTGATTGTTATAAACACGATAAGCACGGCTGTTGACAGAATACCCAAGAAAAATTCCAGTATCACTACGATTATCGAATTTTGCCAATTGCTCTCTATCTCTGTGGATATAGCCCTTGCTTCCAAAGACATGAAAGTATGAGACATTTGGTTTCCTGCCCTTCCAAATCTCGTAAGATGTTTTGCTGGTGAATGGACGCAGATATACTCGATTAATCGTATAGCACGTTGTGTTAATAGCTTCTGCCCACCATTTTTTGTGAATTTCTTTCTCGGATAATATAACTCGAGCCATCTCCTGCAAGGTTCTATTTTTCCGTTCTACAATACCATTTTGCTGAGGAGTTATTGGTCTAGAAAACTCATGTTGAATACCAAGCTCATCACAGAAATCACTAAATTGAGAATTTTCAAATTCTCTACCATGATCACTATGAATTCGAACAATCTTTCCAACTGGACTTCCTTTTTCAGTTTGTAATTTTATCACCAGACTTCTGAATACTTCCACCGTATCAGATTTTTCTTTAAGAAAAGATACCCATGTATATCTGGAGAAATCATCAAAACATACAAAGATATATTTCTTTCCACCTATACTAGGCGTATTGACTGGACCCATCAAATCCATATACAATAATTCCAAATTTCTTGAGGTGGTTATATATTGAACTGACGAGTGGGGAGATCGAATTTGTTTACCTTGTTGACATGGTCCGCACACAATTCCGTCCTTGCTTCTTAAGGTAGGCATACCTCGTACAGCTTTTGCATTTGCAATTTTCTCCATGGTTTTTTAATTGATGTGACCGAGCTTCCCGTGCCACAGAAATCCTTCATCTTGCTTTGAGATAATACATCGTACTTCTTGTTCCAGCAGATAGCAATTATCTGATGATCGTATTCCTGAAAGAACCTTGGCTTCTCCGTGTTTCACTATGCATTTGTCTTTCTGAAATTCCACAATCATATTATCATCACACAATTGACTTATGCTCAGTAGATTGGCCTTCAGGTCTTCCACAAATAGATCACTTGTAAATACTGGAAATTCTTCAATCTGTAGTTCACCTTTTCCAACCACTCTACTCTTCTTTCCATCGCCAAATGTAACATAACCACCATCGAAAGGTGTGATGTTTGTAAGGAATTCTTGAGTTCCAGTTATGTGGCGAGAGCATCCACTATCAAAGCACAAATCTCTAGAATATGATATAAGCGAAGTATGTGAAACAAGGCATGTACCAGATCTTTTGACAACCATTACCTTTGTGACCGTTCTGGTTTTCCGGACTTCGCCTATGTTGGAACATACAACGTGTTGATGTCCTACCATTTGATCTATAAATAGTTTCTGACATTTATCCTCGGAGTGACCTTGGTATAAACAGTAGCTGCAGATGAGAGGTTTCCTTTGATAGGGCTTGCCGAACTTTCTCCTTATCTCTCGAAGCTTTGTCTTGAGATTCGCTGGATTCTGGAGTAACTCGTGTGCCTCAGAATTGAGTGTGCCTGTGTTATACCCAATTCCATGTCTATCTCCAAAATTCTTTCCCATATCCAGAATGTCATCAAGCTTAGCTTTTCCAGAATCCAGTTTAGAAATTACTGCTTCAAAAATCTCAGCTCTTTTGGTTGCTAATATCAGCTTTTCATTTAATTCTTCAATTTCCTTTCTGAGTTCAGCAACTTTTACATGCAGTTCTCTTTCTATTTCCATCAACTGCACTTTTTTTCCTTCAGTTCTTTGTTTGTATCAACCACTTGAAGCCACATAGCATACATCTATTCATAAGTGTTGTAGATTTCTTCATCACTAACAGCAAATCCATCGTCTTCATCACTAGATGTTTCATATGGATATATGTTGGAACATACATCTTCAATTTTATATAGTGTGTTGGAACATCCATTCTCCAGTGCATCATAAGTTTTTGCTCCAAATGCCACATAGTTGCTTGCAAGTTCCTCTTTGTCTTTCTCTTCTTCTTCATCTTCACTCCACGAGGTGACATAAGATTTCCATGTTTCTTCTAAGTGTTTGAACATTCAGCCTGAATATGACCATATCCTTCACATTCCTTGCACTGAATTCGTCCAGACTGTTTTGGTTCACTACTTTGATTTCTGAAAAACTGCCGATTTCCTTGTCCAAATCTTGTTCCACGATTATTACCAGTATCCTGTGGCCTTAGTCTATTTCCTCCAAACCTCTCCTAAGATTTCTTGTTTACTACTTTCTTCAGCATTCTTGAGAAATTCTTTGTGATAAGTACAAGCTTTTCCAATTCATCAGCACTGTTAGAATCGTGATTGTCCTTTGATGAAGATGTTCTGAATGCCAACTCCTTTTGGACCCTTTTTGTAGCTGGTTGAAACATTATCTCATATGTATGTAATGATCCCATTAGTTTATCTAAGCTCATGGCGGCTACATCTCTTGCTTCTTCTATTACTGCAACCTTCATCACAAACCTTTTAAGAAGTGATCTCAAGGTCTTTTTCACCAGCTTCACCTCTTTGTAGACTTTTCCAAGTTGGTATGCTCTATTGGAGATGTCCCTGAGTTTTCCATTGAATATAGCAATGGTTTCATCCTCCTCCACCTTGAGTTCCTCAAACTTAGTAGCCAGTATTTGTAGTTTAGATTCTCGAACTTGACTGGTTCCTTCATGAATAGTTTGCAGAATATCCCATACTTTCTTAGCTTGATGGCATGTAGAGATGAGTTTGAACTGGTTTTCATCAACCGCAGTGAAGATTGCATTCAGTGCATTTGAATTCGCCAGAGATGCCTTGAGGTCATCAGGAGTCCAACTAGCTTTGTTTTTGAGTTTCTGCTCCTTCTGACTTGACTCTCTTTCTTTTGCCTTATAGCTTGTAACATCATCTTCAGTAGGGTGATTCCACTCATTCTCAACATAGAACCACGCAAGTTCATCCAGTGAGTTGATGAAAACTCTCATGTGTGTCTTCCAATAATTGTAGTTGTTGCCTTGTAGCAGAGGTGGCCGAGACACCGAAGCTCCTTCTTTAGTTTTCATGGTAAAACCGAATCACACTTTCCTTGACACAACCAAGGGAAAAATAAGTGACCAAGCTTTGATACCAAATGAGATTTGGTTTTATCGAATTTTTCTAATTCTTATTAGTATGTTTCAACATGAGCTATCTAACCAAGTATGCAATAAATTAAAGCACTAAAGACATAAGACTTGGTTATGAAGTTCGGTGAAATCCACCTACATCTGCGGGGTCTGGCCCAGTTCAGAATGAATCCACTAATTAGAAAGATACAATACAAAATACATCATACAAAATACTTATCTTTACTAACTATAACGTGTGAATTCTGCTAGCTCCCCTAGCTACCGATCTGCCTTGATCAGACTCCCTCTAACCTCAAAACTCATCGACGCTGGATCTCCTCCTCCCGAGGAATTAAGGTATACGATTATGAACTTTGAACGGCAGGTCACGTATGTTGGAACATAGAATTATGGCTCTTTGCAATTCTCTTGGAAGATTGAAAATCTGTATGCAGATTTTCTCTGTTAAAATCCGCAATGAATGCAGCCGTGGTTGTCCCCTTTTATAGACATGAGCATATCGGAACTCTCCATGATTATCTCCATAATATTCCTATTCCTTATCTGCTTCTTGAAGCATATCCAAATCCAATAAATAAAGGGATTTTTCTTATCACAATATCTCCCATATATTGGATAATATCAACACCATATCTGTAGGGATTTTTCATAAATCAACTATGCTTCTACACGCCTAATATATAGCAGAATATTCAGATTTCCATATCTCACAAATACCATAATATTCTGTATTTTTTCCCGTAAATCTTCAAGGCATAAATGTGCTAATCCGTATGTTCCAACATGGAAAAGTTTTTGTTTCCAAATATGCTCACAAAAACTGCCAATTAAAATATCAATGCATATCTCTTGACTTTACAATATTTAAATTTTATAATGCAACGTACATTAGTTATAAGTATATGTTCCGATTAATGCAACTCAAAAATTTTATCTTAATTTCTTTAAATTTGCAGTTTAAATCTTGGTCTTTACCTAACTTATGAAAATACCATCTTTCAAGAGCTGTTAATATATAACCGTGATTTAGTGTCAGTGCCCTAAGTTTAATATGGGAAATTACAACTACCGGCCATGAAAAAAAAGTAATTTATTTTTCAGGAATAAATACATTAATAAACCTAACTTAGCCTGAAAGTGTCAATATAAACCTGCAACATGAAAAAGTGTCTATTTAACCCTAACTAATTATTGCATGTGTCAATCTAACCCTAAGTTTTGAAAATTTTGTGCTGATATGAACAAACTTCCTAATTCCGGCGTTGACCCATGAAAATTTTGCAATAAAAATAAATGAAATGATGGAAATACCCTTGACTAACATGTTAAAAATTTGATACCTAAACTACCTTCTTCTTCACAGCTGATGTTTCACCGCTCCCGGAAACCACCGCCGCTGCAACACTTTTCTCTTCAGGAAACACGACTTTCAACCTTGCAACCTTTTCCATCGGATTTCTTCTAAATGTTCACAAAAAGTTTAGCAACTTTGCAACTTTGAACATGGCAGCTAAGTAGCACTGTTACGATTTTGAGTACGTACGAGTACGAGTACGGGTACGGGGTCCAAAATACGGTAAATTGAAAATTAGGGGTACGGGTACAAAATGGGTACGATTATAAATAAAATTTAAAATATATATCTGTGCATATTAATATTAACAATTAAACATTTTTAAATTAAAGATAACATAATTTTATATCATAAACCATTTAAAATAAAGACTAAATTATTTTTTTTGTCCCCTAAACATAATGCAATACCATTCTTTGGTCCTCAATGCCAATACTGCGTTTGTTTAGGAACTAACATACTGAAAATGATTTTTTTGGTCCCCAGAGGTGGTTTTTAGGTGAAGTCAACACAGTATTGACCAAAAATCTATAAAATGACCATTATGCCCCTGATTTAAAAATAAAAAGAAAAACAAAAAATCTGGACACTTGGGGTTTAGGAGCGGTGGGAAACAGAGGGGCAGCGGAGCGGCGGATCGGGAAACAGAGGAGCGACGGATCTGGAAACAGAGGGGCAGTGGAGCGACAGGAGCCTGTTCAGATCCAGTGATGGCACCGCCGCTCGAGGGATGCACAAATACTTCTGTTCGCCATCATCATCGTCCACTCGAGGGATAACTTTGGTGAGCTCGGTGGTGGTGCCAGAGGTGGCACTGCTCGAAGGTTGCACCAGGTGGTCACAGGCTCGACGACGATGAGATGAAATGACTCCGGCGGTGGCGTTAAAGAACCATAGTGGCGAGGACAAAGGAGGAGCCAGGGCACGTGAAGTCCACATACTGGATCTTCTTCCTCAACAGCGCGTGTGGATCTCACGCGCTTGGGTTCTGAATGATCGACGAGATGGTTGATGGCGATCGCCTGCTAGGAATTGCAGCATCGGTGAAGGTGAAACAAAGTGTATTTTCTATGCATTAGTTTGATTGTTCAGTTGTGAGTTTGAATTTATGAAATCAAATTAATATTTTGAAACTCCCCGCATTTGTTCAGTCGGCAAAGTTGAAACAAAGCGACAACGACGAGCCCCGCCGGAGACGAAGCAGAGCAGCAACAGAGATACAAAAGACGAGGCTCGTCGGATGTTTGGTACATCTGATCGACGGTGCCAAGGAACTAATTTTTTTAATTATTTAATTTGTAAAATTACCATTATACTCATGGCTTTACCGGAAAACTATTTAATTTTACCTGAAAATCACCTTTGGGACCAAACAAATCATTTTGCATTTGCTAGTTGCAGAACAGAAGCGGTATTGGCCTTTGAGACCAAACAAATTTTAAGATATTATGTAGGGGACCAAAAAAACATCCAAACGTATTTCGAACTTGATATTTATCCCAAGAACTAGCAAAGAAACTGCATAACAAGATAATAGTTCGACGGCTTAAACAATCATACTAAAATAAGCAAAACAACAAATAAAGTTCATTGTCCAAGTTAAAGACAAGCAAAACAATAAGCATAAAATTAAACTAGGGCAAAATGGTCTTTTCAACAAAATCAAGCCATAACATGGTTGACTAAAAAGTCAGCAAGGTCAAGGATTATTTTAATACTTTTTAATATTACTGAATTATATTGGCATTTTCAATCTAAAGTAAAGATAATTTTACCACTTTACTCTATTTTTTATCGGTGACGGGAGTCCTTCCACAAAGGTCACCTTCCACAAAGATTCCTCTTTCCACAACTCAATTTGTCAACAAGCCCCTCGAAGTTTTGTGAAAATTCATCCGGCCCCTCAGTACGGCCTTATAAATATGCAATATTCAGATAGAGCATGCTACTAATTATCTTCAACTTTCCTGCCCAACATCAATTGATCATCTCATGGCAAACCATCAAGTTGTATTTCTGGTCTTCCTTCTGCTGGTTGTAACAGGTCCCAATAACCTAATCTCTCATTCATTCATTCAATCTTCTGTTCTTCTGAATTAACACTGATCAAATTCTTCATTGTATGCAGCAATATCTCCGGCCGCATGTGATTCCACTACCGGTACCGCCCCAAGGAAGCTTCTGGACATAGAATTAGTACGCGGCGGCTATGCAGACGACGCAGGGAACCAGACATCGTTAACTCGAGGTTGCGATTTTCAAGAATACTGCGGACCTTTTGCGAAATGTCGTTGCTGGATGGCCTGTTTTCTGGTGTGTCTCCAGTGATGTATTGGATTCCAAATAATAGTCTAATATTTTCAGGCGATCCCCTGGGAACTGGACGCATATATGTATTCATTTATATGGTGACTTGGCGTTTTATCATGCATCTTGGCCGGGTATTTTGTTCTGAAGATGCTTATTAAATTATGCATGCACCGTTAGTATCAGGAAAGCTATACCGCGCGTTTTGAATTCATCTATCTTTAATGTATTATTAAATGATACTCCATCATCCTAACTGAATCTGCACACTTTTTGGTCAGCTTTATCCGATCATGTTTGACCACCGATAACTTTATTTACGTAGATTAATGATGCATTAAAATTTGATAGTTAGAAAATAGATTATGCAGAGAATCTAACAATATCCCACATGATTATATTGGTGCCTATATACTAAACGAAATTTATGGTCAAACATATTTTGAAAAAGTTGATCAATAAGTCTGCAAATTCGGTTGGGACGAAGGAGTATCATATTAATCTCAAAGCTCATTATAATAAGAGTTATATACTTTTGTACAATCTTACTTTGTAACAAAATTAAGTGAATTAATGATTTTTGAGCGAAGTACATACATAACCCTACGTAGTTCACGAAAGTCTATATATAATCTTATGATAATTAAAAGTGCAAACATAACTCTATACAGTCAGTTTATGTGCAAATATAACATTGTTCGGCAGTTTGAGGCTGGCTTATGTTAAAAAGATAAATTTAACCCTTTGTAAAAAATAAAAGGCACTGAAATGACATTCATGCCCCTAAAACCCTAATCTTCTACCTTCATTTTTTTCTTTCCTCTTCTTTTCTTCTCTCGCAGCCTCTCTTCTTTTCTTCCTCTTCTCTTTTCTTTTATTCTCCCGCAGCTTCTTCGTTTCCTTCATTTTCTCTTCCACTTCGCTTAGGTGGTCGGGAGTGCCGGGTAGGCTGGGTTTGGTGGTGACGGGCGGCAGGTAGCGAGGGCTGGGTTGGGTGGTGGCGAGCAGCGGATGGCGGCGGGTGGGCTATGTCAGGGGGTGGCGAGCGATGGGCAAGCGACGGGTGGGCTAGGTAGGTTTTGATGAGGCGGGCTGGGGTGGAGCTCGGTGGTGAGGCGGGGTTGGGCTGGGGTGGAGCTTGGGTGCAAGGTGGGGCTGGAGCGCAGTGGCTCGCCATCAGGACGCTGAAGGGATGCCGAAATCGGTGGCGAGGCAGGGCTAGGATGGGGTGGAGTGTGGTGGCTCACCGGAGGGATGGTGGCAAATCTGATGGCACTGCCGGTGAGAATGGCCCAATAATCTCATTCGTGAATGGAGCCAGATCGATAAAAGTTACCATTTCCAACACGAGCTACTTTTGAGGGATAATCCTGGGGTGGAGCTCAGTGGTGAGGCGGGGCTGGGCTGGAGTGCGGTGGCTCATCAGAGGGATGCTGGTAGATCTGATGGCACCGCTGGTGAGAATGGCCCAATAATCTCGTTCGTGAATGGAGCCGGATCGATAAAAGTTACCATTTCCATCACGAGTACGAGCTACTTCTGAGGGATGCTTTCAAATTTGAAGCTACTAAAGTCCTCGATTTTGTCCACCAGGTTAGATTACTTGTGATTTTGTAAACTAATTTTTGTTGCTCTGTTGTTCGGTTGAATACAACACTATGTTGTTCTCTGTTTTGTTAATGAGTAAATTTGGTACCTGCTTGCTTTTGTGTTTTAATATTTTCCCTTTTATTTTTAATACAATGCTCAATTGTTCTCTGTTTTGTTGTTGGTCGGACCTGGTGCTACGGGTGGCTGTGGTGGTGGTGGTGCTTCCTCGAGTAATTAGAGTTGAAACAAAGAAGAACTGATGCAGATGCTGGAGAAGATCGCTGTTGGAGAACTAGAATTTGCCGAAAAAAGGTCATGGCAGAGAGGTGTATGTGGTGAAGGCCTTGCGGCGGTGGCGGAGTCGCGGCGGCAGAGGTGGTGGAGAAGTGGAAGTGGTGGAAGAACAACTCCAATGCTATGGACAATTTTATCTTTTAAATTTATATATTAGGCTGAAAGGGTATTTTTGGTTATTTTTGGTCAGTCAATGGCTGGAAATAGCCGATCAATGGTGGAATATAGTGTTTAGGGCTATATTTGCACTTATGTAAAGTAGTTAGGGTTATTTTTGCACTAAAAATTATCTCAGGATTATATCTGCACTTTCTCAATTATATATGGTTGTATTTGTATATTTTCCATAATTTTTAAAAAAATCTTATTACCGATCTTTTGTCAAAACAATGTCGCTTTGCTTTATCTCAAAGCATGTTGATAAGGATTCTATATTTTTTGTCGTCTCATTTTGTTATTAACCGAGGACATTAATGACTTTTGTATAGACTATCTCCCTTTGGAAAAATAATGCTGTTTTGCTTTATTTACGTTAATAAAAAGAGAAAAGTGCTAATGGAGTACACACACACACATACATATATACACATATATGACATAAAGTGTCAATATAACCCTAAATAACTAGTGAAAGTGCATAACTAATCATTCTAAAAAATTTAGGTCAAAATTCTATGAAATGACTCTTTTACTCCTCTAAAAAGGGAAAAGAAAACAAAAAGGTAAAATGACTATTATCTAAACCCTAATTTTATTCTCTTCTTCTCTCCACCGACCCTCCATTCTTCTTCTCCATCTCCTCCTTCTTCTCTTCTTCCCGGAAACCCTTTTTCTTCTTCTTCTTCATTGCCTTATCTGTCATCTTCTCCGCAAGGTTGGGAGGTTGAGCTTTGGTGATGCTTCGGTTTGGTTTCATGTTTCCTTACCCTTCTTTTTCTCTGCGAGTTTGGGAGGTTGGGCTTCAACTTGGCTTCTATGCGAGGCTAGACTTCGGCAAGGGTGCACGACAGAGAAAGGGTTCTCCCAACGGGTCTGCGACAAGGTGGAGGTGAGTGGGGATTAGGGGCAGTACTGCGATGGTGATTAGGGTTTTCCCAACGGTGCTGCAACAAGATAGAGTTGGTCGTGGGGATTAGGGGCACCAACGACGGGGATTAGGAGCAGCAACAGCGGGGATTAGGGGCATTGGGGATTAGGAGGGGTGGTGGGTTTAACAATGGTGAAGATTAAGGGGTTAGGGTTTTGGGGTTGGTGGTGGAAGGTGGCGGTGGAAAAAGGAGATGAGGGTGACGATGTTGCAGCAAGGTTGAAATGGTGGTAGGGATTAGAGGTGGTGGGGATTGGGGGATTAGGGTTTTGGGGCCAGTGATGGAAGGCGGTTGTGGAAGGAGAAGATATGGGTGACAGTGCTACGACAAGGTAGTGGTGGTAGTGGGGATTAAGGGCAGCGGGGATCACGAGCAACAATGGGTTTAACGGTGACGTGGATTAGGGATTTTGGGTGGGCGGTGGAAGGTGGTGGCGGTGATAGAGCAACAACAATGGGCAAGGGTAAAACAGTCCACATAATTTTAGCTTTTGGCCCGAAGGGCATTTGAACAGCAGTTAACATCGGAAGTGTCACCCAAGGATTATATTGACACTTTCATTAAATACTTAAAGTTGTTTTTTTAAACTTTCAAACAATTGAGGATTATTTGACACTTTCGCAACTATATAAGGTTATTAGTAATATAACCTTAATTAAAATATTATGATTATGATTTGGTTGCTTTAAATATTATTACATCACCTTATTAAATTTGAATTATTGTACTACATAAATAGAATTGTAAGTTACATCTTTCAATTATTTATTTTTTCATATAAATATACAATTTAATATGAATCAAAATTAATACCCATTTGCATTAATTATCCAAACAGATTAACCATGGCCCTAAGAACATCTATAATGGTCACTCCTTAACTCATTTTTCTTAATAAGGAGCACTCCTTATTTAATGAGGACCACTGTATTGGTTTAAAAACAACTCCTTAATAAGAATTGCCCCTTAATTAGGAGTTGGTGCCTCTTTATTTGTGAAATGGCCAACCAACCAATGATTGACACTTGGCATGACTTGTTTTGTATTTTTAGTTAATTATAATTAAAAAAAATTAAAAGGACTTTCGTTGAAAAACGATGCTTCTAACGGTAAAAACAATTGGATTAAAAATACATCCAATCTGATAAACATTCATCATCTGATAAATATCCATCCTCTAACCATAGAAGAAATATCAACATCCCTTGCAATATCAAAAACCTTTAATTCTCTCTACCGCAAACCCCTCTTGCTCAACCCTCCCTCGCCGCATCCCTTATTCTTTAATCTTTTTCCCCATCTTCCTATTAGGAGATAGGGAATAACCATTTATTTTAATTTATATTTTGTTATTGAATAAGTGTGAGATTTATCTCCACGGATTAATTTTTTTCTTCGACACGATCGATTGATGATAACTCGATGTAGTTGTTCATGTTGAAGTATTGTTCTCGATCTACTTGTACAGATTGTGTGTTCGCAATTTCATTTGTGATTTTATTTTGGGGTTTCCATTAATTTGGGTTTGCCAGATCTGTATTTTTCAAGGTGTTTACAGTTTGGACAACTTAGATCGTGGTTGGGTCAAGTTGTGTTACAATTGTAGAAGATCCCTATTTGGCGCAGTGATATTGATGTGTGATAGGCTCCTCTTTGCCAAGTGGTCATGAGTTTCGCGGGAATCAAGTTAATATCCCTGAGGGACATGTAAAGATTTTTTTATTGGATCTCTTGTCTATAATAGTACAGACGACTAGTCTGGTTGACATGTAATTTAGATATCCTTGCAATATGATAATTATTACTAGAGGGGCTAGTTAGGTTGGATGTCAGTTCCACTCATTGTAATCGTCGCTGGGCATTTTCCTAGCATCTTTGAAAGATTGATTTTTTTTTAAAAAAACTTCCCTTGCAATATCAAACCTTTCCATATCCATTTCTCCAAGTTTTAAATTTCCACCCATCAAATATTTCAGTTGCTACCACCTCATGGTTCCAAATCTCCACCCATCAAAATTGTTTTGTTGCCTCTCACCTCACTCATGGTTGGCTCGGAGGCTATTTAAATTCAAATAGCGCCATTACAAAATGTGAAAATAACTTCTTCTTCTTCTTCTTTTAAAGAAACACCCTAGGGTGAGGGATAATATATAAGGTTCCCCAAGCCTTTGTAAAGCCAAATACATTCAGAGTAATGGTTTATACACGAGGTTCATTGAGGCGACATAGTTGCCTCCAAAAGAATACATATCATCTAGTAATGAAAGTGTGATTTTTCGGTTCTAGTGCATAGCAAAAAAGGTTAGGAATGGTAGTTGCGATTCCAAAAGAAAGAATCTCCACCCCATGTGTTAATTCTTTCCTTTGGTCAGGCAACTTCATTCTAGCACGTCAAGATTAAGTGCCTAAAACAAAACAAAAGCTTTGCTTCCATGTTGCAAGGGGGTTCTAAAATTGAGGTCGATAGTAGCCTGAGAAGCTGTGATATGGAGATGGATTTCTGAAGGTGGAGAGATCAGGACCAGTAGAGGTTTTGAGATAGAGATTAGCACGAGTACCTGTAGAAAACCAAAAGACAAAACATCAGCAGTATCAATCCTACTCAAAATCATACCTATGTGTTCTTATGTAAGGTGTATGCTCCCTATCCCATGTGATGAGTCCTCTAATGAATGTAGGTATATTGGAACATTGAAAGTACAATATCATGAATCAGCTCTAATCCCAGGGATTCCACATCTGTCTAGGTAAAGAAGTCCTTTAAGGAAAGGGGGGGGGGCTGCCTGCAAGTCTAGATCACCAGAGAAGCCATTTGCTAAAGAAAATTTTGCAAGAAAATCAGCTGCATTGTTACCTTCTCTAGGGGTGTGTTGAATTGGGTATATATATTGTTTCAAGTTCAAGGTGTTGCAGATGGAGAAGATCCTCCATGGGGAATTATTGGGATTTTGAATACCCTGTACTGCAATTAAATAGTCTGATTCCACCACACATCTAATTAAAATCAGCTCTGAACAAATCTCATAGCCACATTGGATGGCTTTGATCTCTGCCTGTAAAGGGGATGGAGAATGGAAAGATTTTGCCCTCATTTTAACAACATCCTCATCACAGTTCCTAACTATCACAACCAGAGAAGAGAGACCCCCTCTAATCCATGTTGCATCTGTATTAATCTTATATCCGGAAAGGGGTCTCTGCCAATATACTGCACTGAAAGATTTCCTTGTCTTTTGTAAAATATGAGGAATGATATTAGCCTGTGTCCAGTATCTATGTTTGTCTAAATTGCCTATCAAATTATTCACTGAGAAAATTTGATATATCATGCATTTTATTCCTTGAATACAAGCAGCTTGGGAGAAAGGCTCATTATCAAACAAAATTTTATTCCTTCTAATCCAGAGAAACCAAATTGTGACAAGAAAATATGGTAACATGTTAAGAAAATAATTTAAATATGGTAACATGTTAAGAAAATACCGAGAACTCCGAGTCTACAATACCTAGTACAAATCAAATTTACCCCTGCAAGGGTGTCAACAAGCGAGATATTTTGATTTGATGATCAAGAAAGCAACAACGGGGGTCAACAATAGGAGAGATGGATTTAAGAATTATTAAACATGTTTGTTATATATTTATATGAGTTCGTCTCTTGAAAGACGATCTTTCCATAAGTCATGGAAATACCAAGGTTTAAACTGTAAATTAGAAGAAATGAAGATAAAATTTTTGGGTTACATTAAATTGGGTCATAAACTTATAACAAGTACACGTTGCATAATTAATTTTTAATATTGCAACTAAAACCTTTTATCTTTTTTATTATTCTAATTAAACTCAGTCTTTTCATAAGCTTGCTCATGGAAAGACAGTATTTTCCAATACTTTGCCTATTTATATAGTCAACAAAATATAATTTTTAATATGCATGATATTAGTATTTTATAAAATACAAATAAATGTTCAATGGTTTTTATCGAAAAATGTTGATGTGACGCTAAAGAAATGATTTTCAAATATTATTCCATTGTTACTAGTTGGTTCTTACCTAGTTCTTATCAAAATTGATGATGTGGTACTTAAGAAGTACCCCCTAAGAGTTCTTATGATAATGTTTTGGTCCGACCCTCAGTTTTTAAAATAAGTGTCGACCCTAAGATATTTGTTTATGTTCTAACAGTGGAGCCCTCTGTAGGGGTGAAATTGGTCAAAATTAAATTGAAAATGGGACAATGTATTTTGGTCATTTACAAGTCGGTCAACTCCGGTTTCCGGCGAGGGGGTTATATTTGCAATTTTGAATGCCGATTGTGGGTATTAGAGCACTTTTGAAAAATTGAAGGTTATATTAGCACTTATTAAAAAACTGGGGGTTATCTAAGCGTTTATCCCAACTTTTTTCATTTTATTTGCTGTTTTTTTTATCTCTAAAAGATAAAAGACTGCTAAGTTTTAAACCGGCTTGTTTTAATGCAGTTACCGGTTACCATTTCCTCACATTTTCCCCCTCTTTCACCGCTATTACTGCTTGCCACTTCATCTCTTCTCCCTCTCCAGCTTGATTTTCCTGACTAACACCACCGCGAGGTTTCATCCTCTCAATGACACTATGCTCCTATTAATACCATTCAACTTCTATGCTCTATTCTATTTGTTTTCCACCATTCTTCTTCTTCCTAATTACTACAAACTTTTGTTTGCTGGATTCCGTTGTCCTGCAATTACTCGTCAGTGAAAAATCTAGCCATTTGTACTTATTTTTTAGCTTGAATTCCATTAACTCTGTCTTGCACTCTAAGTGTTTGACATTTTGTCTGAATCATTTTTCCACTTTCTTTTGTTCATACTCTTTTGTTTATTTTTTTTAGACAAGTGGCTGAGGTTGAGGTCAACATTTATTAAATGCTTACTATCTTTCTTAGAAGTAGGGGATAGAGGCTAGGGCTTAAGCTAAAATTTGGTGATAGTCCATGAGTTGTATTGTCCACATAAGGGATGCGAATGGTTTTGCTATGAAATGTCTGAATTTTTACGCATGTGTGCTTTTTTTTCCAAGCTTATGGCAGTTTATTCATTGTAGAGTTCTTGCTTTATGGATTGACACTTTGGAGTTTGAAGTTATAAACTTTGAAGATTATATAGGGTCCTGTGAAGTGAAGCTTTAATCAGAATCCTTACTTTTTTTTTGCTGAGTTTGTTGAACGCTTGGTTGATATATGATGATTACTGATTAGGTTAAGTACAGATCTGCTGAGTATGTTTTTTTTTTTGCTTTTGTCTGTGAAACTGACCGCCTGCATATTTTACTCTATGTTGTTTGTTAATGATAGTGTAATTATTCTTGTATCTCTACTAACTGGATTAATAATGTGATTGATCTGTTCAGCTCAGCTGAGTGATTAAGAAAATTACCTCCATAAATATTGAACTCAGGGTAGAAGTTGAAGTCAGTGTTGTTGATTCATAGATGTTACTTAATTTTATGTTTGAAGATTTTTAATGATAAACGGAACATCATTCAGTCTTAATGGATTTTTTTGTGCCTTTGAAGTGAAGTTTTTAATGTAATACTCCCTCCATCCCATTTCAAACTGCACACTTTGACTTTCACATAATAGTATTTATACTTTTACATCAATTCAATTTTATGGTCAAAGTTAAGAAGTTTTGACTGTATAGTTAAATTATTGTATAGAGGTGATGTTTTTATATGAGGATTTCCATTAATAAATTTTAGTAGTACAACTGCATTTTCCCTTGACCTTCTAAGTTAGCTTGATTCTGGTCACATTGAGTTTGCATAATTTCAGTTTCGTTTGGTTATAACATATATGCTCCCTTACTAAGTAACATTTTAGATTTAGCTGATTATCGTGGTTGTCTCTTATATGCATGCATTGTTCTGAATTCATAGCATGATGAAGTATGATGTTGATGCCGTTGGTGCTCATAACTGTTGCAAATTCAATCACTAGTGACGAAAATATTGCATTTTGAGGCTTGCATGCTGCAAATGTATTATATATTCAAATGACACAAAGAAACTGGGACATTTTGAGTCTGATTATTCCTTTTCATATAGTGCTTATATCTTGCACCAGTATCTTGTCAAATATGAGTTTCTAATGTTATTGGGGAAAATTGAAACCATCATAATTGTTATATTATTTTGCAGTAGCCTAATCAAAATGCAGAGCCCCATTCACTGTTTTGTTCTTAAAAAAAGATTTTTTTACATAATGAGGTACAATAGTTTGGTGCTACTCGGTTCTTCCATGAAATTTTGTCTAAGGTATTCCAGGATTAGGTTGGATTAGATTTCAAGTACTGCTTAACTAAACAGTAGCTGTTCTCTACAATTTTCAATGACGAAGTAATAATTTGCTCTACTTGTCTTATCTTGAACAAGTTTATAATTATGCCAAGTCAATAACATTTTCTTCTCATGCTACTGAATACATCTTTTGTTCTAGAAAGTTTCATCATGTTTTACTTGTTCTTATGATAAGTTTTCATACACCATGGTACTGATTTTATCAACGTCCACTGACTAAGAGATTTTATGAATTGTTATAGGTCCTTTTGGTTCGTATGCTTTGCACTTTGCAGACCAGTTCTAATCATAAGGAATAAGTTGGGCTACTCTGTTCCTGGCGCCGGACTTTTTCTTCCAACTTCCCTGGTAAACAAGTGAATCTTTATATTTTGCAACCTTTCATTCCTTCCGTGTTGTGTGTTCCGTTTTGTGTGCATATAATTTTTTACCATTGAAGTCCTCTCAAACTTGGTAGTTGCTCAGTATTCTACCAATTATGTCGCAAATGGATAAAGGAAAACAACCTGAAATTGAAAAATGAAATAGGGCTTCTACATATAACAAGAAAAAGTATGCTTCTTTAAATGACCGTAAACATGTAAAAAATGCAAAACGTAGAAAACTAAACTACATACCACCTATTTCCCCAACCAGTGGAACAAACATAAATGACCCTTTAAATCAGATACCAAATTGTCCTAATTTGTTACCCGTTGCTCCTGATTGTAGGTTTTACAATCCAAAACACATTCATTTAGAACCCTCGGCCTTCTGTTTTTCATTAGGAGAAGTAAAGCTATTACAAAGTGAAATGCCTTCGGAATTACTCCAGCTCTACGTTTCAAATTTTGATGATAGTGCACACTTCCGTGACTGTATCTGTAGTTATAATAATATATTTTCATTCACATCAATTGGTGTACGTAGTGATGAATATTTAGCTAAGAGAAATGAAGGAATATGCACATTTCGTGTCCAAGGTCAGGTATGCCATTTTATGGGTCAACTTACACCACCAGACGAACACCCACAAAATCTTCAATTGTACTTTTATGATACAGAACATGAAGTTTCTCATCGTATGTCTATCAGTTCAAAATTCAGAGAAATTATTGTCACAAAATCGATTAATCTTTTGGAACAGAACCCCTAGGCTACTTTTTTCAGAAGTTTAAATAATATACCTAATTTAGATGAATACAAAATTGTTTTATATGCTGACCTTGTTTTCAACCACTATGTCTTCAATAAGCCCATTGTTTCACAATTAGCAAGAATATTGTTAGAATCGAATTTAGAAGAACAGAACATAAGTCAAAAGATAATCGTCCCCAAATTATTAAGAATTATTTTGGTTGCTATGATGGTATGCAATATCCACTCATTTTTCCTAATGGTGAACCTAGTTGGTGTAGAGGAATTCATAAAATTACTAGAGCACCAAACATAATTCAAAGTGCATGTAATGATAGCACCCATCACATTCGAAACTATATAAACATAGATGCTTTCTTAGAATCTGAAAACCAAACTTTTACAAATAAGAACACTAAAAAAAGAGTTTCTTGTCGGCAATATTAGTGTTACAAGTTACAGGTTTGAGAAAATGATAAATATTTTTTGCTGCAAACTGGTAGACTTTTACAACAATATGTCGTAGATATGTACATTAAGATTGAAACATCAAGACTAGAGTTCTTTCGAAATGATAAAATGCAAAGCCGTTTACGAAATGAGTTATACAATGGCTTATTAGATGGTATAGCACAAAGATGTCGCATAGGTGCTAACGTTGGCAGGCGTCTCATACTACCAAGCTCATTTATAAGAGGTCCTACAGATATGCGTAAAAGATATATGGATGCCATTGCTTTAGTTCGCCGCTACGGAAAACCTGATATATTTTTAACCATTACTTCAAATCCAAATGGGCCTGAAATAGAAGTTTTAACCTTGCCTTCTGATGAAATTCAGAATAGGACTGATTTGGTAGCCAAGGTATTCCTTTCAAAAATTGAAATGCCAAAAAAAGAACTTCTCAAGAAAAAAAAATCTTTGGCAACATTATTGCTTATACTTATGTGATAAAATTTCAGAAAAGGGGTTTACCTCATGCTCATTTTTTGCTTATTTTAAGTAGGGCTTCAAAAATGTTTACTGCTGAAGCTTTTAACAGAGTTGTTTTCGTTGAGATTCCTGACCCAAAAAAGAGTCATACTTGTTTTCTCTAGTTATAAAGCATATGATGCATGGCCCTTGTGGTATTTATAATCCAATGTGCGCTTGCATGAGAAAAAAATCCTGTAAATTCCATTATCCAATCTTTTTTTTCAGATAAGACAATGTTTGGAGCTAACTCATACCCTATTTACCGTTGTAGAACTAATGGTTCCCTGGCACAATAAGAGGTTCACAACTTGACAATCGATGGGTAATACCTTATAGTTGATATCTTCTTGCTAAATTTAACTACCACATGTGTTGAAATATGTTCGACTGTTCATGCTGTAAAATACATCTACAAATACATTTATAAAGGCCACGAAAAAATATTTTACACTTTACTTGCAAATGACTAAGATACTGTAGTTGATGAAATAAAAACATTCCAAAAGGCAAGGTGTATTTTACCTCCAGAAGCAATGTGGCAAATATTTGGTTTTGACCTTAATCAAATACATCCTTCTGTTATATGCTTACCTATGCTTTTAGAAAACCATCAATCTCTAACATTTCCTGCAAATCAATCCTTAGAAAATATTACGGAGAATCCGTTTCTAAAAAAAGCTATGCTTACACAATTTTTTCTATGAACAAGTCAATGATTATGCTAAAAGTATGAACTGTTTATATGTTGAATTTCCTAAAAATTTTACTTGGTACTCTGACTTGAGAGAATAGCAGCCTCGTAAAAGAAGTGAAGTAACTGGTCGTATTGTGAGTTGTAGTCTGTTTAAAGGTGAAAGATATTACTTAAGGTTACTTTTAATGCACGTAAAAAGACTGACTTCGTTTGAGGATGTCATGACAGTTGCTGGAATTATGTTTGATACGTATAGAGACGAGGCTAAAGCTTTAGGATTAATGGATGCCGATGATACTATTGAAATGTGTCTTCAAGGAGCGTGCACTTATATCATGCTTGGCGCTTTACGCCAACTATTTGCTACTATTCTTATTTACTCTAATCCTCAAAATTCTAAGGAATTATTTCTAAAATTTGAAGATTTTCTCTCCAAAGATTTTTAAAAAAACAAAACACTTAGTTCTCGTACAATTAGACATAGATTTTTAGATCCCTAACTTACCTTCTTCATTCAATGGGAAAAAAATCAAAGATTTTTTCTCTTTTGATAGCGATACATATGTGAGTGTGGAAGACAATTTTACTAGAGAACTACAAACAGAAAAAAAAAATAATTATTATTGTAACAGCTGAAGATCTTGTTGTAGACAAATTAAATGAGGCACATAGATTTGCTTATGATAAGATATTAAACCATATAAATAATAATTCTCCAAAAATATTTTTCGTTGATGGCCCTGGAGGTACCGGGAAAACATTTTTATACAAGGCTCTTCTTGCAACAATAAGATCAGCCGGTGGTATTGTACTTGCTACCGCTACCTCGGGAGTAGCTGCATCTTACTTCCAGGAGGTCGAACTTCACACTCACGGTTTGAAATTCCCTTACGTGAAAGTGATTCCAAATGTTGTAATGTCAGTAAACAAAGTACACTAGCTTATTTGGTAAAAGTAGCAAAGTTGATTATATGGGATGAAGCTACAATGGCACAACATAATATTAGTGAAAAGTTTGATGAAATGCTAAGAGACATAATGAGTACAAACATAATTTTTGGTGGTAAAATAATTTTCTTTGGTGGTGATTTTTGCCAAACTTTGCCGGTTATTATTAATGGTACAAAACAAGGGATCATAAATTCTACAATAGTTGTGTCTCCATTGAGGAATCAGTTTAAAAAAATTGAAGCTCACACAGAATATGAGAGCATTGCTTGATCCAAATTTCTATGATTTTTTGGTTGAAAGTTGGTGATGGAATAGAGCCTATTAATAACCGGGATGAAATCATAATTCCATAAAAAATTAATGTTTGTTTTACAGATGACATTGCATCATTAAATTCACTGATTGACATGGTATACCCTAGAATTAGTGAGAATGATTTGATATTTATTCGTTCGTAACAAGAGCTATACTTACTACGAGAAATGAATTTTTACATGAAATAAATGATGTTTTAATTACTAGATTCTTAAGTGAAGAGGTAACATATTTTACTTCTGATGAAAGTATTAGTTCTTCAGCCCTACCAGATCAACAAGATTTGTTTCACACTCTAACACCTAAAGGTCTTTCCCCTCACAGATTAGTATTGAAAAAATAATGCGCCAATTATACTGATTAGAAATATTAATCTCACTGAAGGGCTTTGTAATGGTACACGTCTTATTTGTAACATTTTTGATTAAAACCTTATCCATGCTGAAATTTCTGTTTGTTCATTTGCAAGAAAGTCTATATTCATTCCTCGTATAACTTTAGAAGCTCCAGAGGATAGCTTTTCTTCTCTTCCATTTAAAAGAAAACAGTTTCCTATACGTTTATGCTTTGCGATGACAATCAATAAAGCACAATGACAGACTTTAGATTTTGTAGGTGTTTATTTAAAGAAACCAATATTTTCGCATGGACAACTTTATGTTGCATTATCTAGGGCCAAAAATATAGATCAATCACAAGTACTCATAAGGCTATTGCCTTCGTTGATTCAACATACCGGTTACATGAGAAATGTTGTCTACAAGGAAGTTTTTTAGCAACTAATGCTTAGATTATTACATTACTGATTGAACAGGCAAAGTTTACGCATCCATATTGTGTGGTTTTTCGACATCAATGACAAATTGAATTGAAAATTTTGGCACTCTTACTTCTTTCATCAATTTATCTTAAGGATAGAATCTTGCTTCAACCTGTGGTTAATGCTACACTGAGTATGCTCCGCTGCTGTTAAGTGTCGAACAGGTACCCTTCGTAACTTTATACCTTGTTGGTTGTAACCATTTACGATGACCCTTGCGATTAATAGCATGCCTATTAGAGTTTAGGTAATGTTTCACGTGATTTGTTAGTTTAACGCCAAGGAAGGCGTGTTACTAATCCTAAACAAGTTTACATTTCTGCCAGGCTCCATCATGCTTTACTTATTCTTGTGATAAGTGTGGCGACAGAGAACCAAAGTGAACGGCTCATCATAAGCTTACCAGTGCACAACCTGGATTGCAGTCTTCCAATTCTCAGAATATCTAGTTTTCTATCTCCAATGCAAAAGAATAAATTGTGTTTCCCGTCGCGTGGCAAGCATTAACCTACGTTGATTTGTTAGTACACATTTGAAATGATTGCTTCTAGTGGTTTTTTTGGCATGCTTTAGGTTTGGAATATTATATAGCTTGAGCAAAATCTTCATCTGAGACTTTTATAGGTAGAAAAGAGCCAAATCACCCATAACTTAGTTTTGGATTTCAATTGAAAATTTGATTATAAGCCATCACCTATCAGAATATCCTTGTACCTTGGAGAACATAAATTTCTGCAAGCTTTAAAATGTACATTATATTGTCTTCATGTGGCATGTCTCGGTAAGTTTGAAACTGTAAATAAAAGATAGAACATTTATTTTTGTTGTTGTGTGTAATTAGTTTTTAAGCATCAATAAACCAATTCCTAAGTTCTTAAGTTCTTGCAATTTGACTGAGTTCTTTATGTTGAAAGTTTTAATAATACTTGTGCAGATTGAAATGATTCTGCATGTGTTGAAGTATGAAATGGGTGAGTTTCTAGGTAAAACACATTGCAAGTAAATTTACTTTATCTCTTACTTATGCTCACATGCAAGAGTAAAGAATTTTTAAGAAAACAAGGCCGAGAAATCATAAAAAACTTTATGATTTTTGCTTTTCCCCCTTAAAACTTATGATGATGTCTATGTTATCGGTTTCTTATGCTTGGCCTGGAAATACTTCTTTTTGCTCAATATGTTGATATTGCTATCACTTAGGTTAGTCAAGCTGACATGAATTTTTGGATATGTTATTTTCTCCAATGAATGTAATTGTTACTCGTATTTTCCTCGTTTTGCTTCTAATGATCAAATTATGCTAAGATCTGACTCCAGGATTAACTTATTGTTTAATTTGTGTTGAAGGAAATCCATTGCATCAAACTACCAAGTTCAGCCAAATTACGAGAAGGAAAGCCTGAAAATCAAAATCATGTTATTATGTTTACGAGAGGGGAAGCTCTGGAGACTCCCATGGAAACTTGATCACAAATGTTGCCGGTGCAACCTTTGGTATTGTGTTATACCATTCTGATCTATGAGTATATGACAATTTGATAGTGCATTTTTTAGTTTTACAATATCAGTTTCTTGTTTATAAAAGTTTGTTTCTTGGTTTTTGACAGTTACATATTGTATCTTCCTCTTGCGCATATATACGTGTTGTGCGGAATGGAGAAAGAACAGAAAATATGAACGAAAATAACAAGACACAAGATTTACGTGGTTCACCAAGATTGGCTACCTCCACGGGAGACGGATTCACTATAATAGGTAGCAGGTTACAGACGCCAAGAAATTGGCCAGATTTCTACCTATCTAAGTGCAGAACAGAATTCATAAATTCATGAATTCATAATTTACAGAGAGAAGAGAGACCCTTTATATATTGTCTCTACTAAACCCTAACAAACTGGGAATAAGAAAATAACTACCATTCCTAATAGGAATAGGAACTACCATTCCTAATAGGAATAGGAACTACCATTCCTAATAGGAATAGGAACTACCATTCCTAATAAGAATAGGATTCCTATTCTGACCGGGCAGCGAGACCCCCGTTATTTTCCCCCGGACCCCCAGGCCAGTGTCGCAGAAGCGGCTTATTACAGTATTCAAGGCATACCAACAAATCTCCACCTTGACTTGAATCCTCAAAGTAGAAAACTCCAGATGCACCATTACAGTGCCAGATTCAAGGCATACCAACAAATCTCCACCTTGACTTGAATCCTCAAAGTAGAAAACTCCAGATGCACCATTACAGTGCCAGATTCAAGGCATACCAACAAATCTCCACCTTGACTTGAATCCTCAAAGTAGAAAACTCCAGATGCACCATTACAGTGCCAGATTCAAGGCATACCAACAAATCTCCACCTTGACTTGAATCCTCAAAGTAGAAAACTCCAGATGCACCATTACAGTGCCAGATTCAAGGCATACCAACAAATCTCCACCTTGACTTGAATCCTCAAAGTAGAAAACTCCAGATGCACCATTACAGTGCCAGATTCAAGGCATACCAACAAATCTCCACCTTGACTTGAATCCTCAAAGTAGAAAACTCCAGATGCACCATTACAGTGCCAGATTCAAGGCATACAAACAAATCTCCACCTTGACTTGAATCCTCAAAGTAGAAAACTCCAGATGCACCATTACAGTGCCAGATGAGTAGACTTCGCCCTCCACTCCCGGGACTGCCCATAGAGCACCTAATCAGCTCTGATGTTCAGCAAGTCCAAACAATGTTAAAACTTGCTATGTGGAACAGGTTTGGTGAACATATCAGCGGGGTTGTCAGCAGTTCCCACTTTCTTCACCCTGATTCTCCTCTCACTCCTCAGGAAATGATATCTGACATCAATATGCTTGGTCCTCTCATGATGGACCTGATCCTTGGCTATGCAGATTGCACTCAAACTGTCACAATACACAGTAGCCTGATCATGATGTAGACCAAGATCACTAACCAGTCCTTTCAGCCATATTCCCTCCTTTGCAGCCTCTGTCAAAGCCATGTACTCTGCTTCCGTAGTAGACAACGTCACTGTAGGTTGCAAAGTCGCCTTCCAACTAACCACAGAACCTCCCAAAGTGAATACATAACCAGTCATCGATCTCCTCGTGTCAACATCACCAGCATAATCAGAATCCGAGTAGCCTGTAACTAAGCACTCGGTATCACTTCCATAAATGAGACCCACATCAGACGTACCTCTAAGATACCTGAAGATCCTCTTCACAGCTTCAGCAGCAGTACCAGATGTACTCCCAGTAAACTTGTCGATCTTCACGTTCAACCCAGACATCTTTCTCCCCGATCAGCCCCGATCTGATGAGCCCAGAATCCGATATACCCACTACGGATATCGCCGAAAAAAGAAACCGCTCTGATACCAGTTTGTTGTGCGGAATGGAGAAAGAACAGAAAATATGAACGAAAATAACAAGACACAAGATTTACGTGGTTCACCAAGATTGGCTACCTCCACGGGAGACGGATTCACTATAATAGGTAGCAGGTTACAGACGCCAAGAAATTGGCCAGATTTCTACCTATCTAAGTGCAGAACAGAATTCATAAATTCATGAATTCATAATTTACAGAGAGAAGAGAGACCCTTTATATATTGTCTCTACTAAACCCTAACAAACTGGGAATAAGAAAATAACTACCATTCCTAATAGGAATAGGAACTACCATTCCTAATAGGAATAGGAACTACCATTCCTAATAAGAATAGGATTCCTATTCTGACCGGGCAGCGAGACCCCCGTTATTTTCCCCCGGACCCCCAGGCCAGTGTCGCAGAAGCGGCTTATTACAGTATTCAAGGCATACCAACAAATCTCCACCTTGACTTGAATCCTCAAAGTAGAAAACTCCAGATGCACCATTACAGTGCCAGATTCAAGGCATACCAACAAATCTCCACCTTGACTTGAATCCTCAAAGTAGAAAACTCCAGATGCACCATTACAGTGCCAGATTCAAGGCATACCAACAAATCTCCACCTTGACTTGAATCCTCAAAGTAGAAAACTCCAGATGCACCATTACAGTGCCAGATTCAAGGCATACCAACAAATCTCCACCTTGACTTGAATCCTCAAAGTAGAAAACTCCAGATGCACCATTACAGTGCCAGATTCAAGGCATACCAACAAATCTCCACCTTGACTTGAATCCTCAAAGTAGAAAACTCCAGATGCACCATTACAGTGCCAGATTCAAGGCATACCAACAAATCTCCACCTTGACTTGAATCCTCAAAGTAGAAAACTCCAGATGCACCATTACAGTGCCAGATTCAAGGCATACAAACAAATCTCCACCTTGACTTGAATCCTCAAAGTAGAAAACTCCAGATGCACCATTACAGTGCCAGATTCAAGGCATACCAACAATACGAAAGGGCTAGCCAAGGTCTGATAGTGCGTTATGAATCAACCGTTGGTTTCTATCAAGGGGTATGTGGCTGAAATGGATACATTCGATTCACGTAGTGAAATGTTATGATATATTGTTGGAAACTGTCTTTGTAGGACCATCTGAAGTTGATGGAGGATATGATGACTCTTAAACCGAATATCTTTTGCAGTGTTCCTTGATTGTAAAACAGAATATACGCTGGGTGAGAAATGGTTCTTGTTTCTCCGAGCCTTTCAATCTGCTTCCTGTCCACTCAAAGCTGATTATTTCTTTTGTAGAATTGCGAATGCTGTGAAGTCATGAAGGTTTTGAGGCAAAAACTGTTTAGTTTTCATACAACGCTAGGAAGCAAGCAATATTTAGTGGCGGATAGCTTTCTCCACTTGTCTATTTCCATTTTGACTTTATAAATGTGACATTTTAATATATAATGTTGTTCTGTTCTCGATTTCTCGGGAAAGAAGCCTTCGTCTCCCATGTGGGAACAATTAGTGTTTAGCAAACTGAAAGCAACTCTTGAAGGCCGAGTGGGGTATTTAAAAATCCTGTTAAGATGCCTTACTTTGCTTATAAACATAGTGTTTCACGTTCTTTTGCTGTTATACATACGAGTGTTGTATTTCACGCTACTACGGGCTGAGTGCTGCCCAACCCACCTAGTATACTATTAAACATTTCAAAATAAGATTCGTGTGAATAATATATTAAAAATATTAATTAGAGGAGAGAAGAGAATACTTCGTAAAGAAAGATTCAAAGCACAGATATCGAGGAAACGTGAATGGAGAGTTATTTGTTGTCTTCATTAATTAGATTATCCAAATGAGAAGCACACAGCCAGAGAAATTCAAAAGCTCGGTATATATTAATATTATTTTACTTTCCTGTCTCTTACAGTGAGAGGTGGAATTCATGGCTGCTGTATTTACCCAGAAACTTCACAGGAACCTTCAAGACTTAGCATTTCGCTTAAGTTAAACCACATTAATTACTTATACCACGTAAAACAAGCACACAGTTGTTAATTGTGCAAATCCGTGATGATTAGGTATGTGAGAGAAGGTATTTGAGCTGCAGTGCAATTGCGCCCATAAAATATTAAAACAATATTGAATTAGTTTTATAAATTAGCCCTGCTGAATTTAAAATTTTAACTTTCCTTTTGATCGACCGTGAAGTTGTTAAACAAAGGGAAATTGTTCCATGCATGGTGGATGACTAATTCCCTGCGTTAACTGCACACCACGGTCCTTTTGAACTCCCAAAAACCATTGAGTATACGAGTCATATATTCTTTCTTCTTTACTTCTCAATTTATTCTACTGCTTCAGCATTGTACTCAGGATATTTTACTCTTTTAACAGGTGGTCTATCTATATATATCATTATATTTTTTAAATTAAATATTAAATTTAGCAAAAGTCGCGAGAAAGATGATCCTTTCATAGTATTAAAATTTTATTATACTACATGTGGTAGCTATAAAGTTTATAACCCGTTTAATGTAATCCAGAAATTTTATCTTCATTTATTCTAATTTGCAGTTTAAACTTTGGTCTTTCCAAGACTTATGGAAATACCGTCTTTTAAGAGACGCACTCTTAAATTTAAGAATTTCAAATATATATTTTTATTATATATTTTAATATTTTCACAATTAAATACATATTAATACATATTTTAGCTTTTAAAATATAATATTCAAATTTAAAAAAAATTAGAATGTAAAAAATTTAGGGAGCATATCCAAAAGATTTTTTTAAAAAAGGGTGTACGCAGGACCGTTATGTGTTTTGATTTTTTAATTCAAAATATATCGACTATGTCTTGCCTTTCGTAAGTTGATGAAACAACTAATGTAATCCCTATGTTTTTTTTTTTAAGTTTGTCACACTTTTCATTTGCTTATGTTACGTTAGGACCGGCACATTTCCTTTTATGATAAAAATTAAATTATTATTAAATGCATATTAAAGTTTTTACTCTTCTCACTCAATTTTCTGCACACATTTTAATTTGCAAAAATAATAGCACTTATTGTTAGGGTGCCAAACATAACAAAACGGATGGAGTACTACTTAATATATATATATATATGCTGATTTTTTTGTTTAAATACCATATACTATTACTGTTGAAATAATGTGGAATACCTAAGACGCAATTAAATATAAAAATATTGTAGAAAAAAACGAAATTTAGATTATTAATACAATATTTCATTAAATAGCATATTATTTAAATAAAAAGAATATAACGTTTAAGTAAAAGGGTATCATAATTACTCCATGACTTAAAAACTGTAGTTGACTTGCCAATTTCATATTCTAATGCCAATTTTATTGTTTAAAAACAGTCTTACAAAGCTTTGATAAGCTGTAGAGGCCCCCGTTGGTTGGCTGCCTTTATAAATACGTAACATGAGGAGCAGGCAGCTTATTTTGAACCAGCAAACCACACAATGGCTAATCTGCGAGCGCTATTTCTACTTTGTCTTCTGCTTGCAGCAACAGGTCAGCAGTTCATTCATCAAACTAAAATCTAGGTAAATTCATAACATTTCGGCCATCGCGATGATCACAACATTTCGGCCATCGCGAGATTGTGATTATCAAGAGTACTGTGGACCTTTCTCGCACTGTAATTGCCCATGGCTGTCTTGTGCTCTGGTGTGTCTCAAAAATAATTAGGGCTCTACCTAATTTTTAGGTGGCTAGGGGGGATCAACATATGTAATGGGTAAAGTTAAGGTGGACTTGGTACGGCTATCGTCACTTTTTACTAATACAATGTACCATACCAACAATGTTGCTATATTATTCTAAAAATTAATATCATACCAAATACTTGGTATACCAACACACCGGTATACAAAAAAAAGTCGGCTGGTGTAGGTATGGTATGGTAGAATAACACCAACTTTAAAATATAATGAACTTACTTTTTTATACATAAAAATTTATAAATAATTAAAATTATCTATTGCATAAGCATTATTTTATAAAATTAAATATATTCTAATCAAATAATAAATTAAGATTACATCACAAAGGATTTAATTTATTGTTGTTAGACTTAATACAAAAATATCAATCGTAAGGAAATCTTATTTAAGAAAAAAAAACTAAACTTTTCCCAATATCCAACATATTGGAACCAAAATATAGACTACATATTTCAAATTATTAATATCATTTCTAATATTAATGAATGATTAAATATTAATTAAATAAAATCTCAAATTTTACACAATATTAGTTATATTATATATATACGTAGTTGTGTGGTATGGTACGGTAGTACCATGGTAATATTTTCTCAATACCATTATCGTGCCATCATAAATGTATGGTACGGTACTACTGTACCACATCATCAGTTACTAACATATTCATTACAAATGATACGTGGTTTGGCTAGTAAGTTGGTTGGTACGGTATTTTGACTCAAAATTCCAGGCCTACCTTAAAGTGATGCTTGTTCTTGTTTGATGGTGGGTGCTGGTGGTGATGGGTGATGTTGGGTGTTGGGATGACATGAGGATAATGTAGTCCTTTCACACATTTTAAAATTTAGAGATAAATTTTTTTTCTCTATGTTGTTTAGGTTGGGATAGAGGGAGTGTTACGTAATAAATCACAAGTACAAAGTGTGTTTATATATAAGGACTAAGGCACTGATCTCTCGTACTTATTTTAACTGAATTAAATTGAACTAGATATAAATTTATTGAAAATATTAATAATATGATCAAAATAAGTTAAATTTGATCAAAATATTTTTTTACTGAACTAAAATGAATCAAAGTGCATATTAGTTCTAGAGAACAAAGCCTAAATAACTGTCCAACTAACACTAGTATAGAGACGGCTATCAAACGTGTTTCTACCGGATCAGAGAAATCACTTTGTAAATGACTTCTCTGGCTCTGTATTTTTTCAACCGTGATCTAATCGGGTTTAATTGAAAGCGGTTATTTGACGCCTTTGTTTGGACGGTAGCAGGGGCAAAACACTGGGGAATCAAGGGATGTCTGGTCTCCGTTAGCTTCTTTTTTTACTATTTGTATTTTGTATTTATATTGCGTGTTCTTATTATTATTAATTTTTACAAATTGTGCCCCCAAGAATATATTTAAATTTTGGTTTTAACAATTTTATTTAATAAAAATAATTTTATTCCTATTTGCTTTCATCAAGAATCAAAGACACAATTTATAAGAATAAAAAAACTCTTCAAATTAGATATGAAGAATTAAGGAGAAAAAAAAATCAACGAAAGCTATTTAAATATCATTTTTTATCAATTATTTATGTAATGTGAATTGTTTAAATTCTTTATTTTTAATTTTAGTAGTATTTTATTTTTTGACCTTTGAATATATTAATCTACTATGCTTTATTATTCATCATCGATTCGAAGTTAATTATTCATGTATAAATTGCGCTCCCTCCCCCCAAGTGAAATTCCGGGTTTCTCCCTTGGACGATAGAATCGCCTTTGTTAGGTTCCGAATTCGTAACCTCATTCTGTCCTATCAGCTCATCAAACTTGTTCCAAATTTGGAACCTCATTCCTTCCTATCAGCTCATCAAACTTGTTTCGAATTTGGAATCTCATCATAATTCTAGTTTTTGGAACCCTATACTACAATGTAGACATTGAGTTTTTGGAACCATGTACTACGGTGTAGACATTGAGTTTTTTCAATTTTTATTATCGGTTTCCGAAATCAGAACCGAAATACGATATTTTAATTTCTAGCCTTTACGACCGTATCTACCACTACGACTAGTTCTGCCTCTAGTACTCAGGCCTGGTTGGTCAAAGTCGAAAGCATCAACCTTCTGTTAGAGCAAATCGTGTTGATGATTAGATTTGATTGATTCTAGATAAGTCTTGTTGACTAGGCTAGAGTTCTACTAGCACCAGCTTTCCTTATTGTACTCTATTTATTCTTGTCAGTATTACAATAATTTATTACGAAAAATACATATTGTCATGGTATCAGAGCAGTGTCCAGGTCCAACTGCCTAAACCCTAAAATTAATTCGGCCGCCTCTCTCTTTTCTTTTCCCAGCGGCCGATTCACCTCTTCCCTCTTTGACAAATTTTTTCGGCGCTACCTCCATCATGGCTAGTGGAAAATTGTCATACAATACCCTTCTCCATATGATGCAAATTAAGCTCACCTCCTCCAACTATATCCTCTAGAAATGTCAAGTTGGATATGTTCTCACCTGAGAAGCTCTTTGGTTTTGTTGATAGATCAAATCCATGTCTGCCTCTCCCTACTCTACCGTTGGCCGACACAATTCTCACCTTTGCCACCGTCACGTCCACCCCTCCCGGCGGCGCCAAACCCGATGCGTACACTACATACAAGAAGGCTAAAGAGGAGTATGATGAATGGATTGATCAAGATCAGAGGGTTTGCAGTTTATTGTTTTCCTCCCTCACACCTGAAGCCCTTGCAGAGATTCCAAATTGTTCAACTGTCAAGGAAATCTGGGATAGCATCGCTGCCATTTTTTAGAATAGTAGCACATCAACCATTCTGCGTCTTCGTCCCGATGCCCATGGTATACGTAAGACTGGTACCGTCTATAAACTTCATCTCCAATTTAAATATATTTTTGAGCAGTTGTATCTTATGGGCTCTCCACTCACAAATAATGATCAATTATTTGGTTTTTAACTGCTCTTGGGTCTTAATTCAATTATTTTTTTGCTTCGTTGATTAATTCTTCCCCTACGCCTTTATATGCCGATGTGTTATCTTGTGTTAAAAACCATGGGGTGTTTTTGAAAAATTAGAGGGCTACTCAGTGTTGGTATCAGGCCCAGTCACGTTTGCTGCAGGCAAACAACCCTCAGCCAGTCGTGCATAGGATCACTCGCCTGCAAGAGGCGGTAGCGCAAATGGTTCACGCACCGCCTGGGGCAAAAGATTTGGTGGCTGCCGAGGTGGCCGAGGCACTGGTTCTTCTCAGGCTGCAACCTTTGGTTCTGGTTCAGGCCGTGGTCGGCCACACTGTACCTGGTGTGGTCGGCCCGGTCATGTTACTGTGACTTGTTACAAAATGTTGGTCCATGCCCGCTGTTCAGACTCGACCCATTTGGCTGAAAATTTTTAGTTATCCCTGGAGTTAGAGCCATCATCCCACACCTTAGACTGGTATATTGATTATGGCAGGACCAGTCATATGGCATCTTCGGCTTCAGGCCTTGACAATGTCACTCCATATTCTGGTAATTCTCAGGTTTATGTTGGTAATGGTGTTTCTATTCAGATTTTTGCATATTAGTGATTCTCGACTTTCGGATACTTTGAAATCATCTGATTTTATAATTGTGCTTGAGATTACTAAGAATTTATTGTCCATTAGTAAACTGACCATGGATTTGAATGTGTTTGTTACTTTTGATTATCGAAACTTTGTGATTTAGAACAAAGTTTTTAAGGCAGTCGTGGGCAGGGGCCACAGTGATGGAGGAATGTACGTGTTAGATAAGGGGGACGTAACATTTGTTTCTTTGTTACAGTAGAATAAAGGACAAGCATCGTACGAGCTTTGGCATGCTCGGCTAGGTCATGTGCCGACTTCAAATTTCCAGTTTGCAGAAGTCCGGTTTACTTTGAGTTTCTTCATTATCACCTAAACCATATACCTGCACCCCTTGTGTTATTGCAAAGGAACAACGGTTAGCTTTTGTTGAGAGCCCTAAACGTGTTGCGCACTTCCTTGACTTAGTACTTTGTGATTTGTAGGGTCCCTCCCCAGTTTTATCCGATAATGGTTCTGCTTATTATGCCTTATTTATGGACATTTTTTCTCGATTTACTTGGTTTTTTCCGCTTCGCCACAAATATGAGTTTTTTGCACTTATTTGCAGTTTGAGGCCCTTGTCGAGAATCAATTTATGTCCAAAATTATGGTTTTTCAGAGTGATGGTGTCACATAGTTTTTGAACACGCGCCTACGGTCTCATTTTGCCTCAAAAGGCATTCACCATCAAGTATCGTGTCCGTACACTCCAGAGCAAAATGGACGAGCGGAACGCAAGCATAGACATGTTGCAAAAATGGGCCTTACGATGTTTTTTCACTTGCATCTTCCACTGTCTAGATGGGATAATGCACTTGACACTACAAGGTGCCTCACTTAATGGACTTCTCTATCAGTGAGACCCAATTTACTCAAACTATCATCCTTTTGGCTGTCGAGTATTTCCATTTGTTCGTCTCATGGATGATCACAATTTATCTCCCAGGAGCATTGCATGTGTTTTCATCAGCTATAGCTACCATTATAAGGGCATTCGGTGTCTTGACCCCTCCTACGATAAGATCTATGTCACCCATCATGCTTGATTCGATGAGAGTTATTTTCCTCTCGCCTCCTCCACTACCTCGGTATCTGGTACTTCTCTGCCGACTTTGGATATTTTTGTTTTTCTCGATGCTAACGGTAGTTTTGGCTCTTTATTGTCGGCACTTGATCAGTTGGTCCCTAGGACCTACTCTATTTGTTCTCCATATTCTGACTAGCCGATCCCTGACCGACCAGCTCCACCCAAGTTTCCGCCGACCAGCCAGGCCTCCACAGCCTTGTCCTCACCGGCTACTTCGACTGATCCATCCCCGGTGACATCTGCGGCTCCATCTCCTCCAACTTCACCTCCTTGGCCTTGTACCCATCGAATGACCACTAGGTCATCTACTAGAGCTATTCAACATTGAGATTATTTGGATATTGTTGCACACGGTCTTCTTGCTACCTTACTTGCCCAGTCGGAGCCTATTGATTACCGCTCGGCTCTTAAGGATACTTCTTGGGTCGCTACTATGATTAATGAGTTGTTGCTCTTTGGGGACAGTGTACTTGGGATCTAGTTCCACGCCCATCGGATGTCAACATTGTCGGCTCCAAAGGGGTATATCGGCTGAAGTATCATCCCGATGGCATAATTGATTGTTATAAGCCCGGCTTTTCGCACATGGGTTTTCTCAAATTTTAGGTTTTGATTTTGACCACACTTTCAGTCCCATGGTTAAAGCATCCACTGTCTGGACAGTTCTCGCCATTGCCACGATGCGCTCTTGGCCGCTCCATCAACTGTAGGTCAAGAATGCCTTTCTAGATATACTCCAGTCCATATAGTGCAACATGTCGGTTATAAGGACCTGCTCCATCCGAATTATGTTTGTCGCTTGCAAAAGGCTATTTATAGTCTTAAGCAGACGCCTCGAGCATGGTTTTAATGGTTCAACACTTAGTTATCTCAACTCGGGTTCCAGTGCAGTTCAACCAATACCTCTTTTTGTTCCCTCTTGAGGATCGTCTTTTCTGTATCTCCTTTTCTATGTCGATAATATCATCCTTACAGACAATGACTTAACGCTTCTCGACAGTTTATTGATCAGACACATCATGAGTTTGCTATCATGGACTTAGGTGCCCTTCACTACTTTCTTGGCTTAGAAGTGTCACCCACTTCATCGGGTTTACTTCTCAGACAAGCTAAGTATGCACGGGATATTCTCACTCGTGCTGGGATGTCTGATGCTGCTCAGGGTGTATACCCTATTTGTACCTGGTTCGCAGTTACACAGCTCTACCAGTCCTCCATTTTGGAATTCGACACTGTACCGATCCCTAGTTGGCACACTTCAGTATCTGACGATCACTCGTCCTGGCCTGGATTTTTTGGTTAACAACGTCAGTCTGTTTCTTCAGGATCCTCGTGACGACCATTTTTTTGCAGCTACTCTGATTCTTCGTTATGTTCAAGGCACTCTTCATTTTGGTCTCACCTTCTGTTCTGTCAGCTCTCCTGAGGTTTTGGGGTACTCTGATGCTGATTGGGTTCGCTGTCTAAAGACTCGCCAATCCACATATGGCTATGTAGTTTTTATTGGTGAAAACCTAGTTTCCCGGAGTGCCAAGAAATAGCCCACCATTTCTCGTTCCAGCATTGAGTCTTAATAACGAGCTCTTGCAAACACAGCTTCAGAGGTTGTTTGAATGACTCATTTGCTTCGTGATCTTCGAGTTCCACCTTCGGGTTCACCGTTGTTGTTATGCGGCAACAACAGTGCCATTTTCTTGGCTCAGAATCTGGTTTCTCACAAGCGGGCGAAGCATATTGTCATCAATTATCACTTTGTTCGAGAGTTGGTTGCTTCCGGAAAGCTGCGTGTTGCTCATGTCTCTACTTCTCTTCAGATTGCTAAAATTTTCACCAAAGGACTTTCTCGCTCATTGTTTGATTTCTTTAGGTCCAAGCTTTGCGTCGCTGAACATCTGACGCTTCGCTTGGGGGGAGGGGGGTGTTAGAGTAAATCATGTTTCTGATTAGATTTGATTGATTGTAGATAAGTCTTGTTGACTAGACTAGAGTTCTACTAGCACTAGGTTTCTTTATGTCAGTAATACAATAATTGATTATGACAAATACATCTTGCAGAGCCAATCTACGACTCTGATATAAACAAACCAAACAGCATGATCATTGTCTCAAAGATCAGGAGACACATTGCTTAAGAAATCCTTGAGTCCATGATGCACATCTTCAATTATCTCCAACTCATCCATCTGCTTGAAGAAAATGCCATAAAATCTGAGGCTCTGATAAAGCACATAAATTGTATCTCTATGATCTCTAATGATCTGCTTTCCAAGGGCCAATTTTTCCCTCTCAATGCGGGCATCCAAATCAGGACCCCGAACTTCAAGTGCCACGATCTCAAGTTTAACCTTGTCATTTTTTTCCTGAAGCATCCTTATTGTTTATTCCTGACTAACGATAATAAGCTCTAGTGAATGATAAGGATGAGAGGTTGATGAGGATGAAAGATAAAATCTAGAACTTAATAGAATTAACTCATAACGTTACTACAATCATAAAGCTAGAAAATGAATGTGGCACTATCTTTAGTGCTATCATAAAGATAGGAAATGAATGTTAAACTATTCTAATAGAGTTATATAATTGTGTAACATGAACATCAATTTGTTAGCCCCTGGCAAGCGCAAAAGCGGTATGAACTTGCAGCTTGGTCCGTAGACCGTAGTAGAGTAACCCAATCTTCGGGAATTGGTTTTGTAAAAATATCGGCTAACTTATCCAGAAAAGATGCATAACGAAATTTCAAAGCACTTTCAACCTTTTCTAGGGTGAAATCAAAGTCCAAGAAAATATGTTTCAACCTAGTACTAATAGTTGGGTTCTTGCTCATAAAAATTGCACCCACATTGTCACATGCCAGTAAGGGAGGGTGTTTGAGAGGAGCGTGGAGTTCAGATGAAAGCAGTTTGAGCCACAATAACTCAGTGTACGTAGGGTAGAGAATGATACTCAAATTATGTACTAGAGCGTGCCACAACGCGATGCTTACAAGAGGTTAAACTGGTAAGATTGGAGCCATGGAAGATTTCATAACCATACTATGATTTGTTGTCGTATTTTTCAGAAACCCAACCGACATGCGGATAAGCAAGAAGAGATGTAGTCTTAGTTGGTGTGAAATGTAGGCAATGGTGTAGCGTCCCATTCGAGTACCTTACAATACGTCTTACCGCCTGCCAGTGAATAATTGACAAACCCAGTCGACGGCAAACAAAATTTCTAGACAGGTGATGGTGGCGTACTAAAGGGAACCGATTACCGGCCGAAAGAGGTTTGGATCATGAAAAAGATTACTCGAACAAGAGAGCCAAGATTGAGGATCAGTTGGCTTCATATTGTTGCGGGTAAGAACATCTTGAATGTAGCTTTGTTGAGATAGAGTTAGGTCTTTAAATTTGTTGTTAATTTGCAAGCCTGGACAAAATTGTTTGCCAAGATATTTGTAGTAAATAAGGGTAATAATGTGTGTTTGTATTCATGATCTCAAAATACATTATATAGGGGTACATAATACCTATACAAACTAGGAAAATGTAATAGAATATAATTACAATTGCAAGTAATATTCTAATTTTTTAATACTCATCCTCAAGTTGGAGCATGATGATAACAAATGCCCAACTTGCCAAGCATGAAATGAAATTGGTTACGTCCGAGAGCCTTAGTGAACAAGTCTGCAGGTTGGTCTGACGTGCGGATATGCTGAGTAACAATAGTGCCAGATTGAACAAGATCCCTGACAAAATGACAATCAACTTCAATGTGCTTTGTGCGTTCATGGAACACTGGATTTGCCACAATATGAAGAGCATATTGACTGTCACAAAACAGTCGCATAGGAGAAGTGTGCATACTATACTATTTCAGTAAAGACATAAGCCATAACAACTCACAACAAGTAACAACCATAGCATGATACTCTGCTTCAGCGGAAGATCGAGAAATCATAGGTTGCTTATTGGTCTTCCAAGAAATTGGGGAATCACCAATCATCACAAAATATCCAGAAAGAGAACGTCGGGTAATTGGGCATGCAGCCCAATCTGAATCACAGTAAGCAGTCAACTGTAACGCACTACTGGAAGAGAGAAATAAACCTTGACCAAGATGACTCTTCAGGTAGTGCAACACACGAACTGCAACTTGTCATGAATTGTGCAAGTATATAAACCGAATAACTAAGCTCATGACGCCTGATAGTCAAGTATATCAGACGCCCAACTAGACGCCTGTACTGCTCGAGATCATGGTGAGTTTGACCCTCAACACGCGCCAGATCATGTTGTTGCTGCATAAAAAATTCAGTCAGTTTAGAAGCAGATAAACCTGTATCAGATAAAATGTCCAAGGCATATTTCCTTTGCGAAAGAAACATCCCCTCCGATCTTATAGCAATCTCTATGCCCAAGAAATACTTAAGTAAACCAAGATCTTTCATATGGAAACAAGAACTCAAGTATTTCTTGAACTCAAAGATGAGTGCAGAAGAGCTACCAACAATGACCAAATCATCCACATAAACCAAAACATGCAAAAGAAACCGATCCACGGGAAAAGACAAACAAAGAGTAATCTATCTTACTATAAACAAAACCAAGTGCTCGTAAAGCCTGAGCCAATTTGGAAAATCAATTACTAGAAGCATGGAAAAGACCATAAAGAGATTTCTAAGACGACATACCTGGCCATGGGGCGTGGCATAGCCTGGTAGAGTCGCTTAAAAACCTCTTCATGCAAATCACTATGCAGGAAAGCATTATGGACATTCATCTGATGCAGTTCCCAACCACGAATGACCGCAATAGATAAGAATAGGTGACCATAACTCATATTCGCAACCGAAGAAAATGTATCAGTATAATCAATCCCTTCAACCTGGCAATTCTCGTAAAACACTAGGTGCGCCTTATGACGTTCAATAGTACCATTTGACTTAAACTTTGTCCGGTAAAACCATTTGCAACTAATTGCCTTCTTATCCAGAGGCATAGGGGCCAAAGTCCAAGTCTGATTGCACTCAAACGTAGTAAGCTCTTCAGTCATATCATATCCCCAATGAGCATGATGTGATGCCTTGGAATAAGTGGTAGGATCTTCTTGGTGCAAACTTGCCACAATATTTGGGAACATGAGCAACAAAACACAAGCATCCATAAACCCTTAAGGATGAGTAATTTGGAGCTTGCCCATAGAGCAACTCAAAGGGAGTACGACCATTGAGATGCATTGTTGGTGACTGGTTAATTAGATAAGCAGCAGTAAGAACACATTCTCACCGAAAATCAACTGGAAGACTGGCTTGAAACCATAAGGTACACGTCACATTGAGTAAATGGCAATGTTTTCTTTCAACTTGACTATTCTGCTATGGTGTATTAACCATATATATCTAAAAAATTATCCCAAATGCAGCAAAAAGATATCTCAAAGGCAAAAATTCAATCCCGTTATCAGCCCAAACACGCAGTATGGTTCGGCCCTATTGATTCTTAACCAAGGCACAAAATTCCAAAAATCTAGAAGTTACTTCTGACTTAGCCACTAATAAATAAACCCAAACAACTCAGAAATAATCATCAACTATTGTTAAAAAATAAAATGCACCACTAGAAGATGTTGTTCTATAAGGACCCCAAACATCACAATGTATTAATTGAAATAGTGCAGTAGCATTTGTAGAACTCAATGAAAAACTATGTCTAGTCAGTTTTGCTCTATAACATATAGAGCAAGGAACATAAATCTCATTAGTGCTAAAATCAATGGAAGAAACAGAAGACAACACCGTAGAAGAAGATGCGGATGCCATAAATCAGAAGAAGATACATGAGCAAGTATCGGAAGAGATTGCAGGATAGGAGGATGCACTACCACAGAGACCCCCCTCTAGCATCGATTTTTTAGCACCGATTTTTCAAATCGGTGCTAAAAATGTAAGAGCACGGGTTTTTTTAATTCTAACACCGGTTTTTAAAATCGGTGTTAATTTCACACCGGTTTTTAAATTTTAACACCGGGTTTTTAAAAAATCAGTGCTAAAATTTGAAAATTTCCTTTTTCCCGTCAAAGAAATAGCCAAAATAGCATCACTTTTGAAATTATTAGCACCGGTTTTTAAAAACCGATGCTAAATATTTGTAAAATTCTATTTTTCAACCAAAAAATTCAAAATAGCACCGGTTTTAGTAAAAAAAGCTAAAAATTTAAAAATAGCACCAAAACCGGTGCTAAAAATTAAAATGTAGCACCGGTTTTTACAAAAAATAGCACCGGTTTTAAAAATCGGTGCTAAAAATTAAAACGTAGCACCGGTTTTTGTAAAAAATAGCACCGATTTTTAAAACTGGTGCTAAAATTAAATAATAGCACCATTTTTTTTAAATAGCACCGGTTTTTGAAAATCGGTGCTAAAAATTTTCAAAATTATTTTCCCGACAAAGAAATAGTGGAAAATGTTAAAAGAGCACCGGTTTTAGAAAAATTAGCACCTTAAAATTGGTGCTAAAATTTTAAAAATAACACCAGTTTTGGAAGAAAATAACACCGGTTTTAAAAACCGGTGCTAAAAATTTGAAAATTTCATTTTTCCCACCAAAGAAATAGCCAAAAAGTTTTAATTAGCACCGTTTATGGAAATTTTAGCACCAAAACCGGTGCTAAATATTTGTAAAATTCTATTTTCCCGCCAAAAAATTCAAAATAGCACCGGTTTTAGTTAAAAATAGCACTAGTTTTAAAAATCGATGCTAAAAATTAAAAAATAGCACCAGTTTTAAAAACTGGTGCCAAAAATTAAAACGTAGAACCGATTTTTGTAAAAACTAGCACCGATTTTTAGAAACCGGTGCTACAAATTTGCAAAATTAATTTTCCCACCAAAGAAATAGCCAAAAAATTTAAAATAGCACCAGTTTTAGAAAAATTAAAACCGGTGCTAAAAATTTTAAAATAGCATCGGTTTTGGAAGAAAATAGCACCGGTATAAACCGGTGCTAAAAATTTTAAGAAATTCATTTTTACCGCCAAAGAAATCACCAAATGTTTTTAAAATAGCACATGTTTTTGGAAAAAATAGCACCAGTTTTAAAAGCCGGTGCTAAAAATTTTTAAAATTCATTTTTCCCGCCAAAGAAATCACCAAAAAAATTGAAAATTCAATGTTCCCGCAGAAAATTTCAAAATATTCGTCTAAATTTTTTTAATTTCAATTTTTCCACCAAAGAATTCAAAAAATTCGCCAAAAAATTTCAGTATACATAAAATTGATTTAGTATACATAAATACAACTTTAACTAGTTAACGGTTAATCCTTATTTGACTTTCAATATATAAACACTAATAACTAAGCTGATTTTGACTAATCATCGGTTAAACCCTTACTTGACTTTCAATATATGAACACTAATAATGAACTTGACTTTGACTAATTAACGGTAAAAAATTATTTGAATTAGTATTTAATAAATACTAATAAAAATGTTTGACTTTGTCTAATCAACGGTCAAACTTTACTTGAGTTTCAATAAATAAACACTAATAAATAATTTGACTTTAACTAATTAACGGTAAGAATTTATTTGAATTAGTATACAATAAATACTAATAAAAATGTTTGACTTTGTCTAATCAACGGTCAAACCTTACTTGACTTTCTATATATAAATACTAGTAACTACGTTTACTTTAACTAATCAACAGTCAAACTTTACTTGACTCTCTCTCTATATAGAAACACAAGTGACTAAGCTGAAAGAGGCAAAAATAGGGCGCAGCCCTGCACTGTTCATCGTGTTCGATTTTCGCCGGGCTTCTCTCCCGCAGCTCTTCTTCTCCGGCGAGGGACCCGACATTAATGTTGGGTCCCTCGCCGGGAATATTTTCATATATGGCGCACCCCTGTTCTTGAAGGAATGAGACCCGAATTTGGGTTTCTCGCGAAATTTCTCTTTTCAAAATTTTGCTTAGATTTTGGAGTAAGATCGGCCTTCCGATCTCAGATTTTGAGGACCCATAACAAGGAGGATCTTAGAAGAAGACAATTTTATAGATCTGTTGTACGATCTTGAAATTGGGATTTCTACTTTCTTGGTGAACACCGACGCAATCTAAGGCCGAAGACCCAGGTTTTCTCTCTGGGTAGCTGAGGAAGATGCTTTGACGAACACCAACACCGGCCCAAGTAAGTTCTATGTTTCTTTGTTCGGATTGGTATGAATGTTGTGGATTTGTGCAGATTAATCTAACTGGAATTCCTATACGGATTTTGTGCGGAATTGTTGCGTGAAATTGTGTGGATTTATGCTGGCTTGGTATGGAAGTATATGCTGCTCTATTCATACACGAAGAATGAGGAGTTTCTGTGTGCAATAGGTGGAATAAATAGCAGGAAACTCTGCTTTACATGTTTGTCTGAAACAGAGGTTTTACATGCTTAACTTTTGTGGAATGTGCAGATTGTCGCGGCCTCCTGAAGAACTCAAATTTGTGTGGTTCAAGTCAGTACGTAAGTGTTCACTTGGAAATAGAATAGTGACGAATTTTAGGCATAAAAATCCATAGCATTTGAGTGCTCTCATTCTGGTAAACTTTCTTTGCTGGTCTGATTGCAACCTTCGACCAAATGCTATGTTTTATTATGCCAAAATACTGACTTATTTTGATAGCTCGAGAACACTCATGTATGGATTCCTATGGAGTTCTTAATGAAAAATCTGGGCTGGATAGGCATGGATAGATGGGTTGATTGTGAGAATCTGTGCGGGTTCACGCCTATTGAAAGTGGATTGACAACATGTTGTTCATAGGGGATAAGTATTATTGAAGGGTCTCACGCATAGACACTGTTAGCACTTGTGTGAGTTCCTAATTGATTCGAGTAAACTTGTGTTCAGACCTCAATCCCCGACCGGCCTAGCTTGTGTCCAAACCCCGGGCTTGTCCCTGGCCTTGCTAGTGCCCAAAACCCGGTCACCTTCCGGCCTTGCTTGTGTTCAAAACCTGGGCAACCTCCGGCCTTGCAAGTGTTCAAAACCTGGCCTGCCCGCCCGGCCTTGCTCCCGGTAACCTACCCAGCCTTGCTCGTGCTCCGAACCCGGAAAATGCTCGACCTTGTTTACTCTATTTAATTGGAACTTAGACCAATAGGCTACCCTAACTGATTTAGGTGAACTTGTGTTCAAACCCCGGGCACCCGACCGGCCTAGCTTGTGTTCATATCCCAAACTGGCCATCCGGCCTCGCTAGTGCTCAGAACCCGGCCACCTTCCGGCTAAGCGTGTGTTCAAATCCTGGGAAACCTCCAGGCTTGCAAGTGAACAGAACCCGGTACCTTTCCCGGCCTTGCTTGTGCTCAGAACCCGGTAAACTCTCAGCCTTGCTTGTGTTCACAACCCGAACACCATCCGGCCTTGTTTTACCTGAACCAGTTGGTACCTAGATGCTCTATGCGGAAAACATGGATTTAAATTTTTTTCTCACTCATGAACATTCATACGGTGATCTTCATTCTGGGTGCACTAGAAAGCTATGGGTGGAGGAGGCACATACTTTGGGGCTATTTGGATTCATCATAGATGTTATGAGATGTTTCACTGTGTGTTGGTTGGACCTAGCCATTTGGCTGCCATGGTGGATCGTTTTAATCGGAATCATCAAGAGTGGTATTCCCAATTTGTTGGCCTTGCTCCTCAGTTTCATAAGAATCCCCGGAAGAAGAGGAACAGAAGTGCAAATTCTCGTAATTGGTGGTTCTCTCAATTTTACCCAGTTTCCGGTGACTCAACAGTGCCGAAAAATACGGTCCAACAAATCACCTTGCAGCTGATAGCGGAAAATCATATGATATGCTAGATGGTAACCCTCCACAAGTGGAGGTTCGAGCACTCGAGAGTTGGTTCGAGGAGGAAATGATGGTCTGAGGGCTGAAGGAGGAGGTAACCCAGTGCTAAAGTCATTTTTGCGTGCTTGACAGGGGCATTTCGAGTGCTGGAGGGGCTCGTGTGCTCGAGGTGGGCATTCGAGTGCCGTATGTGCTTGAGAGCTCAAGGGGGGCATTCGAATGATCAAAGGGTGTTTTGGTTGAGTCGTGAACTCAAGGGTGGCTCGAGGATAGACGTATTGAGGTATTTGAGTGCTCAAGACATATAAGTGCTGGTGGTGCTTGAGTACTCGAGGGGGCCATTCGAGTGTTAGAAGCTTTCGAGTGCTCATGGGGGGGCATTCGAGGGCTGAAGGTGTTCTAGTGCTATGTCCTCGAGGTGGTACTGGTGGTGCTTGAGTACTTGAGGGGGCAATTCGAGTGTTGGAAGCTTTTGAGTGCGCCTGAGGGGCATTCGAGGGCTGAAGGTGTTTGAGTGCTTTGTCCTCGAGGTGGTGCTGGTGGTGCTCGAGTACTCGAGGTGGTGCTGGTGGTGCTCAAGTACTCGAGGTGGCCATTCGAGTGTTGTAAGCTTTCGAGTGCTCGTGGGGGGGCATTCGAGGGCTGAAGGTGTTCGAGTGCTCTGTCCTTGAGGGGGGACTCGTGAAGTACCCTTGAGGGATGGCTACTGTTAAAAAAAACAAAACAAAAAAGCAGCAGTTTTCTCCATATGGCTGAAAGGATTTCCCATGGTAGTAGCATGGACATATAGGTCGTGTAGGGGGTAAATTAATTCTGCGTACGCAAACTAATTAACCTCTTGCTAGGTATCACTTGGAATTAACGGTTGCGCTATTTGCCTGCGTTGCACTGAAAAGTGTAAAATGGCATCAGGCTGTCCATTTGCCTAAAATGGAAAGAACGGTTACAAAACTGTTACGCGGGGCATGTGCGGTAGAAGTCATGCCCGGTCTCTTAAGCCTAGAAGGTCTATCTGCTGGGAACACTTGGGAGCACAACGGACTACAGTAAAACTGCCCCCAACCCCAAAGAGAAAGCCTCGGCCCTCATCCAGAGACCGTTATCGAAGGCCAATAACACCTCTTTATCTTCATCTTAGAGGTGTACATGGTAGAAGCGGTGTGCAAGCCCTTTTAGGAGGACAGGTCATACTACTTCATTCATTGGAAGACCGAGACCACTCTTGGAGTTGAAGACACCCGTGGGGAGAAAACCACGGTGCAAGAGCTGGTTCACACCACCGGTAGCATAGATGTAACATAGAGCGAGGAGGCTAGTGAGTTTGTTCTCCTGCCCCTCTGTTTTTCAGGGATGGCTTATACAGGCCCCGGTCACCACGACGGGTTGTAATATTTTTCCATGGATGGTTTCCACAGGCCCCGGTCATCACGTCGGGACTAGCTTCTTTTGGTCACCTGGTTGTAACATCTAGATCAGGAGTAGTATTTTAGGTATTATGTATAAAGGGAGTGGGCTAATGTCCCCACTCCCGTACATTCCCACGGTATTTTTTTGGGGCCACCTGATTGTACCATCTAGATCAGGGGGTAGTTTAGTAGGTTTCATTGTATCACGGGAGTGGGACAATGTTCCCACTCCTGTATACTCTCACAGTTTCTTTTTATTTACCATTACCTTCGACAAGTGACTAAGTTGACTTTAACTAATCAACGGTTAAACTTTACTCGACTTTCAATATATAAACACTAATAACTAGGCCGACTTTGTCTAATCAACGGTCAAACTTTACTTGAGTTTCAATAAATAAACACTAATAACAAATTTGACTTTAACTAATCTACGGTCAAACTTTATTTGAATTAGTATATAATAAATACTAATAAAAATATTTGACTTTGTCTAATCAACGGTTAAACCTTACTTGACTTTCTATATGTAAATACTAGTGACTAAGTTGACTTTAAATAATCAACAGTCAAACTTTACTTGACTCTCTCTATATAGAAACACAAGTGACTAAGTTGACTTTAATTAATCAACGGTCAAACTTTACTCAACTTTCAATATATAAACACTAATAACTAGGCTGACTTTGTCTAATCAACGATCAAACTAGGCTGACTTTGTCTAATCAACGATCAAACTTTGCTTGAGTTTCAATGAATAAACACTAATAACAAAGTTGACTTTAACTAATTAACGGTAAGAATTTATTTGAATTAGTATATAATAAATACTAATAAAAATGTTTGACTTTGTCTAAGCAACGGTCAAACCTTACTTGACTTTCTATATATAAATACTAGTGACTAAGTTTACTTTAACTAATCAACAGTCAAACTTTACTCGACTCTCTCTATATAGAAACACAAGTGACTCAGTTGACTTTAACTAATCAACGGTCAAGCTTTACTCGACATTCAATACATAAACACTAATAACTAGGCTGACTTTGTATAATCAACGGTAAAACTTTACTTTACTTTCAATATATAATCACTGACAACTAGGTTGACTTTGTCTAATTAACGGTCAAGCTTTACATGACTTTCAATAAATAAACACTAATAACAAATTTGACTTTAACTAATTAACGGTCAAAATTTATTTGAATTAGTATATTAAATACTAATAATAATGTTTGACTTTGTCTAATCTACTGTCACACCTTACTATTATACCCCTGTGATAAAAAAAATCAAAAAGGAAACCATGCCCTCATTTCTTCAGTTTCATTCTTTCTTCACAAAATTCATCCTTCGCGTTTTCCTCGCCGATGCTCGACTAATCAGCGATCGATGGTAGTTGGATTGGTGTGAGCGCGGTAGTTCGATGGGAGATGAGTCAGCGGTGGTGCAATGGTGGTTCGATTGGAGTAGTTGTGGAGCAACGGCGGCAAAGCAGTGTGGTACGGTGAGGGATAGAGTTTCTGGCGGAGCTAGGAGGTGGCAGAGCTAGGGCGGAGGTAGGGGGTGGCGGAGCTAGGGCAGTGGTGGCGCACGGTTCTTTCTGGTGGCTGGTGGCTGGTGGCTGGTGGTGTGGGTTTTTGGCGGAGTTAGGGCAGCATTAGGAGGTGGCGGAGTTAGGGCGGAGGTAGGGGCATGGTTCTTTCTGGTGACTGGTGGCATGGGTTTTTGGCGGAGCTAGGGCAGAGCTAGGAGGTGGTGAGGCGGCAACACGACGATGTGGTGGTGCTGGGGCAGCAGAGCTGGTGAGGCGGCAAGGTTAAGCAGCGACAGTGGTGACGGGATGAGGCAGATGTGGTGGCGGGACAAGGCGGTGGTGGTGGCAGACTCCAGTTTGCTCACCCCCTAAAACAGGGCTTCATCCGAAATGGTAAGAACTCATCAATAAGTCCTCGATGTTGCCTTATTCTTTACCTCTGATTCCCCTTATGGAGTTTCTTTTGTTAATTGTTTGATATTTTGGGGGTAAAATGTGCGAATGAGGGTGAATTTTCTAGGGTTTATATTCTTTTATAACTTTTGCTTGTTTTGTTGTGATTTCTGGGCTTGTGGAGATGTTAGCTTATCATATGATCCAATAAAGTCCTGGTTTTTGCTTATTCATTTGAACAAGCATAGCAAAACTTGCTGATGAACTTTACAACTTGTCTGATTCATCAATGTTTTCACATTTCTAGAGAACAATTTTAGCTTTTATACAGTAATTAAGTAAGAGGCTTAAGATATTATTTACATATCCTCTCTTTTGTCTCATTCAGAGGACTTCAAGCTCTTGGTTGATGTAGCACATGGTAATGGTTCAAAGTTGAATGAGATGGTACCGTTCTTGATGTATTTCTATGAACATTTTGTTCTCATTTAGTCACAAGAATCTTTTGGCATATGTATGTTTTCTATTGCTATTAAAAAACAAATCATTGGCAAGCTACATCTTATTTTAGTTATAACCTCTCTTTAACTTATTTATTGCCAATAATTGAATGTATCCCTTGTAACATGTTCTTCCACTTCTTGTTCTCCTTTGGACATGGTTCTTTATTCTTAATTTGTTCTTATAACTGACCAATATGGCATTACATATATGGCTTCTTCTTGAGAGTCCTGATACCAACCTAACCCGATTTGATATGCAACTAATTTTTTTAGAGATGTTTTTTTTCTTTTGTTTGCAGGCTTAAAAAAATTCCATATTTTTAACTCTTTGTTCCACCTTGTAAGTGCATAAATTGGCAAATTACATAGGTTTGCCATGCAGGATTGTTCGAGGGTGCGCGTATTGTGTTGCTGACCATAGATCTTCTTGTCTGGTGAATGATAAATGAGGATTTCAAAATTCAAACATTTTAATGCCCCTCTTGTTCTAAATAATTGTTTATGTAACAAGTTTGGGATCTTTCGTTTATTGATGTTTTTAATGCATGCTTTGGCCAGGGAGTTTGTAGTAGATTTAGTTGGGGAACCAGGGAATGTACAAGGTGCAGACTCCTCACTGAACGGTGTACTTTCCTCAGTGCCCTCACCACTTCGGGTCTCTCATTTGGAAGAGTACAGGACCATAGCTGTGGTAGTCAAATACAAAGTTCAAAGGGCATACCTAACTTTCCTGGAGCTTGTTGTGATACAGGTATGTAATATTTATTATGCATTACCGCGTTCAAGAGACATGTTGATTTCACTTTGGTGCATATTATTTTGATTAATTTTTAGTAACTTTCATTGGGTATATAGTCATAAAGTCCCATATTGAAAAAAGTTTTATGTTCTTGGGGATGCAATTGTCAAATAAGGGACAGTGTTATTCGAAGACATTGGTGGTGACCTTGCACTGCTATTCCAAAGATAGTATCCATTTAGTGAGAATTACCCATCTGAAGATTTTAGATTAGTTAGAAGCTATCTCTTTCATGAACTAGATCAACATCAAGAGATGGTCCACTCAATCTCTAGTGGAGAAGTTATTGTTCGTTCAAGTAGAGGACTAACAGAACCGGGAACTTTGTTTAAGAATCTCATGGCCATTCTCTGTGATGTTGTTATTTGCTATAATGGCACTGTCATAAATGTGTGTACCAACTCTATCATTTAGTTTGAGTATGGGACAAATGGATTTACGCCTAATGATGAGTTTGGTGCTGGTGAACCGGTTGGGGTGCTGGCTGCAATAGCAATGTCTAACCCTGCTTATAAAGCAGTCCTTGATTCTTCACCAAGTAGCAACTCTTCTTGGGAGATGATGAAGGTAAAATATTTACAAATGTTTTGTCGTGCTAATTATTGTTCTGATATGGTATTGACACAACCCTGTACTTTCTAAACACAGGAGATTCTGCTTTGTACTGTCAACTTAAAAAATGATGTATCCGACCATCGTGTTTGACTTTATCTAAATGATTGTGGTTGTGGGTGGAAACATTGTGTAGAAAATGCTGCATGCACCATCCGAAATCACTTGAAGAAGGTTAGCCTTAAGGATGCAGCGACAAAACTTCTGATTGAGTATGCGCCACCCCTTATATTGGCTTGAAATATCATGGGAAGACATATACATGAAGGAGCATGTTGGGGCTGGTAGTTTTCTTGCTATCGTTTTTATGAAGAGCTAATAATGAGTTAATAGAACTTTCTTTGCTTCCAAGACCTTTTGACTCTATGACTTAAATCCTCATTTTCAGGTTCTTTCAGGACAGTACATCGAGCTGAATCGCATGGATCAGTGAGTCACATAACTTTGTTTCTTGTGAATTTGGCTATGATGTATGCAATTTCCATGAGAATATATACTTTTCAATTCTAAATGGTGTTTGCAATATTCTATGAAAATGATACTTTTCTGAGTTTTTTTGTATTATTAAAACCAGATTAACAGTACAAACTCAGTGGATCCTGAACTCCCTTTGAGGATGAGATTGTGGATCCTGAAACTCAGAAAAGTATCATTTTCATAGAATATTGCAAACTCAGTCAAATACAAATTAACAGTATTTATTTGAGGATGAGATTGTGGATCCTGAACTCCCTTCGAAACAACATCTCTTTTTCATACTGATACCTGCATGGGTTCAGAAACTTTAGGACCGAGATTACTTCTCATTTGCAGGATGTTACTGTGAAGGTACTATCAATGCAAGATTTTCAAGATGATCATTTGAAAGAGTTCTTGAGGGAGGTGAGTTGTGCAAAGGCTTCATTGCCTTTAGCAACCAATATAATATGATTGAGTTGTTTTTTACTTGTACTCATTTTGGATCTTCATGGGCGGTCGGTAGTGGGTTACCAAACTTTGTAGTTCCTTAGAAATTTGTTCGAAGTACTAGCTTGGCATCGTTGCTTTCATGAATCCCTAGTCACGTAAATATTTTAGCACCGTTTAAAAAACCGATGCTAAAATTGGCACCGGTTGAAAAACCGGTGCTAAAATATTTACCACTAAACAAATTCCTTCCTCTGAAAGCTTGTTAAGGAATTAGAATTGTATTCTTAATATAATTGTAGATGTAATTGTATTCTATTACCTTTTCCTAGCTTGTATAGATATTTTGTACTACTATATAATGTATCCTGAATTCATGAATACAAACACAGATTATTACCCTTATTTCCTACATGGTACCAGAGCCTAAAATCCTGAAACCTTAAACAGAAAATTTTCCGCTGCTCTACAATTTCCGAGTCACCGTCGCCGATCACCACGCGCCGCTGCTGCATCGCCACGCACCGCCAGTTGCTGCCGCCGTCCGCTGGTTCCACCGCCGCACGCCACTCGCCGTCAGCCGCTCGCCTTTGTTCCGCCGCACGGCTGAACTCCTCACGTGCCATCGCTTATTTGCGCCAGTGTGTTATCGATCCGATCTATTGTTGGTTATTGTACCTGCTCCTGATCTGTACTTGATTTACCATAATGTCTAGCACTGAAGAACAGACTGGTTTTGATGCTCCTGAGGCTTCGAAGCTTCATGATATGAGTGGTTATGATGTAATTGCATCTTTACTTCAGCAATTTCCGTTGCAATCTGGACCTCAGACTACTTTACCTATTGTTCGTATGTCGACTGATCCTTACTTTTTTGGTTCTGGCGATGGTCCAGGTTTACAACTCATACTGACCATGCTCAAAGGTCAAGAAAGTTACATTGAATGGTCCGATGAGATTTTTTGCACATTCCTTGCTAAGAACAAGATTGGGTTCATTGATAGATCCATTACCAAACCCCAGGATGGTCATCCTGATGCTGCTGATTGGCCTGGGGTTAATGTTACTCTTGTCTGCTGGATCTTACAAACCCTGGATCCGATGTTAAGATCTTCTACAAGTTCGTTTGCCATAGTAAAGGATCTGTGGGATGACTTGAAGACACGATTTATTTTGGCCGATGGTATGAAGGTTTTGCAGATGCAAGAAGCCCTTCAGAGTTGCAGGCAAAACGGTCAGCCCATCGACATCAACTTTGCCAAACTGAAGAAGTTGTTTGCAGATTATCACTACATGCGACCTCCCCTGGTTAGTACCTGTGAAAATTGCAAGGCATTATGCCAGTGCAATCTTGCTGCGAAAGTCTTCCAAGAAAGAGAGAAGGATTTAATCTACCAATTCATCTCTGACCTCGACGAAGGTTTTCACACCTTGCGATCACACATCATTAGCATTGATCCAATGTCATCTATCATGAAAGTGTATGCCCTTGTTGCTCAGGAGAAGAATCATAGAGCAGTCATTCGAGCTCGTGAGCCTTCTTCTAACTCCATGGCGTATGCTGCTCGACGTTCACCACCTGCAAGTTCTTCGCCAGTTGTTCTTTCTACAGCCGACCACAAGAATCTTGTTTGTACCCATTGTCTTCACAAGGGTCATGATAAAGATACATGTTTCCAGTTACATGGTGTATCAGACTGGTTCAAGGAGTTGAAGGAGAAAGCCGGTACCAGTAAGAAACCGGCACCAGCTTCCCGGCCATCAGCCACTGCTATCGGTCCTAGAGGTGCGGCCACAACGCTTTCTCTCCCGCCGCCATTCGCTGGAGTAGCCATGTCACCGCCTAGTCTGATGGCAGCGGCTTCTTCCGGCAGTGTCCCTGCACGTTTTGATTTTGGCCCTCCTCTGTCTGATGACCAATGGAGCACGACCTTGCACTTGTTTAATCAATTTAATTCTCTTACTGGCGATGAGTCTAGTAGGCATACTTTACCATGGATACTTGGTTTAGAAGCCTCATATCACATGACTGGTGACAAAGGTTCTCTTACTGATCTTACTACTACTATTGATTCTGTGAATGTTGTTCTGCCTGATAGCTCGGTGTCATCCACTACTCAATATGGATCTATTTTCTTTGGTGGTTTTATTCTACCGTGTGTTTTATGTATACCTACATTGCGATGCAACTTACTTTCATGCTCTAGATTGTTATCTACCCTAAACTTTCTAGCTTTGTTTACTGGAAATTATTGTTTACAAACAATCAGTACGAGGAGAGTGATTGGCGTGGGTGAACAGAAAGGGGGGGTGTTTGGCTTCGTCTATTAGATGCTCGTGTTCACCGTCCTGTCCTGCAGTCTCTTCCTACAGTTGCTTCAGTATCTTCTTCCGACTTATGGCATTAGCGTTTTGGTCATCTATCTTCCACGATGTTGTCTTCTATTTCTTCTAGCATTAATAAACATTATGTACCTTGCTCTATATGTTATAGAGCAAAACAGACTAGACATAGTTTTCAATTAAGTTCTACAAATGCTACTGCATTATTTCAATTAATCTATTGTCATGTTGAGGACCTTATAGAACACCATCTTCTAGTGGTGCATTTTATTTTTTGACTATAGTAGATGATTATTCCCGAGCTGTTTGGGTTTATTTGTTAATAGCTAAATCTGAAGTAGCTTCTAGATTTTTAGAATTTAGCACCTTAGTGAAGAACCAGTGGGGCCGAACAATTCAACGAGTTCGGGCTAATAATAGCACTAAATTTTTGCCTCTGCCATCTCACTTTACTGCATTTGGGATCATTTTTTAGACATCTATGGTTGATACTCCACAACAGAATGGTCGAGTTGAAAAAAAGCATCGTCATTTACTCAGTGTGGTGCGTGTTTTACGGTTCCAAGCCAGTCCTCCTATTGAATTTTTTGGAGAATGTGTTCTTATTGCTGCATACCTGATCAACCGAACACCAACTCAGCATCTCAACGGTCGTACTCCCTTTGAGTTGATCTATGGGCAAGCTCCATATTATTCATCATTAAGGGTTTTTGGATGCTTGTGTTTTGCTGCTCAAGTTCCCAGATATCGTGACAAGTTTGCACCTCAAAGTCGGCGGTGTCTGTTCCTTGGTTATCCTACCGGAAAGAAAGGCTATCACCCTTTTGACTTGGAATCCTGAGTGATCTTTAACAGTCGGGATGCCGATTTCTTTGAAGATAAGTTCCCGCACTATGTAACTCTGACATCTGCTTTATCCGATGAACCTGGCGGCACCACCACATCACCGCCGGATTCCTCCTCCTTCTTGCCGGAGACGCACGGAATTTCGATTCCACCTTTCGCTGCCAATCCAACGCCGCCGGTTGCCGTTGGCCTTCTGCCGTACGCCGATGGTCATCTGCTACTGTCTGCTGTCAATCGGTTGCTTCCATCCATCACCGGCCAGACACCGCCGTCCGCGGCCGGCCAGTCTCCGCCAGTCAATGCCGGCCAGTCTCCGCCGGTCGCCGTAGGCCAGTCAACGGCCAGTTACCGTCGGTCACCGTAGGCCAGTCAACGGCCAGTTACCGTCGGTCGCCGCCAGCCACTTACCACCGGTATCCACCAGCCATTCTCTGCCACCCGACGCCGGTACCTCCATGCCGGCCACCGCCGGCCTACCTTTGCCGTCTGCTGCTGGTAATTCTCCGCCAGGCGCCATCGATGCTACATCCTCGGTATCTACTTTACCGGCTTCTCTGGTACTGGACAGTTCCGCTGCTAAATTGCCACCTACTAGACAGAGTATTCGATTTCGTCGTCTGCCATCATACTTGGCAGATTACGATTGTGATGATTATGCTTGTGCTCTTACTACTGAAGACCCCTCCCCCCTTTCGACTACGTTCCCTCATGCGCTATCACTTTCCTCAGATGTTCTCTATCCTCTTACTGATTATGTAAATTGTGATAATTTTTCTAGTATGCATTCTAGATTTTTGGGTTCTGTAACATCTAGTGCAGATCCCACTACTTACTCTGAGGCTTCCCGTCATTCTCATTGGCAAGATGCTATGGCTGAGGAAATTACTGCACTGGAGCAAAATCAGACATGGACTTTGGCTCCTTTGCCTGTGCATAAGAAGGAAATTTGGTGCAAATGGGTATACCGGACAAAGTTTCGTTCAGATGGTACTATTGAACGTCATAAGGCACACCTAGTGGTTCTTAGAAATTGCCAGGTTGAAGGCATTAATTACACTGAGACTTTTGCTCCGGTTGCGAAGATGAGTTATGTTCGCTTGGTCCTGTCCGCTACAGTTATCCGTGGTTGGGAACTGCATCAGATGGATGTCCATAATGCCTTCATGCATGGTGATTTGCATGAGGAAGTGTTCATGCGTCCTCCACCAGGCTACGCTATACCGCCTGGTCAGGTTTGTCGCCTGCACAAATCTCTTTATGGTCTTCATCAGGCTCCTAGAAATTGGTTTGTTAAACTGGCTCAGGCTTTACGAGCATTTGGTTTTGTTCAGAGTAAGGCCGATTACTCTTTATTTGTCTTTTCCCGTGGACCAGTTTCTTTACATGTTCTGGTTTATGCGGATGATTTGGTTATTGCTGGTAGTTCTTCTTCGCTCATCTTTAAGTTCAAGAAATACTTAGGTTCTTGTTTCCACATGAAGGATCTTGGTTTGCTTAAGTATTTTTTGGGTATAGAGATTGCTAGAAGACCGGGGGGGATGTTTCTCTCGCAAAGAAAATATGCTTTGGACATCTTATCTGATACAGGTTTATCTGCTTCTAAACCAATTAATTTTCTGATGGAGCAACAACATGATTTGGCACGTGTTAAAGGCCCAGCCTACCATAACCCGGAGCATTATCGACGCTTGGTTGGGCGTCTGATACACCTGACTATTACTCATCCTGAACTTAGTTATTCGATTCATACTCTTGCGCAATTTATGAAGTCTCCGTGTGTTGCACTACCTGAAGAGTCATCCTGGTCAAGGTTTATTTCTCTCTTCCCGTAATACTTTACAATTCACTGCTTATTGTGATTCGGATTGGGCTGCCTGCTCGATTACTAGGTGTTCTCTATCTGTTTATTTTGTTATGATTGGTGATTCTCCGGTTTCCTTGAAAACCAAAAAGCAACCTACTGTTTCTCGGTCTTCTGCTGAAGCGAATTTTCGTGCTATGGCAGTTTTCTGCTGTGAGTTGTTATGGCTTAAGTCTTTACTGAAGGACTTGGGGGTTTCACACTCCTCTCCTATGCAATTTTTTGTGACAGTCAATCCGCTCTTCACATAGTGGCCAATCCAGTTTTTCATGAACGTACAAAGAACATTGAAGTTGATTGTCACTTTGTCTGGGATCTTGTTCAATCTGGCGCACTCATTACTCAACATATCCGTACGACAGACTAACCTGCGGATTTGTTCACTAAAGCTCTGGGACGTATACTTGGCAAGTTGGGCATTTCTGATCCCTATGCTCCAACTTGAAGAGGAGTGTTTTTTTTGAGGTAAAAGATTGAGATTTCATTCATTCCAAATGTGACTTACAATGGTTGGGATATTGTCCCACTGTGAAACAAACTCCACGGAGATTTTGGCAAATTGAGCCACTGTGTGGGCTACATTGTTTTCCTGTCTCCTAATCCAGCTTAGTTCTGGGAAGTTTAATTTTGGAATAAGGCTAACTATATCCTCGATGATAAGGCCAAAGTCTGATAGATCTTCCTTTTTATTCTTGACCTCATTTATTACTATTTGCGCGTCTCCTTTAATTTTCCCTAGTGGAATGCCTTTTTCCAAAGCTGCCCGTAGTCTAGTTCGCAGGGCGATGGCTTCTGCCTGTTTTGGAGTGTACATAAGTGGTATGTATTTTGCTCCTCCATATATCCACAAGCCTTCATCGGATCATATGTACCATCCTAGACATGTTCTTCTTGAAGATATTGCTGCATTAAAGTAGAGAGTATTTCCATGCGACGGCGTAAAGTTACTTTGAGTGAGGCTCTCCTTTATAGATTCCGCTTTACCTTTAATATTTACCAAGTCATACCAAATTTTCATCGCATAGCTGGCGCAATGATGTGGTTGAAGATCATGAGCTTCTTTGTGGAGGAGTTTGTTTCTGTGATGCCACCGTTGGGATAGGATGACTGCAGCTATAGCCATATCTTGTGGGTTCAATTCTAAGATTAAGTCTTGGACCCATAGACTTGTAATTTGTTGTTGGTATGTGAATATCTGCTCGTGGAGATTTTCTGCAAACCATAATTTGTGCGCTAGAGGGCATTGGAAGAATAAATGCTCAAGAGAAATGTCATCCATAGAACAGGTCAAGCAGCACGTTTCAGCTGGCATACATCTTTGAATTAAGTTTACAGTTGATGGTAGGTGATTTTTGCATAGCCTCCATAAGAAGTGTTTGACCTTTGGCTGTATTGTTAGAGACCATATCCTTCTCCAATGTGGTGAGGGTTCGGAGCTACTTGTTTCCATATTTCCTGCAAAGGCAAAATTCGAGGAGTTAATACCCAAGTTATAACCGGATTTGACCGTGTATTTACCGTCTTCTGCTGGTTGCCATAACCATTTGTCTGGGCCTCAGGGGTTTGTACTTCTTGGCAAGGATAGAATAATATTGGACTCTTCCTGATTGAAAGTGCTCCGTACAAGATCTTCATTCCAACTTGTACCGTTGTCAGTCAGTAGATAAGATACCATAAGATCTTCAGGATAGTTACCCAGCAGGGATGTAGGTTTTTGATGGTCTATTCTTGGGAGCCATAAATCATTTTTTATATTTGTATCCGCTCCCAATCCAATCCTTCTCTGAACCCCTTTCATTAATAATTGTCTTCTTTCTAGAATAGATCTCCAAGCATATGACGGATTCCATCCTAACTTGGCATCCAAGAATGTCATTGATGGGAAGTATTTTGCTTTCAAAATCTGAGAAATCATTGAGTGTGGCTTCTCTAATATACGTCATGCTTATTTTCCTAGCAGAGCGGTATTGAAAGTTTTGAGTTCTTTAAAACCCAAGCCTCCCATACTCTTTGGCGAACATAGCTTGGTCCATTTAGTCCAATGTGTTCTCCTTTTCTAGGGTGTACTACCCCACCAATAATGACTATAGAGCTTATATATGTGCTCTATAAGATTATCCGACAGCATAAAGCATGACATAGTATAGGTGGGAATTTCTTGAAGTACTGACTTTATGAGAATTTCCTTTCCACCCTTGGATAATTGTTTATTCTCCCAGCTTTCCACTTTTGTCCCGATTTTATTTTTAACTCCCTCTAGAGCAGTAGATTTTGAACGACCCAGAATAATCGGAAGTTCTAAGTACTTTTCGTGGGCGATTGTTTCCACCATTTGTAGAGTTGCGAGGATTTGAGCTCTTAAGGGTTCATGAGTATTGGGGCTAAACATTATTGAAGATTTTTCCAGATTTATCTTCTGACCTGATGCTTCCTCATACAACGACAAAATATCTTTTAGCACCCTGGCTTCTTAATTAGTTGCTTCTCCTAATATCAATGTATCATCCGCAAACAGAAGGTGAGAAAGTATAGGAGCCCCTCTTGCAATTTTCACTCCATGTAGTCTTCTAGTCCTTAAATTTTGTTTGATCATCTGAGAAAAAACTTCACTGCAAATGATAAACATGTATGGGGACAGAGGGTCACCTTGTTTGAGTCCCTAGAAGGCGTTACCTTTCCAAAAAAAATTTCCATTTAGGAGGAAGAAGAAACATACTGTTGAGATACAGTTCTCAATCAGACTGATAAAAGCTAGATGAAATCTCATCTTCTCTAATGTTTTTAGAAGAAAACTTCATTCTATTCTGTCAAAAGCTTTGCTCATATCCAACTTAATGGACATCTGCTCTTTTTGTCCATTTGCTTTCCTTTTTTTATGATAATGAACTTCATGGGCTATTAGGACAATGTCTGTGATTAGCTTGTTCTTAACAAAAGCACTTTGGTTTCTCGAGATCAGCTTATCTAGGACCACTTTAAGCCAGTTTGCTATGCACTTTGATATTATCTGATAAACCACATTACATAGACTAATGGGTCGGAATTGGGTGATGTTCTTCGGCTTCTCCACTTTCGGAATGAGCACTACATTGGTGTCATTTAGATTATACATAGATCGTCCTTCATTCAAGTATCGTAGTGCTTCACATGTAACTTTTAGACCCACAAAACCCCAGTATTTTTGGAAAAATGATGGTGGCATCCCATCGGGTCCTGGAGATTTATTTGATGCCATACTCTTGAGAGCAGCATGAATTTCGCTTGCCGTGTACGGTCTTGTGAGGTTATCATTCATCCCTGACGAGACTTTTGATGAAATTTGGTCTGCCAAATGGTCAACCACTAGCGGGAATGAACTAGAACTTGTGAAAAGTGTCTGAAAATGGTTGGAGATAATGATTTCCATGTCTTTCTCTTCTGTACACCATTGCCCTGCTTGGTCTGTTAGTCCATGAATGGTGTTTCTCCTTTTCCGTTTATTTGTGAAAGAGTGGAAAACTTTTGTATTCCTATCTCCTTTCTCCAGCCAGTGTTGTTTAGCTCTTTGTTTCCACCGTGCCTCTTCCATATCAAGGTGTTTCTCTAGCTCAGCTGTTAACCTTGTCATGTCGCTCTATATTTCAGCAGTGATAACACCCTGTTGGAGTCTCTTGAGCTGATTTGAAATGTCATTTTTATCTTATGCTGAATGTAGAATTCCAATTTTTCCCAGGAAGCAAGTCCACTTGAACATTCTTTTATTGTTTCCGTCAGATCCTGTGTTGCCGAGTTCCAAAATTCTGCTACCTTCTCTTGACATCTCGGAGATTGGATCCAATAATTCTCACAACGGAAAGGCTTAAATCTTCTTTGTTGCACCAATTCTGAGCTTTTTCCTCTTAAATGCAGCAATATTGGAACATGGTCTGACTGGTGGCTAAACAAATGTTTAAGCGTTGCCGTAGGGAAAACATTTAGCCAACCAGGATTTGCCACAGCTCTATCTAAGCGTGCTTTAACAGTGTGGGGGTTTTTTCAATTTCTAAACCATGTGAATGTGTAGCCCTCATATCCCACGTCAATTAAGTTACAATTATTCAGAGCTAGCCGAAAGTCATCAATCTGGAGTGGAGGCCGGCGATTGGCACTTTGAAACTCATCTTGATGTAAAACTTCGTTAAAATCCCCTATGCATAACCACGACATGTTAGGTCCGTTACAGAGTGCAGGAAAATTACGCCAAAATTGTGGACGCTTATTTGTGTCAGGTTCACCATAAATACCTGTACCATGCCAGAGTAAGTTAGTTTTTGGATCTCTTACAGTAAAGTCAATAAAATTAAAAGAGTATTTCAAAACTGAAACTTCCCAGTCTTTATTCCAAAGTAACGCAAGACCTCCTGAGTTGCCTAAAGAATCAACCAAGACTCCGTGCAAGTCTAAGGAATCACGTAGCCCTACTAACTTATTGGAAGTACATATAGTTTCACATAAAAAAATTAAAGTGGGGGAAAATTTGCGATGGAGTTCTTTTAGATGTCTGACTGAACGAGGGTGTGACAGCCATCGGCAGTTCCAACTGAGAAGACTCATGGGCGTCGGCGGGACTGGTTCTTGCCAGTCGCCGCCGCTGGTCAAAATACGGGTGAGCCCACATTAAATTTTAACTCTGGGTCGAGAACAAAAGGTTTCATCAACTCCAATTTCAGCCTTTTTGGATCCTGGCTTTCTTCATCATCCATTATTTCAGCAGTATCTCCTGATTTTCTTTTAAATACAGTGAGTACTGGGCTACCTTAGGTAGTTGAACCTACTTCGGCCCAGCAAAAGGGCTTGTTTTCGGCCCACCTTGCGTAGGCCCTTTTTCATCCTCCACCATAGGTAATTCCTTCTCTAGATTCTCTTCTTTTCGGCCCAGCATCCAGATCTGTTCCAGAGGTTCGTCCATTTTTTGTGCTACTATGATTAACTCTGCGTCCCCAAATAGAAGCGGATTCTGGGAACTGGGATTCTGTGGCAGGTTAATTTTTTGTGGAGGAGCTATTGTCTGCACCGGCTTCGATCCTCCACTGGAGTTAATTTCCTCCACAATCAAAGGCTTTATCACTGTGAGTATCTTCGGATCCATATCACCACATATGCCTATTTGGAATTTACGCTGCTCCATTTCTGGGTTTGCTGGATTGTTAGGTTCCCTGGCCGGATGGTTTCTGCTCACCGGCTCCCATGCCTTCCCGGAGTTGCTGATATTATTCGCTCCTGAGCCATTGCCTGTTGAAGCCCACTCTCTCCGTTGGTGGGGGCCAGTGAATGTGAAAACTCCATTTCCACGACGGTGGGGGCTGATGTAAGCCTGGCGGTGGTTCACCGAGACTTGGCGCAGGCATCTCCCTAGTAGAGATTGTCTCAACTCCACCACAAGCTCCTTTCCTTCCCTGTGAGACAGACCCGTTGCCTCTGGAACTTGGGTATGTTCAGCTTCTCTCCTTTTGTTTTGTCGTTCTTCCTGACGCCCCATTAGTTTAGAGGGTAAATTGATTCATGATCTTCCTCTGAGGGAATTTCAATTACCACAGGCCTGCTTTCGAATCCAGGTGGTGGTGAATTCAGATATATGCTTCCTCCCTCCTTGCATCGTGACATTTGGTAGTTGGACTGCGTTGGTGATGATCTCAGTGTATTGATTGGATGAGTTGCTAGGGACTGGATGAATGCTTTTAATGCTCAATGCTTTTTCCCAGAACCTTTCAGCGCTAGCATCTGGCATAAAAGTTGAGTCCTCCTGCTCCTGTAATGATATGTAATCCTTTCCAAATTGAAAATCATTAGGAGTTTGTCTAAGAGAATTTAGTACTAGTTGTCCCTCTTTATTGACAGAGAAACTCCCTACACAATCAACTCTTTTTACTTTTAATGGAATGTAATCAATTGTCGTCCTACAATCACGCTCTGTGACTGGCGTAAAATTAGGGGAGTTGTTTGCTTGCATTGTGGGGGTTTGGAGATTTCTCTCTGCTGGATTAACGCCTTGATTAGTGCCCTCGCTTGAATGCTCCGGCGTTGCAATCACCGGATACCTTTGCCCCTGCTCGTTTTCGGCCATGGTTTGATCAGAAGCTGCATCCTTGTATATCACTCTCTCCTGGTCCTCCTTCAACCTCCTTTGGTGAAGCACCCCTGGTCCCTCCATTGGATATGGCTGATCATTTTCATATCTCAGCCAACGTCCATAGCCCATTGGCATGAACGAGTTTCGTTGTGGGGTGTCCTTCTTCGGGCAGTCCGATTTCGGATGGTCCAAGCAACCACATAGTTGGCAGAACACAGGCAATCTCTCATATTGAAAGTAAAACAGGTAATCAGTACCTTTGAATTCAACTATGATCACTCTTGATAATGGTTTATAGACGTTGATTATTGCCCTCAGCTTCAGTGTCCTTCCCATACATTTTCCAGCCTTATTTTTTGCCATTTTTACAAAATCCCCCAGGTAATCTTCAATCAATACAGCCATGTCCGGTGTCATTAGAATTGGTGGGACATCTTGGATATGAATCCAGACGGGGTCTCCGCAAAACAGAGATAGCGAAGGGCCTTAGCTCCATCTATTTCCACAAATACAACCAAGTGATGCTCAAAGGACCAAGGTGACGACTTAGTTACCTTGGACCTATCCTCCAGCCTTTCAAATTCAAACAGGGCAAGGTTGACTCCCATCTGGTATCCTTCTACTTTACCGTTACAGTTCCACGCCCTCTTCATTGTGGAGATCATGTAGTCCACTCCCCTTGATTTCTGGTTCAGGATCTTTGCACCTAGAAAGTACGATTTTGGCTGTTGGTCTCCGTATTGCAACGAATCTGGGGCTATGATTCTGTTTTGGGTTTCATCAGAGAGGTTGATTTTTGCATACTGGGCTATCAATTCTTCCCCCATTGTTGCAGCCGCAAGAGAGTCTATATGGCAGATTAGGAGTATAGGGAGAGTATGGTTGTGATGAATGAAATTGGTGAGAGCTGGAGGGGTGTTGAATACGTGAATATATAGAGATAAATGGGATCTTTATATTGATGAAATTCCTTCAATCAAGTATTTGTGAATATCCTGATTGATTGTGTATGAACATAAATTTTTACTTGCTTTTCAAAATTTAAAATTGAAATTCAAAACAACATTTGATGAATAGGCTCCAGAATCATTGGAGGGATGATAAGATCTTGAAGATCTTGAAAAACTAGGAAAAGATTTCCTAGAGAGAAATTATGAGTAAAGAGAAGGCAGAGAAAAGTAAAATTATGCAAGAGTATAACTAGAAGAGTGTTAAGGAAATAGAATTGTATTCTTACCATAATTGTAGATGTAATTGTCTTCTATTACCTTTTCCTAACTTGTATAGGTATCATGTACTACTATATAATGTATTTTGATTTCATGAATACAAACACAGATTATTACCCTTATTTTCTACAAAACTCTAGCGAAGGAATTTTTTGTCGTCGTCGTAAATAATTTACAACCGGTTAAAAAATCGATGCTAACAATTATAACTAATTATAACTTATTATTTTTACCCAATTAATTTCTTTATTCATTTAAATAAATTAGAAATACAAATAGTATTTTGAATAGTACAAATACATGAAATAATTTGATAAAATACAAAGCGTGTTATAGCAATTCACCTTCTGATCCACGCACCAGCAGTGCCCCTTCCTACAGCGTGTCATCACGCCAGAGTTCCAGCCACGTGCCTTCCTTCTCTGCGCAAGTGTCTTCACGCACCAGGCATTGCTTCAGTTGCTCACGTGTGCACCCAGCAGCCAACTTGTCCTTGTTTGTGCGCGCTTGCCAAGCCTGCTTTGAGGAGATTCTTTATTACTTTTCCAAGTCACTCTTTCGGCAAGTTTATTACTAGCTCTGTTTCTTTAATAGTGTCATATTATTTTTTGTGTTAAAATTTAGGAGATGTTAAATAAGTGGATGAAATCGAATTGAAAGAAGAAAAAGTAAAATGAGTGGATTAATAAACTTAAACTTGTCATAAATAGAAAGTATCAATATAAAAGAAACATTTCAAATTAGAAAGTGTGACACTATTAAAGAAACGGATGGAGTACTTTTGTTACGGCTCCTTTTGTTCAATCACTACGGTGCTAATGGTGCACTTTTTGGGTCATGTTACTTTTTCTTGCTCAAAATTGTACAGTAAATAGCACCAGTTGAAGTGTAAAAATTTAGTCACTTTGCTTCGACATGTCCTCACTTGGTCTCTCAGACTTCTTCTCCAGGCTCTTTACCATATGCTCGCTGGATAACTGGTTCTGGTACGACCAACCATATGACTTCTTCGCAGTCCGGTCTTGATCGCGTGACTCCTCATTATGGTAACAATCGTGTTATTGTTGGTGATGATTCCGTTCTTAACATTACCCATGTTGGTCATTCTCAAGTGTCTGATTCATTATCCTTATCTGATGTTTTGGTGGTTCCACAAATTACTAAAAATTTTTTGTCTATTAGCAAGTTGACTCAGGATATGAATGTTGTTACTTGTTTTGATGATTCTTCTTTCACTATTTTGAAAACGTTTACTAGTAGGTAAATATGGTAAATAGAAAATGTGGTGGAACATCTGATGGGCCCCATGAAATTACAGGCGACCCCACCTAATACAATAAGTAATGCAAGCCCTACGCTAATTGATGAAAAGCCTAGGGAAAACTGAGATGCTGGAGAGGGGGGGTCCCCAAACGGGAACCCCCCCCCCCCCCAACCTGAAAATTCTAACCCTAAGCTAGATAGTGCTAAGCCTAGGGAAATAAATGCAAATCTAGATACAAGTGTGAATCTAGAACTATGCATAGCAACCAGAAATGTGTGGCTCTTCAAATGATCTCCTAATCGCAGCCGAGACATGGGTCTTGGGTCTTGAAGAGAGAATGTGATGAAAAACCTGTCAGCGGTAGACATAAAGCGTAGCCGAGTGTAGTGTACTCGGGTCTTGAATGGTCGCCATGGTGTGATGGTGATGCGTAATCCGAGTGAAGCCAGGACCGCCAATGGAGGAGCAACTTCTACGATATACACCCCTAAGATGAAGAAAGAGATGTGTTATTGGCCTTCAAGCGTTCTCGTGATGTGAACCGGGGCTATTTTAGAGGGCAAGAGTATTCGTAGGCAATGCCAATAACTCTTGTGGATCCTTCCAAAAATAGCCCTCCAAGTGATGAAGAGAACAGACACAACTTATACGGCGTGTGTCAAGCCTGGAGATTCTGTAATCGCCCACTTTATTTTAAGCAAATGGACAACTATATGCTAATTTAACACAAAGTTTAGCGCGAGCATAGAGCGCGTGGTAACCGTTAAATCCAAGTAAAAACTAGCAGCAGGTTAATGAATTTTGCGTACGCTAAAAAATTAACCCACTGCTCTGTCACCCTCATCGACCATGATGCATTTTTTTCGACCGCCTATTTCTGCGGAATACACGAGCCACTCGAGATAATGCACCCCTCGAGATAGTGCTCCCCTCGAAAGGAAACACTTCTCGGACCCACCGTACGTCATCCACCCCTCGAGAGGTTAAACATCCACCCCTCAAGAGGTTAAACATCTAGCACTCGAGAGGTTAATCATCTAGCACTCGAGATTACGTCATCCACCTCTCCAACCCACGATACACGAACCCCCACTTTAACCCATAGCACAACTCAAGAGTACACAGGAGGGTCACCGTTTACTACTTGAGAGAAAAGTATCCACCATTCAAGAGAGTTTGTTATTCACTGTATTCGAACCACCTCTCGAGAGGTAAAAAATCCACCCCTCGAGAGGTAAAACATCCACCCCTCGAGAGGTTAAAACATCCAGCACTCGAGAGTACGTCATCCACCTCATGAACCCACGGTACATGAACCCCCACTTGAACCCATAGCACAGCTCGAGAGTACACGAGATGGTTACCGTCTACTACTCGAGAGAAGAGTATCCACCATTCAAGAGAATTCACTATCCAAGGTATTCGAACCACCTCTCGAGAGGTTAAATATCCACCCCTCGAGAGGTTAAACATCTAGCACTCGAGAGTACGCCATCCACCTCTCGAACCCACGGTACACGAACCCCCACTTGAACCCATAGCACAGCGTACACGGGAGGGGCATCGTCTACTATTCGAGAGAAGAGTATCCACCATTCCAGAGAATTCTTTATCCACGGCATTCGAACCACCTCTCGAACCATCCGCCTCTCGAGAGGTTAAACATCCACCCCCTGGAGAGGGTATACCATCCAACCCTCGAGAGGTTAAAACCCACCCCTCGAGGGGGTATACCTTCCAACCCAGCGAGATTCCAGCATCCACACTTGAGTGAGTTTTTATCAGCCCAGTGGCATCCACTCGAACCATCATTCCACCACTCGAATCACCATTCGAGGGCACAAGCAGCTAGGGTTTAAGACCCTTGACCCGACCATCTCCATTAGAGGGTCGTATGACCCGACCGCCTTGAACCGAGTTAAAACCCTAGGGAGCCTCTGCCCTGTATCTTCTTTCTCGGGTTTAGTAACCCGAAAGCACAGAAAAATGGGTCCAACGCCCAGATCTGAGTCTTCGCCTAGGAAGCATTTTTCCGGCGCCGATGAGTGGCCAAAATCTAGGAAAAACTCAAGCCTCCATCCTTCAAATAATCCGTCCATTATGAAAAATCTGCTCCTCCATTCATCTTGATCTGGGCATTATCATGAAATTGAAAAACCGAGGACAACACATTGGGCATATTATCATTGATGATTCCAATAAAACCAATTCACCATGGTCGGCCACCTACAGCTTTATTCAAACAACACATAGCAAAACATCTCCAAACATCTATCTTGAATCCGACTAATCCTAAAACATGAACCCCATCCAAAAATAACATTCAAACACCCAAAATCAAGAATTCCATATAAGTGTTCATGAGACAAGAAAGTAGATCTGATTTTTGGCATAAAACATAGCAATTTAGTCAAAAATTCCAATTAAAACAAACAACCATGGCCGGGGGATGACTGAGATCTGAACACATGGTTTCCCTCTCATTGAATCCATCATGAACTCTCCCAATTACTAACACTTTTTATGCCTCAAGTACTTATCTACTCCCAATCCAACATGAACATCACATTAACTATCCGCCATAGACAAAAATCCTCCATACAAATTCACACAGATTCATCATAGACATCCATACAAATCCACACAAATCCACAAAAAATATCAATTTCATCCATCATCTGGACTAGATCTATCAGTGAAAGATGGAAACTTACTTGGAACAATGATAGATCATCGTCAAATCCAAGCCATCAACAACCCAGGATGAAGACCGAAATCTTCAACCGTACTTGGAGTCCGGATCAAGATCTGAAACGGAGTTTGAATATGAATCCATCCTCCTCCATGGTGCATGCAAGTCAATGGCGATTCCCGAAGAGGAATCCGTTGAAAATTTCAAGATCGAAAAGGCAGATCTTCATCCAAAAAATTCAAAGTTCAAATTTCAAAAATTCCAAAGGAACCCAGATTCAAATTTCAGATCTTCAAAAATAGGGACAAACCATACGTTGAAAGATGCCCGGCGAGGAATCCAACATTAGTGTTGGATTCCTCACCGGAAACTCTGAACCAAAGGAGAACAACTGGAAGAAAAAGGCTCCGGTGTTCAGTGAAGGACTGCGTTCTTTTTTCTTCCAGAGAGCGTTGTTTCTTGAGAGAGAAAAAACCTCCCCTTCGAGCCTTTTTACTGAGAGCTCTTTCGAGCCTTAAAGTTTACTAGTGATGTTATTGTCAAAAGTCACCGTGATGGGGGTTTATATGTTTTTGATTTCGGTGGTGTCGTTTCATCTTCTTTTGTTGCATCAAGTGCTTCTAAAACATCTTTGAACTTTGGTATAGTAGATTGGGTCATGTTCCCCATAACATCATTTCTTCTTTGAGCAAGTCTGGATGTTTGTCAGTTACTAGTTTTCTGCCTAAGCCACATTTATGTCCCTCTCGTGAGATGGCTAAAGGTAAGCGTCTTTCTTTTAGTGATAATTTAAAATGTGCATCATGCATACTTAATTTAGTTCATTGTGATCTTTGGGGACCCTCCCCCGTCATCTCTCGTGCATGGTACTCTTATTATGTCATTTTTGTTGATGGTTTTTCTCGGTTCACCTGGTTATATCCTCTGCGATGAAAGTATGATTTTGTGGAGGCTTATATGCATTTTGAGGCTCTTGATGAGAACCCATTTTCTACCAGCATTAAAGTATTTTAAAGTGATGGTGGAACTAAATTTTTGAATCATCGCATGCGATCTCATTTTGCACCAAAGGGCATTCATCACCAGCTTTCCTGTCCTTACATTCCTGAGCAAAATGGTTGCACAGAGAGGAAGCATCGCCATATTATTGAGACAGGTATGTCAATGCTCTTTCATTCTGGCCTTTATTATTCATTTTTGTATGATGCATTTTCAAAAGTAGTCTACATCATCAACAGACTGTCTACTCCAATTTTATCTGGTCAGTCTCCACTCTCCGTTATTTTTGGTACTATGCGTGACTACTCCAATTTTCATCCATTTGGTTGTCAATTTTTTTTACGTATTTGAGGCCCTATGCTGCACATAAGTTGGCACCTCGGAGTGTGTCATGTATATTTTTGGGTTACAGTTTGCTAACAAGGGTTATCGCTGTCTTGATCCTGTCACAAAGAAGGAGTACATCACTCGCCATGCTCATTTTGATGAGTCATTTTTTCTTGCTACCCGTACTGGCACTATTACAGATTTATCTTCACTGGATGTTTCTGCTTTTTTGGAGCCTTCGTTAGTCCCGTCGGAGGTCTTTGAGCCATCTTCTTCAGTAAAACCGCCATTATTTTGGAAAATTTATATTTTTTTAATGTAACGGAAGCTGGGAGTTCTTCAGAAAATTGTGTTTGTCTCCCACTGAGTAACCAGAGGCATGATCGATAGCAGCCAGCGCCACCAGCTCAGACAATGTTGCTGCCATCGATTCACACGTCGATCACCCTGGCCACACGTGCACATCACATGTCACATGGCCAGTCGCCAGTAGCCTCTTCAGCTGAACCGGTAGACCTTGCTTCACCAGCGCCGCCATCAACATATTCTACACGACCACAACCGCCAGCCTCAGATTCCATACCCACTTCGGGATCTACACCATCTCTGTCTGCGGGTCCCTCTTCTCGACATTTGATGGATACTCATTCGTGCATTGGTTCATTACGGTATGAGGATTTTTCTGAGTATGACATTTATGAATTCCTTAGTGCTTTATTTTCTAAGACCGAGCCATGCAGTCATCGCTTGGCTGTCAAGAATCCTGAATGTGTTGCTGCCATAGACTCAGAGATGGATGCTCTACGCACTCAATAGACGTGGGATTTGGTTTCTCGTCCTTCAAATGCTAATTTTGTTGGTTCAAAATGGGTTTACAGATTGAAGTACAAAGCTAATAGCTCTCTTGACAGACACTAATCAAGGTTAGTTGCTTAGGATTTTTCGCAATTACCTGACTTTGATTATGATTATACATTTAGTCCAGTGGTGAAGGTATCTACTGTTCGTACTGTTTTATCTCTTGATGTCCATCGGAATTGGCCATTACGACATCTTGGTGTCAAGAATGCATTTTTAAATGGCATTTTTTATTCTCCAATTTACATGGAGCAGCCTACTAGATACTAAGACCTTATACATCATGATTTTGTTTGTCGTCTACGCAAGGCAGTTTATGGTTTGAAGCAAGTTTCACGTGCTTAGTTTGATCGATTTGGTTCCTTTTTTATTGGCTTGGGCTATGTATGCAGTTCCTCTGATACCTCCTTATTTTTTTCTTTTCTCAGGGTGCTTCTTTGCTCTACATATTGGTTTATGTTGATGACATTATTCTTACTGGGAATGATAGACGTCTCATTTGGAAGTTTACTGATAGGGTTAATTAAGAATTCAAGATATCGATCTTGGCACTCTGCAGTATTTTTTGGGCTAGGAGTTATTCGTACATCTGACGACTTGTTTCTTGGTCAGGCCAGATACACCAAAGACATTTTGTTGCGTGCCGGAATGCAAGATTCTTCACCTATTGCCATTCCTTTTGTGGTTTTTTTCAGCTTTCTAGCTCTTTTGATAAGTCGTTTGGAAATCCTACTCTTTATCGATCTCTGGTTGGTGCACTTCATTATTTGTCGATTAGACGTCTCGATTTGTCTTATGTTGTGAACATGGTCAGTCAGTACATGTAGGCTCCTACTGATGACCATTTCCAAGTCGTCACTCTAATTCTGCGCTATGTTCGTGGTACTCTCCACTATGGTCTTTAGTTTCGCACAAGTTCATCCGCTTTACCAATTCTGGATTATTCTGATACTGATTGGGCTCGTTGCATTGAGACTCGTAGGTCTACATATGGTTATGACATTTTCCTTGGTGGTAACCTGGTGTCTTGGAGTGCTAAGAAGCAACCTACAGCTTCTCTTTCTAGTTCAGAATCAGAATACCGTGCTATGGAAAATACTTCTGCAGAGTTGGCTTGGCTGATGAATCTTCTACGGGATTTACGTGTATCGACTAGTGCGCCTCCTGTTTTGCTTTGCGATAACAATAGTGCTTGCTTCCAGGCTCACAATCCAGTTTCACATAATAGAGCCAAGAAAATTGATATTGACTATCATTTTGTGCATGAGATGGTGTCTTTTGGCAAGCTCAGAGTTGCTCATGTTTCTATGGACTTGCAGCTTGCTGACATCTTTACAAAGGGGTTACCTTGTCCTAAATTTGAGTTTGTGTTGCGACCAGTCTTACGCTTTTCTTGAGGGGGGTAATAGAGATATAGTTGATTTAGAATCAAGATAAGAAAGGAATACCATTTCTGATTTGTTTTGTATATATCATGTCCATATTTATTTAGGTCTTGTATACCCTTTGTACTCACTATGTGTGTGTGTACATATATATATATATATATATATATATATATATATCAATACATACAGTCAAAATTATTTGTGAGTTTTACTTTCTATCATCGATTACCATCAAAGGTAGAATCACCTTTAATTGATTTCGAACCGCTTTTAAAAATGAAAAAGGTGACTTAGGAGGGAGTTCCAAACTCGGAACCTATTTCGGACCTCAATTAAAGACGGTTTCAATGGAACCACCTTCTAACGGTTCCTTTAATATAACTTTCTCTACTAGTGTGTGGTGTCAAACTGATAAGCATGGATTCCTCAATTGATGACAAGATAGTGTTTAAACTTATTAAGTAGCTAAATTATTTTTTTGTCCCCTAGATATAATGCAATACCGTCCTTTGGTCCCCAAGGCCAATACTGTATTTGTTCAGCAACTAACAAATACAAAATGATTTCTTTGGTCCCTAAAGGTGATTTTCTGGTAAGACTAAATGATTTTTCGGTATAGTCAGGAGTAGTTTTGTAATTTTACTAATAAAAAAACCTCAAAAATAAAAATTCAGTCAAAATTTAAAAAATGCGCGTGTGTAGCCACACGCTGATATTTTTTGGTTGGTTACAAACCACGTGAAGCCACACGTCTTCTTCCTCCTGCCTTAGCCTTGGGTCCCCAACGTCGTCGATCACCACCGGTGGCCCTCTTCCCCTATTCCCCTGCGTCTTAGGCTTCTCTTCGCCGACTGGCCCCTTTTCCCCTGCGTCCAAGGCTCATCATTGCCGCCTTCATATTCTTCTCCAGCCCCGCCATCGTCTCCGGCGCCAGTACCACTTCCAGATCTACGCTACCGCTCTCTTCCCGGTTGGGGAACGCCGAGATCTTGCCGTCGAACTTGTTTTCCCTGCTGCTTCTCACAGTGATTGGCTTTCCCCATCCCAAATCATTGTCGTCGAAAACCTACGCGAGCTCCCTATTGGAAACCTAGGAGGCGGATTGGTGCTCGCTGTCAGGTTCGATTTGAAACTGCAATCTGGCTTGGTGCTCGCCAATTGGAGGAAGCCGTCGATTGGTGTCGCCAGTGATGGAGAAGAGAGCGGTCATTTTTTGCTTCATTTCTTTCTTTTTTCTTTTTTCTTTTTTTTTTAACTCAGGGGTATGATGGTCATTTTACAAGTGTTTGACCAATTTTTTCGTTGACTTTACTTGAAAACCACCTAGGGGACCAAACAAATTATTTTGAGTTTGTTGATTACTGAACAAACGTGATATTGACCTTGGAGACCAAACAATTATAAGATGCTATGTTAGTGGCAAAAAAAACAATTTAGTCTTACTAAATCAAACTCTCGGAGTCTGTTTATTACCGTAAATATACCCTCTTGAGACGATGCACACGAGTTGGACGAGTAGGATCCTCAAGCTAGGAAATGAATGTACAACATAAACATCAATTTGTTAGCCTTCCTCGATGAAGAGGATCAAACTCATGACACACGAAACCTTGTGATGAAACGCCCTTTATAATCATTTTCTTTACAAATCCCTATCACGTGCGTGATTATTTTAGTTGCATCTCCTACAATTTCTACAAACTTGATGTCTATAAATGGACAAAATAAAATTGTCCACCAAAATATTCTCCTACCAGACTATAATTATAAACTCAGATGCTGTCAAAACGCCATTAATTTTTTTTAAATGTATTAGAAACCGGAATTAAATGGCTCTTAATTTACTTACTTTGGTTAAATTGGGATAGTTAAAACAACTCGTCCCGATACGAATAGTACATTGGCTCCGTTTGACAAAACTTATAAGTTATTGTGCTTATAAGTAAAATATTTTTTAGTGTTTGGTTAAGTGCTAAAAAGTAGGTTATTTTGAAAGCAGAAGCTATTTGGGGGAAAGTAGAAGCTGGCCTCTTCCTACTTTCAAAGTAAGCCAGTTTTGCTTATAAGCACAATTATAATCTCTCCTAATTATTTTTTTCAAAAAAACACTGGGAAGTTTTAATAAATTGAATTAATCTAATTTTATCTAAGATAATCAAAATTGGACTGAAATGAATTGAAGTGCAGGTAAGTTACAGAGAATAGGAACTAATTAGTTCAGCCTTATAAATATGCAAGGTAGCTACTTATAAGTTAAAGCCTTAACCCAAGTATTACATAATGGCGAAGCTGCATGCTGTATTTCTTGGTTTTCTTCTGCTATTTGCATCAGGTGTGATGAGTTATATAACCTGATATCCCATTCATTCATCCATTCAGGTCTGATGATGAACTAAACTGTTTGTTTGATTGCAGCAACTTCTCCGGCCACAGGCGCCGCTCCAAGGAAGCTGCTGGACATAGAACTAATGCGCGGCGGCTATGCGATTTCCGAGTACTCAGGGAATCAGACTTCAGGTTTTCCGGGCTGTGATTTCCATTGCCGGTCACCTTTTGCGAGATGTCATTGCTCATGGCTGGACTGTTTGCTGGTGTGTCTCCACTTATAAGTAGGGGCTGTTTGCTGTGTGTTTTAGTAATATAAAGCTATGTTATGGATGGAATAAGCAAGCACCTTGAGCTTGCATATGCTTCTCTTTTTTTCTACAACTTATGTAAGGTTATTCTGGCTTTCTCCTTTGATTTTAATTTTCCACGGTTTCCTTGACAAATGTGCAATCCTTAATAAAATATACTCCTCTCCCTCCTAGATAAATTGGCATAATATAACATTTTAAAGTCAACTGAATCAATATTCAACTTTTAATATCTTTGTTCAATCTTTGTTCATGTGTGTAAAAATAATTATGAAATAATAATGATTTAAAAATATACTATGATGAATTCATCAACATATAATATGATAATAGTCTTACATATATAATAAAAGGATTTATTGGTCGAAATTGACTCAATTTAACTTCCAAATATCAAACTATACCAATTTACCTGAGACAAAGGGAGTATTTTATTGTGAACAATTTGAAAATTAACATAAAATTAAATAATTTTAAAAATATGCTACTATGAATTTATATAACATGATAGTTATACGTATATAATAATAGAATTTAATAATCAAAATTGACTCAGTTTAACTTCCAAAAGTTAAATTATACCAATTTATCTAGGACAGAGGGAATATTTTATTATGAACAATTTAAAAATTAACATAAAACTAAATGATTCTAAAAATATCTAACCATGAATTTACATATAGTTTCTCAAGCCTTAGTAAATTTTCTAACTCCCTCACCCAAAAACACCCACCTCTCTCTTCTCTCACATCCTCTCTCACCTCTCAACCTCTATCTCCGATCGAGCCACCGCATCCCTGGCCATCGAGCCACCACATTCCTTCCTCACCACCGCATTTCTTCCTCTTGTCGGAACCCTAACCACCGTCGGCGTTTCTCCCTCTCCACCGCTACCCACACCACCACGACTCCTCTCCGTCGTGGCCCTCACTACCAGAGCTATTACCGACTCCAGTCTCACCATCATGCTCTATCCCCAATTCCCGCCCACCAATGGCCTTGCTACCGCTGTCGGGGCTCGCCACCACCGCCGGGCCTCGCCACTACCAACACTGGGTCGCGCCGCTCTCACCACTGCCGGTCCAAAGCAATACCAGATCTGGGCCATCAAACCACCGCTGGCCTCACTACCACCGCGGGGACTTACCACCACCGCCAAGCCTCGCCACCACCAACGCTTGGCTGTACCGCTCTCACCACCGCGGGGCCGAAGCAATACCAGATCTGGGTAGCACCACCACCGCTGGCCTTGCCACTATCACCGGGCCTCGCCACCACCACCGGGCCACACCACCACTGTGGGTGCATCGCCACCTTCAAACACATCATTTCTGAATCATGTGTGTTTTGTATTTTAGTGTTTAATTATTGCCGTTGTTATTTTGATTATTTGAATGAAGATAATGGATATTGATTATTTGAATGAAGATAATGGATATTGATTATTTTGTGATGCTGTTATTTCAAATTTTCTAGATCTTGTATTACTTTGCCACCGGAAATTGATTGGTTTCCAGCGGCTTTTTTTGGGACATCTAAAACAAGTTCAAAATTCGGAACTGCTTCGGATATCGATAGACGGCAGTTTCACCTGTTGTTAGAAGGTAGTTTTGTACCACCTTTCATTGGTGCGTCAGAAGGCGGTTCTAGGAACCGGCTTTGATCCTCATCAATAGAAGGCATGCCCAAAGAAGTCACCCCCAAAGTGATTTCTAATGTCCAATGGAACTGCCTTTAATAAAGGTGTCTCCACTAGTGTAATGACAATTGGCATAAAAATACAAGGATGGTGCTATTTTTAAAAAAGTAAATCGTCACTGAGGCATGGGTTTATAGGGTTCTGATCTTTGTTTTATTAAGTTATGTTTGCAATTACAACAGATGAAATTATGGGATGAGAGTGATAGGAAGCGCTAGCTAAATAATGCAATTCTAATTTAAAACATCAGTGGAACTAAGAGTGATAGGAAGGGATCAATGTATTTACAATAATGTGGGGTACACTATGTATACAAGTAGTACCAGGCTTATTCATATAATAGTACAAAGTCTATAGGGAATCTAGACTAATCAGGAAGAATGATACCCCCACCCAAGCGAAGCGTGTGAAGACATGCCACACAAAGTTTAGAACGAAAAAATTCAAAAAGAGGACAAAAGTGACCTGGAGAGAGACGAAGGAGCATGCCTAGTGAAAATCCTGCGAGAAGAGACTTGTCCTCGAACAAAATGGTAGTTGATGTCTATTAATGAGAGAATTTTACTACGATTATGTTATGTTTCCTATTAATGAAAGAATTTTATTTATTTTAACCATTTATGGAGAAACACAAAAGTGTAGCATTGATTTTTATTTATTTATCTAGAATTACAAATATTGTAAAGAACATTTTAAAAAAATAGTTGCAATATGTAGCAGCTATTTAAAAAAAACAATTTCAATGTGTAGCAGCTATTTTTCAAAATAGCTTCCACGTCATGTGTAGAAGCTGTTACCATAATAGTTGCTACGTTAAATTAATGTTTCACCGGCCACTTAGGCACCTATCTTGGAAAATTAAAAAAATAGCTGCTACATGGGGAAAAATATATGCTACGCAAAGCAGCAGTTAAATATGCCGCGGCAAAAAAAAAGTTGCTTCGTGTGGAAGCTATTACTTAATAGCTGCTACGTTAAATTAACATTTCACCGGCCACTTAGACACCCAAGTTGGCAAATCAAAAAATAGTTGCTACGAGGCCAAAAAAATAGCTGTTAAGGGGGGGGGGGGGGTTCCAGTATTGATTGGCCATACCTCGGTACTCAGACTCACAACTCGAACGAGAAATGATAGGCTGTTTTTAGCACTCCAGGAGATAATATTACCACCAAGAAAATTGACAAAGTCGCAAGTAGAGCGGCGGGTTTCTAAACAACGAGTCCAATCTGCATCAGAATATCGTGAAACTGTGAGAGGACCAGAAGTAGAACGAAAGGTTAGACCGGTGCCATGCACATATCGCAGAATGCGAGTAACAACCTCATAATGTGAATCACGAGGAGAGTGAAAAATATGATTAACTGTATCAACTACAAATACGATATCTGACTGGGTAATGGTCAAGTACCGAAGAGCACCAATAAAAGACCGGTAAAGAGTAGGATTGGAGAAGAGAGTGCCATCAGTACTGAGAAGCTCATTGTTGGAAACAAAGGGTGTGGAAGCTGGAGCACAATCAGTCATACCAGCACACTGAATGATATCCATAACATACTTGGCCTGTCTAAGGAAAAGACCAGAAGTAAAGTGAGAGACCTCCAGTCCAAGAAAGTAGTGTAGAGACCAAAGGTCCTTTATAGAGTAAGAATAATGTCATCAGCATAGACAAGAAGGTAGAGAAACTTTGAGTCATGAGTATAGATGAAGAGAGAGGTTTGCATTATTGCTGGTAAATCCAAGAGTGCCCAAGTAAGAACTAAACCTATGGAACCAAGCCCGAGGCGCCTGCTTAAGACCGTAAATAACCTTGTGAAGATGACACATATAGTCAAGATGAAGTGGATCTCTATACCCGGAAGGTTGTTCCTTATATACATGATCCTCAAGAAAACCCTACACTTTTTACGTATGTGCTGATATAACCCTACACTTTTTATGAATGTGCTCTTATAACCCTATAAGTGTTAGGAATGTGCTGATATAACCCAATCAGTTTTCATAATGTACTGGAGAAAATGACAGATTTGGTACCAAGTTTTAGGCAAAATTACAGGTTTTGTTCCTCTTTTTGCAAATTGTTCCTAAAACGTTCCTACATTATTATGAAATGTTCTTAATTGACTCCCACACACTATTAGCCGATTTAAATGAGTCAACATCAAGTCAACTTTTTTTTTTGAAAAAAATTAATCATTCCAAGATGCTGGGAAAAATGCCCAGCAGCGATTACAATGAGTGAAATTGACATCCAATCTAACTAGCCTCTAGCAATTGGAATTGACATCCAATCTAACCAGCCTCTAGCAATTGGAATTGACATCCAATCTAACCAGTCTTTAGCAATAAGTAACATATTGCAAGGATATCTAAATTACATGTCAACCAGACTGATCGTCTGTACTATTACAGATCAGAGATTCAATAAAAAACTGTAACATCACACTCGGGAATATTAACTTGCTTCCCACAAAAATTATGACCACTTGGCTGAGAGGAGTGTATCACGCATCAATATCGCTGTGCCAAACAAGGATCTTCTACACCTGTAACACCACTTGATCCAACCACGATCTATGTTATCCAAACTGTAAACACCTTGAAAAACACAGATCTGACGAATCTAAATTAATGGAAACCCAAAAATAAAACCACAAAAAATTGCGAACATACAATCTAAACAAACAGATCAAGAAAAATATATCAACATGAAAAATTAAATCGAGTTATCATTGTGAATACAGCGATCTAATCGATCAGGTCGAAAAACAAAACTAATCTGTGGAGACAAATGTCACACTTATTGAATAAAAAAATATAAATTAAAAGAAACTACTGTTCCCCCATCTCCCCTAATGGGAAAATGGGAAAAAGATTGAAGAAGAAGAAGAAGGGTGCAGCGGCTTGGTTTAGAGGAGAGAGTGTGCTTGCTCGAGTCGACTTTTATAGTTGTGACATTGTCACAAAAGTTACTAAATATAATTTTTAAAATATAGAATAATGTTGACGGGTGTGTTAACTCAATTTAAACATGTTATGTCTGATAAAGGAACCAATTGAGAACATTTCGTAATAATTTGGGAACCTTTTAGGAACATGGTGCAAAAAGAGGAACGGAATATGTAATTTTGCCTAAAAGTGGGCACCTAAACTGTCATTTATCTGACATGATGGTCTGACGGTGGTCCGACGGCGATGGGTAAGGGTACAATTGTCCACCCAAATTTAGTTTTTGGTCCGAGGGTTTTTTTGTCATTTTAGGGGGATTCAACGGCCAGAAAAGCATTGTCAATGCCAGAATGTCCACCCGGGGGTTATATTGGTACTTTCATCAACTAGGTAGGATTTTTAAATTTATAATTTTTGATTATTTGAGGGTTATATTGGCACTTTCGCAAGTATATAGGGTTATATTGGTATATTTCCTTCCAATATATTATATGCATCAAGTGTATTTACCATAGTGGGAATTGTACAAAGTTTTGTTGCGATAGAATGCAACTAAAACATGGCTTGTGGAGGGAAATTATGTAGGTATTGACATTAATGGGACCGTTCTGGCTGGCTACCAGATCCCACCTGCTGTAGAAAATAAATAAAATTAATCAAATACCTCACAGAGAGCACCACTCAATTCACCGTTGTTTTCCATAAATTCTAAATGTTATGGCAATGGAATTAAAAATGATATTAATAGAAGTTGCGTTGAGAGCATTAAGTCATTGAGATTCTACAAATTGTACTCAGGTTGACACAAACTATGTAATGTGAGAAGTTGATCAATAATCACCTATGTTTTCAGTTAGACTCACAACATAAGACCGACGTCGGTGACGTGTCGATTATGATAAAGCCACGACCGACACGTCTAGCCAACTTTGGTTATCTGGACTACAACACATTCAAAGGAAAATCATGAGTTACGATGAATAACCAACAAGTCTAGCCAACGCCAGTCAGTTGTCAATTAAATTGAAAGCATGACCAATGGGTGACCAACGACGAATTAAATGTAAAATCATAAACTGCGATGAATATTCAACACGTATAGCCGACACTGATAACATTTTATTCAATCGATAGCATATGCGAGAGATTACTGACGACTTATACAACCATAAATCCTAATCTAGCAACGATCATTCAACCCAAAAAGTGTAGAAAAAAAAGGATTTGTAACCATAAATATGACTCTAATAACAACTTCTTATATAAACATGCATATCTGAGACGATTCATAACACAAAATGAACATGTATGATTCACAATGTTAATTACCAATCCAAATTCCATAAAAATAACTAAAATTTAACAAACATGCATACACTAAACGAATTCGTAATTTACATGACAACATAAACGAACTAGAAATGGATGAGAAAGACATACCTGTTGAAATTGGCCTGGGAAAGTGTAGGCTTTGGGAATGGGGAAAGATGAAAATTTTGAAACATTTCTGAGATGCCGTTTTCAATGACTAATCATCTTGAATAATTCGCCAAGACAATGAGAAACCGGTACTGCTGTCAGTCTAACCGACGGTAAGTTAGTGACCTAGCGACGTCGGCTGGTATTCACACCGGGCCAAAATATTTTTCGACCCACCAACATATAATTCATGATCTGGCCCATCATATTTTCTCTTCTATATATGTTGATTAAATAATTAGATTTCCGCCATTGAATATAAATAATTAAGTTAAATGAAATATAACATTGTCAAATTTAGGTGAAACCTCGATTTATATTAGAGTCGAGCAATGGTTGACTAATTACGTGTACTCCCCCGTCCCAGATAGAATGACACAATTTCTTTTGACTCACTCTTTTATGCAAGCTGATGTGACAAGGAATAAGTTTGAAAAAGTAGGTATATTTTGGGAAAGCAATTGACCCGGTTTAAAAGTTGTTGAAGTTAAAAAGGACATTGTAGAAATTTTACAACATATTCTTTATCATTTTTCGTAATTTTCAAATTGTGTCATTTTTATTGGGAAAGATGAAAAAGAAAAATATGTCATTTTATCTATGATAGAGGGAATATTATAAGTCGAGCAATGGTTGACCTGAGATCAGTAAAGGCCGAACCTTGATCATCTTTGTTGGTTTATATTATAGTCGAGCAAAGGTTGACCTGAGATCAGTATAGGTCGAACCTTTGTCTTCTTTGATGGTTTATATTAAAAGTCGAGCAAACGTTGACCTGGAATTAGAAAAGGTCGAACCTTTGTCATATTTGTTGGTTTACATTATGACTCGAGCAATGGTTGACCAGAGATCAGTATAAGGCGAACCTCTATCATCTTTGTTGGTTTACATTATAAGTCGAACAATGGTTGATCGCTGGATTTTTGTATTTTTCTTGTTGATTCACTCATTTATTGGAAGAGTAAGAAGCATGATGTTATTTCTCTCTTCTCAACAAAAGTTGAGTATCATGCCATGGTTTCGACTACTTGTGAGATTGTTTGATTACGATGGTTACTTGCTAATATGAGAATCACACTTCATAGTCCTACACCACTACATTGTGATAACCAGAGTGCAATTTACATTGCACGTAATTCGGTCTTTCATGAGCGCACCAAACATATTGAGATTGATTAATGTAATTTTACCCGCAACTATTTGCAGCTTAGTACTATTTCAATGCCTTTTGTTCCCTCCTCTCTCTATTGTTGATATGTTCACAATGGCTCACTCCAATCCGCGGTTCCATTTCTTGTCTAACAAACTCTAAATGGTTATTGTCATAGCATTGTGAGTTTGAGTGGGGATGATGGCATTATATTTAACTATTTAGTTAAGGGTCCTCTAGTTTTTTCATATACTAGGCTTTAGGGTTCTTTTATGTACATAAGAATTCTCTTTTTCTGTTAACCTATTAAGATTATTGTGTGTATACATATGCTTCACCTACATCCATAGGCTAAAAAAGAGTACTCTAGCAAGGAATAGTACAATAAACAAAGGATTCTCAACTGAAAGATTAATACATAAGACAAGTATAATCGTTTTTACAGCCATAGTGTTCTCTTTCTTTTGGTTTTCAGGCTTCGTCTACCGCGAAGAGAAAGCAAACTAGGGCGAAAGGCAACACCCCTAACAACGTGGGAACCATGTAGTACCCTAACCATGGTCCTAACCGTGCCCTTGGCGCTCTTTTCTCCCTCGTCGAAAATGCAAGTGATCAAGTAACCATCATCATCAAGTATTTCAAGTCGGTTAGCATCGTGTACCCAGCAACTAATGAATGATGCAGGTAGTAATTCATATTCACCTGCAATTTTAACACACAACTTCTTAGTCCATGACTCCTTCCCATATTCCGCCATTGCCCATACCTCGATCACTTCCCTTTCCTCCGATGAGCAGATGTAAGCTAGCGAATCGTCCAACGCAGATAAACATCCAAAACATCCCATTGAATCTATGAACTCTACCTCTCCAAATTTCTCAGCCCCCAAGTCGAAAGTAAGGATCCTATTTCTCGCCTTCAATGGCCAATGAAAGAATCCATTCACACATACCCCTTCGCCATTGATTTCCTGATGTGCTAATGCCAAGTTGTCAATCTCAAGCAAAGTCCAACAGTTTATGCTCTGTCTGTAAATCTCAACATATTTGGCATGGCTGAGTGCTCTACTCCACACTCTCTTGTCAAACCAGAGCCGGACGACTTTAAAATCGCTACAAGAGCGATCAAATCCGAAACCAACATGTGCATTGATGTAATTTTCGTCATCTTCCAAAAGACCAGGAGGAAGTATGTGATGTTCGCGGATGGTAGGATTGTACAAGTGAATAGCGCTTTCGCGAAGGAAGCAAAGGATTCCATTGCATGATCCGAGAAGGTACGTGTAGAACGGAAGCTGTAGAGGCCGCGACACAAAAGGCAGAAGATGATGATCCGGGGAATTCAGGGTTTTCATTTTCAACAGGGATTCAGGTTTAGCTTCGTAGCTTTTGAGATTTCCGGACAGGCATTCGTGGCTCACATATGCCATTGTTGCATTTCTGGTCGACTTAAAATGTTGTTCGCCGATGTACGGGTTGTCGGTAATCAAATCACACCACGATTTGCATACGCAACTCAATCTTACTAATGACTCCACCGAAGGCACTTTCACCAGGATCTCCAGCAACAACTCTTCCGGTAGCGCCGTCTTTTTCCGCGCAATTTCATCTTCGAATAGAGATGGGATTAGGAAGAATGAATTGTGGACCAACTTCCTCTTACCATATTTATATAAGATCATAGCTTAATTCCGAATTCGACAAGGATATAAGCTTGAACTACCCTGATACACTTTTAGTTCGGATTTCCTATTACAGACCAAGGAAAAGGAAACAATCAGGGAATTTTCATAACCACGATCTTCCATTTTGGCCCTCCATCTTTTTTTGGCCCTAACATTTTTAAATTTCAAAATATAAAGCTTAAAACTTGGGGGTTAAAATATAAATATATTATATTTGGGACAAATTTTAAAAAATAATATATGAAAAGCTTAGGGACTAGCCTGCAAATTTATGAAAAGGGCCTTCTCCGGCGGAACGAGTCCTTCTCCACCGTAATCCATTTCCACGTCGTTCCGCCGTGCTCAACCTCACCGTCGTTCCGCCGTGATCAACCTCAACGTCGTTCCATCACGCAGTCTTCTTCTTCGTCATTCCATCGTCGCGCAACTTTCTCTCTGTCGAATTCGTGAAAATTTGTTCAATTCGCGATCGGGAATGACCTCCTTATCCGGCGAAGTTCCGTACACCTTAACCGTCATTCCGTCGCCGTCACTCCTTCTCCGGCGCTCCGTCTTCGTCTTCGCCATCGTTCCTTCGTCAAATCCACACTTGATATTGTCGTCGTTCAATTCAACTCCGATTTTTCATCGTCAAACTCAAACCTTCATTCGAGCAATTTCATCGTCGTCGTCATTGATCACCACTGCTGCTACGTTCGTTATCGGTTGTAACTCGGTTTCGCAATGAATTCGGTCGAGTTGCAACTATGCTCCCATCGAATCCATGGAGCCAAGAAGACTGATGAAGCACGCCGATGACGGGCAAATTTAGGGTGGAAATCGGGTTACAGGGTAAACTTATTGGGTAATATGCAAAATATAACCCTATATGTTGGAGAAAGTGCAAATATAACCCTGAGTTATTTTTTAGTGCAAATATAACCCTAATTATTATACATATGTGCAAATATAACCCTAACTATTATACATATGTGCAAATATAACCCTAAAGCCATTATTACGGCATTGACTGACCAGAGTTATATTTGTACTTTCAATTATCGCAGGGTTATATCTGCACTTTCATTTCGCAGGGTTATATCTGCACTTTCATCAATTATATAGGATTATATATGCACTTTTCTCTAACTTATTTGGGGGAATAATCTTAGGCGGATACAGGTTAAATTTCGATATATTTAGGGGTATTTTAGTAATTTTACTAATTTAAAAACCTAATTTTTAAAAAATTTGACCTTATAATCCTTACCGTGCACTTGAAGCCACGTGCGCAAAATTTTTGTCCTTAGAATGCGCGTGGAGTCACGTGCATCTTCTTCTTCTGCTCTCGCGTGCATCCCACGCACGTCCCTCTTCGTTCTACTTCTTTTGTTGGCGCAACGGGAAAAGCACTCCGGCAGACAAGACCAGGCTCATCTTCACCTATAGCACCATGAAGTGCGGCTTCTCTAACCACAAGCTAATGGAGAAGCTCTTTGCCTCCAAAGATGTCTCTTCAGTCGAAGAACGCACCACCATCGGGCCCTACCCACTCGTCGTCAGGGTCCCTTTTCTGATTAATCTACAGGGCCTACGGCCCCGGGCCCCGGACGAGCTTTATGCAATTTCAGGCCGCGGGCTGGCCCGATTGAACGAGCTAGAGGGCCTTGCCACCGGCCACTACGAGAGGCTGCCGCAAAAGGTGGTTGAAAGCGGCAGAGAGGTGGTAGAGTATGAGAGGTACTTCACCCACCGAAGCTTCGCGAAGGCGATGTGGAGGAAATGTGAGAGGTACTTCGCCTATTCGGAGATGGCACACTTCCACAACAGTGCTGTCGTGCCGCCAATTCTGCGTCAGAAAGCGGCAGAGTTTGAATCGGGGAAAAGGTCTGATTTTATTTTTTTTCCTTTTTAACTCAACAGGGGTATAATGATAATTTTACATATTTTGACTAATTTTACCATTGGCTTTACCTGAAAACCACCTCTTGGGACCAAACAAATTAATTTCAGAATGTTAATTGTTGAACAAACACAGTATTGACCTTGGGGATCAAAAGAAGGTATTGCAGAATATGTTAGGACAAAAAAATTTAGTCTTTTTGTTGGGCTGATTTATCATTGAATTTTCCTAAAACTCACAATGAACGAAATTACCATCAGATTTAAAATGAAGAGCAAAGTGTATATATAACGCTAAATATTTTACAAAAGTGCAAAAAGGGTATTTTAGTAATTTTCATTGGGTCAATGGCTAGAAATGGCCGGTCAATGCCGGAATATAGGCTTTAGGGTTATATTTATACTTATGTATAATAGTTATGGTTGTATCTGCACTTTCTCAATTATATAGGATTATATTTTCATATTGACTAAATTATTTTTTTGGTCCCCAACATATGATGCAATACCATTATTTGGTCCCCAAGGGCAATACCGCGTTTGTTCAGCAACTAACAAATACAAAATGATTTGTTTGGTCTCCAAGGTGGTTTTCAAGTGATTTTGGGGACCAAAAGATGGTATAAGATCATATGTTAGGGACCATAAAATAATTTAGTCTACTGAAAACTACCTTGAAAACTACCTGAGGGATCAAACAAATCATTTTGAATTAGTTGGATACTGAAAGTAAGCGGTATTGACCTCGGGGACCAAAAGATGGTATTGCATCATATGTTAGGGACAAAAAAATAATTTAGTCTTGAATATTTCTCTAAAATGAACTACCCCAAACACCATATGATAGAAATTCTTTGCTTTGGATGATTCTTCAACCGAGGATATTGAAGTCATTTTGACTAACCTAATTATCTAAAAATAACATACTAATACTTTAATATGTTACTGATTTTAATTTTTTACTACATATAATCTAGTTAACATACTAATATTATAATTTGTTATTGATTTTAATTATAAACTCTATATAATCAATCATAACTTGCTAACGTATATAACTTCTAAAGATATATTTAATCGTATTCAATATTTAATAGTTTCTAACTAAATTAATTATTTAACTTTATAACTCATGTAATTTTTCTTATATGACTAAACATTAAAATTTTAAATATAAATTAATCTCAAAATTTTAATTAATAATATTGCACAACGCGCGATGGTACCCCACTAGTATCAAATAAAAATTATCAATTATCAATTATCAATTCAAAAAATAAAACACAAATCAAGTTTAAAAAATAGTAAAAATCAAATGGAAATATTAAAAAAATACTAATTTAAAAGAGTAAAATGCTTAGATGACCCACAATTCTTTGAAAAGTGCAAATATAACCCCCAGTTTTTCAAAAGTGTAGATATACCCATGGTCAGCCAAAATATGTAAACTTATACCCGAGCGCCCGCTTAGTTTAATGAGAATATGAATGGGTATAACTGTCCGCTTAGATGATTTTGGGTAAAACTGCACTTTCAAAAAACTCGGGGTTATATTTGCATATACCAAATAATTGAGGGTTATATAAGCACTTAACTCAATTTAAAAACATCAAATCAAAATTATAAAACATTGAACTAAAAAACTAAAAATACACATCGTATTAGAATAGTTAAACAAAAATAAAATTTAAATTTAATCATACTAGTTAAATATCAAGTTTATTAAACAAAATTAAACTCAAAATAAAAAAATCAAAAGAAAATATTTAAACATCATCAATATTTTTTTTAAAACCAAAAAATTAAAAATTCATTAAAAAATACATATAAAAAATCAAACAAAAAAATTTATATTGTCACACAATAAAAATAATAATAAAGAATCATCATCTTTCTATAAATCATAATGAGTTAAAATTTCATAAATATAAATCATTAAAAGTCACACTAAAATTGTAAAACATAAAAGGAAAAAAATTGAATTGTCGTGGTTCTATAAAATTAAAATTCTAAAACATCTAACAAAAACAATAAAATATCATCGCATTTTTAAATATCATCTCAAATTTAAATTTTATAAAGAGAAAATGACTTCGGTGACACCTTAACTATTACGATTTCCACCTTCAGCCCCTATTTTTATTAGAACACTTTTGGCCGAACAATATTGAACTCAACTTGCAGAACTGTTGAGTCATGGCCATTTTTTGAATTCTTTTGACCCCTCAAAATCCAACCTCATGTGAGTTGAGAAGGCAAAGATGTTACAATATACAGAGGGACAAAGGTGGAAGATTGTGATAAATGATGGGTCACCGAAGTTATTTGCTCTTTTAAAGATATAAAACATAAAAATCATGCAAAAAAACATAAAACATAAAACAAATATATTGAAAGATCATCATAAATAGATAAATAAAAGTCGCGTAATTAGAATCATGGATAAAAAATCATACCAAAATACACATCAGACATAAAGATTATCTAAACCCAGCCTGATTGACTCAAACCCTACATGATTCACCCACCACCCCACCATATCCAAACCTTACCCGCCCAAATCATACCCATGGCCCCACCCACTATCAGTTGTCGTCATCACGTTTGCAGGCGGAATGGAGCTCACCAGAATCCAATTTGTAGTATGACATCTAGTTCAAACTCCGATTGCGACATCCTCAATCTCAAACCTCCATTTCATCATCATCATATTCGATTGATATCGTTGTCATCTTTGTTGCTCTCTACTGATGAAAAAAAATAGTTTTCCCTGCAACGAGCTTCGACGAAATTCTTCAATTCAAAATGATGAAACTAACAATGAGAGGAGGCAGACATCAGTGGTGAAGAAAGGAGGTTTAGGGCAGCAAGGATTGCAAAACAAATGACACATATAAGGATGTCGGGAAGTTGATTGGAAAACTGGGAAATTGAATCGTAGAATACTTCCTCGCCAGAGAAATACAACTTTTATTTTATTGAAATTCAATTCATGAACTTCCATTAGCTTTTTAATGAGATCTCAAAATAAAAGTTATTTTATTTTTATCCCACATTCAACAAATACGCCTAAAAATTACACTTTAAATCTCGATCTTGCATTGAGATTGTCTTATACAAAACTTAACCATACTTTGAAATAGAGTACTGAAGCACCCATTATACATAATTGTATGTGTTAAATATACTTCTAACCCTAATTTGTTTCACTGAAAGTGCCAATATAACCCTGTAAAATGAGAAAATGTCAAAATCCTTACCCCTTAGCCATCCACCCTCTCCCCCACCCGCCCACCAGTAGCCCCTTCCCAAGCCCCACCCGCCCTTCCCAACTACCACTCACCCACCTGCAGCCTCATATCAACCCTTCCCACCCATCATAGCCGGCAGATCCTCTTACATGGCCAGCGGCCTGCCCATAGTCCAGCCGCTCATGGTCAACACACAGCCACTCACCCTTAACCTGGACGAGATCCGCCACCCTAACCCAAAACAAACCCAAACCTCACTGCAGTTGCTTGCGGTCGCGGATGTGCGATTGTTCGAGGTTGGTTTACGGGGGTGAAGAAAATTGACAGCGGACTGGCGAGGTGAAAAAAGGGCTTGCAATGGTGAAGAAAAAGACTTGTGGGGTGAAGAAAATGGCCGGCGAGAAGAAAAAAGAAGAATAAGAATATTAGAGAAGAAGAAAATGGGGAAAATATGAGGGCATTTCTATCTTTTTCCTTTTTTCTTTTGTTTTTAATCCAGGGGCAAGTGGTCATTTTATTAAATTCCAGCCCAACATCCCGTTGACAATTGAAGTCAGGGTTAGATTGACACGTTCTCGTATTGCAAGGTTATATTAGCACTTTCAACCAAAAGATAGAGTTATTTTACCACTTTTCTCTAATTGTAATTGTAATATGCACTCACTCAATATTAGCCTTATATGTATGTAACATAAATGCACAAGATATTAACTGAATATCTCCTATTTTCTTACCATAAGAGCGCCATGATGTTCAAATCTTAAGTCACGCAAGTACTTTACATTTTCAGCTTCGAATTAACACTAGTGGAGGATGCCCCATTAAAGTCAACTAGTAGAAGGTAGTTCCGTGTTTTTTTTCTTAAAATCGACTTCCTTATCCTGTTTCGAGTTTTAAACGGTTCAATTTTGGCCCCCAACATTTATAAAGGTGTTTTATTAATTTTTTAAGTCAGTTATTTTCAAACCACCCTCGTATGATGCCGATCCAAGTCGTTAAATTAAAGAACCAACTTTAATTGTCTTGGTTTAAAGATGGTTCTGACTTAGCGACTTTGATCAACACTCGCTCCAAGTTTGGAATACAAGATCTGAACCATTTCCAAATCCAAAAAACGTTGTTACCTTTGGTTGTGAAGGTCGGAAATGTCTTCTGCGCTTGGAAGAGCATCTGGACCTAGTTCTGAGTCATAAACCCTATTGCCGGATAATGTAAAATATCCTAATTTTAGTTCCAATATCGGAAGTAGTTTTTAGTTTAATTAATTGGTTTTGCAACAAATGGGTCATTTTGTTAAAATCAAAGCTTTGGAATGAAAACCTACTTGGGTTCTTCAAGGGGAAATTAATTGGGTAAGGTATGTCTACACATTCATAATTATATATATATATATATATATATGCATCCATAAGGTATGAGTGATTGTGTTGAATTTAATGTTTAGGGTTTAGGTAAATGAATTAGGTAATGTTTTATATGAATGAGTAAACTTTGTGGAGATACTTATTATGTAATTGGATGTAATTTTAAGTGTTTAATGCTGTTGAATTATTATTATTAGGGTTTAGGTTGCTTTAATTAGGGTAATGTGTGTGTTGATTAATTTGTGCCACCTCAATGTAGGATATACGTTGGTGATAGATCGATTGAGCTTATAGGTAATGATCTTAGAAACTTACCTGATTACCTGCCCTTGGTTGAATCATTTTGTTTTGGTGTTCAAACATGCATCCAAGAATGCATGGTGCGTGCATGATGTCTATATAAGGATTGTAGGAATGACGTATATTTGGGGAAGAAGAAGTTATGTGAACATGTTGTCATTCGTGGGTTACAAACTACATACACATCTTAGGTGTGGCATGGTGATGTTGTGCGGGAAGAACATGTTAAATGAACGGAGGCCTGTGATGTACATGGAAACGATGAATTTGATGAGATGGTGGAGGATGTTGCTAAATAATTTCACGGGAAACCTGAGGTTCTAGAAGCGTTGCACAATGACAAAATGACTTCCTTGTATACGAGCTCCAAGCATTTGGTATTGAGTGTGACTTTGAGAATGATGAATTGAAGGCCAAATTTGGATGGAAGGATAAAGGTATGACATAGACTCTTGAGCTATTTAGATAATTGTTACCCAAAGGTAATCTAATGCTCGATTGGGCATGGGCCACAAAAAGGGTTCTTTGTCCCATGGGTTTGGAGTTGAAAAAAATCCACGCATGCCCCAACGGTTGTATGTTATACCGAGGGAAAGAGGATGAGATCCTAGAAAGTTTTCAGGTGTGTGGCGAGGTACAAGCTGAAGTGTGGTGAGATTACCGTTTGTGTAGAAGTAGGGTTGACGTCGAAGAAAAAAACACCGGCTAGGTTGTGTGTTATCTGCTATTATCCCACGCTTGAAGAAATTGTTTGCATGAATAGAAGATGCCACGTTTTTGCGTTTGCATTCTGAACCAGTAAGACCGGAAGATGATGTGACCCAGTATACTTCAGATAAAGAGCAGTGGAAGAAGCTTGCTGCCTTGTACCCAGAGTTTCGAAATGAACCTAACACTTGCAGTTAGGATTATCGACTAATGGGATGAATCATTTTGGTAGTATGAGTAGCACACATAGTTCTTGGCATGTTATGTTAGTGATTTATAATCTTCATTCTTGGTTGATAATGAAACGAAAATATGTTTTGTTGTCCGTGATGATTTCGGGGCCGAGACAATCGGGAAATGATATTAATGTTTACCTTGCTCCTCTTGTTGATGATTTGTTGGCATTGTTCAAAGATGGTGTTCAAACCTATGGTGGTAGTGTTGGAGAAGAATTTACAATGAAGGCCTTATTGTTTTGCACTACTAATGATTTCCCCACGTATGGAAATTTATCTGGATACTCAGTGAAAGGGAACTTCACATGTCCTGTGTGTGAGAGAGAAGTCTCTTTCTGTCAGTTGAAGCACGGGTGTAAAATAGTTTATCAATGGCATAGGCATTTTCTCCCCGATGGCCATCCATGGACATTGGCAAAGTTGTGGTTCAACGGAGAACTTGAGGAAAGGGGACCTCCAAAACCACTATTCGGTCACGATTTTTTTTATCGCGTTAGGACTTTTCCTAATATTTTTGGGAAGGGGAAGTGAAAGTTGGAAAAAAATGCTCCATTTTTTCTGACTACCATATTGGAAGGAATTGGAGGTCAGACACTGTCTCAACGTAATGCACATTGAAAAGAATGTTTGTGATTCTTTGGTTGGGATACTTTTAAAACCCCGGTAAAACCAAAGATGGATTGAAGGCCCGACTTGATTTAGTAGAAATGGGTATTAAGAAGAGTTTAGGTCCTGTGACTAATGGCATTGGTTGTTATCTCTCTCCCCCCCCCCCAACTTGTTATTCCAAGTCTGAGTCGGATAAAAAATCTTTTTGTGTAACCTTAAGTGGTTTTAGGGTTCCCGATGGCTATTCGTCAAACATAAGTTCATGTGTATCTTTGAATGAGTTGAAACAGGTTGTTTGAAATCTCATGATTGCCACAACCTAATGCAAAAATTGAATGCCATTGCAATTAGGTCATCACTACCACCCCATGTGAAGTTGTGCAGTACTAAGTTGTGTTTTTTCTTCAAGAGTATATGTTCTAAAAGCATTAGAGTTACCAAACTTGACCATTTGTATGGATTGTAGAAGTTTTGTGTCCTATGCAGATGTACTTTCCTCTCTCATTTTTTGACATCATGGTCCATATGATTGTTCATTTGGTTTGGGAGATTAAGCTATGCATTCGCATATTCTTGAGATGGATGTACCCCTTCGAGTGGTATATGAAAATATTTAAGTATTTTGTAAAGAACTGGTACAGGCTTGCCGGTATAGTCCAACGTTATGTAGCGGAGTAGGTGATCAAGTTTTTTATTGAGTATTTGAAGGGTATAGATTATGTGGGTGTTCCACGATCTAGGAATGAGGGGAGGCTTGGGGTTCAAGGGGTAAGACAAGGAAAACTATTGAGCCTGACAGCCAAAGATTTAAACGTGTTACATCTTTATGTTTTTTGGAACCACGGTGATGTTGTCCCATATATTGAGATCCAAATGGATGAAATAAGAGTAGTGAATCCAAATTGCAACAAAACTCAAGTTCTATAATGTCACACTGCAACATTTGCAAATTGGCTTCGAAGTCTCGTGGAGGTACTTAGTTATCCCAAAAAAGTGAAGTGGTTATCGTGCATGCCTATTGGTACAGTTTTCTCATTCTGTGGGCATGAAATTAATGGCTTCACTTTTTCCACTAAGTCGGTGGATGATAAGGGCGTAACCCTTGTTTCGGAGGCCCTTCAAATTGAAAACACAATTAATAACAATCCCATGTATGCCAACACTTGTTACTTTGGGACGATATTTGAAATCTGGGAGCTTGACTATGTCACCCTTCATTTCCCTATATTTAAATGCCAATGGGTTGATTTTCATAGCGGACATTGAACGGAGCCAATGGGATTAACATTGGTTGACCGAAGTCGGATTGGTTAGAGAGATGATCCCTTCATTTTAGCTTTACAAGCACATCAAGTCTTTTATGTGCAAGATCCTGTTGATCCTAGGTGGGAGGTGGTTGTCGAAGGTAAGAGGGAATTTACTGTGGATTTTGACGTTGAAGATGTTCTTGGTTTCGGTCAAAATGGTTTGATGGGGATCAATGATGAAGACATTTTGGTCGAAGATGATGATTCAAGTTTGTGTCACTACTTAGGTTGCACAGACCATGAGGAAGGTGTTTGGGTTGATGATCGGGAAAAGGTGAAGAAGGGAATAAAGTCAAAGAAAAAGAAGAAAACAAGGAATAAACGGAAGTCTAGAGAGGGTTAAGTTTTTTTATTTTATAAACTATAACCAAAGTAGTTCCGAACCCAGAACTCATTCGATTGGAATGGTCATTTATTGATCTTGAACCAATTTCTGGCTTGCAATTAGCTACTTGTCCTTTATTAACAAAATCAACATTATGTGCATTCACAGAGCAATTCAAGCAATTTCAAACAAGTTCAATCCTTCAAATTCAAAAATTTATTCGTCCTAAAATACGAAATGATAAATATTTCAACATAATATCCATGTTAATAGAATGGTTTTTCTCCACCACTAGGGAACATCACAAAATGTTAAGAGGTTAGAAATAATACAAAACAAATCAGATGAACCCTAGACCAAGGAGGCCCTGGATGAACTTGATATCCTTGAAGATGTATATTCACGTTCGAAAGCATGTTGGCGACTCTCTACCTTCCAAACCCGTTATCTCAATTGGAATATTTTCTGTGCATCCACTTGAAGCATGTTTTGAATCCCTTTATGAAGTTGGTGTCCGTTCCTCTACACCATTAAAGAAAAAAATAATAAATGTAAAGAATATTTTGATTGTGAAAATTTCTTAAACAAGATATTAGAAATTTGAACCTTGTTCTATCCTTAGCCACTTGTTATGATCGGAATCATCGAGGCTCTTGTGGCACCACTTGTGCCCAACTAAACCCACTTCTTCTTGAGAAAGTATTGTTTATCAAAATATTACAAGCTTTCTCCTCCTCATGCAACGCCATACCACTACTGGAAAACAGGTACATACGTAATGGTATAAATTCCTGAGCATAGGATACCGGTGCAAATGTACACAATTGTACACTTGCACCGGTAAAAATTATGTAAACATCAGTACTTGTGCTTTTGATTACAAATGCACTTGTAAACTGTTAACAGGTGTAGAATAACCCTGACCATGCACTGGTAGTCTATGTGTAGACTGTTATGACCAGTGCAGATGCTCTCTATTACATCGGCACTCGATTACCGGTGTATACCAATTGAACCTTTTTAGCTCTTTGGCACCAAAAGTAAATTTTTTACACCGGTAATATGAACTTACCAGTGCATATATCCAAAAAAACCCGCCAAAATGCTAAATATCTACACTGGTCAGATTGTGTACCAGTGTAGGTATATATGACCGGTGTAGATTAACCCTTATTTTGCACTGGTAGTATATGTGTAGGTTGTTATGACCGGTGCAGTTGCTGACTATTACACCGGTTCTAGATTACCAATTTATACCAATTGTATTTTTTTATAGTATTTTGGCGCCAATATTAATTTTTTTACACCAGTGATATGAACTTACAGGTGCATATGACCCAAAAACCCGCCAAAAGTCTAAATATCTACACCGGTCACTTTGTATATCGGTGTAGGAATTACATGTGCACAAGTATAATGTTAATACCGGTGTATGAACTTGCATTAAATGCTTACCTACCATATTTTTTTGGCAGGTTAAAAATGAGATTTTTGGGAGATGGAGTTCATTAATGGTGTTTTTTGGTTGATAAAGGCATTGAATGATCCTAAATGAAGACACTTGAAGGTAACATTTTTTGAATTTATTGATATTAATGATTTCATATATGATTTTTGTTGGTAGAGATATATTTGTTGTGTGTTTGATCATTTGATGGTGATTGAGGTAGAATTGTTGATATTAGTTTGTGATTTTTCTCAAGGTTGATGTAGTTATAATGCTATGGCTATTGATTTTTATGATATTGGACATGTTAAGAATGTTGTAATTGTAATGCGGAATATTGGTGTATGTTGTGCATTTATGATGTTGCATGATTAGGATGTTGTCATGAAATTCTATTGAATTAAATGTGTTGAAGTTTGATTGTTGGACATTTATAGATATGTAGAGTTGTATCATGTCATCGAGAGGTGTAAGTATGTGTATGCCAACGTTAGTAGGGTGAGCGATGAATATATTATGTTCGTGGATGAGTTCTTGGAGCATGCATTTAGTCGTGAGAAGCGAATATTATGTCCATGTCGTGATTGTAAAAATCAAACTCGTACTGATAAAAAGGACATGCTAAAACTCCATTTGTATAGCCGGGGGTTTGCAAAAGATTATGTTGTGTGGACCTTTCATGGGGGAAAATCACCAGCGGAAGTGAGAGTTAGTAGTGAGGGAGAGTGTTTTGGGGATGCTATATTGGATGACATGTGTGAGGAGGTTATTAATGAATTTAGAGGAAGGCCTGAGGTATTGGCTAACTTCCTAGGTGAGAAGGATAGACCATTGTATCCCAATTGAAAGACGAAAGACACGGTCATGTCGTGTTTGATGAAGTTGTTTAATTTGAAAGGTGTTGGGTCATGGGGGGATACTAGCATGAATAAATTGCTTAAGTTTTTTAATAATAAGCTTCCATCTGCAAACGGGGTTTCAGATAACCTTTATGAAGCTAACAGAATTTTGTGTCCGATGGAGTATGAAAAGATACATGTTTGTCCGAATGGTTGTGTTTTATATAAGGGTGGCCTAAAGGATAATATTTCTTTTCCGGTATGTAATGTGTCGCGTTATGAGAAAAAGAGAAATGTGAGTGTTGGTGGAGAGCATATTGTGTCGGTGAGGAGGCGGGGACCCACCAAATGTATGTGGTACCTTCCGATTATTCTGAGGCTGGGAAGGTTGTTTAAGAATGATAAGGATGCAAAGAACTTGACATGGTATGTAGATATGGGAGGTTGTAAAGATGATGATATGATTCGACACCCTGCTGATGAGGGCCAGTGGAAGAAATTTGATATGATGTATCCAAAGTTTTCATTCGAAGCTAGGAATTTGATATTTTCTTTGCGTACTGATGGTATGAACCCATTTGGTAATATGTCATCGAAACACATTTCATGGCCGGTTATGCTTGCCATTTACAATCTCCCCCCGTACTTGTGCATGGAGAGAAAATATGTGCTTATGCCCATCATAATTCCAGGCCTGAAACAACCTGGAAATGACATAGACACTTATCTTGCTCCTCTGATAGAATATTTGAAGGTGCTATGGTCAGTTGACACCTTAATGTTTGATGGTTTTAGTGCTGAATAATTTACAGTGAACGCGATGCTTTTTTGTACCATAAATGATTTCCCGACATATGGTAACCTTTCCGAGTATGTAGTCAAGGGTAACAAGGCTTGCCCATTGTGAGATTGAGACAGATTACCATCAGTTGAAAAATGGGAGTAAGACTTTTTGTTTGGGTTACCGTCAATTCCTATCGTTGAAGCACAAGTTGCGGGATAACACAGTTGCATTCGTTGGTGGGAAGGAGAGGAGAAAGGCACCTAAACCATTGACTGGTGTAGCCATTCACAACAAGGTGAAGAAATTGATTGTTGTTCTTGGTAAGAAGTCATCCAAGGGTGATGGGATCGTTGATGGACCGTGAAAGAAAATGTCAATTTTCTTTGATTTGTCGTACTGGGAAAATTTGGAGATTTTCCATTGTTTGAATGTGATGCATATCAAAAATTTCTAACAGCCAGCCAACTCTGTTGGTGGAAAATTTCTAAAGGACCGTGGACATCATTTGGCACACAAGTAGGGGGGTTTGTATAGTTGCAACCGAGGACCTCATTGATCGTAAATTTTGTAATGGGTATCAATACACCGTTCACCTTAGTTAGGTCATGATTATTTTTACTCTTTCCTAGGTTAGCATAAAATTGGAGCACTTCATCATAATGTACGGGCTCATCTAATTTCAACAATTTGTCGAATTGGGAGTTCTTAAAGTAATTCAACAAATACCTAACGTCAATTGTGCAACATCCGAGCTACGAACCACCTTAGGATTACAACATTTGCGTTGTCGAAGCCGCTCCCATCAACCTACCACCACGAATTCTAGCCATCTTAGATTGAAACCTAAAATTTGGGTGTTATAATTTGATTCAAATAGGCTCATGCGCTAGGGTTTAAAGTTTGGGGCTTTTCTGATTCAAGTCGAATTATACCACGCATAAATTCCGAACTCGTAATTGTGTCTGACGTTACTTGTATTCAGAAGCTTGTCTTAGACCTGTTCCAAATTCGAAACAAAACCGACGGTCCAATAGTTGAAGAGGGAATTAAAGGCGTTTAAAACACCTTTAATGCCATTTTCACTGGCTAATTTCCTCTATTTTCTCCCAAAATCCTTTTCTCCCCCCCCCCTCCCCCCTCCAATTACACATCACTTCTCTTCCCATTTTCAATTTCTGAAATCATATTGTATTAAACTCTAGTTCATCCCCTCTATAATTCCCATTTCTATAAATTACCTAACTAGTGGAGATATTTAAGGGTTAGGGTTTTTTGTTCATAAGTTGTGGTTGGGGGGTGGCGTTATATCAAGTGGAAATGCCTTTCATATGATGAGAAGGTAAGTTCACTTCTTTTAGACTATAAATGTGGTTGAAAAATCTTTCCTACTTTTACATTCATTGGTTTTAATCTTAGAAATTATTTAGTTTTTCTTTTTTTTATGCGGATGATATTTACTTTGGAGGTTATTGATATTCCAATTTCATTGTATAAATTCCTTGAATGATTGTAGTGCTAAGGTTAGAAAATAGATTACTATCTTTAAAAATTGTACTAGATGCCCCTTTTGCTTAATTTTGATTTATTTGGTAGGTAGTATATCCCGGAAAGGAACTTGCAAAAAACTAGCACATTCCCATGATGGAAATACTGAGACAAGGGCCAATAAGGGTGACGACGCAGAGGGGTCAGAAGAGGTAGTAGTAGCTAAAACTCATTGTAGGACATTAGAACAGAGAATGACTAGGAAGGAGCTGACTTTGTTGGTTTTTGACAAGTTGGGTAAATGTTTGTCGGAGGAATGTGCAAAGTGGTCTAGTTCGGTGGGGAAGGTTGGTAGGATGCGGGTAGACATAAAATATAATAATTGGCATGAGGTGCCTAAGGAATATAAAGACGTCCTATAGTTGGAGTGCAAGGTACTAGTATTGAAACTCATATTATTACAACAAACACCCCTTCATTTTACCATAGTATTAACTCTTATTTTTGTACATCGTGAACCATGGAATTTGTTGTAGAGACCATTTGAGATGGATGCTCCCGACTTGGAAGATTTGAAGATGGAAGCTATATATGTTATCAAAGAATTGGAGAGAGCACAAATACTCATTATCTAGAGATTACATATTCTCTAATAGGAGAAGATATCGGCCATGGTTAACTTACACCCACAATCAACCCGAAAGTTGGGAGATACACAAAATAAGGGCATTGGAGAATGAACGGAACGTTAGTCCACATATCTTGTCCTTTTTGTGTGTATAGAGATAATTGTGTCTTTAAATAGTGACTAGGTTATTACATCATAACGTAGGTACAAGGGATGATAAGCGACAAATTTCCAAATTGAATAAACTCCCCATCGTAAGAGTCGTGGGGGCTATGCTTCGGGGGCCCTCCAATTGGTGAATGAACATTTTGAAAATGATATCAAACTGGCAATTGAAGTGGGGGGGATGATCGAAGATGAGGGAAGGTCGATGGTAACGCCAATTGATGTTGATGGCATTAATAAGTGTGATCTATTCGTAAAGAGCCGGAAAAAAAGTGTGTTCGATAAAGAGCCAGTAATCAAAATTGCAAAAATAAGTGGTAAGCCCCATTTCTTAGGTATTTATTCAATAATATATAGCTTATTATTTTTAAAAAATCCATTTATTTTAATGACTACATTTTTGTAGGCTAAGTTGAAACAGGATCAATTGGAAGGCAAATTTATTCTGATGGGTAAAATCGGCATCCTCACTGAAGCAACCGGTAAATTAGATCACCTAGGACTTGCTAGAGAGGTTGGTGCCTCCTTATCACAAAAAGATGCGTTTGGAATTGGTAGGTCTTACAATAAGGCAAAACCTACGAAGGTGCATGTATTGCAAAAACATGCTCTAGTTCGAGACGGCCGCATAGAGCAACAAAATCTTTTGATTAAGAGGCCACTACAACAAACACCCCATTTTGCAACATATAAAATGTGTCATTGTCACTAATATAGTGTCACAAAAGGACATTCACGACACTTTTTGTATCCTTTTTAATGTGTTGTGGTTTCCCATGTAGTATTTTCACTACACAATATTGTTATTGTGCCGCAAATGAGATGACACGTTTTGTATCGCTAATATAAATGTCATATAATTTGCGACTTTTTTGCTACACTTAGTCTTAATGACGCATCGATGTTTGCGACACATTATGCATCATTTGTACTTAGTGTTGCATGTGTTCTTATGACACATTATGCATCATTTGCACTTAGTGTTGCACGTGTTTTTGTGACACACTATGCATTATTTGCAATTAGTGTTGCACGTATTTTTGTGACACATTATGCATCATTTGCACTTAGTGTTGCACGTGTTTTTGTGACACATTATGCAACATTTACATTTAGTGAAGCATTGACATTCACAACACATTATGCAACATTTACATACATTGACGCATGTATCTTTGCGACATACTATACGACCTTAATTAAATTACCACCATGTAATTTACATCCATATTTGTGACACGTAAAATAGTGTGAAGTGGTATTTTACAACACATGTAATAACCACATAAGTGTCTTATATTATTACGACATAAACTATATTTGTCACAAATAATACAACGTATTTGACATCACTTAATTACTGTGTCATAATTTATACATCACAGTATGCATCACTATTTAGTGTAGTATCATCGGTTTCAACACTAATTAGCATTGGTTGAATTTATGTCGCGTTCTCTGTATGTTAAAATATTTCAATGCGATGCAACACATTTATTTCCAACACATAAAAATCACAACTTTAAATAATTACATTTTTTGCAAAAATAACTGTATATAATTATTTTATATAATAATATATTAGAAGTAAATATATTATATTACACTATAGTTAAATAATAAAATAATTTAAATATAAATAGCATATTTAATTAATGTACTAAAATCAAAAGTACCCAATAAGAAATAATCTCTTAAATTTTCAATATTAAAAAAATAAAAGTCTGAATGTTGAAAATAGTTATCATAACACCAAACTAATAAACGTGATTGGAACTTATATTATCTCTAAAATGTTGTAAGATGAGAATAAAAACATATCAATTGTTCCACCCAAAGCTATGTTGCCTTCCTCTTGCTCTTTCTTGGTGTTACATTTTTTCCCTAAGGAGCAAATAAAAAATACCAAGATTATATTTTGCGAACACACTTAATATATTGATATTAATTATAGATAATATATACCTGTGGTTTTGATAATATGCCATCTAAAGCAACATTTATGTTGTTCTCCTCTGAAATATTTTTCTCTTTACTCACCTGATAAGAAAAATATTAAAAAATATATAAGCTTAATTCAATAAAATAAAAGGAATGAGTTTACGTAATTTTTAATACCTCAAACTTGTTGCTTGGTTGAGAAGTCTTCAAATTATTGAACTCTTGAGATGATGATTCATTATTAAGTGCTAATATACGTCTTGAATTTGAAGACCCGGGTACCTAACCCATATTAAAGCATATAGTTATTACTACATTAAAATATTTGAACGTAAAAGTTAATGAGAACTTACATGTGTATTTTGATTCTCAATTGTATCGAGCCGAGTTTGAAGCATCTCCATTTTTGAACAATAATCATTTTGAAACTTAGACAACATATCTTCAAAATTCTTTTGAACACTTGCTACTTCTTCAGTAGATTTCTGTTGAACTGCTTTATCGAATTCTTCCCGTGATGTGAAGATCAAATTCTTGCTCTTTGAAGTATCAGTGCTACTACGTAAACACCCAGGTGCTTCTTTCCCAACAACATTTTCATAAATCTCATTATTAGCAGCAACATCATCTCTCAAATGCTCGGGTAGTTGCTATTTTAGTTCTAGCAAACGACCCTGAAAAATGATAATAAATATATAAAAAAGTAACTTTACAAGTAATAGTATATTTATATAAAATATATATAATATTTAACTATGGTTCGAGTTTGAGTTTGAACTCGAACACAAAATCGAGCCAAATTAATTTCACTCGAGCTCGAACAAGGATTTTACAAGTTTGATCGAAATTGCCATACTAGATCTACAGATATTTCAAATGAGCTAAGCTCAAACAAAGGGTTGTTCGAACTAGGCTCGACTCATTTATAGCCCTACACACAACACACTCACATAAAGCCCTAATTCACTCACTCACATACAGTACAAACTCACACTTGCACAACTAATCACACGCGGGACTGAACGCACCTACTCCCTAACCAATATATGTAAAGAGTAAACACCGGAAAATAACTTTGACCCACACCCCTGCAATATATAAAAAAATATACATACACCCACACAAATTCAAAATAGGCATACAAATATGGACCCCAAACACCATTACATTCGAACCAAACATAATTAAAGCATTTATACTACTAAAAACTATCAAAATATTCATGCACTCAAAAAATACATCTACACCCACACAAAGCAATTACAGTTACATCTTGTACATATGAACCCACCTACATAGAGGTCTAGACCTAAACCTATATACACAAAGTAAACAAAACACAGCTACAACCATACATGGCTCAAACTTGCACAGAAATATGTGTAGCTGCACTATTTTATGAAGAAAAAAACACACCTAGATATATATATATTTACGAATCAATTTCATAAAGCCAACAAAAAAGAAGAGATTCATCCATCAGAGAAAAAGAACTTATTTTAGCGAGCAACACAATTCAATAACCACGTGATAATAATATTCAAAAAAACAAAAATGACAGTAAGATTGCATACTATTTTTTCTTCGGCACTTTGATCTACCGGTTTTCCAGACTTTCCCTTTCTTGAATGTAAGAACAAATCCAACATGGATGGTTCTTTACCAAATTCTTGCCGTAACTGTTTTGAAGTTGAAAATATTTCATACAAATGTCATGGGTTGATATTAAAATCAATTTAGTAAAAAAACCTACTACAAAGTTATTGTGTGCAATACCTCTTCTCTTACAATGGCCATGCCCTTTCTTCCAAGTCTAGGGGGTAGTTTGATTTGCTTTCGACGATTTTTATTTTTCTTGCTAATTGTCTGTGATGTGAAATGACCCGAGGAAAATTTCAGTTTGATAATTTTAGTAAAGAGATGTATTTGAATAAGAAATTACATTTGATTATGTAAAATTTTATTGCTAACCTTTGCTTTCTTAGAAAGCCAATAATTCACCAATATAGGCCATTGATCAGCTTCATCTCTATCTGGCCATCTAGAAAGTAAGGAAGATTTGTCACACTTATATGGAGTAAAATGATTTGCTTTAACTCTATTCTTCCAATCTTTCCAGATTCTTCCAAGTTTTTTCAAACAATTTGTTTTGCAATTGTCTGCAAGATTTGTATTCTCCTACAAGCAAAACATAGAAATGCACATATAAAAATATAAATTTCATATTAAGTGGTGGAAATGTACATATTAAAATAGAACACCATACGTTAAAACTTGAACTAAACATTTAGATGACTTAACCCCAAGTTGGACACCCCCGTCCAGAGGGTCGCACCACTCACCGGGTGCCACGGGTCACCCTCTAAGGGGGTCAACCGTGCGGCCTAGCTGTGCTAGAGTGTCACGACTACCGCCTAATTCTCACGTGCATTGCACTCAGCTTGGTTGTTAGCAGTACACCAAACCTTTAGAGGGACGTGGTCGAGTATGTAGCGGAAATACACATACGAGTTTAGATTAGGAGCATGGTTTCACACACACAATCCAAAGATGAAATACAAGGCCCAAAAACTAGGGATCGAATGCTCATTTTCAATATATTGCAAAATGGTAACCGGATGTGGGTAGCTCAGTACTCCACATATATAATGTACAAACGTTATCACGAGTGTCGAGTACATAGGCAAAAGAATGTCAAACGGTAAAACAACACGTAGGCCTAGACCTTAAGTAAAGAAAATAAGCTACACTACTAGCTAAGCTATTACAAGCAGAAGAGAAGGGACAAGGAGCTTGGGACATATCTTCTTGAGCCGTGACTTAACACTTAGTGCGGTGGCCTAGCGGGCGACTCTGCATTGTGCACACTGGACGTTAGGAACAGACAACTTGGGCGTTGTGCACATCACATCATGGGTGCAGGGGGGACATCACTGGTCGTGAGCGGTTAGGCGGTCGCACTAAATGCATGTGCGGCGCAGGCGAGGGAGACCGGTTTGCAGGCAAGCATTGAGTGGCACGAGACCGTAGCACCTTTTTGGCATGCATGCGGGTATGAGGTTGCATTGAGGTTGTGTAATAAGCTCCACCCCATAACACCCGGGGGAGGTAGAGGTTAACCACATTCCTAAACTCCTAACACTAACAACTTGACAAAGCAGTATTGTCAACACCCAAAAAGGTACATATATATATATATATATATATATATATTTCAATCTTTCGATTCTTGCCATATTGTCAATAAATTCATTTTCAAGTTCTCTTTTTAATAACATGTAGAAATCAAATTTGTGCAAGTTGTACATTAATCAAGGCATGGAAGGTAGGACTCTCTATATTGGCGATGGAATTTTGCACACATCAATGCGACATCATCACTCGGTACCAATTGTAGAAGGTATTTCTCGAGTTTCATTGGAAAATCCATTGATCCCCAACACTCGATTGCCAATGCCCGACGGAGAGTGCAAACATGTGGGACCCACCTGAGGAAATTTTCTCCTATGGCCTCGTCGCCTAATATATATTGATCCTGTAATGGAAAGTCATTTGAAGGACCCGCCCCCTCTGAAGAGAGCCAAACTAGTGGTTCAAACGCCAAAACAATTTATAGCTCTCGTCACTAGGGCACAGGAGATTAAATATGCATCTAAATTTGTTTGGGTTTTGTACGATTGGATTTTTGGGCACCATTGTAAATCAACATACTTATTCTCTAGAAATGAGTGCATATTCGGTCAAAGGCGAGAAATCATCGCTGCGTGGATGGACTTTGAGGACCTATGGAAGTGTGAGCAAGTCAACCAAGCGATGGCCCTCTACCTATTGTGAGTAATGACTTCAACCAATCACATTTTTTAATTTGGCACACAGAACTATCTATACAATTCATGTTTTGAAAATTTTCTTTTAAGGTACATGTACTACATTGCAAATCATTCGGGCAAGAGTTAGGTAGGATATTTGTGCCCCATGATAACCCAAGAAATTGGTTTTACAATCCAAGAAAGGATCGACTATATTCGCAAGACTATTGGACGAAAAGATTAAAAACAATTCTTTGCACCATACATTGAGTGGTGAAGGATAAAAATAATTTAAATGAAATAACTTTTTTATCAGTTATTTCTTAATATATATCTCTTTCATGGAGCACTGGAGATTAATATTGATTGTCCAGGACAGATAGCAGGTTTTTTGGATGGATTCTACACTTCCAACCATCAGAGTCGTTCGTCAAAATTTTGGATGCGTTCATCAAAGATTCAAACGATAAAGGTTTTGAGATTATCGAGGTTAAGGTGTGGTTTTCTCTAAGGCTAGTCACGCTGACCGCGGGTCAGCTGTTTTGGCCCATATTTACCCAAAATTTAGGGTCAAACAGGTCTGGTTGGGTCAAAATTCTCATAATTTTGGGTTGGATCGGTCTGGGTCATGGGTCGACCTAAATCGACCCAAGTAGACCAAAATCATATAAAAACAGTAATTTTTTTTATAGTTTACTATTAATTTAGCTTTATAAATATATATTTTTTCCAAGAATGTTAAACTTGTTTATGAAGTAAATTAATGATGTATAAGTCGTATTAAACTAAATTTTTTTAATGATTTTTTTTCAAGAAAATGGGACAATTCTAAATGGGTCAATTTGGGTAAAAATCTGACCCAACCTGTTTTGACCCAACCCATTTTGACCTGACTCACTTGACCCAGATGGGACATTGGCTCTACCCAACCCAAATGGGCCGGGCCAAAATTGGTCGGGGGGTCAGACAATTTGAACACCACTAGTTTTCTCTCCAAATTAACCTTTACTTTTACTTACCGTTCATATTAAAGTACATATGATTATCTTTAATCAGTATAAGAAATAGGTAAAAACTTGGGAGAGCGGCTACTATGTAATGCTATACGTTGTTGAGTGCATTCAACAAGTACGGGTTGATTTCCTTGAGATTGACAAAGTAAGTTTTGAGTTGGAATTGTTGTGCCTTTTGCATTTATTTGTCATTCTGTGTCAAAATTGACGTATTCTCATACTCACAGATCTTTAAGGCCAACCACAACCATATACGCAAGATGATATCAACATCGCACGAAATTGCTTGGCAATGTATTTGGTGAACTCTCGATTGTTATCTTTAGGAAATTTAACCGTGGTATAGATTTGTGTGGGACAAAGTGTCTACTATGATTACATGAAATGCGTGGAATAGAATTTGCTATATTTCTATTCGTATCTGTAGATTGTTGCTTGTTAGCATAGTCTATAGATTTTTGCTAGTTGGAATGATCATGAATTCATGTGTTTTGTGGAAGACGAGATATGTATTACACACTAGGGATTGATGCTTTGTAAGCGTAGTCTACAGATTGTTGTAAATACTGGAGTTGTAATATGAGGCTTTTGTTAGGCTGGGTTATATATATCAAAATTGGTATCTTTTACCACTTTTCCCGAGTTCCTTCTGAGTACGGAACTGTGTTGCAACCCCATGATTTTGAAAATCATAAATGCTCAAAATTTAGTTATGAAATTGGAACTGAGGCCCTGAATCAAGACCGGAATAAGGAACTAATTATTCAATAAAATACATGTCACGCATCCAAATCCAGTAGCACGGTGGATTGAAACCCCAATTTATGAACCCATTACAAATCCCATGAATAAGATACGTGTCCGGAACGTGGCCCAAGTTCTGAATCCGAAACTTGCAACACAATAGCCGACGATGTGCGATATATTACGAATCGGAACTCAACTTCTGAGTTCGGAACATTTAGCAGTCTGTTGCACCTGGGCCATCAAAGACCAAAGAAAAACACCTTCTTTGAGGGCATTTCACTACTGGAAAACACGTACATAGGCAGCGGTTGAAATGTACCGGTGCTGTAATACCAGTGCTAATCAATACCTTTTGCACCGGTAAAGGCAACCATGAATAAAAAAACCAGTGCTTATAAGTTAACTGAACCCGAAAAAACATATCCGTGCTCATGCCAATGTCTATGTATTGGAGAAAGAATAGTTTGGAAGTTTTGAGCATTGGTACATTGGATAACGGTGCAGAAAAGCGGTGCTGTTAAAAAATTTACACGAGAATTGTAAAATCTGAACCGGTAAAGTTAGGGGACCGGTGCATTTGGGAACAAAATAGCAGGCAAAGTTTAAGTATCGGTATTAAAATCTGCACCGGTAGAGTTATGTTGGTGCTCAAATTTTAAAAATGCGGGAAATATTAGAGCATCGGTCATATGTACCGGTGTGTTTGTGTGAAGATCTGAAAAAGGTGGGAAATGGAATAAATTGATGCACCAGTTCAGTATTTAAGTTTTTGCACTAGCTCTTCTTCCTGTGCTATTTTGTCCATTACACTTTTTGCACCAGTATTAGTGGTTTGGACCGGTGCTTTGGTGCATTAAATGCTCACCTACCACCATTTTGATCGGGTAAAAAGGTATAGAAGATTTTGAGCTCATTAATGGAAATTTGGGGTTGAAGAAGACATTGAATGCTCATGAATGAATTCCCTTGAAGGTACATTATGTTTTGTTTAAATTTATCGTTTATGGTGGAATGTGTGTGGAATGATATGTTGCAGTAAATATCTTGTGGATTTGAACGTTGTAATGTTGCTTCACACTCTTGATGAATAGGGTTTGTTAGCAAGTATTGTTGATGTAATGAATGACTTTGAATGCATGTAATTTGATATATAGGGTGTGGTATGAATAAAATTAATATTTATGGTGTAATTGTATAATGCTTTGGATGTTTAAATGTTGTAAATTGATTACATTGTAGACATTTTCCGTGCCATCGAGAGGCGTAAGCATGTGTATCACAACGTTAGTTTGGTGAGCGATGAATTTATAGCTTTGTTTGGGACTTCTTGGAGCATGCTTTCAGTCGTGAAAAGTGCATCCTATGTCCATGTCGTGATTGTAAGAATCATAAGTGTACTGACGATCGGGACATGTTGCAACTCCATTTGTATAAGAGAGGGTTCTCGAATGATTATTTGGTTCATTTCATGGGATGAAACCACCGCCGGAGGTGGTTGTAGGTATCAAGGGGGAAGATTTTGGGGATTTGAAATTGGATGACATGTGTGGGGAGGTGGTGGATGAATTTAGGGAGAGGGCGGAGGTTCTGTCAAAATTTTTGGATAAGAAAGACAAATTGTTGTATCCTGGTTGCAAGAAGAAAAACACTGTAATATCATGTTTGATGGAGTTTTTTAACTTGAAAGGTGTTGATTTGTGAAGTGATACTAGCATGGATAAGTTGTGGAAGTTCTTGAGTGAGAAACTCCCCCCTGGAAATGGCTTACTGGACAACATGTACGATGCGAAGAGAATTTTGAGCCCAATGGGAATAGAGTATAAAAACATACATGCATGCCCCAATGATTGTGTTTTGTATATTGATTCTTTGGAAAAAGTAGTGGCTTTCCTTGTATGCAAGGTATCTCGTTATAAGCAAAGAAGAAATGAGGTTGTGGATGAAGAGGTTGTTGTGAAGGTAAGGAAATGGGTCCATACGAAATGCAAGTGGTACCTTCCTATTGTCCCCAGGATGAAGAGGAAGTTCAAGAACGCTGTGAATGGGAAAAACATGTCATGGTACAAGGATAGGGATTGTGCCAATAATGATACCATTAATCACCCAGCAGATGCGGATCAGTGGAAGAATTTTGACAAGAGGTATCCTAAGTTTGCAGTTGAACCCAGGAATTTGAGAATGGATTTGTGTACTGATAATAAGAATCCCTTTGGTAACATGTCATCGAAACATAGTTCATGACCTATTATGCTTTGTATTTACAATCTGCCTCCTTATTAATTCATAAATATGAAATATGTTTTGATGCCAGTGATTATTTTGGGTCCTAGGCAACCTATAAATGACATTTAGACTTATCTAGCCTCACTCATTGAAGATTTGAAGTTGTTGTGGTCAGACGGTGTTGATGTGTTCAATGGTTATCGTGGGACAAAGTTCAATTTGAAGGCCATGTTATTTTGCACGATTAATGATTTTCTGGCTTGTGGTAATCTTTCGGGTTACGTTGTTAAGGGTCACAAGGCATGTCCCGTGTGTGAGAAAGAAACTAATTTTACGCAGCTGAAAAATGGTCTGAATACTGTGTATCTTGCTCATAGGAAATTCCTCTCAGCAAAGCACAAGTTACTAAATGAAGACATTCATTTTGTTGGGGGGAGAAGAGGAAGGCACCAAGAATATTGAGTGGGTTTTTCATCCACATCAAGGTGAAGAAACTCAATGTTTTTCTAGGAAAAAAGATATCTAAAGTGGTTGCCTTAAATGATGGACCTTGGAAGAAAAGATTTATATTCTTTGATTTTCCGTATTGGGAGACTTTGGAGGTTCGCCATTGTTTAGATGTGATGCATATAGAAAAAAAATGTGTGTGAGAGTTTAATTGGTACTCTACTAAACATTCATGGTTACAGTGAACACTGAAGTGCACAAGATGAGGATAATCAAGTTATATGCCATTAAAAAGAAACTTCCTTGGAATGTTGGGGGGGGGGATTCATCAGGCACTGACTGAGGACAAGGAGAAGTTTGGATCCTATGGTTTTTGCAGTCCGATTTCTTCACTTTGTGCAATTGCAGGTGTACCTAACTATGAGACAGACACATTTGGTCATCCTATGATGCAAATTGCTGTTGAATCCTTCTGCAAGAATGTTCCTCCTACCTCCGTGACGTCGATTGAATCTAGGATCTCCGCACTTAAGATTGGAATTGAAACTCTGCGGATGGATTTCCAAATCCAAAGGAGATGGTGTGACCACATGGGGAAAGTGATGAGCTACCAATTTCCTGAAGCCGTGAAGGTAGTCAGTCCTTTCCCGTCACATGATGGGGACAATGCAGCTGGCAGCGAGGAAGTGGAACCATTCTCCCATTATTATTCGTGAATTGTACTAATGTATGTGATCGTAACTTGACAATTACTACTAGTGCACCTGTAGCCTTGCTTATGATATTTTTGGATAATAATTATTACCATATAAACTGCTTTAAATTTTCTCATTCTGTAGTAGGACAATACTTAGAATGTAAACCATAAAAATTAAAGTATCCATGCGTAAATGCCTTTTTATTTTTTAGCACCATTACTCTGGATCATAGGCACCGGTATGGAAACTTTGGGCACCATATTACCACGAAATGTACTACAACGCCATTTTTAGTAACGTAAAAAATAATCTAAAATTATGTGTATTAGAAACTGCATAAAATAATCATGAATACCAAGATTTAAGTGTGTTGGGTTTGTGGGAACACTTGAAACAACAATAGGGTCATAATGTAATTTTCCAAAACAATGAAGTTTCTGTTCAAATCTCACGAAGGACAACCTTCCCTTCACCCAGACAAATCCGGTTGACAAAAATCCAATTATGAAACATTGAATTTTATTTCTTCATCACCAATTTTGCATTTCGACACTTCTAACTTTCTTGGAGGGACTAAAATGTAAAAAAAGTAAAAAGTTTGCTCGTAACTCCAAATCAAATTCCGCTCGAATATTATGGTACAATTACACTCCATGATGTGTCCTACAACCAAGAATCTAATTTAATATCACTTTTAGGATCCGAATAAGTCTCCATAAAAGTCCCCTAAATCTCATAGTAAATCTAGTAAACATCTCTTACTAACTCTAGAACATACACCAGCGCTTTAGCTAATGTGCCCGTATATGAATAATTATTTTAATTCTTTATTTTATCCAACGAAATGAGAAATTATGGGTGCGGTGCGATGGCAAGATAGCGTAATTGAAGCGTTTAGTTGGAGGTCCTTTTTGCAAAAAAAAATTTCCCTCGGTACCACAATCGATGAAAATTAATAGTTTGTACCTGCTCCTGTGCATATCGGATTCCTAGTTAATACCCGTGAAGTAGCAATACATGGTCATAAACATTTTAGAAACTTATTGGGTGCTAATGTAATTTTATTATAGTATCTAATCTCCCACATTTTGAATGAAAAATTAACGTGTACACCATCACACACACGGTTTTAAACTGTGAATTAAACATTTATTTGGTCAATTTTGTAATCCAACTAATCCCAAAAAGTGCGGGGGTGAAATACCTAATAAATCAAAGTTGTAAGAACTTTTACAACCGGTATTATGTTTATTATACCGGTGCTACAAATTTTGCGGAAATGAAAATAATTTGAAATTTTCAAACACCTGAGGTGGGAAAATTGATTTGTTTAAGCACCGGTACAACTATTTTTAGGCACTGGTGTAGTGAGTCGGTGCTCAACACTTAGAAAAAGTATAGGTCATTTCCTCTCTATCCAACTCTAAGAATTTTAAAAAAAACATGTGAAAATTGGAGATAAAAGCACCAGTATGTTATACCGATACTCAACACTTAGAAATTTTTTAATTGCATGGCTCTCTGTCCAATTCAAAAAAAATTAGAATACTGACAAAGCAGCTACGGGTAGCCCCACAACTGTGTTATGTACCAAAACGCACCAGTTTGGATTACCGGTGCTCAACAAATAGAAATTTTTTAAGTGCATTGCTCTCTGTTCAACGGTTCAAAATAAAAAAAATAGATTCTAAGCAGTTGCGCATAGCAGCTTTAACCAATTATAGGCACTGATATTATGTATCTACCAGTGCATCTACCTAACATATAAAAACCCTCCACATACTCTTCCACTTCCACAACCACCTCCTCCACAGATGCTCCCACTTCCCCCGACTCATCGCCAACCATCTTCTACATCTCCGCAATAAGTCTGCTAATCACTCCACCACCGGCAGTCACTCTCTCCACCGGTGTTGCCCTAACTCTCTGGCATTTCCTCTCATCCACCATTGCTCATCAATCCCTCCACCACCACCCATCACACCATCCACCTCTTCCCTGAGTCCCATCAATATCAGGCCTTACCTTCTCCTCCACCTCGTCGTAAGTCCCCGGACTTGCATTCCTTCTCACCGTTCACCGACGATCATTTTGCCGACCGGGAACCACCATTCAACACCCTGCCATTGATGGACCTCCTTCGTCAGCCACCATTAAACACCTTCGTTGTCAGCCATCGTAAGATTGGCAAACTTCTGCCAGTTCTCTGCCGGACAAGCAATTCCCTTGGTATTTAAATCTCTCCCATCTAATTCAAGGTGAGTTTCCACATGTAATGTGATTGTGAGTTCTGATTGTAATGTGAATTCTTTGTAATGTGATTGTGATTGAGAGTTGTGATTTGTGATTAATGATTTTTTATTTGTGATTCCATTGTAATGTGATTCACTTATAATGTGATTGTGATTGTAATGTGATTCTGTTGTAATGTGATTGCAATGTGATTCTGTTGTAATGTGATTGTGAGTTGTGAGTTGTGATTCGTGATTTGTGAGTAGTGATTTGTGTTTCATAATAGTGATTCTACGAAGTGAATTCCTATCTTGTGAATGATGACTGTGAAATGTGAATGTGATTTGTGATCTGTGTATTGTGATTGTCAATTTGCAAATTGTGAGGAATGAACCGTGTATTATGAAACTCCTCTTTTTCAATTGTTAGGTTCTCACACATTTGGTTTCATTTTCCTAAATTAGATGTCTCCCAAGGGTAAAAAAATGGTTGCAAAGGGGAAGAGAAAGAGGGGTCAGGAAGCACCAAAGGTTATGGACAGTACTGACCCAACCACACCCGTCGTGGACAATACTCAAACCACAACCACCATTCCACTAAGATTACAAATCGAGGAAACCAGTGAGAAAATTGAAGAGTATCCAGCCAATGAAGAGCCCCCGGCCTCCACACATGATGAAGAGTCTTTATCCTCCAAAGAGGGAACCGTGAAGGACAAAAGGATAGATGATGTTTCCAAGGTGGGGGAGCATGGAAAAGCCTTTGACATGTTTGAAATTAGATCATGGTGCAAGAAGCATGGTACAGCCACATGCCAGTCAGTAATGCTGGCAAAAGAGAATAAACCGATGTCGGTACGTTCAACCTATCGACATGGTCTGCACAAAAAATTGGACAGTGTGAACTGCTTACTGTAACTATGCATTCCAGCAGCGAATCAAGTTTGGGACACACAAGCACTGGAATAACATCCACGATGACACTGAGGAAGAGGCTTGGAAAGACATCTTGGTGAGAAAATTTCATAACATATATATATATATATATATATATATATATCTTTAAGTGCATAAGTTTACCTTATTAGCTAACATTAGTTCCCATTTAATATTGATAACTACAAGCTAACATTGTTTTTATCTTCTTTTTTTCCAATGCAGACGAGCTTAAGTTTGAGCAGGCCTTGACCCCTAAACAGCTTGAAAAATAGAAAAAAATTGTGTATGTTGCAGGCGGCAATGCCCACCACAACTGGAAATCAAAGGTTGCCAAAAATTCATCCATCAGGTGGCAGACGGCACACATAAGTTAAAGTACCAACCGTGGGACAAGTACAAATTGATGGATGAGAGGAGTGGCATATGTTCTACAAAATGAGGACAACACCTGAATTTAAGGTAAATTGTATATCAACATTTGTGTATTCACCACACAGTTTCATTTCGATCTACTTATATCAATTACATTGTACTAACTTATATTTGTTTTCTTTGGATAGAAAATAAATTCCACTAATAGTGAGCACTCAAAGGAAAAGGTTTTCACACATCGGACTGGACGGAGCGGTCACCTGGTTACTCAGGCTAGAATTATCGAGAAAAGAAAGAAGATGAGAGAGTGAAACTGGTTGTGCAGGGGTTGACGAAGAAGGAGATCGAGACTAAGATTTAGAGCATGGAGTTCAATGTGGACAGATCCTTAGTGTACCTCGAGTCCATCAAGCTAGCAGACAAAACCACATACACTAATCTCGTCGATAGAGCCGATACAGAAAATATTGTAAGTATTTTCATATAAATTGATCCTTCAAATGTTTATAATCTACTTTTAATGTTCTTATTATTTTTTCAATGTGTTTAATGTTTATACTTTAGGCCCCATCGCAGATAAGAATATATGAGGAGGCTGCTAGGGGTACATTGGTCCTCTAACCCGAAGAGGACATACTGATAAAGGAAACCGGTAAGCAGGATCACCTAGGGAGGTATAGGTCAAACAAACCTCCCTAAAGATGTTGTCGTACCCCATCTATCCCGCAGCAGAAGCAAATGCGATAGCAACTCGCCCCCCTCTCCGTCAATCCGAAAGAAGCAAACTGCAGACCAACCAGTGGTGAAGGCAATGGTATCATACCTTGACCAACTAGTCAGAGGGATCGCATGAGCGGGAGGAGTCTAAATACCAGCGAGCCTGGATGATCCCGAGTCCTTCATATAAAAGGCATTGGCCCAAGTTAGCACGGTCCAGACAAAATCTGATGGTGCTCCAAGCGATGAAGAGGATGATGAGGAGGTAAAAAATGGATTACAATTCTTAATTATTTATTTCATCAATAGTTGGTCTATTATGAATTATAGTTAGAATATTTTCTAACAAACAAAGTTCTACGATCAATGACAGAATGGGGAGAGGGTGACTTTGTTCGTGAAGCAATTAGATGGGTTAAGGGTCATAGTGGCGAAGGAATTTCTCCAAATAAAGTGCCACACTCATACTTCAACACGTGAAATTGCTCGTGTCCGAGTATCTGAGCCAGTGTTCCATGCCAAAGAGGGCTTTCCATCCGCCAACCACACATTCATCGATGGTGGAGAGGCTCTTGGACATGTCGGTGACTGGCCAAAGACTTTGATTGACCAGGATTTGGATATCCCTAATGAACAAGAGAATGATGTGTCTGTCAATGACTGTATGGACAAAGAATGTGAATTCCTTGACGTCCCCGGTGATGAGGTATCTCAAATAAACTATTCCTAATATATATATATATATTATTAACATATTCTACTAAGTGTTTGAATGTATGTTTTTCAAATTACATTCTCACTACTTTGTCCACGCAGCGTTCCGATTCGATCACAAGTTACAGGCCGAGGGAAGGACATGACACCGATCATACCGCTGAAATTGGTAGTGCTATCATAGCTCGTGACTAAATCAAATATTCTATTTGGAAAATTTACATATCACTGAACACAATTTTTTTACTAACTACATGCAGATTAAAATAGAGGCCACGAACATTGGCAAAATCCAGTTTTGTGTTGCAAACACAAGAAGAAATGACTACTTGTTTCAGGAGAGTGACATAAATAACCGGCTTGCCCTCATCTGGGACTTTATGAATGGATCAGATGCTTCCATTTATTTGGTGCTCTACCTCAGGAGGTCAGAAAAATTACAATAAAGTTTAAATTAACATCTATTTAGTAAAATTCAACTTATAGCTTAAATTGTTAAGTACTAACGCGTGTCACATTGGTTCCTCATCCTCATTTGTCCTGGTATTAACCATGTCTTCACATTGGACACACTCACCGTTGGTATTAAGCCTGATGATTACACTGGAACACAAGTTCTTTCCAGGTATTACTTTCAACTCAATCAGCCTACTTTTTTCCAATGGTATTTTCAAAGTTACTAATTCAAATAAACATATCACATGCTTGCATGTAAATATGAGTGGTTGAAGAGGAAGAATGAACTCTCACCCAATTTCAACTGGGAGATAACAAACATCAACGTAAGTATCAACATAAATAGCCACACATACTTTATAATTTTTCCTCTTTCCGTACACTGATTATACATTATCGATTCTTTTATTCCATCTTAGCACTGAGAACAAGGAAGTAGCTGGGAATGCAGCTACTATGTCAAGTGATTCTTGGAGGAGCTCGCCATAAAGATAACTTCCAAAAATCCACTTAACATAAGTATAAAAACTCCAAAACAAATAACATAATTTGTGGTTGCCTTCTATTGCAGTAACCCCGTCATACTAACTGACATTTAATGTAATCAAACCGCAGATTTTTTCGGAGAACCAAGGCCAGTACAACGCCTACAAACTTCGGGAGGTGGCAGGCAAATGGTGCGAGGCATGGGTTAATATGTATGCAAAAGAGGCCAAGAATGATCCCAACCAATTTGTTGATTGATATGTGTGAATGGGTGATAGGAATTTGTGGATTATTGATTGATATGGCATGGGTCGTAGATTGATATGACATGGGTTTTAACATTGGAATTTCATGGTTTTATTTTCTTTTACAATGTGTTCATTCATATTTACATCAATGGCATAATGGTAATTTTTTTGGCAGTTCCATGGAATTTATTATAATCATTTTTCCCTGTGGTTGATCCAGGATGGCACCAGAATTTAAAAATTGACCATGCAAATTTTTCAAAAATTAGCACCAATTGCAAACTCAATTCCATATTGGTGCTACAAATTAATACTCTCCTACAAAACTGGTGCCAACATTATATTTTATACCGGTGCTACAGTAAACGATAACCTACAAAAAACTACCGTGCTACTTTTCCTAGTACCAGTTCTAAAAATACCACATGGAAAAAAATTTATCTAGCATTTAACTATTCCTAGTGCTGAAAATTGAACACCCACGTCTTTTTGTGCCAGTGCTAATTTATCATTTGCCAGTTCAACTTCTTCGCATCCTTTTTCAAGATTTAATGTACCGGAACACATCGAAACCAGTGCTATGAAATAAGCATCGGTACATATCCTTATTATCTGTGCCTAATACCTTTACCTAGTGATGTTAATTTGTGCAACGGTTAAACAAATTTTGAGCACCGGTACATAACATACCGGTTCTCATTATTAGCACCGGCATGTCCTACCGGTGTTATTAACTCTTCAATTTACACCGGGTTACTTAGGCACCGATATCCCAGCATGAAAAATTCCGATGCCTCAGGGGAGTTTTTACTGGTGCCTATGGGGGGTCCCCTCCAAGTAGTGTTTTCAAGTCGGTTATAGGAACCGACTTCTATTGGTAATGAACAAAATCCGGTCCAGAGAAGTTACTTTCAAAGTGACTTCTCTGCTCCGATATAACCGCCTTTAATGAGACAGTATCCACTAGTTTAAGAAATCTATCCTACTCCCTATGTCCTAGCTGAATTTGCACTCTTACTTTTTTGACATTATTCTCTATTAAACTTTGAACACATATTTGAATAGTTATATAAACAACAATATTATTATATATGATACTGTTCAATTATCAACTTTTCTGTTTGCCGTTATTATACGTGGGTAACATATTAACAAGTAGTTTCTTAATATCGTATATGATATTCGTATATGAAATAGTAATATGTAGTTTCTTAATATCAATATTTTTATTTGCTGTTATTATACGTAGGTAAATATATTAACGGTCAAATATGATTCTTGAACAGTGTGATAATGATGAGGGTGCAAATTCAGATTGAACCGAGGAAGTATTTATGTCCTTTTCAGACGACCAAATGTTCAAATAGAAAATAAGGTATTTATCTCTGAATTTTTATTTGTTTGGTAAAAAGAAGTTAAAATTTCGAATAGTAAATATACCATGAATTTCAAAATAGGCCTTCTTTACATCTACTAATGGCATTATAAATATACTGTCTAATTTCAAACTACACACTTTAAAGCAGTTGAATCAAAAGATGTTTGATCATTATTATTTTTTATTAGGGATAGTTAAAACTTATAAAAAAAATTGATATTTTAAATATATATATATGTAATAATGAATCTAACAATGTATTATTTAATAGTAACTATACTTATATACTAATTCAATTCTATGGTCAAAGTTCAAAAATTTTGACTAAATTAATTGTTTAATTGTATCTTGAAATGAGATCGAGAAAGTAGTGAAATTCTAACAACAAATCTTAAAACTTGGCTTTTTACTAATTCTCAAATGAAGGTATATTATGTACACTTGTCAATAGTTCAATTCAGTTATCCGAGCTCCCAAGGCGCAGGTCTATACTACCTCCTCCCAGGAGGAACTTCTATTTTGTTCATACAATTGAGAAAGAAAAGAAAGAGAAAATTACATGACAGTGAAAAGAAGAAAAACAATTGTAAAGTAGAACAATTAGAAGAAAATATATCATAATTAAACTCTCTTGTGTGTCAAAACGTGAAACATACTTTTATTCTTCCCAAAACAAATGAACATGTAATCTCTCTAAAATCTAAGAGATGGCAATGTCTTTTGGAACATGCGGTGTGCAGCTTATGCTGAGACAGGCATAGTAACACTTCTTCCAAACCAGACAACCAGAGGATGAACAAGAAGCAACACAACCTACCTTGCACAATGGGTGTCCCTTAGGTAATGGAGATGTAACATAGCACCCTATCTCCTTCATTTCTCGTATCTCCCCTTCTGTCAATTCTCCGGCAACATCCACCGCCACCGCCGACATTATAATGAGGCCAAAACAGAGCCATCTCAGACACATGGCTACCATTTGTTTATCTCTTGGTGAATCGCAAACTCTGATGGACAATTTCACAACCAAAATTTTTACATTTATATACTTCAAAATAGAGTAAGTTTGTATATATAAGATTTTGTAATAGACACTCACTTAATATTAGCCATATATAGATATGGAACATAAATGTATAAGATATGATTCCAATACCTCTAATTTTCTTACTAAGTCGCATAATTACCTTATAGTTATCTGCTTTGACTTGAGAAATCCATTACAATAAATTTGTGTTTGTTCCAGACGACTAAATGTTCAAATAAAAAATAAAGGGATAAAAGTGAAATTTTTTAAAAAGGGAGATACATATATATATATATATATATGTGTGCACTTTTAAACAATGGGTGTCCCTTAGGTAACGGAGATGTAACATAGCACCCTATCTCCTTCATTTCCCGTATCTCCCCTTCTATCAATTCTCCGGCAACATCCACCGCCACCGCCGACATTATAATGAGGCCAAAACAGAGCCATCTCAGACACATGGCTACCATCTGTTTCTCTCTTGGTGAACCGCAAACTCTGATGGACAATTTCACAACCAAATTTTTTACATTTATATACTTCAAAATAGAGTAAGTTTGTATATATAAGATTTTGTAATATACACTCACTTAATATTAGCCATATATAGATATGGAACATAAATGTATAAGATATGATTCCAATACCTCTAATTTTCTTACTAAGTCGCATAATTACCTTATAGTTATCTGCTTTGACTTGAGAAATCCATTACAATAAATTTGTGTCCGTTCCAGACGACTAAATGTTCAAATAAAAAATAAAGGGATAAAAGTGGAATTTTTTTAAAAGGGAGATGCATATATATATATATATATATATATATGTGCACTTTTAAACAATGGGTGTCCCTTAGGTAACGGAGATGTAACATAGCACCCTATCTCCTTCATTTCTCGTATCTCCCCTTCTATCAATTCTCCGGCAACATCCACCACCACCGCCGACATTATAATAAGGCCAAAACAGAGCCATCTCAGACACATGGCTACCATCTGTTTCTCTCTTGGTGAACCGCAAACTCTGATGGACAATTTCACAACCAAATTTTTTACATTTATATACTTCAAAATAGAGTAAGTTTGTATATATAAGATTTTGTAATATACACTCACTTAATATTAGCCATATATAGATATGGAACATAAATGTATAAGATATGATTCCAATACCTCTAATTTTCTTACTAAGTCGCATAATTACCTTATAGTTATCTGCTTTGACTTGAGAAATCCATTACAATAAATTTGTGTCCGTTCCAGACGACTAAATGTTCAAATAAAAAATAAAGGGATAAAAGTGGAATTTTTTAAAAAGGGAGATACATATATATATATATATGCACTTTTAAACAATGGGTGTCCCTTAGGTAACGGAGATGTAACATAGCACCCTATCTCCTTCATTTCTCGTATCTCCCCTTCTGTCAATTCTCCAACAACATCCACTGCCACCGCCGACATTATAATGAGGCCAAAACAGAGCCATCTCAGACACATGGCTACCATCTGTTTCTCTCTTGGGGAACCGCAAACTCTGATGGACAATTTCACAACCAAATTTTTTACATTTATATACTTCAAAATAGAGTAAGTTTGTATATATAAAATTTTGTAATATACACTCACTTAATATTAGCCATATATAGATATGGAACATAAATGTATAAGATATTATTCCAATACCTTTAATTTTCTTACTAAGTGCATAATTACCTTATAGTTATCTGCTTTGACTTGAGAAATCCATTAAAATAAATTTGTGTCCGTTCCAGACGACTAAATGTTCAAATAAAAAATAAAGGGGTAAAAGTGAAATTTTTAAAAAAGGGAGATATATATATATATATAATATATATATGCACTTTTAAACAAGGTATATATATATATATATATTCACTTTTAAACATATACACATGTTCATTATAACATATATTTTCACACCGTTCGAAAAATATGTTTCACCGTCAATGTGTTTAGCTATATATAATAAAAGCAAACAAAAAGTTGCTTTCTAGAAACGATTTATTACGACAAATTCAACAATATCACATACAATAATATTATGTTTCATGTGCTTATTTGCAATCAAACTTTAGTAGAGAATGGTGTCGTAAAGTAAGTGGGTAATTTAAGGTGAGATGGAGAAAATATACCATATAAATATGATACAATTCAACATCAGCAAATGGACCAAATACTATTTCCATGAGATCTGAAACATCCCGATATCTCATAAAATTGTAGTCCATTTCTTTCTGAGAGTTTCTTCAGCTGAAACATCCCAAAACTCCACTAGCAAGGATAGCCGGGTGTACAAACGTTATCTTTCCATGAGATCATTTTCCTCCTATCCCTACCTCGATAGGATCTCGTAACCATTCCGCCACTCACAGGCCTCCCCAACCCGACATCAATCACAGATGTGTTTTCTCTTCTTGCCACCAGAGGGCCTCCGTCTTCCATGTAGAAGTCAAACAACATCGCAAGGCAACACACCTGATGGGCTAAGACCAAGTTTTCTTGATCTGAAGGTAGCGACTTAATTATGTGAACATTCACCTACAAAAATAAGTGAAGAAGAACTTCAGCCATGTGATTCTTTCAAGGGTAGGAACCCAATCAGCAACACGCTCGAATCTAAATTTGCATCCAACCATATTAAAGATCAAATCAGAAGCCATGTGCAACCACTACATGAGGAAAACTTCTCAGACAACGACTTAAGAGCACCAACTTTTAAAAGATACTGCCATACGAAGAACATAGATAATGATATGAAGAAATGTCAAAACTAGCACAGAATGAGATACTTGAACCACCAATAACTGTGTCCTCACCTCTGCCTCCATTGCACGAAGTTCATTATACCACTCGGAACAATCTACCACAGAATAGCTCTCCTCAGCAGATTCTGAGTAAAGCTTCAGCGCAAAAAGTGGAGGCCTAACTGGGTACTCCATGCTAATCTTGACCTGCCACAAGAATTGTCTAAGGAACAGTAAAATCGGTGAGCATAAGAAGAGGTATGAAAGGGGAAAAGGTTTCCATACCTTTGATTCCATCTTAAAGCTCCTTTTTCCGTTGTTCATCTTTCTTAAGAAAACAAGACTATACTCCCTAACCCCACAATCTATCCACGCGCTTACTTGCCCAACAGGTGCAGTCTCCGAGTCTGGTTCAAACATTTCAGGCTCATCCAGCTCATCATCAGATTCCAGAATGAGATCTAGGTCCTCATCGTGTTTCTTAAAACTTACAGACTTGCTCTTGTTAGTAGGAGGTAAGATACTTCTTGAAATCAAAGCCAGCCTCCTTGAAACATCAAGATCAGATTCTATAATTGTTGCATGCATAACATCACTAGCTGCACCAGTTAATGACATTAAAGCTGGTAGCTCCCCATCTTCCTGTAAGTTCTCCAGAGTCTCTTTTGAAACGCCAAGTTTTTCAACTCTTTTATTACCCGAACCCAGAACCCCTTCAGCATTACCAGTATGCAACAGAGAGGCCTGGCTAGGCTCAGAACCAATCTGTGACCAGCTATGCAAACTGCAACTAGGAGTGTAAGAAGCCCAAGGAACACCTTTACATTTTAGAGCTGGCCAAATAAGCTTCGAAAGTGAGTCAAGCTGCCCCCTGTAAGTCAACCAATTTTTCACATTTTTTCTTCCAGTCAACCTCATCATAAAGATATACAGACGGATAAAATAAATCCACTAGTTCTAATGTAGATTGAGGATATGCAAAATCAAGACCAGTAATACTAAAAATGGGAGCAAAAAGGAATGAAATGTCAAGCAGTAAAAAAATATACAAGAGCGAAGTAATCCAAACATGACTGTTCTGTTCCAAAGCCAAATCAATCAGCAACCGACAGCAGATTTTCAGAGAGGTAAAACAATCTTGAATTAAAGCTTCTCAGGGTATATCATTTTTTACTACATTATATATCTTCTCAAGGTACTAATGGTGCATGACTCTAAACTTGCAGTACAGTGACTCACGCAAGAGCCAGTTGAGCCTTTTTCCGCGCACGAATCCTTTGAACGACTGTCTGGATCCGATTTTGCTGACGGTACACTGAGAGACCAGATAGAATTGTAGAGTGTTTAGCTGTTTCCTCATTCAGAAATTCAGAGCTGGAGAGCAGTGGTGGCAACTCGGGCAAGAAATCTATTCCTGCCAAGTGCTGGGCCCATTTATAAGGCCTAGAAGTTCTATTCTCATCAAGCTTAAGAGCATCTCCCATGCGAATTTTGGCTGCCTAAAAATACACAGCAATCAGTTTTACTACCAAGAAGTTGTGTGCCAAATCATTTATTTTATGATGAAATTATGAAATAATACCTGAAGAGGAAGCTCAAGGCCAGTGTCATCAGGAAATAAGTTGCATAAAATGTTACTATCTGGAAGTTCTTGAGAGCTATCGATTGCAACACATACCACATTTAACTTTGTCAAGTATTCAAATTTTAAAGAGATAAGCTTGGAAGCATTGAGATCTATGGCACCATCATCGTCGTCATCATGTATGTGGAGAAGAAGTTTAAGTGGATGACTCTGGTAAATTCCGGATTGTTCAAGATTATCCTTGCTCAGCATCTTCTTTGGTCTCTTTCTCCTTCTTTGTCCATCATCTTCCTCGTCAGGTACATCTTCATCCAACCTAGAACTCTCCAAGCTAGTGGAAATTCCTGCAATATCAGGCCAGGAGATCTCATGAATACAACTAAAGAAATCAATCTGAAAAGAACTTGACACCAAGGACTTGGTAAATGAAAGAAGAAAACTAATATACTGGAACTTTTTCATTTTAAACAGTTACAGGGATATTTGCAGTGTATGAAGTACAGTATATAATTTCATTTACCAGAGTCTTTTATTGCCTGCTGGCGTGCAAAAGCTTGAGCATCTTTCAAACTTCCAACAATTTCAAGATCTATATTTTCTCCAAACGCTTCTTTTTGAGCAACTAACTGAGAGTAAGTCACATAGAGAGGAGGCGGAAGCAACTCAGCAGACTGCTGCTGCTTCAGCTTTTTGGTATGCAGAATTCCCAGTTGTTGTTGAACAGGCAAGGATGCCTTCTTCAGGGATTTGAGGTGAGAAGGAAGACTAGATATAAATTTCTTCCTGTTAGCAATTGTATCCTGGAGGGCTTTCTTTTGTAGTTCCAATCTTTCACGAAGTTTGCAGAGTTCTTTCCTCTGACACCAGAAATATCCAGTCATAAAAAAATGTAACGGATTCCCTTAAAAACTAGACAAGGTTTGATCACATTTAGTGGAGCTAAAAATGATCCTACCATGTCCGACAGCATGAAAGAATTGCAGTGTACAATAAGAAACAAGCAAGTACCTGAAATGACTCAAAATTGAGCCTCTTGAGCATCAAATCATGTGTACTATCCTTTGATAGCACAGAGGTCTTTATATCTTCAGGTGCATCTCTGAAGAACTCTTCCTCTGGAACAAGATCAATATCAGAATACTTAGATTTGAAGTCCTTGCAAGCTTTTATTGCCTTCACATAGTGATTCTTTTCGTACATCAAGTTATGAAGCTGCAGAGTGGTGAGGTCTACAGGCAATTTAGCGCGTTCTGTTTCTGTTTTAACACGATCTTCTTCAGTCAAGATTGACCTATTTGCCTTCCTCAGAGCCACGAAGTTGAGAAAAATCTGAGTGACGTGTTCCTTAAGTTGGGATTTGGGTTGGCCGTCTTTCTTGTTCGCAAGCATTTGGGCCACAATTTCCTCAATAGAGGACTTGCTTTTCTGAAGCAAGTCATACTCCGCAGACATGTCTACATCTCGCTCAGGTAGAATTTCGCCTGCTTCCGCTTCACCCACTCCCGTATCCATTCTTCAGTATCTAAGCTGGAAGGGATTTCTCGTATTCCAACAGTCACTCTCTACTTGTGCCAACCAAAACCTCTATTGCAACAGTCACTTCTCAACCGTCAACTAGTCAGGTGCCACCTGAGAAAGTTCGGTACCCAAGCTGTTTGATGGACATGCAAAAATTGAATTTTTAATATTGGCACCAAACATAAATAAACAAAAAAACCAATTTTGATGGCTAAACTCAGCAAGAAGCGATAAATTCCACGAGTGCAGAAACACAATAATGAGGACAGTCCCACAAGAACATCTTAGTTTACAAGCTCAATAGGTGAACTAGTATCAAGTATACATGTGCTAAAATCTAAAGGGATAAATTTTTTTTTTCTTTCCAAGCAATCCTATAAGCCTAAATGGAAGACCTTCAAAAATTTAATAATGGATACAAAAATTATTGTAGCTGAAGCATTGATGCGCAGTTAAAAAGAAAGTCTTTTTCGAGGTACATTTGAGCTTTCTGAGAGTGACAAACATTCAAAATTACAGAATCTTGACCGCTCAATTAAACCCTAAGATGAACCTACCAGCTGAGCTGAGCATGGGCGGGCGTCCGGCTGTTTGCGGAGGAGAAGGAAAGACTAGGGTTTAGCAGAGGCGGAGGACTGAATTGGGCATTCTCTTCTCAAGCCAAAATAGCCTGTGCCTTTTTCTCACTTGCCTCTTGAAAGCATTCGAGGAAGATTTTTTTTTTACCTTTTACTATCTTTTGGTCCTTATTTGCAAATTAACCCTTAAATGGTACCATACAAATTCAAAACAGTGTTTTTGGTCCCCAACCTCAGCTTTCGGCCAGATTTCTGATTTTCAGGCACACGGGCTGATCACGTGCCATTTTTTTGGGTAAGGATAGGGTAATTTGGTAATTTCATAAATTAAAAACATTTACTCATTTTTTAAACCTGATTCATTAGATTTACCCCCAAATCATCTCCTCCTCATTAAATTTACCCGATTCATTAGATTTACCCGATTCATAAATCTTCCTCAATTCGATCGGTCGAATCCACCCAAAATCATCGCCTCCTCCGAAATCATCCTGAAATTCTCCTAAATCTTCAACTCTTGTCTTTGTGTTCCTACTTCTAGCACCAAATTTCTGATTCATACCGATTTGCTTGATGTCGAGTTGCAGCGTCTCCTTCGTCTCCTCCACTTTGTTTGTGGCTGGATACTTGAGATGTGTGTAGTTGTCGTTGTTGTATTCGCACCGCTAACACGGCAGAGAATCATAGAAGGAAGTTTTTTGGTTGTCCATTAGGTTGCGGTGGTTGCGATTTTTTCAGATGGTGTAACGAGGATTGCTGGGAATGCGAGGTCACATATGAGGTTATTGAAGGAATTCAGGCGAGGAACCATGCTTTGGAGGAAGGGATGGCTAGGTTAGGCAGCGAAGTTGTTGATCTGAAAGATGAGCTTGAAACGGAGCATCAGATTTGCAGGAAGATGAAGAACTCTCGTTTGGTGGATTTTGTTATTGCGATATTTCTTGCAATGATTCTAATTAGTGTTAATTGAACCAATTAACCCTGGGATGTTTGCTTGTGCTACTGATTTGTCATGATGGATTATTAGAATGCAGTCCTTCATTTGTAATAGAGTAGTTTCATGATGGAATTGGTGAAGAGTCTATCGTATGTTTAGTATGTTCGAATTTAGTTCGTTCGGTCATATGTTTGAATTTAGTTCAAGTTTGCAATGGTCAAACTCATTCATTCCATTTGTTTGATCATGATTACAAACTAATGAGCACAGTTTCATAGACATAATAAAAAAATTTGAGCATCCACATGTTAATGGAAAAAGTGTTGACAGTTTCATACACAAACTCCCAATATTGAGCTTCAAACGTCGACAAAAGAAGCATAGTTTAGACCTTAATAGACAATGCCAATAAAGTAACCTGGTTGAAGACAAATTCCCTATACAAACCCAAAACCTTGGTTCCAAACCTATGAAGAGTTAGCCTTTTGAAAAGGCTAATCTACTGCTTAACCAAAAATACAGCATTAAGGTTCTAGACCAATTCGAAGTCAAAATTTATCTACTATGAAGTGTAGCAGGAGGTAGTATGCCAATTTAGTGATTCTCTGGAAATCGCCAAGCATCACCACGCATCTCAGAATAGTCAACTTCTTGAAAGCGCGATGATGATTGGCTGTTGCATTTGATCTTGGTATGTCCAACTTGACGACATAAGGTGCACTTGTATACCCGTTTTGCCTGCATATTGCCATGAACAAAAAATATGCAAATATTAACATTATACCACAAACGTTGAACATGTACACAAAATTAGTTTAGATGAACTAATTACCTTCTTCTCTGGGGGATTTGTAGATGTGGATTCAGCCTCATTTGGAGGGTTTGTTGGGGTTTCAACAGTGGCAATTGCGACTGGACATGTTTTCGCATTTCGCATTATACAAGTGCACCCTGCGAGCACTTGTATGGACCCATCTTTCCAGCTCTAGATAGCTTCTCAATCTCACCATGTTTCCTGACTTTTGGCTTAGTCGAATTCTCTTCACCAAGAGATTTTTTCCTTGACTTCGGGGGTCTTCCAGGCAACTTTATCTCTAAGGGTGGCAGCAAACTATGATTATCTGTCGTGACCCATAACTCCGCACCATTTATGGGATGGATAATGTGGCTATATGCACTTGAGTAGACTGGTATGGAGTAGCAAGAATGCATGAAATCCGCCGCATCCTCCTTAACAAAACTAATTGCAGCAACAACATGAGGGAAGGGTATCCCTGTCATATCCCATTTTCTGCATCTGCGGGACCTTGACTTCAGATTAACAGCATAACTTCCCCCATAGATGCAAGTCACCTGAAACTCCAGTTCACCACATGGAGTAGCAAAGCAACGGTTTGAGGCATACCGGTTAACCTCCAACTTCTTCCTTATCTTTGGCCTAAATTCTCCATCAATCCTTGCAATAGAAGCCCTTTTTTGGCAATTCGATCCATGAAATAAAATCTAACAGCTTCCAACATAGTCAGTAGTAGCTTATCCCTCACATGTAGCATCACCTTGTTGAAGCACTCATATATGTTATTCACCAGAATATCACACTTGGATTCAGTATTGAAGAAAGCCCGTGACCATTCCTTTGGATTTGTTCTTGTTTCTAACCACTTCATCGCTCCTGGATCTCGTGCCTTGATGTCTTTCAGATGGTTCATAAACTGGGCTGGATGGGTGCACTTGGCAGTAGCCCAAATTATTTCCTTTAACTCCATACTTGAATATGAGCCCTTGAAATTTTTGTATATGTGCCATATGCAGAGTCTATGTTCTGAATGTGCCAGTAACTTCTTCATTGCTACTTCAAGTCCCTGGTTTGACATGGCAACAGATCAGGTTCTTTTTCAAAAAACTAATACAATAATAATGTCAGGAGGACCGAGGGCTTAAGGCAGGGGTTCGAGGAATCGAGGTAAGAGGTTCGAGCCTCGCAACAGGAGGTTCTAGGGCTGGAGGTAGGGTTCGAGGGCTGGAGGCAGGGGTTCGAGGGCTGGAGGTAGGGGTTCGAGGGCTCGAGGCAAGGGTTCGAGGGCTCGAGGCAAGGGTTCGAGGGGCTCGAGGAAGGGGTTCGAGGGCTCGAGGAAGGGGTTCGAGGACTCGAGGAAGGAGTTCGAGGACTCGAGGCGTGAGGTTCGAGGACTCGAGGCAGGAGCCCTCGAACCTGCCTCGAGCCCTCGAACCTTCCGCGAGTTCTCGAACTCCTTCCGCGAGTCCTCGAACTCCTTCCTCGAGTCCTCGAACTCCTTCCTCGAGTCCTCGAACTCCTTCCTTGAGTCCTCGAACTCCTTCCTCGAGTCCTCGAACCCCTTCCTCGAGTCCTCGAACCCCTTCCTCGAGCACTCGAACTCCTTCCTCGAGTCCTCGGACCCCTTCCTCGAGCACTCAAACTCCTTTCTTGATTCCTCGAACCCCTTCATCGAGCCCTCGAACCCCTTCATCGAGCCCTCGAACCCCTGCCTCCAGTCCTCAAACCCCTGCCTCAAGCCCTCGAACCCATGTCTCGAGTAAAAGATAAAGAGTTTCATAATCCAACATACCCAGATAAAAAATCATACCTTCTACTTGTCCGAAATTAGAGTCCAACCAGGTTCATTCTTTATGTTAATATCACTCTGCAAATGGGTAAGGAACCATTTCCAGGTAGTTTTGTTCTCTATCTCCACCACAGCATAAGCCACGGGGTAAATTTGATCATTCTCATCTAGACCAACAACCGCCAACAATATCCCCTTGTGGGGCCCGGTCATATGGCATCCATCAACTCCTACCAGGGTTCTGCACCCACTTATGAAACCCTTCTTGCATGCATCAAAGCATATGTAAATTCTACGAAAAACTTCATTCCCAAAATCATCCTTTTCTGTCGGCATCACAACTGTCGAACTGGGGTTGGCCCTCAACAACTCTTTGCAGTAGTCCCTCATAATTGTATACTATTTTCTGTAGTCTCCAACTATCTCATCAATGGCCCTCTTCCTCGCCTTAAATGCAACATCCCTGGATATATTTATTCTCAGGTCTTTCTGGACTTTATTCACAAGCTCTGAAACCTTCAAGTTTGGCATAATCTTGAAGTCATCCTTGTACCTCATACTAAGGTATTTATAACTCGCACACCCGTGGAGGAATGTAGCACTGCAGGAATGAGACCTTACTAGAGAAGTTAACTTCCAGTGCTTTGTTTTTTTCCTGAAGTTAATTGATGTCATCCAGTTGTATTTACCGGTGTTTGAAGAACAAACAACAGTACACCTCTTCAAATTGTTCTTCCTCAAATGGATCCTCCTATTGGCTACTGTCTCGTGGTGTTTTCAAGCCAATTTGAACTCTTCTTTGGTAACAAATTCCTGCTCCAGATGGAATTCCACATCACTGTCACCAATCGGCGGCACGAACCTTTTGTGAACCCTTATCTGCTGCTTCTTAACATCATCTTCCTCATCATAACTTGTCTGACTTTGGTCATCCCCATCACCAAAAATATCACTTGAGTCTGACTCAGACATATTCTCCTTTGGTTTTCCCGTGCTTGTTTCCCCGTCAGGCAGCACTTTCCCTGACAATTCACCCCAAAGTTTTTCCCTACCATTCCTTATCACCACTAAATTATCATCGTCATCCACATCAAATTCCGGGTCTACAAATTTCTCATCAACATCATCCTTGTTATCTGGCTCAACTAGTGGAGTTTTTTCCTTACCTTCTTTGTTACCCGATGCCTTCTTTCCATTTATTTTCCTGCTCCTTGATGACCTTTTCTTGTATCTCTTCCCTTTTTTTCCACGAACACTAACAACTGTATCAAATTCACCCCCTTGTTCCTGATCCAATTTTTCGTCATCTCTTAAACCACCTTCCGTGGCATCTGCTTCTACAGAATCTACTTCTTCACCATTAATTTCATCATCCTTCAACAACTTCGCAGCCAATTCCTCTTTATCTCTGGCTTCTGGCATAGTTTCAGTGACCTCAAGACCAATTTGAAGGCTTACAAACTGTTGAGAAGGCTGTGTTTTAGGACCCTCATCATCCATGCTCTCAGGTTCATCAATAATTACCACTCCATCAACTTCTTTCAATCCCACTCTTGTTCCTTGTTTTGTCTGGGGATCAACATAAATTTCCTTTTTCTTCAACATCCTACAATCCTGCCTCTGCGACCTTAACACATTTTGGTAATAATTCTTCAGGGCAGGAATAGATTCCTCCTTCTCTAGCCTTTTTGGAGCTCTGAGTTTCAGTCCTTTTCCTGGTCTCCTACCACTAGTTTTCTTCATCTCAGAACCATTCTCACCAGTAGGCCAACTGAGATAATTCCAATAATAACCACAAAAATAAACACCAACCACTCCATTCTTCAGCCCTATGCTAGCTAGTACCTTTAACTGCTCAGGAAAACATAGCAAACAGTCTACATCTACAGAACTGAACAGCATACCGGGGCTCCAAAAACACACCAGATACCATGCCCCTATAACCCAAATAGTTATATACGTAGTCCAGCCTACCCAAGTTGAAACCCTCAGCTTCACATAAATCAACCATGTAGATAGAGCCACCAACATACTTAGGAAATGGTTCCCAGACCAGGTTCCCATGACAATGTATTCTAATACAGAAGCTGTTGGTTCCAAGAACTAAAAAATAAACATGGATTACTAAAAATAAAGAACCATAACCCTAAATTATTAACTTATGTAATAGGGCCTATAGAATATATTATCCCCCACCAACAATATATTTTTCCCATCCCACACCATATCTTATCCAAAATCAGTACTAATCAGATGACCACTAACACTCTTATGCATTAACTAATTGTGGGGACAAATAGGATCCTATTCTAACTAGCTTTGAACCATAAGCAAGAAAATAGGGGACCACTACATTCAAAGAGTTGGCCAGATTATTGACTATACAACTACCAGTGGGGACAACCATCAGCACATAAATTTACAAACCTAAGTTAGGAGCTCTATTTCCCCCACCAAAACAACAACGATCTTGTAGCAGCAACAACCTCTTATCCGAGTCCATTGTGACCTACACTCGCACAAGCCAACCCATCAGCATAACACTATCAAACCAACAATGTCGATGGAAAATAATTGAACCCAAACAGAGAGCACAAAAATGTTTGGAAATACCTAGGGTTCCGCAGCAAACGGATAAGCAAAAACCTCAGCGCCACCGTCGACTCCACAGGTATGCCCAGGTTGCACGCGGGTCAAGAGAACAAAGGCCTTACGACCGGATTAAACGTAAATGGAGACCACCAATCTCTAAGGTCGCGATTTTTCGGTGAGATTCTGAGTAAATTTTGGATATTGATGAACTGGGGAAATGGAATATTGGATTTGGGCAAATGATGAACTGGGTAAGGGTAATTCGAAGGGTTAGGGTGAGTGGAAAAAATGAGTAAATGTTTTTAATTTATGAAATTACCAAATTACCCCCATCCTTACTGGAAAAAATAGCATGTGGCCGACACGTGCTCCTGAAAACCAGAAATCTAACCGGAAGCTGGGTTTGGGGACCAAAAACAATATTTTAAATTTGTAGGGTGCCGTCTAAGGGTTGTTTTGCAAATGGGGACCAAAAGATAGTAAAAGATACTTTGTAGGGGACCAAAAAAATAATTTAGTCTTTGAGGAAAGTGTTGGTTATTGCACATATACCAATTAGATTTTTAAAAGTGCATATATATATACATATATCTCCCTTGTTTAATGCATATATATACCTCTCAATTTTTGAATGTCTATTTCACTCTATAAGTATGTGCACTTTCGAAATATAGAGAGGGATATATGTGCACTTTTGAAATGCTAGAGGGAGTATATGTGCACTTTCAAAAATTAAACGGCATATATGCACTAAACAAAGACCTCGAAGGGATAATTGCATATTTATCCCAAAACATTTTATAGCCTTTCTTAGTGTTTTAGTGTGATGTTTAACAATTTTTATATGATATAAAGCTCTATCACCGTACATTCTTTCTCCCTTCTTGAAAACCCTTTTTTTTCAATTTCCCCCATGTTCCCATCATGAGGAAATGGGAAAACAGTAGGGATGCAGAGGATCCTTCCAAGTGATCATAGTTCTCGGAGTAAGCATGGTGAGTCTCGTATCCTAAAGTACCTATAAAAAAGGTCACATGTGATGTTTCCCGGGAAGAAAGCTATGACACCTAATGTTTTCAATGTTTTCTTATCTTATCAATGTTTTCTTAGTTTAGAACCACTTTGTTTGTTGTCCTTTTTTCTTATTTATAGATTTTGGATCGTGTGATCGTGGTCAACGTATTGTATTCCTCCCTCCTAGATCGTGGCCTAACCGGGACAGTATTATGGTGAGCAGTGCTTTCTCATTGCTTCTGGGGTTGATTACTCTTGGGCGAGGTGTCATGTATGCCTAGCGAACTGGTTCGTTCCTTCGAAGTGATGATTATGATACTAGACTTTGCCTGATTGGAATTGGGTGAGTTATGTATATACCATAAAGCCCCAACCACGAGGTCATGGTTAGCGAAGCATTTGCTAGCCAAGTTATGGAAATGAATGGGTGTTTTTCGTAGCGAAGTATGGTGAACTTTAGAATTTCACCTCTTTATTTCTATAAGGTAGGATGGTGAGCGTGAAGCTAAGAGATAACTTTGTGGGTAAGAATGTGTAATGAATGAAAATTTATATGGTTGTAGATAAGTATTCCTTTATTTCAGAGAGTGGTTTTAAGTGGCCTAAAAATAAGGGCTAGTTTGAATTATAAATTAAACGGCATTCAGAGTAATCATTATTAAGCGTAGAGTTTAAAATTGGGAATTTGACGGCTCCTAATTTGGACTGACACAAGTTATTTCTTTTCTCGAGAAAGTGCATTTGTGAGAAGTAACTTTTTGGGTTTGTGATTCTTTGTACTTATATATAAACAATTTTATGTTCGTATGTTTACCTTGAGACTACTACACTCTTTGTATTTACGAAGATCAGGCAATTTCTTAAGGAGGACATGAAGCCTAAATGTGAGTTATCTATCTTTAACTTTATCTTCCAAAAGTATGGTGATTGAGCATTAAGAGTCGTCGTCTGCAACTGCTAGTGTTGGTTCCTTTGATACATGGGATATGTTGTGGTGATGTTAAGATTTATAATGAAGCAAGTCCCATGGAGGTTTGTTTTGGTGAGGAGGGGAATAATCGAGAGGGTAGAGGTGGTGATAGTGTTATGAGTATAAATGATATAGTTGATTTGAAAAGGCATCATTCTTTTTTTTTGAATAATTGTGATGTTATGATAATTAGTGTTAGTGAGAAGGTGCAGGACACTCTAGTTGGTTTGTTTTAGTATGTATGAGCATCATATGTTGTATGGTCTGACCTTGCCCGTCCCATATTACATCGTAGGCGGGTTGGAGGCTTATGGGGTTGGTCTTGTCAATTTTGTCCTCAGAGCATGACAATACTTGTTGCTTTAGGGAGGTATGTCATGAGGGTGGGACATATTTTAAGGTAGAGTTTTTTTTCTACATGCTATTAGTTATGTAGGGTGAGGGTTACTGAGTCTTGGGTCACTTTCTACTTTATTTTGCTGGGGGCTCAGGTTATGTAAGGCTTTCCTGGCAGTTTTTAAAAGGATAAGTTCTTATTTGTGAGGTGTACGGGGAGTGGCTTAATGTCGCCTTGGAATGGTGAGGTGCTTGTAGATGGGGAAAGCGTTGTGGAACAGGGAATATGGTTTTGCAAGAGAACTGGCTCCATATCCGCTAAAGATAGGAAGACATGGGGAAAGCAAGGTTATAACTTATCTCTTTTCTACATTACTACTGATAATCACTAGTGGAGGATGGCATATTAAAGGCGATGATATTGGACGTTAGAAGTCACTTTGAAGGTGACTTCTCTGGTAGTCACTTAGATCGATTTCGATCCAAGTCACTTCTAAAAACCGCCTTCTATCGAGGTATGAAACTGCTCCGAATTCGGAACCTATTTCTGATGCCCCAATAAAAGCCGCTGGAAAACCGATTGGTTTCTTGCGGCGAATCAAACCAAGATATGGTATCTAAAACAATAGTGCATCAATAACATCACAAAAACACACATCAGGAAACCCCTAAAGCACAGAACAAAAACAAAACACACAAATCTATAGAACAAATAACACAGATCTCAGTTGAATTAAGAAAACAAAACATAAATATGTAAACACTTCCGGAGTGATGGAGCAGAGAGCGTAGTGGTGGTAGCAACGCGGCTCTGCGGTGGTGACAATATGGCCCCTCTACTCGGCGGAGACCCCTCTACTCATTTACACAACGGTATAGGCGACACGGTAGAGGCGGCGCTGGAGACTCATCTACGCAGTGGTGAGGGCTCCGCAACTTGGTTGGGCAACGACATAGGCAACAACGGAGACTCGGCTACGCGGTGCTGAGGGCTCTAGTGGAGGGGTCAACGGTGGTCAGCGGTGGCTGAGTGAAGGACGCCGGTAACTAGTGGCTACATGGCTGAGTGAAGGACGCTGGTGGTGGCTAGTGGATGAGGGAGAGACGAAGGCTGAGTGAGAGGGGGGAGTGACGGTGGCTGGGCTGAGTGAGAGGGAGGGAGAGACAGTGGCTAGGTGAGTGAGAGGGAGGAATAGATCAGGAAAAAAGTAGTACAGAGGGAGGTGAGATATCTCCTAGAGAGTTAGAAAATTTTTACCAAGTATTTAAAGCTAGGGTTTTGCTTTATATACACTCCAATAAAGACACCTAATTAAAGGAGGTTCTTCAATAGAACTGTCTTTAATAAATTAAAAGTGACTTTGAACCTTTCGGTGTGAACTGGGACAGAGTTCAAAACTCGGAACCTCCTCTCGGGTCCTCATTAATGGCAGTTTTTCAGAAATCGGATGGAACCACCTTCTAAGTGGTGTCTTTAATGAGCCATCATCCACTAGTGCATATGTGAATTGTACTAAGCTTGTATTCAAAACTTGTGTTATGCATGTATAACGAAGCTAAGAGATGATTTTGTGGGTAAAAGGAAAACATGTGACACATTACTATTGAAGGTAATGGGGAGAAATATTTCAAAAAATTTACATCATCGCATGGGCCCTAGCAGAACTTATGTGGGAGGAGAGTTCTCTCCAGTGGCGGATCTAATGATACGTGAGGTAGGGGTCCAGCCCTACCTCGATCGCCGGCCGGAGGTAGCAGGAGGCGGGAGCGCGTCTTCCGGCGGAGTTGGGCGCGTCTCCAGCACGGCGGCACACCTTCGAAGCCTGCTCGTCGCCGGAGAAGAAGGGTTTTTCCATTTTTGGCTTTTGGCTTGGGTTATTGGATTGGGCTTGGTTTTAGCTGGAGGCGAGAACACTGAGCAGCAGCAAAGCCTCCAGTTTCCCGCCCCTGCTCAGCCCGTCCGTCAGCAGCCTGCAGCCGAGCCGTCCGCCGCCGCGCCACCGCCGTCTGCCGCCTCTCCAAACCACGGTAAGTCGGTAACCACCGCCGGTATACTTCTTCTCTTTATGCTAAGATTTATTAATTTTAGAGTTTATTCTCTTTTTATTTATTTCTTCAAAACTTAAATATAATGTGAACATGATTTTTAGATTGGATGTTGAATTGAATTTATATGGTTGTATTATTTATGATTGTTTAAATTTAGTTGAATTGCATATTTGAATTTAGTTGAATTGCATATTTAGTTGGAATTTAGTTGAATTGCATATTTGAATTTAGTTGAATTGCATATTTAGTTGGAATTTAGTTGAAATTATAATTGTTTGATTTATTTTGTATAATTGTATGTGAAAATGAAATTGTCAATTTGTCATAATCGGTTTATGGAATTATCAATTAGGGATATTTGTTAAATTGAATTTAGATGAATATAATTTTATAAATTTTTTATTTTCATTTGTTAATTATCAATTAGGGATATTTTATTAAATTGAATTTGAATCGATGAAAAATAAATCAATTTACATATTTTTCCTATTTGATATTTAATAGGTTATGGATATATTTTTAATCCGAAGTAGCGGATTAAAGAGATCGAATGAATCTAATGAACAAAGGCACAATGAAGAGGGTAGTAGTACAAAACAATCTCGTGTAGAATTCAATCAGAATGATGTTATAAGTGATCCCGGGCTACGTAAACCTATTGAAGAGATTGATGTTTCTATTAGAGATGAAGTGCTAAGAGAATATATATTAAGAGGTCCTTGCCAACCTAAGAATCATACTTTTCCAAAGACAGTGTTCAATGATGAATTTAGAAGTTTTCAAAAGGGTTGGTTTGATGAATTTAATTGGTTAGAGTATAGTGTTTCAAAGGATGCGGCCTTTTGTTTTCCTTGCTATCTTTTTAAGAATTCAGCAAAGGGGACGACATATACTGTGGATGGGGTGATGAATTGGAAGAATGCCCTTAAAGTATTTAGGAAACATGCTAAGAATGTGGATGGAATTCATCATGGTGCAGCAATCAAATTGAGAAATTTTAGCCTTCAAAAGCAAAGTATCTCACATTGTTTGGATGGTCATTTTACCGAAGCAAAAAGGCATATCGCACACGTTTGAATGCGGTTTTGAATGTGACAAAATACTTGTTAAATCAAGGTTTGGCTTTTCGTGGTCATGATGAAAGTTGGGATTCCATCAACAAGGGTAATTATCTTGAATTGGTTGAATGGTATTGCAAGTGAAGTGAAGATGTTGCTAAGGTAATGAATGAAAATGCTCCCGGAAATTGCAAGTTGACATCCCCCAAGGTTCAGAAACAACTCTCAAGTGCTTGTGCTGGCGAGGTAACTGATGCTATTGTTAATGACATTGGAGATAGTGTATTTTCTATTCTTGTTGATGAGGCTAGAGATGCATCAATAAAAGAGCAAATGAGGGTTGTTTTGAGATATGTCAACAAACAAGGATGTATTCTTGAGCGTTTTCTTGCTCTTGTGCATGTTTCCAATACTAAAGCTATTACTTTGATGGAGGCTCTTAAGCAACTGTTTGTAGATAAGAAATTGTCCTTGTCAAAGTTGAGAGGCCAAGGATATGATGGGGCTTCAAATATGCGAGGGGATTTTAATGGATTGCAAGCTTTGATATTGAAAGAAAACTCTTCTACAAGGTATATTCATTGCTTCTCTCACCAACTTCAATTGGTTGTTGTTTCTGTTGCATATAGTACTCTATCTGTGGGTGAATTTTTTGGGTATCTTGTTCAAACTGTGAATCTGGTTGGAGGTTCATGTGTTAGAAAAGAGATGCTTGTGCAATTAGAACATGCTAGACTTGTAGAGGCATTGGAGAGTGGGGACAAGGTCAGTGGAAGAGGCAAAAATCAAGAAATGAGTTTGAGAAGGCCTGGTGATACACGTTGGGGATCACATTACAGTACTATTCTTCGCTTTGAGGCTATGTGGTCTTCAATTATTCAAGTGCTTCTTAATATCTGTGAGCATGGCAATTTAGTTGAAAATGCCTCTACAGCAAAGGGTTTGATTGATAGAATGGAGAGCTATGAATTTGTGTTTTGTATGTTTTTTATGAAGCATTTGTTGGGAGCTACAAATCAATTGTCCCTTGCCTTGCAACAAAGAGATCAAAATATTTCGATGGCTGTGCGAATGATGAATAGAATGAAGACTGAATTGCAAGAATTCAGAGATTGTGGTTTTGATAAATTATTGGATGGAGTCAACACATTTTGTGTGAAGCATGAGATCACATTAGACGTGATGGAAGCACAACGGAAAATTCGTCACCGTTCTAGACGACGGGGAGAAATGTCAACCAATCATGATTTCTACCGTGTTGATATTTTTCTTCAGGTACTACTTTAATATTTACATAGTTTAATTTATTTTGTTTATGATATTTTATATGTATTTTTTATCTTATTGTTATATTTTTTATTGTTTCAATACTAGACCGTTGACAAGATGATTCTTGAAATGAATCATCGATTTTGCGAAGCAAGCTCGGAATTACTCACTTGTATTGCATGCCTTGATCCGAGAGAAAGATTTGCCATGTTTGATGTTGGTAAGTTGCTTCGCCTTGCTGAACTTTATCCGGATGACTTCTCCCTTGTTGATCGTTTAGAACTTGAGCAACAACTTGATTTCTTCATTCATGATGTGAGAGATGATGATGCCTATTCGGCCATCAATGATCTTGGAAGTCTTGCTCAGCATATGGTTCGATCACGTAGCATGGTACTCTATCCATTGGTATATCGTCTGATTGAGTTAGCATTAGTTCTACCAGTTGCAACTGCTTCAGTTGAGCGAGTTTTTTCTGCCATGAAGAATATCAAGACCGATCTTCGTAATAGAATGGGAGATGAATGGTTGAACGATGTTATGACGGTATATATTGAAAAGGATATTTTTGTTAAGATTAAGAATGAACCAATTATGCAACGTTATCAAGCCATGGAGTCTCGTAGATATCTGTTGCCCCCACCTTTTTCTAGTTCTACTTCTAGTAATTCGAGCGTTAGAAAGTAGTTATTTTAGTAGTTTAGTGAACTTGTAAAAATATTATTGTATGCTACTTGATTGATTATATTATGTAGTATTTTTCATTATTGTTGAGTTGAATTTTTAAAATTTATATGTCATTAATATTTATCACTCTTTCTTCCCTTCGTCAATTCCCTCCTCAGCCGAGGGCCGTCTGCCACCGCCGTCTGCCACCAGGTCTCCGCCGCGGGCCCACGGCACCACCGGAAGCTGCCTCGTCCCGACGCCTCTGCACACCGGACGTCAAAAAATTTTCAGCCTCCCCTGGTAAATTTTTCTGGTTCCGCCCCTGGTTCTCTCCATACTCGAGTTTACTTCCCTATCTCCTCCCACCATCCATCAAACTCTCCCATATTGAGAGAAAAATGTTCAAAACACTCATTCCCGCTCTCTCACACTCCCTCATTGTTGTTGCTCTAATAAGTGAGTACGAGAAAGTGAGAACGAGTGATTTGGGTGTTTTCATTAATTAAATGCTTAAAAACTTAAAATTTCATTAATTACAAAATAAAGCTCATAGTACAAAATTTTTCTCATTCTATTCCTAACTTTATTGATAGGTCACGTTTCCTTAAACTTCCTTAAAAATAAAACTTCCCCTTAAATAAAACCCTCTATTTTTCTTTATAGCCTAAGAGTGTGCTTGATTAGAGAATTCCTGTATTGTTTAATATATTGGCAACTTCATAGAGTTTTTGGATAGTCCACAAAACACCAGAAGTAGTTAGGGTGTTCAAATTGCCTGACCCAATCCCAATCCAACTCATTTTGACCCGGCTCATTTGGGTCAGGTCGGGTCAATGTCTCATTTGGATCAAGTGGGTCAATTCAATTTGGATCTGGTAGGGTATGAGTTGGGTCGGATTTTGATATAAATTGACCCATTTTCTTGAGAAAAAATCATTCTTTAAAAAATTCATTAAAAAAATTAGTTTATCCACCATTAATTTACTTCATAAACAATTTTAACATTCTTGAAAAAAAATATTTATAAAGAGAAAATAATTTTTTAAACTAATATTAATTATAAATAATATTTATTAAAATATATATATTCATAATTTTACAAAAAAAAAGTAAAATTATATTTTTAAATAAAAATATTAAAAGTATTCTAACTAAGTGGACTGAAAATAATTATATTTTTCTTTATTAAGTGAATAATTTATAGTTAAATAAAATAAAATATTTTTATTTAAATTATATGAAAATGAAATAAAATAAAATATATTATTTAAATATTAATACATTTAAAAAAATTCATTTTAGTTGAATAAATTATAAAAGAATTTACTATTTCGTATATAATTTGGGTTAGTTTGTGAACTGCCTGACACAACCAAAAACTATGGGAATTTTGACCCAATCCTACCCGACATGTTTGATCCAAGATTTCAGATCAATTTAGATCGGGACAGCTGACCCGCCCCGATCCACTGGGAAATATGAGCAGGCCTAATGTATGCGCATATCGAGATACAGATTTAGATAAAGTCTTTTATAAGATCGTCTCACGGTGAGACCAGAGATTAAATTGCAAAGAATTCAGCATGGGGTTTCAAATTAATGTTTTAAAAGTTCAGAGGCTGGATGTGAAATTTTGTTAATTTACATTTAAGTCCAGATATAAATATCAATCTTTCATTTATTTTCTCCCATATTTTTCTGACGTCTCCTCTCTTATCTCTCTTCCTTCTTCTGCGCAGTATCCTTTTTCTTCTCTCTCTTCTCCATTTCTCTTCCAGCTTCCTTCGATTTTTACCCTCTTTTTTCCATTTTCTTCCATATTTCTTGCATGCAGTGATTCGCGATGAACGCAGGGAGATTGAACTAAACTTTTCTGACGATTTTGCCAGTTTTAGCTTTGATTTCCCGTCTTCTAACACAACTCGACCTTCGTTTTGTGTTTATCTTCGAAGGTAATGTCTTCGCTCTGATTTTTTATGCATATTTTGTTGTTTTTTTTGTTTACTTTTTTTTGTTCATGTGATTTTCTAGGGTTTGTGTAGGTTATACTGAGTAATATTTGAGGATTTCTCTATTTTTTTTTGCATTTAGTGAATCGTTCTTATGCATTTGTGCTAATTTTTTTTGTTGTTGCTGCTGTTTCCTAGATGTCTAAGAAGACTTGCCTCATTGCTGCTGCAATCGAGAAGGAAGGAGGATCTGTGAGCTTTATTATTTTTCAGAAGTGACGTTTTAGATACAGTTGTTGATGTTTCTCATTTTTTGTTTGATGTTTCTTATTTTAGGCTTTAAGTATTGTTATCTGTGTTGGTGTGATGTTTTAACTTCAGCGCTTGAAGCTTGTGGTGTTTTGATGCTTAAGTGTGCAACTGGTGTTCAGTTTTGATTGTGTGTGATATCTTACGGTTTCGTTACGATTTGTGCTAATTTTTGTATTTTTATTATTGTTTTTGTTTCTTAGATGTTTGAGAACGTTTGCCCATTGTTGTTGCAATCAAGAAGGAAGGAGGATCTGTAAATTTTGTTGATTTGCATATGTGATGCTTTAGATAATGTTGTTGATGTTTTTGGTTTTATGTTTGATGTTTAGGTTTTGAGTACTGCTATCTGTGTTGGTGTGATGTTTTAATTTCGGTATTTGATGGTTGTAGTGTTTTAAGTGTGCAATTGATGTTCAATTTTGTTGTTTTGATTGTGTGTGATATCTTAGGGTTTTGCTACTATTTGTGCTAATTTTTGTGTTGTTGTTGCTGTTTCTTAGATGTCTAAGAATACTTGTCCACTGTTGTTGAATTCGAGAATGAAGTAGGAACCCGTAAGTTTTCTTTTTTTTTTGGCTGTGATGTTTTGGATATCGTTGTTGATGTTTCTGGTTTTATCTTTGATATTTCATGTTTAAGCTCTAAGTATTTTTTATGTGTAATGGTGTAATATTTATTATTTCAGTGTTTGATAATTGTGGTGTTTTCATGTTTAAGTATACAACTGATGTTCGGTTTTGTTGTTTTGATATTATAGTGTGTGTTGTTGATGTTTTTAAATTTTGAGATTGATTTTTTAAATACTGTATGCGATGTTTCTCAGTGTAGTTGTCAGTTATGTTATGTGTGCTATTGTGATGTTTTAATTACATATATTGATGATTTTATTATCGCATGTAATGTTTTATATTATTTCCCGGGAATATTTTCCAAGTCAGAATTTTATGATGTCATTAATGAGTTAATAAAAAATGGTATGAGGAACATTTTCCTGAAGGTGTTACCTTGAACAGAGAATCATAGTCGACTTTTGATTTGTGTGTTGATGCAGTCAAAGGAGTCATCCTCTTCAAAACCAGCAGGAGAAGGCAGGCCTGTGAAAAAGCCAACGACGAAGGGAAACAAGTCGGGAAAAAATAGAAGTTGATTGTTTAGGATGTATTGTTTGACATCGATTTTCCAATTATGATGGTTGATTGTTAGTGTTAGTGTTGAGGCGCTTGATTGTTATTGATGTTTTAGCTTGATTTGAAGTTTTTCAGTTTTTAGGGCATTTGAACCCTTTTGTAATGAATGATGTTTGATAGTATGGCGATTGACATTTTCACATGCTATTGTAAAATTTCAAATTAAAGTTTTTGCCACTTTAATATGCTAATTTTATATATATTTGTTGTGCTCGTGATATTCATTGAATTTCTTCGATTTCGAGTTGTCAGTGTATGATGTTTTATTATGTTCTCATCAGTACTTTTTAAAAAAAAAACAAAAAAAGGATCATTACCGCGTCACGATGTAATATCAATCACAGTATGATAGTAAATAATAATCAAGTCCCTACAAACTAGTTTAGATCAATTGAGCATTTGGAAAATTAGTTGCTTTTATTTTTATTTATTTTATAAATTAGTATTTTGTTTGATGTTTTACTATTATTATTGGATATATATAGTATTATATTTGATGTTTTTACTATATAATGTTTTTTATTTTAAAGATTTTTATTTGATGTTTAGCTATTTTTGTTTGATATGTTTAGTATTTTCTTTGATGTTTCACTATCTAAATTTAGAGTTCGTCTCTTGAAAGACGGTCTTTCCATAAGTTATGGAAAGACCAAGTTTAAAGTGTAAATTAGAAGAAATAAAGATAAAATTTTCGGGTTGCATGAACCGGGTTATAAATTTTATAACTACTACATGTTGCATACTAAAAGTTTAATATTGCAACTAAGACCTTTTACCTTTTACTATTCTAATCAAACCCCGTCTTTCCATAAGCCTATGGAAAGACCGTCTTTCCCAAGACTTTACCCTAAATTTATTGTTTGTATTTGATATTAACTATAATAATTATATATATATATATAATATAATGATTTTATATGATGCTTTTTGGAATAATGGTTACTTTCATTACCAAAAAAGCTTTTAAGTACAAGCGATCAAAGATCCCGCTCTCCTATCTCCTTTTTCTAACCCCCCCCCCCCCCCCCCCCTCAGTTTTTATCATCAATCTAGCACAACTTTCCCTTAGTCTAGGTTTACACCAAGCTTTATACACAATAGTTTCTATGATACTACTCACTATGTCATCTTCATTCCGTACATTCTCACCAAAACTTTTGTCATTTCTAAGCTTACATATACTATGCATAGCTTATGCATTTGCCAGCTTTATTAGCCCAGCTTTCCACCCTTTTCCTCTTCCATTTCTCAGCAGCCAGTTCCTCTCATTTTTCCATCCATCAGGCCTGTGTTTTCTCTTCAACCAGTTCAACACTTCTACCCAAATCTGCTCAGTCATCATGCATTTGAAAAATAGATGCAACATCGTTTCTTCTTCATCGTAGAACTGGCATTTGCTCTCCACCGGTATCCCAATCTTGATCAGTCTGTCTTTGGTCGGCAGTCTGTTATGGCATCCCATCCAGACCGTGAACTAAGCCTTTGGCCTCGCTGCATTGTTCCACAATAGCCTACTCCAGTCCCCCTTCTTCATACCACCCCTTAACTCCTTATACATGTATTTTGTTCTAAATCTTGGCTCATTCTTCAACTTCTGCCGTGTTGTCATGCTCTGTACATGTTCCCTACACTTCACTATCTTCTTGATCACCCAAGAGATATTTGTTAGGAACTCCACAGTCATGACATCCCCTGCTTTATTGTAATAAGCATGAACCTAGCGCACCCAAAGTCTATCTTTTTTTTTATGAAACCGTGTTTAAATTTATAAAACCAAGCCAAAATGGAGCTTCGGGCTTTCAGCTCCAGCCCTTTACAAATTACTCTTCACCTGCCCATCTATCCCTTTTCGGCCCAATCTACCATCCTATCTCCTTTACATCAAAACAAAAAAGTTATCAAAACAATAACTAATACTCATAAAATTAAAACGTTGTACTCATTACTACTTCCTCATCCAGTTTTCCTTTCCAGTCTATCTCTTCTATCCATCTGCATTCATCTTATATCTGGGCAGTAATTGTCTCTACTTTCAAGTTTTCCTTCTGGAATATCCTCTTGTTCCTCTCCAAACATACTCGATAAAGTACAGTAGTCATTCTCATCAACTTTCCTTGTTTCGTCCAAATTGCAACCATCAAATTTTTCCTCATTTCCATCATGTTGTTTGGCCAAGCTATGTTCATCAATCTGCTTATTTTTGTTACAAAGGGACAACTAATAAAACATCATCACATAAAACACATTTCTGCTGCATATTCAGAACTCCATGTGCCAATAATCTATCTACTGTGGGCAAGCATCCTTTCATAATATCCATACAAAGACCTATGTTTAAGTAGCACACTTTTATGCCAAATAACATTTGCATATACATACTTCTTTCCATCCCCCTTGATCTTATCATATACCGATCTCATTTTTAGCTCTCCCGAATGATCGGTACAACCATGCAGATCTCCTAAGAAGTTTCTCTTCAACCTGCATAAGTTCTTCCAAGCTCAACTGCCACTTTTAGAGCATTTATATTCGTTGAAATCCACCTTCTTTAATTAATAAGAATTTATCGATTCCACCCACTACAAGTCCTTTTTGGAGTACATAGTGTATCCTGATTTCAAGTGGAATGGAAGGATCTTTAATTCCCATTCCACCTGAAATTTTGCTCATGCATAGTGAATTCCAAGCAGCTGGGGTATAACCTCTACTGCCCTCATCTCCCCCCCATAGAAAGCTTCTACAGATTACAACTATCCTTTCATAAATGCTTTCAGGTATGCTAAAAGTCCCTGCCCAATATTCAGCAATTCTCATAAGCATAGTATTAACTAGCCGTACTTTACCTGCATAAGACTACATAAGATAGCCTTTCACTGTTCCAGCCCCTCAACCTCTTCCTTATGTTATCCAGCAACTTCTCACAGTCACCCTTACTCCATTTGGTCTAAGACTAAGGTAACCCCAAATAGTGCATAGGAAAATCTCCTTTGTACACCATAAACACATCAGCTAGCATCACCATCTCAGTTTCCTTCATTTTTGAGAAATAAAACTGGATTTCTTTTCACTGATCCCAAGCCCCGTGGCTTTCATAAACTTCCCTATACAGCTCTTCACTCCTTCCATTGGCTACTTATTTGCCCCATGAAAAATCAACAAATCATCAGCAAACAAAAGTGAATGCAAACTAGTCCTACTAGATCTCTGGTGATGATCAATCCTCTTTTCCCTTACTGTTTTGTCATTAGTCTGGTAAGAAATTCCATAGTAATAACAAGCAGTAAGAGTAAATGAGGATCTCCTTGTTTCACCCCTCTCCTCCCTTTAAAGCATTCAGTTTGTCTCCTTTTCAGTGCTATACAAAACTGAGAATCCATAGAACTTCTTTGAATCCATTCTCTTATCGAACTAGGGAATTTCAGTAACAGCCATCTAATCAAGAAATCCCAGTTTACACAGTCAAAAGCCTTGCTAGTATCCACATTTAGCACACAATTAGGTTTCATACTATTAGCATTATAGTTATGGATGAGCTCCCGTGTTAGCAAAATGTTATGGGAAATATGCCTACCACTAACAAAGGAACTCTTGTTCTTGCTAATCAAAACTGGAAGTGCTCCACTTCTTCTATTGCAAAGTATTTTAGTAATCACTTCATAAATCATTGAACAACACGAGATAGGTCTAAAATCAGCTACAACCTGAGGATTTGTAATTTTGGGGATTAAGGTTAAGACAGCCTTACTGAATATACCTGGTGTCTGTTCACCTTTGAAAAAGCTCTGTATAGCTGTGATCAACTTTCCTCCTGTAGTTTCCCAAGTGCTTTTGAAGAACCTGCTAGAATATCCATCTGCCACATGGCTTTTGTTCCCATTTATACTCCATAAAGCTTTCTTGATCTCCTCTGCTGAGATGTCAGATATCAAACCAGCCTGCTGCTCCACTGTTAATGTTTCTCCCATTCCCACAACTGACTCATCAAATGTTCTAGTTTCTCCCATGACTTCTATATGGTTTCTGAAATACTCCACCAAATATCCCTCAATTTTCTCCTGGTCTAAGCATATCTCACCTTCAATCTCCATACTGATTATACTGTTCTGGTACTATTTACTATTTAAAGCTGCATAGAAGAGTTTTGTTGGTCTGTCCCCCTCGTTAAGCCATTGTACTTTGGCTTTTTGTTGTAAGTACCAAAATTCAGCTTCTTCCAATTTTTCTTGCCTCTTCCTTCTATTAGCTTCCTCTAACTACCTTAAAGTACAGTATGGAACATCATTTAACTCCTCTTGTGACTTCAACCATTCTCCTTTGGCTACTATAAATCTTTGTGTAATACAGCAAACTCTCTCATATTTAGCTGTTGCAAAGGTTTCTCCATCAGTTTTAATTTTCCCTCCAACTTCTTCAATGAACTAACCAAGCTCCTTCCCCAAACCCTCTATATGATCTCATTAAACCGTGGTGCCACATATTTAAGTTTTTAAACCTCCTATGCCTCCTACCCCCCCAAATGTATAATAAGAGGGAAATTATCTGAAATGTTTTTAGGTTTCACCTCATAATATGCACTGTCAATTTCTTCCAGTCATTTTTGGTTCACAATGCCCCTATCTATCCTACTTTGAATCCTTTCTCCTGCTTCCCTCCTATTACACCATGTAAAATTTTGACCACAAGATTTCATTTCAAACCGCTGATAGTGTTCTGTCAGTTCTTGAAAATCAGTCACCTCCCTTTCATCCACAACATTCCCACCTATCCTATCTGTCATTTTTAGTGGAGCATTAAAATATTCCATTATAACCCAAGGTTTATCATACCTCAGATTCTTGCTCCCTAAATACTCCCTCATTTTTCTCCTTTTATCAATAGTGTTATAACCATACACTATAGTTTGGAAAATTTCTTTCTGCATTCCCTTCAGCTTCAAGATCACATCCATCCATTGTTCTCCAATATTGATAAACACAATCTCCATATAATCAGTCCTCCAACATAACCAAATCCTTCCTCCTTTTGTAATACTTCCATTAGTTATCATTTCCCAACCCAAACCAGTTCTATCCCAAACATTTGTTTTGGTTTTCTGTCATAATTTTTGTTTCTAACTAACCTAAACATACAATATGGTTCTCCAAACAAAAGTGCCCCACCTTCCTGTGTTTCTCCCTTTTATTCAATCCCCTCATATTCCAACAAGCCATTTTATCATTCATTTAGAAACATAATCAGGGGGATCTGCTAGTAAAGTTGAACTAGTACCTGCCACCCTGTATTATCAACTTCTTCTTACCATTTCCCATCCTTTGTTTATAGCTTCTTGTCCTCTTTTCAGTTTCAGACTCAGGCCCCAGTACTGCCTTGCTTCCCAATTCTGATAACTTACCATCAACAATGTTCTTAAGTTCAGTTTGCTCTCAACTTGTAGATAAACCCGATGAACTTTTACAGCCTCATTTTCCTTTTTTTTCCTGCATTCTATCTCCTGATGTCCATACAAATCACATGTTTTGCATTTCACTGGCCTTCATTCATACCTGATGTACTGGCTAATGATAACTTTTCTCTCATTCAGAAACTGTATCTTCTCTAGCAGTTTATCCATAATTTTCGTCTCAATCTTTACTCTAGTGTAGGCTAACCTCTCTTCATATCTTGTCAACCCATCAAGACATATAGGTTTTCCAATGTGACTGACAATCTTGCTAATTAGCTTTGGCTTCCAATATACTAGAGGTAAGTCAGGTAACTGGATCCACACAGGGACTGTGACTGGGTTTTCTAGCTCACAATCCTGAGCCCAAGCTTTCAAGACTACTATCAAAGAAAATCACTCCTGCTTCCCACAATTCATCTCTAATACATTTAATTTAACATTTTACTGAGAAAACACCCAATTTTGATTGCCATACCTTTGTGATTTTCTTCCCCCAGATTCTGAACATGTAACCCTCCATCACCTTGAAAGGCAGATTGCTGCCCATCACCCTGCAAATCATCGTATCCTCCCACTGCTTTACACTTTCCTTAACATCCCTCTCAGTTATTTTCCCCATTGATAATCCATCAACTTCAATCGATTTGTAGTACTATATCCCAGTGTCAGCCACGATTGAACTTCATGTCTTCCCCGTTATATTCTCCTCATCAATACTTTCTTCTGCCCAAGTTAATTTTCTCCCTACTTTCTTTATTGTTTTGAGCATTCCTTCACTCACCACACCCATAGTTTTCCCTTCATGAACGTCCTTCTCTTCCTTAGTTTTCTTCACATCCGTCGATATCAAAGTTCTTTTCAAACCACTGTTTCCCCCTTCACAAACAACAACCTTTCCAAAAAAACTTTTCCAACCTCCGATTGCTTCCCAACCTCCGATTGCTTTCCACCATTCATCAATACACCTTTTCAACCCCTGCTTTCCACATCCCCTTCTTCATTTATGCTCCCTCTTCTGTTAACCAGTGTTGTAGCCTTTCGTGACTTCCCCATATTCCTTCCTCTCAATTTCCCCATTGGGTGGCTATTGAACCAGATCAGAATTTGGAAAAAGTTGAAGAACACATAGTGACTGTTTAATTGCGCACGATAGGAGAGAGAAACTTATGGTGGTGGTCTATCCACTTTTTTACTCATGTTCCATAACATTTTTGCTAAGCAGACACTGCTCCAGTCCAGTAAATTTATAATACCAAATCTCCTAGGTTTCCTTGGTGTACATACTCTTTCCCAGGCTACTGGTGATTTCCTAGTTATACTGCCACCTCCACTCCAAAAAAAGGAATGACAAAGGGCATCAACGTGTTTTAAAACTTTCTTTGGCAGTGGGAAGCTTTGGAGCTAATAGTTTTTTATGGTAAACATTACACTTTTAATTAATTGAGCTTTCCCAGCATAACTCAATAGCTTTAAACTCCAATGTCTAATCCTTTCAGTCATTTTATCTATCAAGAGTTGGCACATATTGATCGAAAGCCTTTTATTGGTTAATGGCACCCCTAGGTATTTGAAAGGTAACTGACAAGGTTTCAATCAATATGTACTTGAATATTGTACGAACTCGAATAGTGAACGAGATTGAGCTTGAACACTGTACGAACTTGAACATTGTACGAGATTAAACTCGAATATTGTACGAACTCGAATACTGCACGAGATTGAGTGTGAATTTTGTACGAACCCGAATACTGTACAAGATTGAGTTTGAATACTGTACGAGCTCGAATACTGTACGAACTCGAATACTGTACGAGGTTGAGCTAGAATAATTTGTGAATTATGGTAATATTTATATTAAATATTACACATGCATTTAATTGGGTAATTTTGGATATTTATTGGGTATTTGTTAGCTTCCCATTGAGTTAAGGTAATATGTGACCCATTGAGATCAAAATTTTCCATTAACATAATTATTCTCATCCTGCCCAATCCCAAAAACTAATGAGTATTTAATACTCGATCCCATTGGATAATGACAACTTGTAACCCAAATCAGAAGAAAATATTGAATGATAACTTATTGAGTTAGTTACATAATGACTTATTAGATGATGACTTATTGGATAATATATTTTAACCCATCGGGTCATATGAGTTATCGCATAAGCTATTCAATAGGTTATCCATTTAATGACCCAACACATTTATGATCCAACCCATTATGACCCATTAATAAATAGGTTAATTGGATAAACACCCATTGGATAATGGGTTAATTGGGTTGGGATAATGGGTTGATCCAATTAACCCATTTGATAGGTCTATTTACAAGTGAAGGAATCAAAGCAAGTGAACTGAGAAGAGGCTACCTGGACAAGCTACCACATCATTTGGCATCGTCTATGGGGAACAAAAAAAAATTTCCTTTCATTCTCAGGCTGCTCAGGTAAGCAATGGTGTTCACTAGAAGTGCCAAAAGCCACAACCATCAGTCACAAGAGCAAATGCCGGGACAAAATGAAGGAACACACCACCAGTAGCATCACACACCTAGTAAAGAGAAATGATTTAGTAAAGAAGAAACAGAGGAGGCAGAATCTCCTAACTATGATAATGAAAAATGAGCGTTCGCAACATTCTTAGAAGCAAACAGGGAGGACCTGTATGATCAATTCTTGAAGACTCTGTGGAAAAAACCCCCAAGGCCAGAGAAAAGGGAAAATCAAGAACGCAAATGTCTCTGCTATGAAGCAGAGCTGCGTGACATTGTCGCAGAAGATGACACAGATAAGTCGCCTCTCGCACCACATTTACGAGACTTCTGAATGCCTAAAGATTTCAAGCTTCCTCTACATGTTAAAGTATGTGATGGTACCACAAATCCAAAATAGTTCTTACATTCATATAGAAACAACATGAGATTCTAAGATGCTGACATAGAGCTGGTTTGCAAAATGTTTCACATCTTTATATCAGACACTGTGATTCTGTGGTACGAATACTTTCCACACGGAAGTATCAAGTCTTGGACACAACTGTCAGATTTATTTTTGGGACGTTTCTACCAAAATCAGAAGTTCACTAGATTGATCGCAGATCTCAACAATATAGCACAGCGAAGCGATGAAAGAATCGTGGAGCATCATAGCCGATTCATCACGAATAACCTACAAATTTGGGATTTGTCGTTTCAATCATCATTAGGTGCTTTTACAAGGGGCATGAGATCCAGAGATTTTTACAAGGAACTGACGAAGAATATGCCAGAAAACCCAAGGGAATTACAAAAAATGATTGAATGGCATGTACGACTCGAAGAGGCAAACAATCGAAAGATAGAGAAGGAACGGGGTGAAAAGCAAACAATGAATGATTCACAAAAAACCTGGCCTAAAAAAAGAAGTAAACACCACTTTCAGAAGAGGAGAACCCGGCTTACAGGTTTTGCTATTTCAAGATACGCCTCTGACGAAGACAAGGAAAGAAATATGGCTAGCGAATAAAGATCTATTCTGAGAACTAGCACCAATGATAGCTCCACCAGAAAAGAGATCACAAGAGTTTTATTGCGCCTTTCTCAAAGATCACGACCATGACATAGTGCACTGCAGGGACCTAAGGAGACAGATTGAAGAGAATCTGAGGAATGGCAACTTGGGCCAGTACAGAAAAGAAACAATAAGTTAGTATGAGGATGCAAGCAAGAGACCAAACCTGTCTTCACGAAACCAAGGTACTGTGGCGACAATGGTTAAGAATAAAAAATGACAGCGGTTGTAGAGTACAATGACAGTGTGGATAGCAAAGGACCAGAGACAATTATCTTCTCTATACACAGCTCCACAGATTCGTTGTTCAACAGTGCATGGAAGGCCATGACAAGGTACTCCTCTCCACAAAAACCAGTGGATAAAATGTTCCGCCTAAACGAAGCAATTACCTTTAGCAAAGAGGATGCAGCAACCAACGCCTCGCCGCACAACGATCCAATGGTCATCATAGAAAAATTGAAATGCAATATCCACCAATTTTTTTGTAGATGACGGTAGTGCGGTTGAAATACTATTTGTCGATTGCTTCGACATGTTAGGCTTCAAGAGAAAAAATTTAAAAAGATCCACATCTTCGCTAGTTAGATTCACAAGGCAAACGGAAATGCATATGGGAAATATACAGTTTCCCATTACAATTGGGGAAAGTGGGAAAAATTGCACAATCATGTGCAACTTCGTGGTTATGGATGTCCCAAGCACATTTAATGCCATAATTGGAAGACAGTGGATGATTAGAGCTAAAGAAATCTGGTCCCCTTATCACCTAGTTATGAAATTCCCAACCCCTGGTGGAGTAGCAAAAGAAACCAGCAAGCAGCCATGTAATGCATAGTTATAGCAATGAAGGTAGGAAAGATAGGGGAAAAGGCGAAGCTGGTTAACACTATTTCAGAAGGAGGCTTACTAGAACATTCAGATAAATTAGTTGACCTAGTGAAGAAACGAAGTTAGTAAACCTAGACGCCGAAAATGACTCCAAATGTGTAAAGATTGGAAAACATCTTCTAGCTGAAGACAAGGTGAAAATAATTCAAATCTTGAAATCCACAAGGATATGTTCGCATGGGACGTACAGAACATTGGAGGGGTAAGCCCAAACATTGTTACCCATTCGTTGAATGTCAGTAGCTCAGTTAAACCGGTTAAGAAGAAATAGTGTTGCTTTGCCAGCGATAGACTGAAAGCAATCAAAGAAGATGTTACACCGCTGTTACAAGTTGACATAATAAGGGAAGTCATATACCCAACGTGGTTGGTGAACCTAGTCATGGTTAATAAGCCATACTGTGCTTGGAGGATGTGCATTGAATTCACAAACTTGAACAACGCAGTTCCAAAGGATTCCTATCATTTTCCAAAGATCGATCAACTGGTGGAAGCGGTCTCAGGACACGAAGTCTTGGCTTTCATGGATAATTACAAAGGATATCACTAAATACCAATGAACCCGGATGATGAAGAGAAAACAACCTTCATAACGAGCTTCAGAATGTTTTATTATGTGAAGATTCCTTTTGGGCTCAAAATGTAGGAGCAACGTACCAGAGGGTGATTGATAAAGCGTTCAGAAACCAAATAGGGAGAAATATTGAAGCATACATTGACAATATGGTGTTTAAGAGTCAGAAGGTAGGAAACTTTCCTGAAGACTTGAAAGAAATGTTGGACACTTTAAAGGACATACTGATGAAACTCAGCCCTAAAAAGTGTAAAATGGGAGTGGGGGCTGGAAAGTTCAAAGGGTGCAAGGTTTTCTCAAATGGCATAGAGGCTAACCCAGACAAGATACAAGCCATAGTAAATTTTCCCAAACAGTTAAAGAAGTACAAATCCTAATGGGATCATTGGCAGCACTCAGTCATTTCGTATCCAAGGTTGCGAAAAAGCACTTTCCACTCTTTGAAGTGCTAAGAAAGGCAAGAAAATTTAGCTGGAGCGAAGACTATCAGAGAGCATATGAGGGGTTAAAGGACCAGCTTCAAATGTTGCCAATGCTGAAATCGTCTGTATCGGGAGAAATACTGTACGTGTACTTAGCAATCTTACAAAATGCTGTTAGCTCTGTGTTAGTTCGCTTAGAAGGGCAAAGACCGGTTCCAGTTTATTACATCAGCAGAATCCTGTAAAAGGCGGAGACATTTTACATGCCTGTAGAAAAGCTAACCTTGGCTTTGGTCTATTCGGCGTAAAGAATGAAAACTTAAATTCATAGCATTAACATAGTAGTTTACACAGGGTTCCTAATCAAGAACATCCTCTCTAAACCAGAGTCTTCATGTAGATTGGCGAAATGAACTCTGGAACTAGGTCAATTTGAAATACAATTTCAACCTAAAATAACAATAAAAGCTCAACCATTGACAGACTTCATTGCAGAAATGTCAAGTGAAGAAGCACACAAAGCGTGCATCCGTCAGAGCATCACAATTGACAAAGGTAAGAAAAAGTGGGAACAAGTGGCTTGGACGCTATTCGTTGATAGCGCATTAAGCAAGGAAAGATGCAGAGCATGGCTGCTTTTAGTGGACCCAAATGGGGATGAAGATAGCACTCATTACATTTCGACTTATTGCTGACCAACAATGAAGCAAAATACGAAGCTCTAATTTGTGGATTACATCTCGCGATCAGAATGAAAGTAAGAAGTGTCCGGGTATCCAGTGATTCTACAATTGTAGTCCAACAAGTGCAAGGTGACTATAAGGCATGAGAAGACCAGTTGATGAAATATTTGGTGAAGGTGCGATAGCTCATAGCCCAGCTTGAATATTTTGACATAAAACATGTCCCGCAATGCGAAAACACAGAGGCGGGCGCATTAAGCAAGCTGGCAACTGTAGGATTTGATTCCTTCCCTCAACAAGGGGATGTCATCATGGAGGTTATCCCAGTTAGAAGCACCATATCAACGATGGTGCTAACGATCCAAGAAAATGAAGCAAGATGGATGGCTCCGCTAATGGATTTCTTTGCAAAAGGGATTTCGCCACAAAATGAGGTGGAGTCCCCATGGATAAAATGTGTAGGGCCAATAAAGTCAACTGAGATCTTAAAAGAGGTTAATGTAGGCTTATGTTGAACACACCAGGGAGCCAGAACGATAGCTATAAAAATAATCAGAGCAGGGTACTATTAACCAATTATGATCCATGATGCACACAACTTTGTCCTCGAGTATAGGAGCTGCCAAATCAATGCTTTGCTATCGCATAAGCCGCAATCAACTTTGATAGAAATCTAAGGAGCCTGGCCATTCGACAAGTGGGGGATAGATTTAGTGGGACCATTCCCAAGAGGAGAAAACAACGCTAAGTTCCTGATTGTAGCAGTCGATTACTTCACAAAGTGGGTCGAAGCCGAGCCATTAGGATGTGTCACAACCGAAGCCACTAGGAAATTTGTATGGAAAAACATCGTGTGCCGCTTCGGAGTGCTGCAGACCATTGTCACGGATAACGACACACAATTCACAAGTGTGGCATTTACTGACTAGTGTTTGAAGCTCGAGCTTACTCAGAAGTTTACCTCCGTGGAACATCCTCAAGCTAATGGCCAAGTAGAAGTAACAAACATGACCATAGTTCAGCGGATACATAAGCGATTAGAAGGAAAGTGAACATGATAGGTGGATGAGCTACCAAACAAGCTATGGTCGTATAGAACAACCATCCAACATCCATTAGGGAAGACGCCATACGCTTTGGTGTAGGGTCACGAAGTAGTCATACCTATAGAAATAGGAAATTCAAGTCTCAGGATAAGCAATTATAAGGAGATGGACAATCCAGACATGCTGAAGCTGGAGCTAGATGAACTAGATGATCAAAGAAACTTGGCAAGTATCATGGAAGATAAACAATAGGAAAGAGTAGTAGGAGCATACAATCAGAAAGGGAAGGAAAACCGATTTCAGATTGATGATCTGGTGCTAAGGAAAAATGATGCTAGCCTTACTGAAGAGCGAGGAAAACTATGTTCAAACTGGGAAAGACCATACAAAGTCACGAAGGCTCATACGTCCAATAGCTATAAGTGAGAAAGAATTGATGGCACTACAATCCCAAACACGTGGCATGTGACTAACTTAAGGAGGTTTTATGTCTAAAAGAAAAATAGCGAGCGACTACCTGTATAGACACAAGGACACTATCCTTGTTTTCCTTTAGTATCACTGTTTCGCTGCATTGTCATTGCCATCGTACGTATTTAATATGAAAATTCACTTTGCTGGACCTTGATTACGCTTCCTATTTTTCCTATTTTTTACTAGGACTTGACAAACGAAGTTTAACAACGGGCTATAGATCCTGCATTCTTGTCAACGCTCGCAAGCTTTAGATCATGCAAGTCAAACAACCGTAAGCTATAGATATTGAAAAATTGGAGATGCTTGCGAGGTTTGGATCTTGCAACTTTGCAAATCAAACAAATGCAAGCTATAGATCTTATTCAAATATTGATACTGGTAAGCTTTGGATCTTGCGGTTTCATGAATCAAACAAATTGCAAGCCATAGATCTTGCACAAATGGCAATGCTTGCAAACTCTAGATTTTATAACTTCACAAATCAAACAAATGCAAGCTATAAAACTTGCTCAATTACTGATGCTGGCAAGCTTTAGATCTTGCAGCTTCGTGAATTTAAAAAACTGTAAGCAATAGTTCTTGCAACTTTGCAACATCTACAAAGAAAAAAAAATATATAGTTACAAGGAAGATACACCTACAAGCACAAGATCGCAGAAGATCAATAAACATGGCATCAAAATAGATAGGACACAATTGTTATCGGTTTATGACGAGTTATAAATCCCAATGGAAATAAAACATACAGACGTTCATATCCTCTATAGCAACAAAGAAGACACACTATCTACGTTTTGAAGAGCGTGATGGTCAAGAAGTAGAAGAACCATCACATTGATGATTAACCTCAGCCTCGTAAGAAGGGTACACAGTTTCACGAGAAGATCGTTTACTACCGTACAGACGTTGCTCAGCTTGGCGGTGACTTTCCTCTGCTTCACGCTTCTCGCTAACTAAGTGATCATATTTCCATTGCATATGTAAGTATTCAGGGTGAAGGGTCATACCTATTTGTCCCATACGATCAAGATGTTTGGCATAATAAGCATTGAAGTTAGTTATAGGACCAAACTCTTCGCGATCCAACTGCATACTCATAACATTCACTATTTCCTCATACTGTTCTATTCTCATCCTTAAATTTCAAACTTCCGCTTCAAGACAACGAATATGAGATTGGACAATGTCTGACAATCTAATTCTTCGATCGCTGCCACCAATATATAAAACACCATGGCTTGAGGTACGGTGTGACGATGAAGGGGGTACTTGAAGTTGATTCTCGTAGTCCGTGCAAGCTTGGTCCAATTGATGAACATACAAATCAAAATGATTACATTCAACAAAAAGATCTTCATTTTCTCCTCGTAGCTGCTTATTTATGGCAATTTGTTTGTCAAACTTATATTGCTATCCAACAACAGAGGACGAGAGGTGGTCTTTCAACTTGTTTCTGCTTAAGCTTTTCAAGCAGGTCATAAATACGACCACATTGCTTATCGATAATCAGCGTCTTCTGATGAGCTTCATTAGTCCTGCTCATGATACACTCACTAGCCTCCATTTGTTTCCGGAAGGTTCAGTTGGGAACGGTAAATGGGGTCATTTTGTTTGCTCAGGATCCTGTGCAGAACTCGCAAAGCATCCTGAGTTTCCTTCACAACCGTATCCCATTTCTATTCAATATCATCAATACCCAATAGCATTTATGTGCCCATTTTATACGGTTACATTAAGACTTGTAGAATTCACTTTTGTACAATTTTGTGCTCTAAATGAGGCATCTTGCCTTGAAATTCTCTAAGGAGAGTTAAAAGCTACTTTTACGCTTTTATTACTTTTCTAGAGGATTTTGTGTGACAAAGCAATTTGTTTGAAGACTTTGAAGAATACCTTTGAAGATTTGAAGATTTGAAGACTTGTATTTGAGCTTTTGAAGATTTGAAGAAGTGAAGAGAAGATGAAGATATGAAACAAAAAGAGGAAAGACATCAAGCTGTTGGAAATGGAGTCCGTCGCGACATGCAACAGACGAATGACCAGAAATTATTTTTTCTTTTTGTACTATAAATACTCACCTTATCATCTCCTCTTCATAACAACACAAATCCATCTCTTCTTCCTGCGATTTTCTGGGTTCAAACCCTAGTTTTTCTTTCATTATTTTCTTAGTTTTTGTAGGTTAATCATATCTTTTAATTATCTAGCTGAGTTTTATCTTGGGAGTAGTGGATTGAAGCTTCCATATCTATGTAGTAAGAACCATATCTATCTATTTGGAGCTTTTTTCTATTGTGCATTTATTGAGCTTTGAATGTGAATTGTTAATGGCATTGATGTTGTTGGAAGCTTGAGTATATTGGTTGTATGATTACTTGTTAGGGTTGGGAGAAAGTAGCTAATTCTCCCATCTTTTAATGTGGAATCCAAGAGCATGAGTTAGAGCTTCTTAATGATGTTGGTGTGTTGATAATTGCTAGATAGATGTGATGATGTTGAACTCGTTGTCATATTTGTTTTAGGTAGAAAATGAGAGAAGTCTATGAATGTCAATCGTTCTTGACTAATCTTGTGTAAATGCATGAATTGGTTAAATGCTTAGACACGGTGTATTGTTTATAAGTGTAGCCAAGCTTATTGGTTCTTCGTGCTCAATGCCATCAATGAGATACTCTTAGTCGTGTTTCGGCTAAGGGAGTCATTGGTGAGGTTTGACAAGAGATGTCGAATTCACTCTTTCAAACTACTATCTAAGAAGGATGGAAGATTTATCTTCACAACAAGTAGTCGAGGTAGTGAATAGATTGTTTCACTCGTTCTTGAAGCCTTTGTTATTTAGCATTCATGTGTTCTTAATGCTATGTGTTACTTCATTTATTCCATGGGTTGTTTGAGAATAGGAAGTGTTTGTATGAATTAAGTGTTAGGGAGTTAGGAAAGTGACGAATTCCTTAGCTCCTTTGCATGAAAATCTAAGAACATGAACTTAGAACTTCTTGTGCATAATGTGTTGTGATTCTTGCTAGTTAAGTATGTTAATGTGGATTGTTCTCATATTTATCCTTTAGATGCAATGAAAGGTTGAACCTTGAATGTGGTTTGTTCTAGGTTTTTCCTAATGAATGCTATGTTTGGTTAAATGGCAATGTCTTTGGTAGAAGGCTTGTTGTTGTCAAATCTATGATCCTTCGTCCATATGTAACAATTGTGATAGGATTAGTGAATGGTTCAATGATCTACATTTGGTTTGGAAGTGGATATCAATTGCCCCCAAGGTTTTATCTTTTGTAGTTTTAAACCCCCTTTTCTTAGTTTGTTTGATGATTAGCACAGTTCCTTGACTTTGCTAGTTATTTTGCCTTTTAACTTTTGTAACTTAGGACCGCCAAACAACCAAACACCCCCCTCATTTACATGCTTTTATATGTGTATATATATCTACTCCTAGCATAATATCAACCATTTATGTTTAAATGCTTGAGAAAATCTCTTTTCTCCGTGGATGACCCCGACTTGCCGCTATCTACTTAGTTGTAGATAATAAGCATTTGGGACTTATAAATGTTAACTTTGAGCGGTACGGGGATAACCTCCCAGATTTTGGCTCCGCTGCCGGGGAAGGGGCGTTTATTTTTAAGTTTTTGGGTATATTTGGTTGTTTATTAGCTTTTTTTTTATTTTCCACTCCTTGGTGGTTGTTTTTGTTTGGAGTATGTATTGCTTGAATTTTTGGTAAACTTTTATCGAGAATCCTTACAAGATGATTTCAGACCTTTGATTTTTTTAAAAATAGAATAAAATAATGGAGCGTCTCACCTTGAGGGAATTCATGATGAGAAGAGAGACTCAACAAGTAAGGTTTTGTAGGATGTGTTATTCCAATCATCCTACCGAGTCTTGCTATTTGATGTGGGCAGAACACTATGAAATGGAAAGAACCCTTTTTTTTCCAAAACCAAGGGTATTATGAAGAGTGCTACCAAGAGGTAGGAGATGTTAGTTTTCAAAGGCAAGAAGCTCAAGAATGGTATCCATACCACAATTCTTACAATCCAGAATGGAGTGGTAATCCGGATTGGTGGTATGAGAATGAGCTGGAAAACCAACAATATGAGCAAAATAGTTGACCATCACCACCTTATACCACACCCAAAAACCAAGCCCACAAGGAAGTTCAAGTTTGACACGTGAGGAAGTCATGAATACAAGCAAACTTAAACAACTTTACCGGTGAGGAGTCGGACACTCGGTTCTCCTCTAGTGTTGAGGCTATTGAGGGGCATTTGAGGATTATATTAGAAGCGTTGGCCCGAATGGAAGCTCGTGATTCTAAGAATACACCATCCCAAATCGAACTCGAGGATTCAGTGAGTGAGGTCACCATGGGAAATGATCTTGAGTTCGAAGGGGATGAGAAGTTGGTTTTTGAGGATGATAAAAAGGTGGAAGAGGTGACTGTGCTACATTCATTAGCATCGTCACCCCTACCCCTACCTATTGAACCAACTCCACCATTTTCAAAAGTTTTGAGGGAGATAAGAGAGGAGCCAAAAGACTACCCCAAGCCTCCTAACCACCCAACTCCCTTTAAACCATCTCCACCTCAACAAGACTTTCCTCTTGAAAATTTTGTACCCCCACCTCTCTACTTTTGGATACTCATGGTGAAGGGGTTCAAGCCTTCACCATATGGATAATATTAGGGTCGCGCTAATGACCTTAAATATATGGAGCTTTGTCGTGCAACCAATGTAAATAAACTCGACATTTTATTTTGGTTTTTGATTGTTTAGTTTTTGTTATTTTGTCTTGTTCTTTTTATGGCGTGTTTTTCTTTGATTTTGTAGCAAAGTAAAATGCATTGCATTGGAGGAGATAAAGGAATGAGATCCATGAGAAAGGGAAGAAATCTTGGAATGTTGGTAAGAAAATATTGAATTCTTTCTAAGTGTTAGGAGGTCTTGTCATCGCGAGTCACGACCAATGGGTCCTCGAGACAGTATCCCCTCGAGACCTCGAGGCAGCAATCCCTTGGCTCAAGCAGAACTTGAAAGTCCATCACCCTCTCGAGGCCAGTTCTCGAGACCAACCCTCGAGACATCATCTCCTTGACACCTTGAGGCAGCAAGCCCTTGACTCGAGCAGAAATTGAAGGTTCATCAGCCCTCGAGACCTCAGGTCCTCGAGACTGCAATCCCTCGACTCGAGCTGAACCCAAAAAAATCCATGAGTCCTCGAGACCATCATCCCTCGAGACCTCGACTCGAGCCAAACCCTAAAAGCCACGAGTCCTTGAGACCATCATCCCCTCAGACCAGTTCCTCAAGAACAGTCAGCCCTTGAGACCTCAGGTCCTCGAGGCCGCAAGCCCTTAGCTCGAGCCGAACCTGAAAGACCATCATCCCTCGAGACCATCATTCCTCGAGTCAAGCTGAACCCAAAAGTGCATCATACCCTTGAGACCTCGTGTTATTGAGGCCACAAGCCCTCGATTCGAGCTGAAGCCCTCGAGACCTTGGGTCCTCGAGACCCCGGGTCTTTAAGGCTGCAATCCCTTGCTCGAGTTGAAGCCCTTGAGACCTCGGGTCCTCGAGGTTGCAAGCCTTCGATTAAGCTGAACCCAAAAGTGCATCATACCCTCGAGACCTCGGGTCCTCGAGGCCAAAAACCCTTGACTAAAGTTGAAGCTCTCGGGACCTCAGGTCCCACATGATCTCGGGTGCTAGAGACCAGAAGCCCTTGAGACCAGTGAAGCCTTTTCAGCCCCTCGAGACCAACACCTCTCGAGAGGTCATCTTTCATCCTCGAGCCTAGCCAAACCTGAGCCTTCCCTACCTGTCTCAACTCGTAATGATGCATCGCGAGTCATGACCAGTGCTGTCGCGAGTCGCGATGAAAATCCAACTTTTCAACGGAGCTTAAACACTGTATAATCCTTCCATCATCTCCACCAAATACTCCCAAGAACCACCACAAATCCACTCATTCCTCCACCATCTCACATATATTGACATAGGAAAATTCTTTCATCTTTATAGTATCTTTGTTGATTGTAGTATGCCGACTACATCGTTGAGTCTTTAATTAATACATTCTATAATGATGGTTGGATATGTGTCGATATATGTTGGATATATTTATTGGACAATCTTATAGTGGTGATTGCATGATGGATTGGTTGTTCTTTGATAATACTATAGTTATTAACTTTTGATGCTAAATCTAGTATTACAAATCCTTATGTACTTGTGAGTTTGATGCTGTTCTTTGTGGTGTTAGTCTTGATCAAACGGTGTCAAGGAGACAATGTTTTGCTCGAGGGATGAGTTTTTCTACGATAATTTGGCTCCCCCTTCCGGCTCCAAAACCAATTTTGGGACCGATTCTATAAAATTACATTGGATTGCGCCATAACACCGGTGACTATGCGGAGAAACGGGTGTCACTTTACCTCTTACCTTGAGTTTTATTATTCTTGCCTTACATGTTTACATTGAGGGCAATGTAATATTTTAAGTTCGGGGAGGGGTTAGAGGACTCACATGCATGCTAGCTTCATTTGGAATGCGTTTTGCTACTTTTGATTGGAAAAACATGTAAAAAAGAAAGAAAAAATTGAAATTTTGAAATTTTGAAAAAAATTAAAAATAGAAAGAAAAGAAAACCTGCTAAGTTGAAAACCCGAGAGGGCAACTTAGGCAACATTGGGGACCCGGGTAGGTCAAAAACCCAAAAGAGCAACCTAGGCAAAAATGAGAGGCCAAATGTGCGGAAAAAGGTGAGATGTGAACCCAAGAAACATAATGTGTGGCTAGGATGAAAACTCGAAAGGGCTTCTAGGTAAAATGAGAAAAAGAGGAAAAGAAAAAATGCTATGATTTCACTCATTTGCCGACGTTAGAGTCATAAGGTTGCGGTTGTCATATGGATGGATCGGGTAGCTCAACATCTTTAGATCTCTTGGGATTGAGTAACTTAGTGGGTTGAAAAATGAAGTATGGGTATGAAATTCTTGTTTATTTTATACTTCATTTTGGTTGATATATTTGCATTGGGTGAAGTATGTGTTCAAACCTCCTCTACGGTTTTGACTTCATTTTGTGTCATTGGATTTTGGTTGATATATTGGTATGAAGTGAAGTATGTGCTTGAACCTCCTATATGGTTTTAACTTCATTTTGTGTTATTGGACTTTGGGATTATCAATTCGGGACTTTGAAACATTTTTATGGGTAGTGAATTGATAAGTGGTAGGTTTGGTTAGATTTAGGATTTGGGGTTGGGTGTGTGAAAAAATTCTCATTTGAGCTTTGATTTTGAAATTTATGATATTGAGAGTTTTTGTGAGGTATTTATTGGGGGAATATTAGTTAGGATGTGGACATATGAATTCCTTCGTGTGCTTAAATCTTTTCTTACTCGAGGGCGAGTAAGGTTTAAGTACAGGAAGGTTTGATGTGCCCATTTTATACGGTTATATTAGGACTTTTAGAATTCACTTTTGTACACTTTTGTGCTCTAAATGTGGCATTTTGCCTTGAAATTCTCTAAGGAGAGTTAAAAGTGACTTTTACGCTTTTATTACTTTTCTAGAGGATTTTGTGTGACAAGACAATTTGTTTGAAGACTTTGAAGAATCCCTTTGAAGATTTGAAGACTTGTATTTGAGATTTTAAAGATTTGAAGAATTGAAGAAGTGAGGAGAAAAGGAGGATATGAAACAAAAAGAGGAAAGACATCAAGCTGCTGGAAATGGAGTCCGTCGCGAGGTCGCGATGGGCGAATGACTAGAAATTCTTTTTGCTTTTTGTACTATAAATACTCACCTTATCCTCTCCTCTTTTATAAAAACACAAATCTATCTCTTCTTCCTGCGATTTTCTGGGTTCAAACCCTAGTTTTCTTTCTTTCTTTTCTTAGTTTTTATAGGTTAATCATGTCTTTTAATTATCTAGCTTAGTTTTTATCTTGAGAGCAATGGATTGAAGATTCCATATCTATGTAGTAAGAACCATATCTATCTATTTGTTGCTTTTGCTATTGTGCATTTATTGAGCTTTGAATGTGAATTGTTAATGGCATTGATGTTGTTGGAAGCTTGAGTATATGAATTACTTGTATGATTACTTGTTAGGGTTGGGAGAAAATAGCTAATTCTTCCCTCGTTTAATATGGAATCCAAGAGCATGAGTTAGAGCTTCTTAATGATGTTGGTGTGTTGATAATTGCTAGATGAATGTGATGATGTTGAACTCGTTGTCATGTTTGTTTTAGGTAGCAAATGAGAGAAGTCTATGAATGTTGATCATTCTTGACTAATCTCGTGTAAATGCATGAATTGGTTAAATGCTTTAACACAGTGTAGTGTTTATAAGTGTTTCCTAGCTTGTTGTTTCTTCGTGCTCAATACCATTAATGGGATAATCTTAGTTGTGTTTCGGCTAAGGGAGCCATTGGTGAGGTTTGACAAGAGATGTCGAATTCACTCTTGCAAACTACTATCTAAGAAGGATGGAAGATTTATCTTCACAACAAGTAGTCGAGGTAGTGAATAGATTGTTTCACTCGTTCTTGAAGCCTTTGTTGTTTAGCATTCATGTGTTCTTAATGCTATGTGTTACTTCATTTATTCCATGGGTTGTTTGAGAATAGGAAGTGTTTGTATGAATTAAATGTTAGGGAGTTAGGAAAGTGACGAATTCCTTAGCTCCTTTGCATGAAAATCTAAGAACATGAACTTAGAACTTCTTGTGCATAATGTGTTGTGATTCTTGCTAGTTAAGTATGTTAATGTGGATTGTTCTCACATTTATCCTTTAGATGCAATGAAAGGTTGAACCTTGAATGTGGTTTGTTCTAGGTTTTTCCTAATGAATGCTATGTTTGGTTAAATGGCTAGGTCTTTGGTAGAAGGCTTGTTGTTGTCAAATCTATGGTCCTTCATCCATAGGTAACAATTGTGATAGGATGAGTGAATGGTTCAATGATATAAATTTGGTTTGGAAGTGGATATCAGTTGCCCCCAAGGCTTTATCTTTTGTAGTTTTAAACCCCCTTTTCTTAGTTTGTTTGATGATTAGCATAGTTCATTGACTTTAGTAGTTATTTTGCCTTTTAACTTTTGTAACTTAGGACCGCCAAACCCAAACCCCCCCATTTACATTCTTTTATATGTGTATATATATCTTCTCCTAGCATAATATCAAACATAGCATTTAAGTTTAAACGCTTGAGAAAATCCCTCTTCTCCGTGGACGACCCTGACTTGCCACTATCTACTTAGTTGTAAATAGTAAGCATTTGGGGCTTATAAAAATTAACTTTGAGAGGTACAATGACGACCTCCCAAGCATATACTTCAAGCAGATGCCCAAACAGAAAGCCCACTCTTGAACACGAACATGTAGGTTAAGAGATTAGATATATGCGCCAGCAGACTCAAGATCGACTAACCAATGAACAATGTCCTTCCCAAACGATTCAACATTGTATCAATCAGGAATAAGCTTGCTACAAGGGAAACTTGCAGATGAAGATGGAGGGACAAAAGGAAAAGAAAGTTGCCACCCAATACATAGGGGAGGTGACTCCACTCGTGTAAAAAGCCAGAGGATACGGCCACTGCACATTTTCAGTAAATGATCGAGTAGCACAAAGCAAACTGATGGGTTCAGAGAGAGGGTCATTGCGTCCCATAAAATCAAAGCTTTTTTAGAAATTACTATCAATAAAAAATGTTGAAATCCTGTACATGAGTAAGGGTGATAAGAAAATGCAGGACAACAAGCATATCAACTCTTATAAATAAAGCTGTGCTAATAACGCATACAAACACTAAAAAAAGGTTTAATTACAACCCAACAACTCAATTTATATGAAGAAATACTAAAAATTAACTAACTTTGAGTTTAGGGTTAGGTGGAACTGGAGCAACGATTGTAGAGATATCTTCGTTAGGCCGCTGAGTGGAATCACCATCGCTGGCTTGAAGGAGAGGAGTTCCAGTATTTGCAATACCCACGTTAGTATGTGGATTAAGAGTTTCAACATCAGCACAAGGATTCAATGAAATTTATTCATAATAATCAACCTTGCACTCTTTCAGCTCAGCCAATGTTGGAAGACTAGGGAGACCAGCGAGATGTGAAAACAAGGAGTATGGATGACTCTCGTCAGCAATCTTATCAATGAAGGCTTGATTCAAGTCAGCCCTCTTTCTTTCGAGAGTTTCAATGCACTTTGGCATAATGAGCACACTTTTGTAGTCACATCTAGGGTTCCACTATTGTACATTCTTCACGGCCTCGTAATACCCAACAATTCGAGCAACTTTAGAGATATCCTCAAAACACTTATAAAAGGACTTTGTCTTGTATAGCCAATCCACCAACACTTGGGGGGTATTGAGGGGAAGCAGGTCCATTGGTTCTCATATCATCCAATTGAAAATGAAGCTCAGAGGATTCCACCCCCGCGAGCCTTGCACTCTCCCTAGCAGCGCTTGCCTCTTCTTCACAAGCTTTCGCCTTCTCCTCAATAGCTGATGAGACGTCAAATGCATGTATTTTCCAAAGCATTTAAAATCTCTTTTGCCATATTTTTGTTTGAAGATTTCTAGATTTAGGTAGGTTTACATGAAAAGGGGTTTAGATAGTCATTTTTGGTTTTTATATCTAAATCCTTCATTTTGTAACCTACGTTTAGTCTAATGGACTTTTGGTCCTTACGAGCATCTAGATTATTTTTTGTAAGCTTAATTTGTAGATTGACATGAGAACTTAGGAGTGGTTTAGTGAAGGCCATTCTAAAGGATGGTAGAAGATGGAAAGCCACTCAGAAAGTGGTAGAAGATAAAGTGAAGATATGAGAGGAAACCAAAGGGTGAAGAATGATCTATGTTTTGATGCAGAGTTCTGAGAATTTTACAAGAAGAATCAACCTCCAAGGGTGGTATCATTGGATTCCCCTTCTTGAGTACTATAACATCGACTATAAGAACTCTCAAAACGGATCAACGGTTCACTCGGAAGAAGAAAAACAAAACAAGACTTTTTTATGTCGTGACTCGCGACTGGTGTGTCGCGACTCGCGGCTGGTGTGTCGCGACTCGCGGCTGGTGTGTCGCGACTCGCGGCTGGTGTGTCGCGACTCGCGGCTGGTGTGTCGCGACTCGCGGCTGGTGTGTCGCGACTCGCGGCTGGTGTGTCGCGACTCGCGGCTGGTGTGTCGCGACTCGCGGCTGGTGTGTCGCGACTCGCTGCTGGTGTGTCGCGACTCGCGGCTGGTGTGTCGCGACTCGCGGCTGGTGTGTCGCGAGTCACAACATGGTTGACCTGAGAGCTCACAATTTCCTGATCTGGTCGTGACTCGTGACAGAGGCATCGCGACTCGCGATAATTTCTCCACAACTTGCTTTTTACTCCCTTTTTTCTTTTACTATAAATAGCTTTTCACCCCCTTCTTCCCCAACTCTCTAAGCCCAACTTGGGGGCTTCAAAACCCTAGTTTTCACCATTTTCTTCCATATCTTCTTCTTTCTTTGTAGATCTTTGTTCTATGTTATGAGTTTTGATTATCTAGCTTAGTTTTGTACTTGGGATCGATTGATTGAAGCTTCCACACCTATGCAGTAAGAACCTCTATTTCACTCTTTCTTGGAGCATTTGTTAGTTAGCATTCATGTGTTTAAATGTGATGTTTTACTTCATTTATGCTATGGGTTGTTTGAGTATATGAAGTGTTTGCATGATTGAATTGTTAGGGTGTTAGGAAAGTTGCAAATTTCTTAGCTCTTTGACATGAGAATCCAAGAACATGGAATTAGAATTTCTTATGCATAATGTGTTGTGATTCTTGCTAGATAAATATTTTAATGTGGATTGTTCTCATGTTTATCCTATAGATGCAATGCAATGTTGAATCTTGAATGTGGTTTGTTCTAGGTTTAACCTAATGAATGCTATGCTTGGTTAAATGGCTATGTCTTCGGTAGAAGGCTTGTTGTTATCAAATCTATGGTCCTTTGTGTATGATGTCGTTGATGAAATACCTTTATGGTATGGTTTGCCTAGAGTGATTTATCAATGAGGTTTGCAAATGGTCGTTGTTTGTCTTTGCAAATTACTATTAAGAAGGAATGAATGTTGATCTTCGAATGGGAAGTTTTAGCATTCCCCATAGGTAACGAATGGGATAAAAAGAGTGAATGGTTCAATGATCTACATTAGGTTTGGAAGTGGATATTAATTGCCCCTAAGGCTTATGTAGTCATCTTCCGTTTATAACGTAGTGAGTAAATTCGTTCCCTATGTGCGGGCTCACATTTCCTTTTCTGGCCCTTTTTCCATACTTCTTAGACAATTCCAAGTGAGTCCCGCACAAGACCATCCCAATGTCTTGGTGATCATCATGATGTTCTTGACTAGATGTGAAGAGTTCGGTATTAAGCCCAGGTATAAGATGCTTTGCTCGCTATACTTCGTGTCCTATAGTAGGCGGCATGATTGTCATTTTTACCAGCCGAGAGGCACATCATAAGGTTTTTGGAGTTCCTGGAAATTTGGGTGACTGGAGAAGCTGGAAGAAAGGGGTTTTGTTTGATAGCATGAGGTATCAAGTTCCTCCGTGGAATTGGGGCGTGCAAGTCGAGTCTCCAAAACTTGGAGAATATATCTACCCAAATACCCTCAAGAGGGATAGACAAAAAATACTATCCAGCTTCCTTGACTACTGCCTCTTCAACAACCCCAATTCCCAGATTGGAAGCTTTGCGTTCCCGCCCATAATCTATGAGGAGTATGTGTATAAAATACTTCAGAAGGATATATCAGGAAGAGGAGAAGAGAACCTGAGGACCCCAGAGAAGGCCCTCCCCTCAAGACCTTCATTAGTGATTTTAGGCACTATGGAGCCTCTGAAGGTGCCTTAATAGAAATCTACTTCTCATGTTTATTGTGTTGTTGAGTTTATTGTTACTGATCTCTCTCCCCTTTTTTCAGTGAGTCTCGCTAAGGGCTTAAAGAAGCAAAAGCCCACAAAGCAGGGTAAGGCTCCTTCCAAAAGGACCATTGCCTCCTTAATTCAGGCCTCCACTTCCCCGAATCAGGTGTCTTATCTCTCGAACTAGGCATCCCCTCTTGCAGTAGGTAGCAAAAGGCCTACTTCGACCATTGGTGATGAGCAGCCTCCTCACACCAAGAATGTTCGCCAGAAGACAAGGGCAAATAGCAACAATATCAGTAACACCTTACCAAGACCATTGATAGGAGCACATAGCAGTGAGAATGTCCATCAACAGTCTCTTCCCCCTTCGAATGATGCGGCGTCCGTATCCAGGATTGAGCATCACCTCTCGAAGATGGCCTCTAACCCTGAGGTTTTCCTCCATTTTTAAATAATAATTTATTTAGCATTTTTCTCCTAGCATCTATCTAAGTTAAACGGTTTTCTAGGCCTTCCAATTTTTCCACGAGGCCACTGAGAAGATGACGGCTTTTTTTTTTGCTTGTTCCTCTGGCCACGGTTCCCTCCATGAGGAGCTTAGCAAACAAGATGCTGAGATTTTGCAGTTACAGAAATCTCTAGAGGATCAGTGGCAGGCTCTCGTGGAGAAGGATATGGTGCTCGAGGAGAAACAAAAGATTCTGGAAGGGGAGAGGTAAAGTGTTGAAGCCGAGAGACGTCAATGAACGCTGGAGAAGGATACCCTCGAGAAGAGGGTTCAAACTGCAGAGGATCCGGCCTCACAGTTTCAACTGCTCCAAGCCATCAAACACAAGCTTTTGAATAGCCCTGAGCTGCTTCAACTATTTGTGGATCTTTTGGGGGTGTCCAAACAGCTCGGTTACAGCGAATTAGCCAAAGAATTCCTGAAGCCACAAGTATCCACCTATCTAGCTGAAGATCTGGCTAAGCAGGTTGTCGATCTAGTCAACCCAGAGCTCAAAAGCACTCTTGACGCGAAATGGGATGAGGCCATCAAGAACGACGCCCTTCATTTTGCTTTTATGGATTTCATCAATTCCAAAGGGTAACTCACTGCTGAGGGGATTCGAGCAATACCCATTCCAGAGGATACGGTTGCCTCCCCTGAGCAGAATTCAACCGCCGTCTGAGTGGAAGACATGATTTCTTCCACCTAAAAAGAAGATGATTCTAGGGTTTTTCCCTGATTGTAATTTTGCCAATTAGGGCCCCCCAATTGTAACATTTTTTTTTTCTGTTTTTAGTATCAATAAATATATGTTTTTTGTCACAACTTATTGCTTTTGCCTTTGTTTTCTCTTAGTAGTATAATTCATTGAAGAGAGTGTTAGAAGGCGCTTGTGAAGAGCTTTTGAGTGCCCAAAAAGAATTTACTAAGACACACAAATAGCCATTTAAGGCCTCCCAGGATCTCTCTAACTGCAATCAAGAATAGTAGTCCTTGAAGGACAAGCTCCACCAGCTCGAAGCTAAGATGAAGCTGTGGCATTCTAAAGATTATCTAACCTTTAAGGGGTTCGTTAAGGATTTCCTAAACAAGGAATTTAATGGGACCTATCCTTTAGAAGTGGTCAAGGGTCACGATTCCACAGATGATGAAGTCGAGGAGCTAATCATCAAATCTATTTGAAGTTTGGTTCTCTGAAATCCTGGATTGCCACCGCGACTAGGCTTCCAGTAGTGGAAAGGCTCATAATTAGTTGCATGGGAAAAAATCGCAGGCTAGTTGCCCAGAGGGAGTTACTTTCCAAGCAACAACTATTAGTTCAGTGCAAAGTGGTTAGCCTTGAAGAGGAATTGCTCGCTTGGAAGATAGCTAGTGAGGATCCTCATTCTCTAAGCAAACCTCATCCAGCCCCTCAAAGGAGCCCCCTGGTTGAAGATAGTTCTTTGGCAGAATCTCTCTTGTCTGATAACACAAGACTCACAGAGGAGATCAAGGCCTGAATGGTACAGGCCAATGAAGTCGAGGAGTGTATTGCCGATTTCAAAGAAATATTGCTGCACACAAAGTAAGCCTTCATGCCCACATGCTTTCACACGACATTCCTTCCTCATATTTAATCAGCAGTGGTCAGCTTCAAAAATTTCTACTCAAAGCTTCTCGGACTGGATGGATGAAGTTAACGTCCACGAGAATGGAACTTCTCAGCAGAAAAAAGGCCTTTGACCTTATACTTGATTGGTTGGCGGAGCTAAAGGTAAAAAGATTCACTCCCTCGAGTTTTTATTCTGCTCCTCGATCACAAAAGTCTGCCACTAAAGGAGCTAACATGCATCTTGTCCCCTTGAGCAAAGTTACCTAAGGATCTTCCTCAAAATGTTGCAAGAGCACTGGGTCAGCCTCGAAGGGCACATTCGAACCTTCAACTAAGCAGCAGTGTAAGACTGTCGCTTCCTTTGATCCTTCTGAATATGCTGTAGAGGAACAAATGAAGGACATCTGAAGGGCAGCTGGTATGAAGCTTGAAGAGCTCAAAGATGTAGAGGCAAAAGTATAGGGGCTAGGAAAGCCTATCTCCATTGAAGAATTATTCCAGGCGGGATTTCCTCCCACTAGATAAATACCTTTAGACGAATAAAATTATCCGTTGTCTGTAATGATCATTCTTGGGATTCCAAAATGGCACACAATGTTCTTCCAGCAAAATGAGATGATTTTTTTCCTCTTATGTTTGTCAGGGGCTCAGCATCTACCCATTTTGCGAAATAATCAATAGTCAATATCAAGTATCTGAATTTTCCTGGCACTTCTAGAAAAGGGCCCACCATATCGATCCCCCACTTGTCAAATGGCTACGAACTATAGATGCTTCTCATCTCTTCCTGTGGAACATGTGTTATAGGGGAATGTCTCTGACAATGGTGGCAAGCCTGAATATACCGATTCGCTTCCTCGAACATTGTCGGCCAATAAAATCTTGCTCAAATGAGCCTCCTTGCCATGGGCCCAGCTCCCTGGTGGCTGCTGTATTCCTCTTTGTGGACCTCTCTTATGAGATAATCGGCATCACGAGGGTTAACGCATCGAAGCAATGGTTGCAAATGACCCCTTCTGTATAGCCTTTCTTCTTGCAACACATACATTGGAGCTTTCAACTTTATCTTTCTGGCATCCACTTCATTTTCTGGTAGGACAACCTCTCGAAGATATGCCATGAATGGTTTCATCTAGGAGTCTTCTACTTCAACCGCCATCACCACAGGTTCTTCAAAACTCTGTTTGCATAAAATTTCCACGAGTAGTTGCTTCTGGGATTGGGTTCCCAAATCCGAAGAAGCAAGCTTACTTAGAGCATATGCTTTATGATTGCTTTCCCTAAGAACCTATGTTAAAGTATAAGATTTGAAATTTTTTAATAGGTTCTCCAATACCTCGAGGTATCTAGGTATCTATGCAAGTTACGCTCTCTGGCCTCGTATTCTCCATTCACCTGTTGAAACACAATTTGAGAGTCACTGAAAACCTCCAGTTCCTCCACCTGTAGCTCTTTTGTGAGGCTCAATCTAGTGATCTGTGTCTCATACTTAGCCTTATTACTAGTTGCTTTGAATGCAAAGTTCAATGCATAAGGGTAATCTCTGCCATTGAGGCTAGTTAGCAGAACCCTGGCTCCACTTCCTCCTGAATGTGACGAACCATTCACATACAACATCCATATCATTTTTTGGCTCGCTTCCACATCTCGAATGAGATCCAAACATACCTTGGTGGGATATGTAGTTTCCACTAGGAAGTCTGCCAGTGCCTGTCCCTTAATCACAACTCGAGGTTGATATTGGATATCATGTTCTCCCAATTCCACTGCCTTCATCATTCTTCCTGAAATCTCTGGCTTTAGCAGGATCTGTCAAATGGGGTGGTTTGTGAACACCAATATTTTGTGTCCCTGGAAGTAGGGTCTCAACTTGCAGGCTGCATGTACGAGGGGTAGAATCAACCTTTCGAGAACAGTATACCTCATCTCCGGCCCCCGCAAGGTACGACTAACAAAGTATATCGGATGATGAACCTTTTCTTTTTCTTTTACCAGGGCTGCGCTAATTGCCAGTGGCGACACAGAAATATACAACTATAACATCTCATCCCTATCTGGTTACATCAAGGTAGGTAATGCCCCCAAGTGTTCCTTCAACTGCTTGAATGCCTCATCGCACTTGCCATTCCACTCAAATTTGTTTGCCCTTTGAAGGACATCAAAGAAGGGTAAGTGCCTCTCTGCCCCCTTCGATAGGAACATGCTCTATGCTACTAGATACCCTATAAGCTTCTGTACATCCTTTATTGATTGTGGAGTTTTCATTGTCCTCAAAGCTTCGACATTTTTTGGGTTTACATCAATCCCCCTCTCTGAGACCATGAATCCGAGAAACTTCCCCGCCCCCACACCAATAAAACACTTAGACGGGTTTAATTTCAAATTAGCCCCTCGAACCCTACCGAATGTTTCCTCCAGGTCTCTTATGAATTCTTCATAAAACTTTCTTTTGAAAACCATATCATCCACATATATTTCCATGTTCTTCCCTATTTGTCCCATGAACAGTCTATCAACAAGCCTCTGGTAAGTAGCCCCAATGCTCTTTAACCCAAAGGGCATATTCTTATAGCAGTATGTGCCCACATCGGTAATAAATGATGTTTTTTCCTTGTCCTCCTTCGCTATTAGGATTTGGTGATACCCCTTATGTGCGTCGAAGGATGCCAAAATTTGATATCCAGTGATAGCTTCAACTAGCTTGTTGATTGGTGGCAACGGGTGACTATCTTTGGGGCTGCATTTATTTAAATCAATAAAGTCTATACACATCCTCCATGCTCTATCATGCTTTGGAACCATGACTAGGTTAGCAATCCAATTGGGGCAAAACACCTCCTCGATTACGTCTGCCCTAAAAAACTTCTCTACTTCATTTTCTTTCCTTTTCTCTTTTTTCCTTTTTTCCTACCCCACCTCTTTCCATTCTTCCCTGAAAGCACCCTCTGCCCCCATCTAGTCAGCACCTCACCCATTTCCACCTAGTTGTTCCACCTTACTCTCCACTCCGCAATACCGAAACTGAGTTCGTTGTCATTTAAATAATTAATGAGGATGATAAATACAAGGGAATCCCATCTTCATCGGCGGAGGCTAGGGAAACCTGGGGTACTCACCCGATGAAATATTTTGCCGCTTACCAATCCAATTACCCAAGTACCAAGTGAAAGAATTTTACATGTTAGTTTTGGTTTACTCATAAATGTTAGAAATGCACTATCACTTTAGCGAAATCTATCACTAGTGATCAATGGCTTAATCGGTAGCATGTTTCTGAAAGGCAAAATTTTCTCTTTATTCTGTTTGGGAGCTAGGTTTATTTTGTTGGTTTGATCATTAGTGAACTAATTCTACAATCATTTCATACAAATAAATCAATCACGTGCATTTATAATACTCCCTCTGTCCTATAGAAATTGGCACAATTTCTATTTTTGTCTGTCCTGCAGAAATTGGCACAATTCAATTCTTACCTAAAGTGGCAAAAAATGAGCATATACATTTACTATAATATCCCTCAAGAGGTTGATTAAATCCACTAGTCAACTCTTCCATTAGCAAAATACTCTTCCTTTATTTTCCACCAACGCTTTCACCTTATCTTGCATAAAATACTGATCCAAAAGTAATTGTGTCAATTCCAATGGGACGGGGGGAGTATAAAGCAATAAATGCAATGATAGTGATCCTAGTATGACCGCCTAATTTTAATCTTGACATAATCTTAATCTTGTCTTCTGGATATCATTCTTTGATCTTCTCATCGAACTTACTACTTAATTTAAAGTAAATAATAAATTTGAAAATAAATTTACCTAAGAACAATAAATGACACGCAGACCACGCAGACCATGCAGACCACGCAGACCATACACTGATAACCTTACACTAGGTCTAATCTATACATTCTATTCATCCATTGACTTCTAAAGTGAATGCCCATACGCTAGATACTGGAAGCCATAACATGTTGCCCATCCACAAATCATATTTTCTACCCGCCATTGTACATCTTTAGCAATGGCCACTGAGTGTTGCTGCCTTGCTACAGCCAAACTAATTGGGGTATCACAGTATCCATTGCTGCTCTAGTGTTAGGATAGAGAATCAGAATGAAGATATGATATGATTATTTCCTTACATATGATTATTAGAGACATAGTAGAACTCTTACTCCTCATGCTCTGTACTATATTTGAACCTATCTATTACATGAATAACACTATCGAGAATTCATATCAACATAGTATCAGAAGTAAAATATCCTATATTTTTTTGTAGCACTACTACTGCTTTTCTTCTCCCCTAAAATTCTTTCCTTTCTCCCTTAAAATCCTATTTTTGCTAAAATATTTCCCCCTTGCCACTGCCATCTTCTTGTCCGTTGTTTATGTTCCTTCTCAAGGCTTATTCTTTGTTAGTATTATTTCCAAATGCTTTTCCTTTGTCTGTATTTTGCACACGGTTGCTGCTATTCATCTTCAACTTTTCAATGGCCTCCACAGACAAAAAACTTCTTAATAACAGGCTGATTCACATGCTCAGTATCAAGCTCTTGTCGGATAATTTTATGCTTTGGAAAACCAAGTTGAACATGACCTTGGTTACAAAATTTACTTGGATTTCTTGATGGTTCTCACCCGTGTCCGTCTCTACCCCCTCATGCTCCTTCTTCCACATTTGTCGCTGTTGTCACTGGCTCTCCAACCAAACAAGAAGAAGATGACACTGTTGTTGGTACTCACACCGAATGGGTTGCCTAGGTCAAGGCTCTTTGTAGCCTTCTCTTCTCCTCTCTCTTGCGAGAAGCTATGATTGAGGTTGTTGGTTGCACATCGCTCCAAATATGGGAGACCATTTGTGCAGTCTACCAAAATCGGAGCCAAACAAGCATCATGAATATTCCGTATTCAAGTGATGACCATTCTTTGAACATGTATTGTGCATGAGTTGTGATGCGCCCCAATTTACCACTGTCGTTGTTCAGCTGTTCGTGGACTTAATCTGCAAGACAAAGCCCTCGAAGGTGTCCAGTGGGAAGAGGCTCCGACGGCCAAGTAAGAAAACGGAATTACAAGAGTGTAATTAGGAATCAATAGTTGAATGTGTAAGGTCTTTAGCCTTTATATTGGTAGGAAAGTAGGGCAAGTGTTTTGTTTGCTTGTGGAGCAAGTACTACTCCCTTTGGGCCGACCCAAAGAGCATTGCCCAAAGGGTAATACTATGGACATAAGTCGGCCATACTAGGCACTTGGACCCAGTACGTATTTACACATTATTAATAAGCCCCTGGAAAGTTGAGGGTTCAGCCTTCGAATTTATCCCCAGGTCCTGGGTTCGAATCCGTGCTTGCATCTGCAAATTTGATGTTTTGCCCTTTGATGGGGTTGCTTTGAATTGGCAATTGAACAAGGGTTGACCTTCCAAGATCCCATAACGCCTTACAGGTTTGACTTTTGTACCCCAATGATGTGCTAAGGGTTCATTCCACGTTAGCTTCGAATATGTTGTTCGCGTGGATTAATGTGTTGGGGGTCTGAATCTCAGCTTTCTAATCTGTGTTAGAGTCCAAGGGCCTGGAAGGGGTTCGATCCTCGACCTTCTAATTTGTGTAGGAATCTGAGCCCCAGTAGTCAGAAGTAGAGGATTCGACTCTTAGCCTTCCAATCTTTGTTAGAATCCAAGGACATTCGAGCCTCAATGTTTAGGAATAGGGGATTCGATCTTCAGCTTTCCAATCTGTGTTGGAATCCAAGGGCCTTCGAATCCCAGTATTTAGGAATAAGAGATTTGACATTCAACCTTCTAGTATGTGTTAGAATTTGACGTTCGAATTCCAGTATTTAGGAATAGGGGTTTTGACCTTCGATCTTCTAATCTGTGTTAGAATCTGAGGGCATTCGAATCCCAGTATTTAGTAATAGGGGATTCAACCTTCGGCCTTCTAATCTATGTTAGAATCTAAGGGCGTTTGAATCCCAGTATTAGGAATAGGGGATTTGGCCTTCGACATTTTAATCTGTGTTAGAATCCGAGCGCATTTGGATCCCTGTATTTAGGAATAAGGGATTCGACCTTTGGCCTTCTAATCTGTGTTAAAATTTGAGGGCGTTGATTTCAAAGCGGGAAGAGGAAAGGTCACAAGGGTGTGATGCTCACTCTTATTTCTGAGTGCGTAAAGTCAAGGTTGGGTTCCACGTGTGCCACTTTCCCTATAAATTTCTTGGATTTCTCCCCCACGTAGCTCATTTACCCACATACTTACTATTGCATGGTGGCCCGAGGTAATCATTACCCTTTATTCCTTCTTCTATATAAGGTGCTTCTCAGCTTTTTACCCCGCTCTTTACTAAAAGCAATTTTCAAATTTTAAACTTTCTTTCTCACTTTTAGAGTAGCCCAAGGCATTCTTCTTGCTAACATTTTTAGAGAAGCTCTGATCAAACTCCGGCTAAGAACAATTAAGTTCTCCCTTACCAGATTTTCTTTCTTTCTGTTACTAAAGATGTCGCAAACACCACCAGTGGGAAAAAACTCCATCTCGGCCTAATTTTTGGCCATGTCCTCCACCGACGACGTCAAAAGTCCCCATCTCTAGGATTCTGGTGTTGTTCCCTCCTCGGCCTCGGCCCCGACCGTCGATTTCTATTTAGCTGATCTAGAAGTCGAAGGAAGCTCTGCCAGTTGCCTGAAGCCACCTAAAGGCTACCGTCGCTAGTGGGTTACATCGAGATCTCAAATTCTGAGTGACGTCATGGTTCATGAGGATAAGGAGGGGTGCCCTTTCTTCTTTAAGAAGATTCTGGCACCAATTCTTGAGAGCCCCCAGCCAATTACTAAGGAGATTTCCAATTTGTTGTTGTCTCTACCCCTTTGGATTAGGCTTCCAGAGGATTTGCGATTGGACCTTCGGGAAGATGAAAACCCTAGGGATATGAGGCCTGGTAGGTTCACTGTCTACGAGGGCTATCTCCAATTTAGGCTTTGTTTTCCCTTGCCCCCTATCCTCTCTCATCTTCTCGAGAAACATTAGGTTAACTTAGCCCAACATCATTCTAACGTCATACTCTTAGTTATGGAATTTATGACTCAATGTAATAGCCTAGGTATAACCCCTATCTACGAGCTTTTAGATCCATGTACTATATTTCTGCTAGCAGACCCGTGGTGCACACAGTCGGAGGCAAGGATACAAAGATTAGTGGGATCATAACCCTTAGTAACTGGTTTCCGGACCACCCCATAAAATTATCTTCAAAGTGCAAAGGGTGGCATAGAACCCCCATATACATCTTTGAGAGTGAGGAAGAAAAGTACTATGTACCGTGGTGGAATTTGAATCCAAAGTACGAGAATGCTGCCAACTGTGTTGCTCTTGAGAGTGTGGTGGCAGATAGAGATCGGCTGTTAAGTGAACCCCTTGACATTTCAAAGAACTGTGATTATGTTTGGCGGGAGGAGGTTTATGAGTGGATCTGTTTTGATTAATCCCCTCCCTCCGGCAGAGTCTTTGAAGGCTCCTTCGGGCAAAGGGAAAGGAAAAAGGAAGGTGGTTGAGGATGATAAGATTAAGAGGAAGGCCCCTTCAGTTACCCATTATGGGGCCCCAAAAAAGCCAAAGAAAAAGAAAGCTAAAGTTGACCCCTCGAAGCCTGTAGAGCCTATGAAGCGTGCATAGCCACGGGACGCCAGATCTGCCACGGTCCATGAATGTTCATAGCCACGGCCCGTGGGATCTGGCGCAGTTCGTGAATCTAGGATCATGCAATGGTCCGTGAAGATTTTAACGGACCACAAGTAGAATCCGGTTTTTGCTTAGAGTTTTCCCACGGTCTGTGAAGGTTTTGAAAGACCGTGAACAGCTTGTGGCTTCTGCTTAGAAATTTTTTCATGGCCCGTGAAGGTTTTTACGGACTGGCTCCATACTTAGCCTAATTCTTCAACTCTTCATCCCCTTGCTTCACGGCCCGGTGCTTTTGTCACGGCCCTATGCCTTGCCTCGTGAAGGTCTCGTGCTAGTCTTCACAGATTCTTGTGTAGTATGGGCCGTGAAGATTTTCACGAGCCGCTGGTGCTTGACCATGCACGGTCCGTGACCGGCAGCTGGTGCTTCATTGGTTGAACTTTGTTTGCTTGTCACAGGTGAACCGTTAGTCCGAATCGAGAGTTCTAGTAGTTGATTTTGTAGTACTCAAGAAGAAAAATCCAATGAAACCAGCCTTGAAGGCTAATTATTCCTGGATCATTCTCAGACTAAGGCAACACTCCCGGACCACGATTCATTTTTTTCTCCTTTTGACCGTCATGAACTCCAAAACCGCCTATCTTTGGCTTCAATCTCCTTCTACTTTGAATTGAGGTTTGTGCCCTTGGTCTACTACCATTCAAATGCAAATGGCCTTAAAATATTCTACCATTAAAAGAAAATGACCTTTGCAAGAATGTAATGTAACAAATAGAATTCATGTGCGACCTATTAAAGGTACTCATAATGAAGACCAAGGAGCCCGTGAACATGAGATATCAAGAATCACTAATTATGTATACACAATGTGGGATTTAGAATAGAAAATTAAACATGGTTTTCTAAACCCCTTGTCATGTAAACTCAACTAATGTTGCCAAACCGCCAACCAAAAGTAACTAAAGACTATGTCAAATGCATTGGTTAAAGCATATGAAATGGTGCAGATTAAAGGCTAAGGAAGCCCAAGTGGCTATTGTCAAAATCAAGGCCCCTGAGGCTAAAGTGCATGAGCTCGAGAAAGTGCTGAATAAAGTTGCCTCCGATCATCAGGGGGAATCGGTGAAAATTGCCTCCAATTACAGGGAGGAATTGGAGAAGGTGGCCTCCGGTTACGAGGACGAGCGTGCAAAGCTATTCTCCCAATACAAGGAGGGGTTGGAGAAGCTGAGCCTCGAGAAGGACAATTGCCTGGAGGAGCATGACATTAAGTTGTCGGAGGCCCAGACTTCTAATGAAACTCTGGCCAGCGAAAATACTAAGCTGCCAAGCCTTTGTTCTCCTGAGCAGCAGGCCTCTATTTTTGAGGCCTACACCAACAAAATCGTGAAAATTTAGGGGTTCGTGGACTTCTTTTCATCCCTCTCTAAGGTTTTAGTAGGGCTGACTCATAACAACCCGGCCAACTCCATCTGCAAGGACCTCCTTGTCGAGCACGCGACTATGCTAGATGTCCATAAAAATAACACTGAGCCGGGGCAGCTGAACTATCTTTGGTGGAAGTCTGTCTAGGATAGGGGCATCAAACTCCTGCTACTTGACCACTTGAAGGCCTTCGGAAAATACTTCTCGGCAGAGGAGATCCGCCACTTGGAGGTGGACGAAGATAAAAAGTGGAACGAGCCAGACCCCCTGACCATTCTGAAGTCCCAGCGCAGGCCTACCCAGGCAGATTATAGCGTAGGGAAAGATGTATGAACCTTTTCTTTTAAGGCTTCAGATGTAGTTTCCTTTTCCATATCAACGAAATCCTTTGTTTCTTTACTTCTGTGTTTCTACTTTTTCGTCACTTATAAATTCTAGGCTTGGTGCCCTACCCTCCCCCCCATCTACAAAGGGGTACCTCTTTAGACTTTTTTTCCAAGTCATGAAAGAGTGGTATCACCAAATTGAAGAGTGGGTATGGGAGGCATCAAATCCAGCCCTCTCGATTTTGGTTTAAATCTGTCCTGCTTGAAGAGAAGCTTCGAGCTGCCCATGAAGAGCTTAGCTTATGGAGCAAAGACCTTCATGAGAGACAAAAGGAACTCCTTGACACACTTAGTTATTCGAGGGAGGAAGGGGATTCACTAGCCGCGGCAAAGGATAAGATTTTGGGAAGCTATCGCTCCCTCGAGGCTCGGCACAACGAGGTTCTCGAAGAGATTACCACCAAAGCTGGGTTTAATTCAATACACGAGTGCATCACTACTGCTAAAGCTTTCAAGGCTTCTAGAGGGGATCATCTTTCCGAGACGATAAGACCATCGAGCATTATTGCCGTGAGGCACAAAGGCATCGGGTAGTTGTAGTAAAGGGCTCGTTCAGCCCTTGTAGCCACCACCGCTGAATTGGAGGAATGGAAGAAGCCAAATAGGGAGTACCAGCAGCATCTAATTCCTTCCTTAGAGTGGACCATCAGGGAGAATTAATAAATCATCGCATTTGCCTTTGAGGACAAGGAGAAAGTTGAAAAGGACCACGCGGAGTTGTATCAGACCTATACATCGACTCCTGATATCCTTCGGGCATACATGCTTTGACTCGGGACCGTCAAAGCTCTTTTAATTGAAGATTTTGAATTATTTCTTCAAGGCACTATCAACATTATAGAAAGAAAACACACCACGGGGGATCCTAAGTATCGCGGGCCTACGAGGAAGCTAAGAGATGGTTAAAGAATTTGCGAAAGAAGGTTTTACGAGCTCCCATACTGCTCTTAGAGGGAGTGGGGCTCCGGATCCCGCAGAGAGTATCCCCTCTAGAACTTCTCATAGAAGGGGAGGTTCCATCTTTTCTTGTTTAGGTCGTTCCTCTAGGGAACCTGTCTCTCAGTCAGATCCCTCCTAAGTAAAGACCCCCAACCCTCGATTTGTGCCTTTCGATACTTCAATACCGAGGGCTAACCCAGCAGGTGACTGGGGCCTGAGCCTCCGACCGAGGGAGGGGTAGCCTCACTCTTGTCAGAGGTTCCTCGTCCGATAGAGGGGGTAGTGTTGCTGGTGGCCAAAACTGAGCAACCCATGAGGACGCCGAAGATGTACCCATGGTGAGAAGACCAAGGCGGTAGACTCCACGGGCGTTTAAGCTCTGATTGAAGACAGAGCCTGCAGAACTAGAAGAATAGGAGTTTTATTACCCCCCTCCTAGGTCTTGTGATAGTTTTTCCCATAGCTGTATGTAGATAGATAGTTGTTGGATGTTGTAACTCTATCATTTTACTTGTAAGCCATTATGACATTATGTATAATCGAAATAAAATTTCCACCCTCATTTTTTAGCATTCAATTATTTTTCTTGTGAGATGGATTAATCCCTTCTAACAGAGTTGAATGCTTCAACTCTTTCCTTTCCTTGCAAGGATTTTCTATGCCTATAAAGCGTTCGAAGGACTATGTTAGTCGTTCGAATGCATGCAAGGCTAGTCCCTTGGGCGCTTGATGCGTGTTAAGGGGACTTCAGTTCCTAATCATTTGATGAGCTATGTTAGCCCTTCAAATGTCTACAAGGTTTGTGCCTTGGGCGCTTGATACACGTTAAGGGGATTTCGACCCAAAATACTCGATGGGTTATGTTGGCCTTTCGAATATGTGCAAGGTTCGTGACTTGGGCGCTTGATGCACTTTAAGGGGATTTTGACCCAGAATGTTCGATGGGCTTTGTTAGCCATTAGAATATGTGCAAGGTTTGTACATTGGGTGCTTGATGTGCTTTAAGGGGATTTTGACCCAAAATGTTCAATGGGCTGGGTGGCCCTTCAAATATGTGCAAGGTCTGTGCCTTGAACGCTTGATGCGCTTTACGAGGATTTAAACCCAAAGTGTTCGATGGGTTGTGTTCGCCCTTCAAATATTTAATGCTCTAATTTGAGGAGAATGGAGAATTTTAGTACCCCATGGCTAGATGTGTTTTTGTTCAAGAAGTAATTATAGGAAACACACTTCAATAAATAGTTAGACAAAAACAAAGGAAACCTGTCAACTTACAACAACAATTTGTCGAGGGTGTCCTCCGACCCATAGCTACTTTAGGGTGGGCTAAGTTCTAGCTTCGTCAGGTATATTGGGATTTAGGATAATAGTACCTCCAAAGGTTGGAAACGTTCCATTTATGCAGAATCGGTTCATCTTGAGGGGTTTCTATTTGGGGACGGCTTCAACAACTTGGTAGGGTACTTCCCAATTTGCTGACAGTTCCCCTCCGGCTCTCTTCGGCTTATCTCATTTCTCCTCATTACAAGGTCTCCTAGGGGAAAATGGAATTTTCAGACCCTCCAGTCATGATACTGCTTGATCCTTTCCTTGACCTTGGCTTCATGGAGGGATACCTTCTCTCTTTTTTCTTCAAGAAGGTTCAAATCCAAACGGCGCCTCGTCATTAACCTCTTAGCATTCGTTGTTTATGGAAAACCTTCGAAAGGTGGCCATCTTTATCCCCATAGGAATGACCACCTCCGAACAATAGACCAAGCCATAAGGGGTTTCCCCTGTGGCAGATGACTCTGCTGTTCGAAATGACCAAAACACACTAGGCAATTCATTGATCCAGTTCTCGCCTGTTCCTTCGAGCCTCGATTGGATGCTATTAACAATGGTTCAATTTGTGAACTCCACTCGCCCATTAGCTTGGGGGTGGTAAACACTGGTGACTCTTTGACAGATCTTGTATTCCTTACACCAGCCTTTAAATGGGTCATTGACGAACTGGGCACCATTATCAGTTATGATTGTTCGAGGGATCCCAAAACGACATATGATATTCTTCCAGTAAAAACCAATCACCGTTTTCCCTTTCATGCCAGTTAGGGGTTTGGCCTCGACCCACTTTGTATAGTAGTCTACAGCCACGATCAGGTATCGAAAATGGCCTGGGGCCTCCAGGAAAGGCCTTACTAGATCGATCCCCCATTTGTAAAATGGCAAAGAACTGTTAGTGTTCATCATTTCTTCTTGGGGGGCATGGGTGATGGGCGCATGCCTCTGGCACTGGTGGCAGGCCTGGATGTGCTTGTTAACCTCGTCAAACATCTTTGGCCAATATTATTCACCTAGAAGGATATTTTTTTCTATCGATCGAGCCCCTTGGTGACTTTTGTAGGCCTCTTCATGGGTTTCGCAGATTAGATAGTCAGCTTCATGGGGGGATATGCATTGGAGAAGTGGTTGTAGGTGGCCTTTGAGATAAAGAACATATTTTTGGATCACGTATTTGGGTGCCTTTAGCCTAACTTTCCTTACTTCGATGGCATCTTTCGGAAGGGTACCATCTCGAAGGTGGTTACTAATGGGAATTATCCATGACTTATGTTCTTCTACCATCATCATAGTCGCTTCCTCCTCAAAGATACGCTTACTCAGAGTTTCCACCATTAAGTGCCCTTGGGATTGCAAGTCCAGGTCCAATGAGGCCAATTTGCTCAGGGTATCATCCTTGTGGTTTTTCTCTCGAGGGACTTGAGTAAGGGTGAAATGGTGGACATGTTGAAGGAGGGGATTCACTACTTCTAGATAATGTTGCAGACTTCTTTCCCTGGCCTCATACTCCCCCTTGACTTGAAGGACCACAATTTGGGAATCATTGAATATGTCCAGCCTTCGAATTTGGCTATTCGAAGGCCTGTGATCAATGCTTTTTAAATAGCTTTGTTGTTCGTGGCCTTGAAGTCAAAGTGTAGGGCATAGGGATAGTCCTTCTGTTTGGGGCTCGTGAGTAAGACTTTGGCCCCACTGCCTCTTCAGTATGATGATCCATAGATGTACAACTTCCATGTTTCTTTGGATTCTTTTTCATTCTCAACTACTATTGGTTATGTGGTTTCCACAATGAAATCCGCTAAGGCCTTGCCCTTGATGGTTTTTCTTGTATGAAATAGGATGTCATGTTCTCCCAATTCGATTGCCCATTTCATCATTCGTCCTGAGGCCTCTGACTTGAGAAGCACCTGCCTAATTGGATGGCTGGTGAGCAAGATGATCTTGTGACTTAGGAAGTATGGCCGGAGGTATCTCTCCACATTGACTAGGGCTAAGACTAACTTTTCAAGGGCAGTGTATCAAATCTCTGGACCATGCAATGCTCTACTTACGAAGTAAATTGGGTATTGGGCTTTATCCTTTTCCTTTACCAGAATTGCATTAATCGCTAAGGGGGATGCGAGGATGTATAAGTACAGATCTTCCCCCTTGTTTGGTTTCATCAGGGTGGGGAAGCTTCATAAGTGTTCCTTTAGGTCTCGAAAATCTTTGTCACATTCTTCTGTCCATTCAATTTTTTTTGGCTTTTCGAAGCACATCAAAGAATGGAAAATGTTTCTCGGCCCCCTTAGAAAGGAATTGACTGAGTGTAGCCAGCGATCCCGTTAGCCTTTGAATGTCTTTAACCGTTTAGGAGGGCTTCATGCTCATTAAAGCTTTGATATTTTTGGGTTCACATCGATCCCCCTCTCTAAAACTATGAATCCCCAAAATTTTCCGGCTCCGACTCCAATCACACATTTAGCTAGATTCAGCTTTAGATTGACCTCTCGGAGCCTCTGGAAGGTTTCTTTGAGGTCCAGCAAGAACTAGTCAAAGCATGTGCTTTTGACTACCATGTCATCCACATATATTTTAATGTTTCTGGAAATATGTTTTTCAAAGAGCCGTCAACCTTTCTTTGGTAGATAGCTCCAACATACTTCAGCCTGAATGGCAGTTTCTTATAGCAAAAGGTCCCCACATCTGTTATAAAAGATGTTTTCTGCTTATCCTCTTCCGTCATGAGTATCCGGTGGTAGCTCTTATGAGCATCGAAGAAGGCTAGCACCTTATATCCTACTATTAGTTTAACTAGTACATCGATGAAGGGTAGGGGATAGCTATCCTTGGGGCAACATTTATTGAGATCCATGAAGTCTATGCACATCTCCAAGCCCCATCGTGCTTGGGGACCATCACCGGATTTGCTATCCAATCGGGGTAACATATTTCTTCAATAACCTCAACTTGAAGCAGTTTTTGAACTTCCTCTTTTAAGGCTATGGCCCTTTCGGGGGTGAATAATCTCTATTTTTGCTTGATTGACTTTTGGAAGGGATCTACATTTAGTCTGGGGACCATAAGTTGTTTCGTTACCCTTGTGAGGTCGAAGGTGTCCCATGAAAACACGTCAACATAGTCATCCAAGAGGTCCTTCAGCTTTTTTCTCGTTGTGGGTGGTATCATTTTTCCCACATGCACTACTCATTTTTCTCAAATGGTCATTGGATCTGAGTCCATAGGTTTGATTTCTCCATTGACCGAAGCCACCATGTCCTCTTTTTTAGCTTCTTTTAAAGCTATAGGCAAACAGCTCCTGGTCACAGGCTGGTCTCCCTTTCTGACAGCTATCCCCATCCTGGTGGAGAACTTCATTGTCAAGGGATAGGGGGACCATAAGGCTTGCACCTGGCACATCAAGGGCTTTCCAAGTATCACATTGTAGGGGGATACCACATCAGTCACTGCAAAGGTATAGTCAATTATGACTTCCTTATCTCCGTCAACTATTTTGACTGGGAGGATCACGACCCCTAAGGGGTAGCACCATTTTCCCCGTGAAACCAGACAAGAGAGAGGTTCTTCTTCTTAAACTTTCACGTCCGAGCCCTTGCTGATCTAAGCAATTGGAAAACATCACTTCTACAGCACTACCATCATCCACGAATATCCTTTTAACATAGCACTCTCCAATGGTGGTGTGGATTACCATTGGGTTGGTATGGGGGGTTCAGTTTGGCACCGGGTCAACTTCTGAGAAGGTGATTGCTTCATCCGGTCAAAATTGCTTCTGGCAGGGTTCTTCAGGGGCACGTATTAGGATTGAGCTTTGATGATGGTGTTCGAAGGCTGGTCATCTACCACTTTACTGATGAAGTTGATCACCCTATTATCACCGCCCCTCTGGTTATTGTCCGGCCGAGCCTCAGCATCAGGCTGGATACCTGCCTGGTTTCCAGCTTGCTCTCCATCATTTTGTTGTTGTTCTCTTCCACCTCGATTGGCTCTTTTCTTGCCTTTTCAGCGGCTTTCCTCGCCCCTTCGAAGAGGCTTGTCCTTTCAGTTTTTTGATGTAGTTAGGGAGCAAACCCACTCTTGTGCATCTTTTGATTTCTTGCTTTAAGTGAGTGCATTCATTCGTGTCGTGGCCTCGCTCTTTGTGATGGTCATAAAACATGGACGGATCTATTCTTCCAGGGTAGTCTCTTACGGGAATGGGGTTTCGGAATAGCCCCTTGTGGATGGAGAGTATTTCTATCAGGGACTTAGTCAGGGTAACATAGCCTTGAAACCTTTCTTCATATGATTAGGCCTTCTCAACCTTGATTCAGAGGCTTTAGATCTCTTTTCATCTCATATGTTCCCCTCACGCTTCCTTTTCGTGGCTTCTTTGATTTTCTAGTATTATTCCATGATTTCTTATAGTTGTTGCAAGGTTCCTGGCCTCTTCAAGACTAGCTTCTTTTACAAGTCGAGGTTAGACATCCCGTTCATATAACCAAGGATCACCCCATCCCCAGTACGATTGATAACACTGAGGCTCTCATCCACATACCGATGATAGAACGCCTCTATTGATTCGTCGAGCCTCTGCTTTTTCTGGTAGAGCTCAATCAGGGTCTTTGTAAACCTTTTCTTTTGGAATAATCATCCCAAAAGGGCCCTTCCAAAGTCTCTATACGAATGAAACAACCCCCTGCCTAGCTTGTTAAACAATTCATATGCTTTTCCTCGAAGGTAGCTTCCTACCAGCTTGCATGTCAGCTGTTTGTTGAAGTCCCTCCAATTCATCAGCTAAGGAAAGTCTGTAAACCCTGGGGGTTCGAATCACCAATATACGTAGAGAGCCTTTGGGTGGTTTCACGTCGCTGGGCCATCGAGTGGCCACTATCGCAGGACTGAAGGGGGAGGCTGTAACTTGGCCCGAAGGCCCAATCAACCTGTCCAGCTTCCCCATCAAGGCATCGCTCGACCCAAATCCCATCAGCGAGTCTTCACATTGACTTGGCCAGAATGGAGCATCGAAGCTGAAGATCCAGTTCGAAGCCATGTACCTAGGTCGTGGTCCCTCTACAGCCAAGCTGTAATACAACTCATGATGGTAGGGATCGTACAAGGGGACCTCTAGTCGAGGCCCATAAACATCTAGTTCTTAAAACCTGGATAGTACCCCCATTGGCCCACTCATCGAGTGAGGAATTGTCTAGTTTAAAATAGGCGGTATTGAGATGGGCACCAAATATGCCGACGTTTGGCCCATGCTAGGGAACGTTGGTTGGGTCCGTGTTTGGGCCCCCAATGTCCACTTGATAAGATACTTCTGGGGGGTTTGCAACCATATTCTCAGATGCAACACCAGGGGCATCGAAGGTGGGGGCACCACTTGATGCTAGACCATCCTTTGATAGAGCATTGGGGGATCGACCTGGTAGCCAGCAGATCTAAGGGTTTGAACTAGTTGCGATAGGTCTTACTGTGATGGGGGCACATATTATTTGTGCCCCACTTTTCTTAAGTGGCCCCCTCTCGTGGCTTCCATTTATGAGTCTGCAGTTGCTTTCGTGAACTGCAGCTCATCCTCCATTGGTCGGCGCATCTGGCTTTTTTACGTATGGGCTTCGAAGTCTCCTACCCAAAGTTCAAAGCTAACCTCCATGCTTGTTGGAGGTATATCAGCTGCCATCTGAGAACCTTCCGACCCTCTTGTTACTGGGATCTAGTCCTGATCGATCTCTGGGGGTTTGTTACCATCGTTTGAGGGGGAAAGGTTCGATTGCATGTTGGACCTACGCCCTCTCCTTCTCCGGTAAGGAGATTGTACTTCTTCGCCGATGCCTTTTAGCTGCTCACTTCTACGTAAGGAACTTACTATAGAAGTGGACATAAACAACAAGTTAACATTGATCTGACTAACGGTCCCACTGGGTATGCCAACTTGATGCGCCCCAATTTATCGCAGCCGATGCACCACCATTCGTGGACTGAATCTGCAAAACAAAGCCCCCAGAGTTGTCCGAGGAGAAGAGGTTCTGATGGCCAAGTAATCAAACCAAATTACATGAGTGTAATTATGAATGAATAGTTGAGTGTGTAGGGTTACCTTTAGCCTTTATATAGGTGGGCAAGTAGGGAAACTATTTTGTTTGCTTGTGGAGCAAGTACTACTCCCTTAGGCTGGCCCAAAGAGCATTACCCAAAGGGTAATGCTATGAACCTAAGTCGGTCGTACTAGGCACTTGGGCCCAATACAGATTTACACATTATCAAGTTGCATCTTCTTTTGAAGGCCATTATGGCTAGCTTTCCGTTATGGGCTATGCCGCCTCAAATGTCGATCAAGTAATTTGGTTTCTCAATGCACTCGGTACTGATTTCAAGGAATTTAATGCCACAATCCCGAATCGCCATCCTCTGCCGGGGTATGTCAATATTGTGGCTCAAGCTAAGAATTATGAGACATTTTTGCAAAATCTGGACAGGTTTGGGGCTCATAATCCTACTTCGATCATACCTTCATTGTTTGCTGCATCAACAAAAGAAAGCACTTTCAAAGTGTATCAAGGGGCGACTGATCGAAACCAATGGGTTCTGAGACTAGAGGGGCAGTGCCGATTCAATCAAGTAATTGAAATGATAGTAGTTGTTTAGACTCCATGGCCTTTACGAGTGGAACCTCCTCACTCATAATTTATGCTAGCGAGTGATAATCGTATGTGGGCATGCACCAACAGGTGGTGGTGGTGCATCTGGTCCACGCGCCGCCCGTGGTGGCCGCTAGGGTGATCGGCATTTTTGAACACCATTTTTGGTGTGATTCGAGCAATTTTTTGGTCTTGATGATGTAATTTAGTGCTAGTTGTGTGGGAAAATGGACATGCAACCTCTTGTTGTTATCGCTGGGTCTCCTCTCGTCGCTGTTCTGATTCTGCTCACCTTGTAGAGTCTTTTCAGTCCTTACATTTGGAGCCAACTTCCCTCACATCTGATTGGAATACTAATTAAGGTGCCACCAGCCATATGACTTCTGCCACTTCTACTTTGGAGAGTGTCTCTCCATACACTGGTAACTCATGTGTTTCTGTTGGTAATGGTGATTAAATTTCTATTTCTCATATTGATGATTCTCAAATTACACTTACTTACGCCTGTCTGATGTATTGGTTTTTCAGAGAATTTCTAAAAATATACTTTCTATCAGTAAATTGACTCATGATTTAGGTATTTTAATTTCCTTTGATGACCGATCATTTATTATTCAGAACAAAGTCACCAAGGAAATCATGGGCAGAGGCCACAATGAGGATGGATTGTGTGTGCTAGACCAAGGTGAAGCCGCGTTAGTATCTTTCACTCAGAATAAAATGGGACGGGCATCATTCAAGCTTTGGAATGCTCGGCTGGGTCATGTACCCCATAGTGTTATTTCCACTTTGAGTATTTCTGGTTTTTTGTCTGTTTCGTCTTTATTGCCTAAACCTTGTACCTACGCCCCCTTGTCTTATGGAGAAAGGTCATAGGTAGACTTTTGTTGAAAACCCTAAACGTGTTTCGCATGTTCTTGATTTGATGCATTGTGATTTGTGGGGTCCTGCCCCAGTTTTATCTGGAAATGATTTTCCGTATTATGTTGTACTTGTTGATGATTTTCAAGATTTTTGTGGCTTTACTCTCTTTATAACAAGTCTAAATTTGTTGATGTGTATACATGCAATTTGAGACTTTTGTTGAAAATCAATTTTCATCTCGTATTAAGATTTTTCAGAGTGACGGTGGCACTAAGTTTCTTAATACTCGCCTTCAGATGCATTTTTCCACTAAGGGCATTCACCATCGGGTTTCCTACCCCTACACGCTCGTGTTGAGCACAAATATTGTCATATTTTGGATATGAGGGTGACGATGCTTTTTTAGTCCCGACTGCCTCTGTCTTACTGGGATGATGCCTTTGCCACTGCACTTTACACTATTAATTGTATTCCAACACCATTGCTTCATGGTGAGAATCCTTATGGTCTTCTTTTTTGTCGTCCACCGATTTACTCTAAATTCCTTCCTTTCTGTTGTCGAGTATATCCTCTTACACTATGCATTTGGGTAGTAAGGAAAAGAACAACAAGAAACAAGAAATTACTTAATGTCTGATGAAATACATCAAGACTAAAATGAATGCTAAACAAAAAAAAATCATGTCAAAATCAATTTGATATTTTTCGATGCCATACAATATATTTCCTCATGCTATAAACATGAAACTCAATTTCTTAATTTCCTCATTACCGTTAGCAGACTTATTTTTTAATTTATGATCCAGTTTTTAGGCAAATTTTTCTTCATATCACATTTTCAACAATAACTTGGCAAGGATCAAATCTCATTTTTGCCTCTTACATCCTAGAACTTCTCAAATAAATGGGTGCCATAGTAAATTGTCAAAGAGATGATCACAAAATACCTAATGATCCAGAACCAGCTTCTCCATCACCATCCAGTACTACTAGTAAGGTCCGCATAATAAAGCTAGCAAAAGAGCAGCTAGTTAAACTAAAATCCTTGAATTTAGACATCATTTCGAGTGTCTTCATCTACCTGGAAGCTCAGATCTCTCAAGAACTCACGCTTCTTCTCCAAGAAACAGCAGAAAAGGTGAACGTTCAGCATTACGTCTATGCAAGAAAATTGCTCAGCATTTGCAGCCAATTTGCGTATAAAGACGGGATAAGTCCCATCCTGAGAGTTGCACACTATTTCGTGCAAGTCCTTAAGCGAAAAAGACTAACCGCGAAAGCAGAAATTTACCAAATCACAGTTCCGAAGAATACAACAAGAACACCATGGATGAAAAGTTGGCTGAAAGATTATGCCATTTCTTCATCATCACAATCACAGGAGCAGCTAGAATAAAGTGTTCAAAGTGATCAAGCTCAGCTCACAATTTTGGCGCCAAATTCAAACTAAGGCGGTGCCCCAAGTGCTCAAATTTTCTGATTTCCTGATCATGCTTCTTGTACAGTTTTCGGCTAGCTTTATGTTTAGTTAGTTAGATCACTAGCCTAGCTCTTTAGTCATTTAGTTATTTAGGCGGTTAGCACTTGATTTGTTGTATATAAACACCATGTAAATCCCTCATTTTCTAAGTTAATTAGAAATCGGTTTTTCACTCTTTTCTTCCTGATCAAACCCGTTCATATTTTTCTGATTCTGAAGCTCTTTTAAGCTCAGTTATGGAAATCAGCCTTGATTTCTTCATGGTATCAGAGCTCTTTAGGCTCTCGATCCACTAATCTTCAACCAATTTCTTGAATCTTGATCCCAGTCATAAGTACTGGTTCAGTGAATGGCAATGGAAGAAATGATCCTCATATTACTGATACAGATGGATTCATGAGAATCGAACATGATAATCTGCTCTTACTTGGATCATCTGATCATGCAAGCCTTGTCATCATTTTAGATCTCTTGACTAAAAAGAATTATGTGATCTGGAGAGAGGCTATGATCACAGCTCTCTCAGCAAGGCGGAAACATCAGTTTATAACTGGAGAGTTGCCGAAGCCTGCTGCTAACTCTCCAAAGCTGCAGATCTGGATGAAGGTCAATTCCACTGTAGTCTCATGGATCAGGAACTCTATCAGCAAGGATATTGCTAGAAGTTTTTCTTTCCAAGCTGATGCCAAGAAACTATGAGATGAAGTTGAAGAGAGGTACTTAGTAAGTTATGGACATCTATTCTACCAGCTGATGACAAATTTGAATGCAGTTAAACAAGGTACTGATTCAATTACTCAATACTTTTCCAGTCTGAAAGAAATTTGGGATGAGATTGATGTGATTAGGCCTAGGCTCAAATGCACTTGCTGTCATTGTGAGTGTAGCTGTGGTTTTTATGAGAAATTAGAGAGGCAGGCTAATCACGATAGGATGCAACAATTCTTATCTAGATTGAATGATGAGTTTGATGCTCTTAGAGATCAGATTTTGGTAATGACACCTCTGGAAACTGTTGGAAAAACATATTCTCTGCTCAGTATGCAAGAACATCATAGAAGTGTTCAAATAATCTAATGAAAGGCATGAATCAATCAGCCGCAATGATGGTGAAACCTGATTCAGGTCAGGCTGTTGTAGGAAAGTTTAATCAGAGGAAGAAGGATGCAGATGCTAAGAAACTGTTGAAATGTGGCTATAACCATAAAAGTGGTCATTTGAAGGAGTCCCACTTCAAACTACATGTATATCCTGATTGGTGGCAAGACCCTAGTAAAGTGAAGAACAAATCTTAAGCAAATGGTGCTAATGCTTCAGAATTTGGGGATGAGAATGATCAGTCAGATGGATCAGGAACATCTACTGATGCTGCTGAACACAACAACATTGGAAAAATGCAGGCCATGATTGCTAATATGATTCAGATGGAATTTGGAAAGTTGATGAAAGGAAAAGGAAATGAGCAAGGTGCAGAATCAGGAGACTTGATCAATTTTGTACATCTGATTTTTAAGGTAACTTTGTTACTCATTTTTCTAACGCTTCTACTTGCTTTGAAAGTGATGATTAGATCTTAGATAGTGGAGCTACTTCACATATGTGCAGCTCTCTCTTTATTTCATACACTCATTCCATCTCCTTATAAAACACCCATCCTTTTACCTGATCATTCAAAGGTGTTCATAGATAGCATAGGTTCTGTCAAGTTAATTAATTAACTCAAATTGATGAACTGCTTATTTGTTAAGAGTTTTAAGTTCAATCTTCTTTCAATTCAGAAGTTATCACAAGACTCTAGAGAAATTTCTATGTTTGTGGCTACAGTAGCCACAAACAGCAACAATATATGGAGGACGCATTACGAAAATGCGCCCTCTCCATTTATTTTTTTTTGTTAATATCCCGGTCAAACATGTCAGGCGGTGGAGGGGGTGTTGCCACGTGGCGAGGACGCATTTTCGTAATGCGTCCTCCTTTTTTTTTTTTTTTTAATTACCGGTCAAACATATCAGGCGGCCAAATGGAGCTATGCCACGTGGCGAGGACGCATTTTCATAATGCTTCCTCTGTGGCTTTTAATTTTTTTTAACCGGTCAAACATGGCGGTCGAATGGAGCTGTGCCACGTGGCGAGGACGCATTTTCGTAATGCGTCCTCTGTGGAATTTTTTTAAAAAAAAAAAACTGGTCAAACATGGCGGTCGAATGGTGCTATGCCACGTGGCGAGGACGCATTTTCGTAATGCGTCCTCTGTGGAATTTTTTTAAAAAAAAACTGGTCAAACATGGCGATCGAATGGTGCTATGCCACGTGGCGAGGACGCATTTTCGTAATGTGTCCTCCAATTTCTTTAAATCCCACCCGAATTCCTCCACTTCCCCCATTGTTCATCTTCTTCCTCCACCATTTTTCACTTTTCTCCTTCTGTTAGCCTCCATTCCGCCAGTGTTCTGCCATCCCGAGAATTCCCCTCCACTCTTCTCCGGCATTGCGCCACTTATTCATCGGCATTCCACCATTTTCATCTGCAGTTTGAATTTTTTACAAGATCCGGTATGGTTCCCTGTTTTCTATTTCTCTCGAGGTTCGTTTAAGATTTTTTTAATTACTATTGAATTTGTAATGGAGTTTTGGTTGTAGAGATCGGATTCGGACTGAAGTGTACGCTGTTGACTGCGTTGACCCGCCATGGACCGCGTTGACCCGCCGTGGATCGCGTTGACCCGCCGTGACCGCGTTGACCCACCGTGGACCGCGTTGACCCGCCGTGGACCGCGTTGACCCGCCGTGGACCGCGTTGACCCGCCGTGGACCGCGTTGACCCACCGTTGACCGTGTTGACCCACCGTTGACCGTCGTTGATCGCGTTGACCGCCGCTGACTGTCACCTTTGTCACTTTCTCCGTAAGTCTCAAACTCCCACCCACTGTGTTATCCATTTTATTGTAGTTAATTGCACCCTAAATAATTATACGAATGTGTTCCAAGATTATGTCTGTATTGCCGTGGACAGTTTGTTGTTGCTTTTTTGGTTAAATTATAATCTGTGGAGAACCCGAAGCAATTTAGTTAATTTGATTGTATGTGTATGATTGTGTTGTGTGATTGTGTGTACTTTTAATGATTAAGTTTGGTCTGTTGCGTTTAATGATGCTGTGTGACTGAATGAAGTAATTATGTGAATTGTTTAGTGATTGATGTATTGAGCTTGTAGCAATAGTAATGGCATTTGAGGATACTGTGAACAAGAATGTCGGATGAGAAGGAAATGAAAGTGATGCCTATGTATAATCGTGTACTGATTAATGTGTTATGTCTGTATCAATAGTGTTGTTAAAGTGGCCGGGTGGAGTACATGTACATACTTGAGGATACAATGAAAAGGAATGTTGAATGAATATGAATCTAAAGTTATGTATTTGTGAGTTGCAGTTGTGCGATGTTTTTGACGGTGTATATGTATAGAGGTGGTCAGATTAAGTTTGATTTGACTGTGGGTGTGTATTATGATCCTCCAATACCGGAGCGAGTTTTGACTCTCGAGAGGAGGTTGAACCACTTAGAATTAGTTGATTTAATTGTCACGAGACTGGCCATTATGAGAGAGAGCTGTTTGTTGAAAATGTATTACCGATGTCCCGAACTGATTGGTTCCGCGGTATACTATCGATGTTATCATGTGGAAGATGATGAGTCAACCACGTTCTTCTTCAACATTGTTGATCGAATGTCATTGTCTTCTGCGGATTTTTACATTGTTATGGAATAGTTACCAATCACTAATGATGGGGCTGGGGCATGCACGTTCATGTCATTGTTGAGAAACGTGCAGAACTCTGCCGATGTACCAAGTATACCACCACCTGTTCGTAGCCGAGGTTTTGAAATTGGTGAGTCCAGCCAACCTGGTAGGTATGCCCACGTGGATTGTGTCCACCCATCCGCAAGTGGTGGTATGTATGTTATAGACCATGGCGAGCAGAATGTCTTCCGCAATGATTACGTGGGTGACATTAGCGACCATATTGTTCGGCATGATGGTAGCGAAGATGATGGTGTGGAAGCTGAACTTGACGGTAGAACTGAGGATGATCGTTCCTTATCAGCCGATTTGAATCCCGGGGATGAGGAAGAGCAATTGGTGTGCACGAACAATGTACTCACGTCGTTTCATATTCTGGAAAACCCGGATACACAGGCCTACTATAGAGATTATGGGGGCCCCGATGAGGATCAACTCACGTCTCTCAATCACAATCAGATATAGGAATAAATGCATTTTGATTTCTGGACTTCGTGGGAAAAATGGTTTCAGTTACCTAACCGCAACACATGCATGTTGTCTCAGTTTATTTGGCAGCCATATACGGAGGATGTCCTGGAACAACTCCCGCGGTACTGTACAGATGATAGAAATAATTGGCTACTTTCCGTCGACCTCATCTGCTGGCATGCCGTAGAGTATCATCATGCACATCGTGTTCTCAGGCAGTTCGACCTAATCCAGCCAATACCCACCCAGTTGGTCAGTAAGGATGAGTACAACTTACTTCATACTAGAGACCGTCGAGGAAGGTCTGCATGGATTGGCGTGTTGAACTAAGAAGATATCTCGATGCTTGGGAACATCGATCCGATCAACAAGTACACACACTAGGGAGTGCGGATCCATACTTACCCAGCCGTGATTACTTGGAGTGGTACTTTCGCAAGACGGTGTTCATGATTGATCAGCCAGGATGGCCTCTAACAGCTACGGAGGGTTTCCATGGAGACGGTGCAACTGCGGAGTACTTGGTATTTCCTAAATTTCGAATATTGTTAAGAAAGAATACTTCAGAGCTCCTCAAAATTATATATCTAACATATTCATCTCGATTATGTAGTTGCAGGCAATGACACAGTTGCATAGCATGTCAGACATTAATTTGGATGGTTGTCCCCCACATTTTGCGGACGTTATAAGGGGAATGCATCGTGTTATCACACGTAGTCTACAACATGCGCATCAGCCCTCTAGACCGCAACACTATCAGCCGTTTGTGCACTGTGAGGAACCGCCCCCTGGTGTGAGATATACTGACCTCATAAGCCACCGTCAGGCTTCACCTGGTCGACAAGGAGGTCGGAGGCCTCGTGCTAGGGGGCATACAGAACACATTGGTTCATCACAAGCTAGACCCTCACATGCGAGTCCACCGATTTGCGGACCATCGGCCTGGGAACCCTCACAGTACAACATGAATGCATCAGATTATAGTGCGTATATCACTCCAACATCGAGTCATCCATACATGTCGCCTACCGCTCCATTACATACAGGTAGTATTCCACATGCCTATTGTGGTTCGAATGAGTAAGCGGGATACGAAATGGAGGAGGACATACCAGGGGGAGTTCCACATGAGGAAGTACATGTACCTGCACAGATGGCTGTACCACGACGGACATCCAGGACCATACGTCCTCCCCCGTGTGGAACGGGTGGAAAGCTATGCAGAGGTCATCATTAGGACAGTACATGCTATTCAACACTAATTTGCATTACATTTCACTCGTATTGTTCGGCACTGTACATTTATGCTAATTTGTATCCATTCTAACTATGCAATACTTCGTTCCTGCACCTACATTCAAGACTAGTTAAAAAAATTCAAATAACATGACCCTAAATTATCGTTTGAATTTTTTCCAAATTATCATCAAACAAACACAAGTCTGCTTATGCGCAATCTTGACCGAAAACAGGTGGATGAGAAATAGTAAGTTACACATTGCAGCAACCCACGATAATTTATTACTTAAATTCACAACTCATTTTGAAGACCACACTCTTGTTGAATTCAGGGCAGAATTTTATAATAAGCTTTCTCCCCAATAAATAAAATTCTCCAAATGCTTAATTTACCAAATTTACCAAAAAATAATAAACATTATTTCATTTACAAATTAAATTAGCACCGAGATTAATTACAAATCTCATTTCCAACATTTTCTTTCAAAAAAAATTGTTAAAACAATACGCATTCCAGGACTCATTTGAGGAGCTCCCGAGAAATAAATTAATGCTAATTTCTGCTAATTTCAAACATTTTACTAATTAATTTCCCGAGAAATAAAATTAGGCAGCTTTCCAGGACTCGTTTTAAAAACGAGTCCTCTACATAATTTCCCGAAGAGCTAAATAATGCCTGATTTGAGGATTCTTTTAAAAAACGAGTCCTCTAAATACTTTCAAAAAAAATTGCCAGATTCGAGGACTCGTTTCCAAAACGAGTCCTCCAGATAACATTTTCGGGAAAAAAAAATTGCCAGATCCGAGAACTCGTTTCCAAAACGAGTCCTCTAAAAAACATTTTCGGAAAAATAAAATTATGCCACCTCAGAGGACTCGTTTCCAAAACGAGTCCTCTAAAAAACATTTCCGGAAAAAAAAATTATGCCACCTCAGAGGACTCGTTTCCAAAACGAGTCCTCAAAATGATTTTCGAAAAAAAAAAATTCTGAGGACTCGTTTCCAGGAAAAAAAACGAGTCATGATTTCAGGAAAAAAAAATTCCACCTAGAGGACGCATTACCAAAATGCGTCATCCACCCTCAGCGTCCAGAATAAAAAACAAGCACACCAGTGTCCATTTTTGGATTTTCTTGCACACTAAAATCATGAACTCCAAGACTCTAAGGTCTATCTCACATTTTATCCGCATGTATGTATCATACAGGACCACGGGATTAACACAATGCTAGGGGTTGCTAATTAGAGCAATGGCGCCAAATTCAAACTAAGACGGTGCTCCAAGTGCTCCAAGTTTCTGATTTCCTGATCATGCTTATTATACAGTTTTCAACCAGCTTTCTGCTTAGTAAGTTAGATCACTGGCCTAGCTCTTTAGTCAGTTAGTTAGTTAGGCGGTTAACACTTGATTTGTTGTATATAAATACCATGTAAATCCCTCATTTTCTAAGTTAATCAAAAAAATAAGTTTTCCCCTCTTTTCTTCCTGATCAGGCTCGTTCTTGTTTTTCTGATTCTGAAGCTCTTTTTAGCTCAGTTCTGGAAACCAGCCTTGATTTCTTCACTGGCTTTGCTTAATCTGCACCCTGAAATCCTGGCGGGTCAACAAGAGAATCCATTCTCCCTGGTGACTCAGTGCATGGTGATTGGAACAATTTAGGATTCGCTCGCTTTAGTGAAGAAAATGTACCTGATTGATTTCTCTCTCAATAATGGATCTCATTGGACGTTATTGATGCAAGATTTCGCTGCCATGGGAGGAGGCGGTAGCCTGCTGAAACGGCTAATAATCACCGTCGTGGGAACATACAAGATTATGATGGAAGATACAGGGAAGTGCCTGGAATCGTTTGCTGAGTCCCTGAATTTGTCGTTTTCCTTCAACATTGTTGTTTCCGACCTGAAGAGCCTCCGACAAGACTTATTCCGGCTGGAGGACGATGAAACGGTGGTGGTTTACTCTGCGACTCGACTCTGGACGTTGTTAGCCTGGCCGAACTACCTGGAATCGCTTATCGGGGTGATCAATCCCTCAGGGCTCGAAAGGTGGTGGTGAAGGAAATGGAGGCGAGCAACAACAAGACCAACTTTATTCCGAAGGCTAGAGGATCGCGCCTTGTACCTGAAGCACATCGAGGAGGTTTGTTGCGGCACGAAGGGTGCTTAGGGGATCCACAGGTATGAGAGGATCGAGTTATGGCGATCGCTTTTTTCAGTTGGGAACGTTGTTAGGAATATAGTCACCGTGGAGGCGCTCAGTGGATCCATAGGTATAAGAGGATCAAATTCTGGAAATCGGGAAGTTAAATGTGATGGAGACGGAGCTAAGTCGGTGGTCATTCCGACGGACGAAGCTGTTGCTTAAGAGGCCAGCTTGATTCGACTCATTTACACATAGCAAGTGTCTTGTGCTATGGTGGAAGGGAAGTAGGGAACCCCATTCCTGTCGGTTTCTACATGGAAGTTCCTAAAAGACTCAAAGTAGTCTAGTTTGGAAGTAATGAATTAGAAAAGTAACAATGTCAGTAAAAAATGAACCACTTGTAATAAAGATGCCCATACAGATTCAATCCTTCTCTGCGACACAAGGAGGAACAAAGCAATTGAGTTCCTCTCCTCATCCCGGTGAAGCATGGCCCTGAAATTATCCCTCGTTAGTGGAAGAAAATAAAAAAAACTAAACAGAAATGTCGGAATCCAACGACTTGACAGAATTACCCCAAAATGTACACTAATTTTTCCCAAAAGTTGGTCAATTTTTGTGGCCCATTACCCATGTGCTTGGCTTCACTAAATTAAAATTCAGGTATGAACTCACGCGCTACCAGCTTGTCAGATATTCTTAGAGTTTGAGTCATTTTCCATTCGAAACATCTGTGAGGGATGGAGAGAGTATATAATATAAACATTCTCATTGCAATACTTTGATCACAGCCGAATGAATAGTAACAGAAACATTGGCTGTATAACCACCACCTTTAAGGGCGAGCTGGCTGATTTCAAATTTCAATAGAGAAAAGATCTGATCCTCTTGGCATTTCGGGGAAAATCGTCATCAGAATTGACTAAGAATCCCTGGGCCGAAGCATGCTTTCCACCAGCTTAGCCACCGAATTTGCCAGATCATCAACTGATTCTTGTGTGCTGGCTTCAGCATACACTCTAACCACAACCGCTGTTCCGGAAGGCCGTATGAAGCATTTACCTTGCGAATAGTTAGCTGTAGAAAACAATCTCAGTCAACGCAATTCACTTCTGACAGATTAACAGTAGCTTAGCTCAAGGGTTATACATAACATGGAGTGAAGACATATGGGAAGATGAGAGTTTCAATGGTTTACCAACTTCAGCATCTGTGGGCTTTTGAATAACCGGAGGGTTCACTACAATAGTTTCGGCATTCGCAGTGATGACTGCTGATCTATCAGCCACTTTTACCTGTTGGGTTTTATAGGTCCCTTCCTATGTGGTGGAAAAACCTATTTTCTTTGGTCAATTGTTTGAAAGTTTGACTTGACTTTTCCTCTCCTATTTAAGTGCCATTTTCTTTCTTGTTTTGGCTGTGAGAGGAGAAAAAAAACGGGAGAAAAACAAGAGGCAGAAAAGAGAGAAAAACAGAGGATTTGGGTTCAGCTTTGAAAGCCAAAACAGAGGAGAAAAACGGGAGCAGTAGTGAGCTGGAACTTCACCGTTGTCCGATTGTCCGATTTAGCTGAAACTTTGGTAACATTTTCGTGACATCTTGGGGCAAATTTCTGGTCAGTTTTCTTGTGGTTTGGTGCTCCGGTTGGGTGCTCCGGTTTGTGGTGAAATTCTCCTAACTCTCTTGTTCTTGTTCTTGTTCTTGTTCTTGTTGCTATTGATGATTGTAAATGGTGTGAGCTTGTGTAGCTACCTAAGATTTGGGATTAGGGTTTGTGTAACCTCCCTTTTGATCATAATGAAAGCAATTGGGTTGGACTCCTAATCGTCCCGTGGTTTTTATCCTTCACACCGAAGGGGTTTTCCACGTAAAAATCCTTGTGTCTTTGTGCTTGTCTGCTTGTTACTTTCGCTGCTATAATTTCTGTTGTTGTGTAGTTGTGCTTAACCATTGTTTAGCAAACTGTTGGTTGGGGAATTCTTGTTGGTTTCTCATCAAAGTGGTATCAGAGCAGTGGTTTAAGAGGGTTTGCAGCTTCGTTTGGATTTGGCTTTGTTTGTTGTTTTCTCCATGGATGCTGCTCATGTGAATACTAGCAGGATGGTTAGTTTGAATGGTACTAACTATCATATTTGGAAGCGGAAAATGAAAGACTTGTTATTGGTTAAGAATTGGCATTTACCTGTGTTTTCTACTGAGAAGCCAGCAGATAAGACTGCTGAGCAGTGGAGTTTTAAGCATGAGCAGGTTTGTGGGTTTATTCGTCAATGGGTTGAAGATAATGTTCTCAACCATATCAATGATGAAGTTAATGCCAAGACACTTTGGGAGAAACTTGAATCCCTTTATGCAAGCAAGTCTGGAAACAACAAGTTGTTTATGATCAAGCAGCTTATGGGTTTAAAGTTCAAGGAAAGCAAGGCGATGTCTGATCACTTGAATGATTTTCATGGCATTATTCAGCAATTGTTTGCCATGGGAATAAAGTTTGATGATGAAATACAGGGGCTTTTATTGCTAGGCACTCTTCCGGATTCATGGGATACTTTTAGAATGACACTTTGTAATTCAGCACCAGAAGGAAAGGTTACCTTAGACCTTGCTAAGGCGGGTATCTTGAATGAGGAGATGAGAAAGAAGTCTCATGGTGTGTCATCTTCTTCTGAGGAAGCATTTGTTGCAGAGCACAGGGGAAGAAGTAGAGGTAAAGGTCCTAGTGGAAGGGAGAAGAGTAGGAGCAAGTCCCGCGGCAGATATAAGAATTTGAAGTGCCATTATTGTGGCAAGATGGGTCATATTCAGAAGTTTTGCTACAAGTGGAAAAGAGAGAATAAAAGTGGCAATGGCAAGCAAGAAAGAAGGAATGATCAGAAAGATCCAGACAATGATGATAGAACAGCTACTGTAACAGCTGGTGATCTTGTAATTGTGCTGGATGAGAGTTATGTGAACTTGGCAATCTCTGAGTCAAGCTGGGTAATTGACAGTGGAGCTTCAGCTCATGTGTCTTCAAGGAAGGAATTCTTCACATCTTATACACCAGGTGACTATGGTGTGTTGAGGATGGGTAATGATGGCTTGTCCAAAATTGTTGGCGTAGGAGACGTTTGCTTGGTGACTAATCTTGGAGCAAAGCTAGTGCTCAAGAATGTTCGACATGTCCCAGATATTCGGTTTAATTTGATCTCCGTAGGTCAACTTGATGATGAAGGTTTTTCTAGCACCTTTCGTGATGGTCAGTTGAAATTATCGAAAGGGAGTATGCTGTTAGCTCGAGGAAAGAAGCTTGCTAGTCTTTATTTGACACAAGCCACGAGTTCCACAGATAGTGTGAATGTAACAGATGTTGATCCAGCTAAGCTATGGCATAGAAGACTTGGCCATATGAGTGAAAAGGGGATGAGTTGTTTGGTTAAGAAGAATGCATTACCTGATCTACAGAATGTGAAATTGGAGAAGTGTGAGCATTGTTTTGCAGGGAAGCAAAATAGAGTCTCTTTCAAGAAGCACCCTCCTTCGAGGAAATCAGGTTTGCTTGACCTTGTTCACTCTGATGTTTGTGGTCCTTTGAAAGTTAAATCTTTTAGTGGTGCACTTTATTTTGTAACTTTTATTGATGATTGTTCAAGAAAGTTATGGGTGTATGCTTTGAAAACCAAAGACCAGGTACTTGATGTGTTCAAGGAGTTTCATGTTTTGGTTGAACGGCAGACAGGTAGAAAGTTAAAGTGTCTACGTTCTGACAATGGTGGTGAATACATTGGACCGTTGGATGGCTATTGCAAGTCATTGGGTATTAGACATCAGAGAACACCTGCGAAGACTCCCCAGTTGAATGGCGTGGCTGAGAGGATGAACAGGACTTTGTTAGAAAGATTGAGGTGCATGCTTTCTGAAGCTAAGTTACCGAGACACTTTTGGGGTGAAGCTTTGTTTACTGCAGCCCATGTGATCAATTTATCTCCTTGTGTTTCTCTGGATGGTGATGTTCCAGACAAGGTTTGGTTTGGCAAGGAGGTCTCTTACAATCACTTGCGTGTTTTCGGGTGTAAGGCGTTTGTGCATGTTCCAAATGATGAAAGGTCGAAACTGGATTCTAAGACTCGCCAATGTATTTTTCTGGGCTATGGTCAAGATCAGTTTGGCTACAGGTTGTATGATCCTGTAGAGAAGAAGTTAGTTCGTAGCAGGGATGTAGTGTTTGTTGAAGATCAGAATATTGAAGATATTCAGAGGGTTCGAGAGACTGCATCTTCTAGTGGCCATGATTTGGTTGATTTGGATCTATCTCCTTTGAGTTGTGCACCGGAACCAGTCCAGGAGGTGCAAGATAATGACAATGAAGCCAATGTTCCCGAGGTAGATGATCATGTTGATGATGTCAACGATGATGATGAGGAGGTTGATTCTCAAGGCACTCCTGAAGTTCAGCCTGAGCCGTTGAGAAGGTCTACCAGAGGCCATCAACCTTCTACAAGGTATTCTTCTTCTGATTATGTTCTCCTTAGTGATGGGGGAGAACCTGAGTCCTTTGATGAAGCTACGGATAGTGATGACAAACAGTCTTGGATGGATGCAATGAAAGATGAAATGAAGTCATTGCATGATAATCACACTTTTGATCTCGTTAAGCTACCAAAGGGAAAGAAGGCTTTGAGAAATCGTTGGGTTTACAAGCAAAAACAAGATGAGAACTCTATGAAACCACGATACAAAGCGAGACTTGTTGTGAAGGGTTGTAATCAGAAGAAAGGAGTTGACTTTGAAGAGATTTTTGCACCGGTTGTTAAGATGTCGTCTATTAGAGTTGTTTTGGGTCTTGCTGCTAGCCTGGATTTGGAGATTGAGCAGTTGGATGTGAAGACCGCGTTTCTTCATGGTGACCTTAAAGAAGACATCTACATGGAACAACCTGAGGGATTCAAAGTCAAGGGCAAAGAAAATTATGTGTGCAAATTGAAGAAGAGCTTGTATGGCCTAAAACAAGCTCCAAGGCAGTGGTATCGCAAGTTTGACTCCTTTATGGGGGAGCAGGGCTTTCAAAAGACTTCTGGCGATCATTGTGTTTTCTTGAAGAGGTTTTCTGCTGATGACTTTATCATTTTGCTTCTTTATGTTGATGATATGCTTGTTGTAGGGCAAAATGTGAGCAGAATTGCTAGTTTGAAGCAACAGTTGAGTAAGACTTTCTCTATGAAAGAGCTTGGGTCAGCTAAGCACATTTTAGGCATGCAGATTGTGCGGGATCGGAAGGCTCGAAAGTTGTGGTTGTCTCAGGAAGCATATGTTCAGAAAGTGCTTCAGAGATTCAATATGGAGAAAGCAAAATCTGTAAGTACTCCTCTTGCTTTGCATTTTAAATTGAGTAAAGAACAGTGTCCTTCTACCATTGAAGATAAGGAGAGTATGAAGAATGTCCCTTATGCTTCAGCAGTGGGTAGTTTAATGTATGCAATGGTTTGCACGAGACCTGATATAGCTTATGCAGTTGGTTTGGTTAGTAGATTCCTCTCTAATCCTGGAAGAGAGCATTGGAATGCTGTTAAGTGGATTATGAGATATCTAAAAGGCACTGCAGACATGAAGCTTTGTTTTGGAAGTGATAAAACTGTTCTTGTTGGCTACTCAGATTCAGACATGGCAGGTGACATTGACTCCAGGAAGTCTACTTCGGGTTATATGGTCACTTTTGCAGGGGGAGCAGTTTCTTGGCAATCTAGGATGCAGAAATGTGTGGCATTGTCTACTACTGAGGCAGAGTTCATCGCAGCGACTGAGGCATGTAAGGAATTGCTTTGGATGAAACGGTTTGTTCGTCAGCTTGGTTTTTCACAGGAGAAGTATGTGTTGTACTGTGATAGCCAAAGTGCAATTCATCTTGCGAAGAATTCCACTTTTCATGCTAAGTCTAAACACATCGATGTGAGATATTTCTGGATTCGTGATGTTCTTGATGCTAAGCTTCTCGAGCTTGAGAAGATTCACACCGATGAAAATGGTTCTGATATGATGACTAAAGCATTGCCAAGGAACAAGTTTGAGACTTGTCGTTCGCTTGCAGGGGTTGCAAGCACCTCCACATAGTTGGGAGGGGGAGAATTGTTGGGTTTTATAGGTCCCTTCCTATGTGGTGGAAAAACCTATTTTCTTTGGTCAATTGTTTGAAAGTTTGACTTGACTTTTCCTCTCCTATTTAAGTGCCATTTTCTTTCTTGTTTTGGCAGTGAGAGGAGAAAAAAAACGGGAGAAAAACAAGAGGCAGAAAAGAGAGAAAAACAGAGGATTTGGGTTCAGCTTTGAAAGCCAAAACAGAGGAGAAAAACGGGAGCAGTAGTGAGCTGGAACTTCACTGTTGTCCGATTGTCCGATTTAGCTGAAACTTTGGTAACATTTTCGTGACATCTTGGGGCAAATTTCTGGTCAGTTTTCTTGTGGTTTGGTGCTCCGGTTGGGTGCTCCGGTTTGTGGTGAAATTCTCCTAACTCTCTTGTTCTTGTTCTTGTTCTTGTTCTTGTTGCTATTGATGATTGTAAATGGTGTGAGCTTGTGTAGCTACCTAAGATTTGGGATTAGGGTTTGTGTAACCTCCCTTTTGATCATAATGAAAGCAATTGGGTTGGACTCCTAATCGTCCCGTGGTTTTTATCCTTCACACCGAAGGGGTTTTCCACGTAAAAATCCTTGTGTCTTTGTGCTTGTCTGCTTGTTACTTTCGCTGCTATAATTTCTGTTGTTGTGTAGTTGTGCTTAACCATTGTTTAGCAAACTGTTGGTTGGGGAATTCTTGTTGGTTTCTCATCATTACCTGCATAGATATGCTTAAGTGGCAGTACCAGTTTTCATTAGGTGATGAAACCCACGATAACAAATCACCAAAGGCCACTTTGCCAATGTTAAGAATGCATAAGATCAACACATCATACAGTTAATATTAGTGCATCTATCTCTGATTTTGGTAATGTACGCAGAGCAAAAGCCAAAGTCGGAATGTGCAGAAATTCATATATATTGGAGACCAAAAGGAGGAAATAGTAAAAGTGCTAAGCTGTGAGACTACAATACAGTCAAATGTACCTAATATGCAAGTAGATAAGCACAACCGATCAGTCAACCTTGGGCTCTGATACCATGTGAATAAGTTAATTCTCCATAGATTAATGTTTGTGAATAATGGAATACATATAGAGATACTAGCCATAGACATACAATGTATCTAGACATAAGATCCCTACCAAATCTCAATCATATCCCAATCATATCTCAATCATAGCAGAAATACATATATTAGTACCATTTCCAACAGAAATAAAGGATTTACCATTGTAGGGTGTGACAAGCTAAAGGTTAGACTAACTCATATGAGCAGAAGCTCCAGAGTCAAGGAGCCAATCAAAGGCGACGGCGGTCGACTCAAGCTGAAGGGAGGACTGAAATTTCTGAGCAAGATTAGAAGTCTCGGATGGACGCTGAACCAAACGATAACAGTGAGCAACATCATGAACCCATTTTGTGACACTACCAGCATTCTGACATCGCGAATGCGACCGGCCCAACTACAGTACCACCAGAAGCACACTGTCCCTGCAAATTGTTCAAAAATGCTACGTAGCCCTTTGCACGATTAACTATCTCGGCATACAAAGGAGTCGAGAAGCAGTGATAAATGGGGCAAAAAAATCCTTAAATTCCGAACCCAAAATAGTCAAAAACCAAAGAAGTTGATCATGTAGGAGCACCCAAACCAGCAAGTTGATTGAACATAGTCTTAAATTGAAGGTGTAAATCATGCACCGAACCATTCTTACGGGTAGTAAAGGCAGTGGAACAAGGGCGTAGAATGGTCGACTTACTCTGGTTCTGATGAGCAGCAGCAATGTTCTCCCACATTTGTTGCGAAGTCTTATAATCGTCAAGCTCAACCAGGGATTTCGGAGACAGGGACGAGAACAAGAGGCTATAGACTCGCTGATCCTCTTCAAGCCATGCTTTGCGTGCAACAAAGGCTTGCTTATAAGTAGCCTTCTGATCCTCCTTCGTGGAACCAGAACAAGAGCCAGTGACCATTGCATAGGAGGGAGACGACAACGTGGAATCCGATGGTGGTGGAGGAAGAATCGGACATGGCTTGGTGCCGTCGAGAAAACCGTACAGTCCCTGTGGTTTGAGAGTATGAACAACTTGCCGTTTCCATAGCAAGTAGTTTGTTGAAGAAAGCCTGATGGTGAACATATGTAGAAGAGTATTGTAGGAAAGCTTGGATGATTTAGCCATGGTGAGAGGTGAAAAGAAAAATAATTGCTTGAGGAGGAGAAGAGAGTGGGCGGCGGGTTGGAGAAGAGAAAAGGAGAGCAGACGCGGCTGCTGTGGAGAAAAAAAGAAGAAGAAAGGATCGTAAACCCTATTATGATACCATGTGAATAAGGTAATTCTTCATAGATTAATGTTAGTGAATAATGAAATACATATAGAGATACTAGCCCTAGACATACAATGTATCTAGATATAAGATCCCTACCGAATCTCAATCATATCTTAATCATATTCCAATCATATCTCATCTTATCCTAACACTAGCACACTTGAAACACTAAAACCAGTTAATTAATCAATTGAAACATCCAGGGTTAGCAGAAGTCAAACAGCATGTAGACGGACCACTTCATATCTTAGGGTATAATTTTAAAGGTTGAAACATCAGAAACTAGGAAACAAAGACAAACGCTACTTCCTTACAAGGAAATGGTGTCATTCCAAAAGTATGCATAGAAATTTTAACCTCTGGTAAGACTTAGATGAAAGAACTACCTAAGCTCTATAGATGCCCAATAACATAGAGAAACATGAAAATGATAAATTAATTTGCAGGCAGCAAACCTGAGTCCAATATCAGCAGAACCAAACCCTCGAGGCACAACTTTCTCTTTTTCAACAAAGTCAGCACCCACACCATCATCAATGGAGATATCAATGAACAATGTCTTAAAATGTTCTAGTTTTTCTCCACCAGCACCATCTGACTCATCAACCACTGATTTATCATCAGCACTTATTGTTCCATGTTCTTGGGGAGCCAGCTCCAACAACGACCCACAAAATTACATGGACCAGTAGTGCAAATATCTTCAGAAGTGAGCAAATAATTTCAAATTTAGAAGCAGGAAACAATTTAGATAAAGATAACTATTGCATGCAGAAAGCTCCAATCACCTTAAAGAGCCTGTGACCTTGTTATTGTACAAAATTTCAAATGCTATCATCTTTCTATTTTTGCACAAACCAACCAATGCAGTTGTGGTGTCGTTAGAACCCCCATATCTGTAGTAGTGGCTCTAGCAATTAAAGTGACACTACGAAATTAAGGTTATTTTAGTGCATTAGGCTTACGACATATCCATTCTAAATTCGGTATGAACTTGAAAAGTGATGTTATGCAATAGGCATAGGTGCATCAGACAATATGTTAGAATATCATAAATATTATAGCTCTTATTTGCCACTGTTCAACTAGACCCACATGCCTACTTAGGGATGTTGAAATAGAGATAATAGCAACAAACACGTTGAAACAAACTAGTGTGGCTGCACCGCGCATTGCGGGCTCAAGATCCACCCCCTCGAGGGCTAAAGATCCACCCCCTCGAGGGCTCAAGATCCATCCCTCGAGAGCTCAAAATCCATCCCCTCGAGGGCTGACGGTCCACCCCCTCGAGGGCTCAAGATCCACCCCTTCGAGGGCTCAAGATCCACCCCCTCGAGGGTTGAAGGTCTACCCCCTTGAGGGCTCAAGATCCACCCCCTCGAGGGCTCAAGATCCAGCCCCTCGAGATCTCAAGATCTACCCCCTCGAGGGTTGAAGACACACCCCTTTGAGGGGTCAAGATTCACCCCCTCGAGGGCTCAATATCAATCCCCTCGAGGGCTCAAGATCCACCCCCTCGAGAGCTCAAGATCCACCCCCTCGAGGGCTCAAGACTCACGCCCTCGAGGGGTCCACCCCCTCGAGGGCTCAAGGTCCACCCCCTCGAGGGCTCAAGAACCACCCCCTCGAGGGGTCAAGATCCACCCCCTCGGGGGTTTAAGATCCACCCCCTCGAGGTCTCAAGATCCACCCCCTTGAGGGCTGACGACACACCCCTTTGCGGGGTCAAGATCCACCCCCTCGAGGGCCAAAAATCCACCCCCTCGAGGACTGAAGGTCCACCCCCTCGAGGGCTGAAGGTCCACCCCTTCGAGGGCTGAAGACTCACCCCCTCAAGGGCTGAAGACTCACCCCCCTCGAGTGCTCAAGATCCACCCCCTCGAGGGCTCAAGATCCACCCCTTCGAGGGCTCAAGATCCACCCCTTCGAGTGCTCAAGATCCACCCCCTCGAGGGGTCAAGATCAACTCCCTCGAGGGGTCAAGATCAACCCCCTCGAGGGCTCAAGATCCACCCCCTTCATAGGTTTAGCGGATCAGGTAGTCAGCTTCGTGGGGGGCTACGCATCGGAGAGGCGGTTGGAGGTGGCCATAGCGATAAAGGAAATCTTTGTGGATCACATATTTAGGCGCCTTTAGCCTGACTTTCCTTGCTTCGATGCCATCTTCCAGAAGAGTACCATCTCGAAGGTAGTTAATAATGGACGTTATCCACGACTTCTATTCTTCCACCATTATCACCGTTGCTTCCTCCTTGAAGTTACACTTACGCAGCGTCTCCATCCTTAAGTGCCCCTAGGATTGCAAGTCCAGGTCCAACGAGGCCAATTTGCTCAGGGCATTAGCCTTGTGGTTTTTCTCTCAAGGGACTTAAGTAAGGGTGTTATGGCGGAAATGTTAGAGGAGGGGTTTCACCACTTCCAAGTAACGTTGCAATCTTCTTTCCCATGCCTCATATTCCCCCATTGACTTGAAGGACCACGATTTGGGAATTGTTGAATATGTCTAGTCTTCGAACGCCTATGTATTTGGCTATTCGAAGGTCTGTGATCAGCGCTTCATGTTCCGCTTCGTTGTTTGTAGTCTTGAAGTCAAAGTGTAAGGCATAGGGATAATCCTTCTGTTTGGGGCTCGTGAGTAAGACTCCAGCCCCACTGTTTCTGGAGTGAGATGATCCATCGATGTACAACTGTCATGTCTCTTCGGGTTCTTTTTCATCGTTGACTATTATTAGTTATGTAGTTTCCACAATGAAGTCCGTTAAGGCTTGGCTCTTATGGATGTCCTTGGGCGGAACTGGATGTCATGCTCTCCCAGTTTGATTTCCCATTTCATCATCTGTCCTGAGGTCTACTGCTTCAGAAGCACCTGCCTAATTGGATGGTTGGTGAGCAAGATGATATTGTGACTTTGGAAATACAGTTGGAGGTGTCTCACAGCATGAACTAGGGCCAATATTAGCTTTTTGAGGATAGTGTATCGAGTCTAAGAACCATACAATGCCCTGCTTACGAAGTAACTTGGGTGTTGGGCTCTGTCCTTTTCTTTCACCAGAACAATGCTTATCACCAAGGGGGATGCGGAGATGTGCAAGTACAGGTCTTCCCCCTTGTCTGGTTTCATCAAGGTGGGCAGGCTTCGTAAGTGCTCCTTTAGCTCTCGGAAAGCGTTGTCACATTCTTGTGTCCATTCAAATTTTTTGGCTTTTCAAAGGACATCAAAGAATGGCAAATGTTTTTTGGCCCCCTTCAAAAGAAATCGACTGAGCGCTGCTAACGATTATGTTAGCCTTTGAACGTTTTTGACCATTTGAGGAGGCTTCATGCTTATCAGGGTTTCAGTTAAAATTATATTACCGTTGTCCTGAGCTGATTGGTTTGGCCATATACTATCGGTGTTACAATGTGGAAGATGGAGAGTCTACCGTGATATTCTTCAACATTGTTGATCGAATGTCCTTGTCCTCATCAGAGTTGTACATCGTTCTGGAGAATGTGTTAAGCACCACTGACCGTGCGGGTGATCTTAGTTCGGGCACTTTCGTGTCGTTGTTGAGGAACATGCAGAACTATACAACTTTGCCAACCTTACCACCCCCTGTTGATTGCCAAGGTTTTGTCGTTGGTGAGTCCAGCCAACCCAGTGCGTATGTTCACGTCGATTGCGCTCAGCCGTCCACAAGTGGTGGTATATATGGTGGCCATCATAGGGACCTGAATGAGTTCGATGATGATTATGTGGGTGAAATTGGCGAGTATGTTATCGGTCATGTTGGGAGCGATGAGGATGGTGAGGAAGGGGAACTTGGTCAAGGCAGTGAAGATGATCATTCCTTATCAACTAATTCAAATCCAGGGGACGAAGATGAAGAAGTGATGTGCACGAACATTGTAGCCACGTTGTTTTGTAATTTGGTAAATCCTGATACGGAGGCCTACTTTAGGGACTATGGGGGCCCTGATGAGGATGGCTATGACCCAACAAATTGTGGTGATGGATTTACTCGTTATGTTCAAGTGACTGGCAAAGTGGAATTGGTATGCGATTCCGGACAAAGCCAGAATTGGTAGAAACTATTTCGAGGTGAAGTTCCATGATGAATAGGGAACACAGAGTCGTGGAGAGCCGGTCACGCACATGGTATGCGAAATGCAAGGATGTTGTTGAAGGAACCAGAAATTGTCAATGGGTTGCTAGAGCAAGCAAAAAGGCTTCACATGGCATGTGGGAGATCACCAAATGGGCAAGTAGTTATGCTTGTGTTGGGGCTGGTCGATCGACGGGTAACACTAACCTGACATCGTTGATGATCGCCCGTGCAATTTGCCACCATATTGACGTTAACTCTTCATACACGGTGAAAGATGTACAAGCGCATGTGAAGATGGATTTTAATGTGACCATTTCCTATAAGAAGGCGTGGTATACTCGACAGAAGGCTATTGGTTTGGTGTTCGGAACTTGGGAGGAATCCTTTGAATAGTTGCCGATATATATGGATGAGCTAGTCAGGGCAAATCTGAGCATCGTTGTTGAGTGGGCAGATGTACCCGATAGAATACATGGGCGTGGGTATCAGAAATTCAAGTTCATTTTCTGGGCATTTGGTCGGGCTATCGATGCATTTCGCCACTGCAGGCCGGTGATTAGTGTGGATGGCACTCATTTGAGAGGTGCATACAAGGCCACAATGCTAGTAGCTGTGACGTATGACTCTAACAACTACATACTCCACATTGCTTATGTCATTGTTGATGGTGAAACAAATAAGAGTTGGGGCTGGTTTATGCGGAGACTGCGTATCCACGTGGTAGGTGGTGATAACAGGCCAATCTGTATTATATCTGATTGCCATGATGGAATTTTAAATGCAATGAGATGGACGGACGAATTGAGGGAGCCAGCTGGATACCACCGATTTTGCTTGCATCATTTTCAATCAAGCTTCCTTAGTGCTGACAGTGGGAAGTTCAAGAATGCGCTTCTGAAAACTCTAGTTTGGAAGCTTGGTGGTGCCAGACGAGAGAGCGGATGGAGGGAGTACAAGGAGGAGTTGGAAAGCATCGAACCCTCTGCTTGGGCATGGTTGGTAAAACATAATACCAGTAAGTGGTGACTTGCATTTGATGAGGGTGATCGATGTTGGGGAATTCTAACAACCAATTTGTCAGAGAGCTTCAACAACTGTTTAAGGCGCACACGACATATCCCGATAACTGCCTGTGTCAAAGCAACCTTTGAGCGAACAGTTGAAATGTTTGTTAAAAGGGTAATGGATGCCACGAATTGGAGGCACTTTCTAGATTCATTACAGTTCTTTATGGATTAATGTCCTAGTTTCTTGACTCTAAATGATGTTCAAATGTTTAGGTCTGCGTTCCCTTCTAGGATTTGGAAAAAATTTCAAAAGCAAGACATGTTGGCCCAGGGACATATTGTCATTGTTGGGATTACGTCACAGACTTATAGGGTTGTGACAAGGACCATTGATGGCAGCATTGGTGAGAGCCAGTACACGGTCAAATATAGGAGAAATTTGTGTACTTGTCGTGAATGGAAAATTTTTTGATTCCCATGTTCACATGCATTGGTCGTCTGTAGGCATAGGCGTGACGATCCAGCTACTCTATGTGATAAGGTATATCACATGACCACCTATGTGCAGCAATATAGTCAGGGTTTCATGCCTCTACGAGATCCATCCCTATGGCAATGTGCTAGTTGGAGGCTGATTCCCGATATTGAAAAGTTCTGCAACAGGAGGCGTGGACAGTATAAAGAGAGAAGGAGAAAGAATCAAATATATGAGAGGGTGCCGGGTGATTCCAGAGGCCGCCGTAGGCGAGGGCTTGATTGGAGTTGTGTATGTAATGTGCAAAATTTTTGTTACTTGGTATTTGGTATTTGTGTATTAAGCTATTTTGAATATTTACGATTATGTGTATTTGTCTAAATTGAAGCTACTGTACGATTTGGTTTGAATATTAGTGCACTTGTAATTTTGTTATTATTTGGAAAGCTTGATTGAGCTATTTTGCTAAGTGATTCTGATTATCAGCAGGGATACACCATGTATCATCCAGGTCCCATTGACGATGAATTGTTGTACCTTTACCAGGAGCACCGTGCACGTGCTCTGTACAATGGTCTGTTAGAGGATGAGGCACTGCAGGTGAGGTGGTGCGATAGGGCTTGTTGGACTGGTCAAATCCCTGATCCAATCATGCGCTACGTGCGTGAAGCTGGATTCCAAGGACTTTTGGATTCCGCACAGATGCACATTGATCATTCTCTAGTCACAGCCTTAGTGGAGCGTTGGAGACCTGAGACTCACACGTTTCACCTGCCAATTGGGGAGGCTATGATAACTTTGCAGGATGTGGACATGCTATGGGGTCTACCGATTGATGGCATGCCAATTACTGGAGTGGGCACTAGCCAACGCATAGAGGACTGGCAGAGAATATACGGAGACTACCTAGGGGCTACACTGAATGCGAGTGTTATAAAAGGAGGTCACATAAGGGCCAGCTGGTTGGGAGATTTGTTACACAGTCCATTCCCTGTTGATGCTACTGAGGTAGATTGTCAACAACGGGCTAGGGTTTTCATTCTACTGCTGGTTTGTGGAATGATATTGTCAGAGACATACAGACACCTTATCACTTTGCTTTATTTGTCTTTACTGATGGACCTCGGTGCAGCACATCAGTACAGTTGGGGTAGTGCCATTTTTGCACACTTGTACAGGTGCTTATGTGATGCTGCCATCCCACAAGTGAAATCCATATCTGGACCACTAGTCTTTCTACAAGTAACATTTTTGGTTAATCTTGTCAGTTGTACATACTTTCGATAGTGACCTCTTATATTATATTAAATTTTATTTTATTTTTTATCAGATATGGGTATGGGAGCGAATCCCATCCATCCGTCCGGTCGGACGACTACCAGTGATCGTCACGATGAGCGCTGTTGGACCCAGGTACGTATTGAATTAGTCGGGAGTCAATTTTCAAACTACAAGGCAATTGCTATGAATGACTAATAATATTCATTCTGTTCCTAACAGGTGGAGAGCGCGGCTCGATTTATCCCAATCACCTATGCATGTACTGAAAGTGTACCGCGATCAGCTCACATCTTTCCATGACAGACAGGTATATTGAAATTTGGATTTCTTGAACTTCAACTAATGGTTATAAAGGTTTCTCAGAGCTAACCACAAGACCTACCTGTTATTGCAGTTTATTTGGCAGCCGTACACAGAGGATGTCGTGCAACAACTCCCACATTATTGTACGGCTGGTAGCAACAACTGGCTATTTTCTATTGACCTCATTAGCTGGCATGTCGTGGAGTACTATCACGTACATCGTGTTCTCAGGCAGTATGGCCTCATCCAGCCAATACCCATCCAGTTGGTCACTAAGGATGAACAAAAACTACTTCATACTAGAGACCGTCGAGGGAGGTCAGGATTGGATTGGCGTGTGGAACTGAGAAGATATCTCGATGCTTGGGAACATCGAGGAGAGCGACAAGTTCATGTGCAAGGGTCAGCGGATCCGTACACACCTAGTCGAGAATACATGGAGTGGTATTTTCGGAGAACAGTGACCCTGATTGATCAGCCAGGCCTGGCCGAAACAATTACAGAGGGTTTTCATGGAGATGGGGCTACTATGGAGTATATGGTATTTCCTTAATGTCTACTAGTTTTCACAATTAATACTATATGTTTCCTCAATATTATTTAACTAACATATTCACCTCATTGTTGTAGTTGCAAGCAATGTCTCAGATGAGAATCATATTGGACACGACTTTGGACGACTGTCCCCCACGTATCACGAACATGATCAGGGAGGTACGCGATGTTTCCACAAGTACTCTACAGTATGCACATGATCCCTCCAAACTGCAGTTTCACCAGCCATTTGTGCACTGTGAGGAACCTCTACCGGGTGTGAGAGACAATGACATTAGAAGCCACCGTCCAGCTCCACCTGGTCGATAGGGTGGTCCGTGCTCGTGCCCACACAGACGGCATTGGTTCATCACAAGGTGGAACCTCAAATGCGTGTCCAACAGACGCTGGAGCATCACACGGTGGACCATCACAGTATGACACTACTACGGCTGATTTCAATGCATATCATACACCCTTTCCTAGTCATGCTGGACTGTCACATGGTGGATCCTCATAGTTTGACATGGCTACAACAGATTTCACGGCATATGTTACTCCCACTGCGAGTCATCAATACATGTCGCATGCTGCTCCATTAGATACTGGTGGTGTTGCACATGTCCAGTATGGTTCAAGCCATAACATATGAGATGATATAGAGGAGGATTTTACAGAGGGAGCACCAGATGATGCCATACATTTTTCTCCTGAGATGGTCGTCCCACAACGCACATCCCGCACCATACATCATCCACCATGTGGAACAGATGGAAAGCTTTACAGAGGCCGTCGTTAGTAGATTACATGATGACATTTAGCACTCATTTAATTACGTTTGACACGTCTTCTCCAGATATTGTACATTTATGTTTAATTATATTCATTCCTACTATATATTACTGTTATTTTTAGAATAACATAAAACAAACACAAGTCTACGAATGCACTATATTCACCCAAAACAAAAATATAAAGAATAATTTACAAAATATATATTTTACTGATTAAAATTACAAATTATATATTTTACTAATAAAATGTGGACTAAAAAATTATGTACATATATATGTCAAATTCAATACCCGTTTTTAATAACACGGATTTAAAAAAAGTATAATTCAAACAGTATTTAAAAAATATAACAATATAAAATAAACACATTTGTTTATTTTAAAAAATAAATTCATGAGGACGCATTCATGCAATGAGTCCTCTAAACAATTCAATTTTAAAAATAAAAAAAATCGAGGACGCATTCTGTGAATGCGTCCTCCACAATTCGTGGAATGCGTCTTCTAAACAAAATTCAGAAAAAAAATATAAAAGCCTGAGGACGCATTCTGTGAATGCGTCATCCACAATTGTTTCCAAATACCATACTATGCACAATTGCATCCGAATTTTTTTTATTATGCATTAAACAATCAAGTTCTCTAGATAATAGAATAGTTGTAAGCTTGCAACATGTAAGAACAAGCTTGCTAAAAAGATTCAAATATCTAATGTACATATATGAAATACTGAAACCTGGGAAACAGTAACTAATATAAATTTACTGCCCTAACAAACGTTGAAAAAAAAAGAGTGAAAATCATCATCACTGATGTGCTTCCATTAATATCACCTAAGGGTAAGTCTTAGGAAAGGCGGCTTTTCCATAAGCTTATGGACAGTCCTCAGGGGCATTTGACTTAAATGTTGTAATTTTTTATAAAATTTAAATATTGCATTTTATAAGTTAAAACAAGTAATAATATGTATTTGAAGGTGAAAATATAAAAATATATGATATAAAAAAATATTTTCAAAAATTTTAAATTTTGTATGTAATTTAAGAAATACAGTGTATAAGATAAGAAATAAGTGGCTTGTTCATAAGCTTATGGACAGGCCGCCTGTCAGAAGACCACTCATTACCTAAAACAAAACAGTACAGAATAATACCGAACTCTACATTTAGAATAGAAACTAACAAGGAACATCTAATGATTATTACGACTTATCAACCATATCTTTCCCTCACACACACCAACACCTACGCAAATTCGCAGTAATGAAAACATGTACAGATCCTCGCAAGTGCTTACATATACCACTTGCATACATAGTAAACGGGAAAGTACAGTGTAATACAGAACTCCGAATCAAGAACAATAAACCACCAAGGAAAATCACATGTGATTGCCAACACGCTTATTAAAACCTAAAGGACATTGAAGTAATTAAAAATAAAAAGCACATACACCCACGGGTGTACCCCAGTGGTTGGAAGGTGGGTGGGTAAGCCAATGATCCCAGGTTTGATACTCGGCAGCGGTGCAAGGCTTCCTTGTGCGCACCGAGTCCATACCAAGCTCATTGGTCCTGGTGCTGGCCTACCGTGATTTACCTCTCATACGATGGCTGGGGTGTCGGCTGGTATGGGTCGCTGAGGGCGAGCGGATAATCGCCTTTTGCCAAAAATAAAAAGCACATAGAAGCTAGAAAACAGTAAGAACAGTAAATTCGAACTTCGAGTACAATTGAAAAGGTAAAAGTGCAGAAAGTACAACTATAACTTTCTACATTTCCAAGAAATGCTAAGAAATTCAAGATACCTCAACTAGGGTGTTGGAATCAGGAGCATTGGCAAGTGATTCAGCAAAAGGCTCCCAATCCCGAGTCAACATTCCACCGCTAGATTTGGCGACTTTGACTCCGTTATAGGAGATCATGTTGTGCGATGCTGTGATCATTAGTTCGGTGACGGATCCAGTCTTGAGGGCTCTCAGCGTCGCCAATATTCCAACTCGGTACACCGTTGATTCCAGTAGCCATGCGTCCTCTCTGAATCCCACGGTTTCATAGGACAGTCTCACACATGAACAGAGAAGAAAAAACATTCTGAAATTTGGTTTTACCGAATTCTCTTAATTATTACTACTATATTCCAACATAACCTATCTAACTAAGTATGCAATAAAGTAAAGCATTAAAGACACGATACTCGGTTACACAGTTCGATGAAATTAACCTACATCTGCGGGGTCTGGCTCAGTTCAGGATGTATCCACTAATCAGAAAGATACAGTACAAAGTATACCATACAAAATACACATCTTTACTAATCAAACGTGTGAATTCTGCTACCTCCCCTAGCTAACGATCCGCCTTGATCAAACTCCCTCTGACCTCGAAACTCGTCGACGCTGGATCTCCTCCTCCTGAGGAATTAAGGTATACGATTATGAACTTTGAACAACAGATCACGTATGTTGGAACAGAATTCTGGCTCTTTGCAATTCTCTCGGATGAATGAAATATGTGTGCAGATTTTCTCTGTCAAATTCGTGTGTTGAACGCAGCCGTGGTGTCCCATTTTAAAGCCATGAGCAGATCGGAACTCTCCATGATTATCTACATGATAATCCTATTCCTTATCTGCTTCTGAAACATATCCAAATCCAATAAATAAAGGAATTTTCCTTATCATAATATCTCTCATATATTCGATAAATGCAATACAATATTTGTAGGGATTTTCCATAAACCAACTATGCTTCTACCAACGTCTATCATATAGCAAAATATTCTGATTTCCATAGATCACAAATACCATATTATTCTATCATTTCTCTATAAGATCTGATTGGTGTATTTATGCTCATCTACATGTTCCAACATGGAAAGTCTTTCGTTTCCAAATATGTTCACAAATTGCCAATTAAAGGATTCAAAGAACACCATTTGACTTTACAATTTCCCTCTTTGGCATTTTGTAGACCCAATCATTTTGGCATTTTAAGATCACAACGAAAAAAAACTTCCAAATTCACCACATAAGACTTTTATAAAACCACCTATGTTGGAACATATGCAACCAACTGAATCTGATCATAAAATAATACCATTTGAAAACCAAAATACCAAAAACTTATTCAGATTACAGTTATCCAAAAATCACCAAATATTCTCCCCCTTGGGCCATGAATATGCAAAAGGCAATAAACCATAGATATAAAGTTTGTCAGAAAAGGAAAACTAGCTCCCTCTGAACATAACATAGGATCTCTGTTGGAACATAGATACCGCAGAAAATTGATCAAGTTCAGAAGCAGCCTCCCATGCCTTCAGCTGAGCCTTCGCCCCTTCAAGTCTGGTCTTCTTCGCTTCAAGTGCCGCAATCTGGATGGCTGTAGCTCCCAACCTGGCAGTGAGCACCACTAACTTTGCTTTCTTTTCAGCATCGTTCCATGGCAGATCATGAACATGCCTCATGCCAAAAGTCTTCTTGTTAGGCCGAAGAAACTTTGTGTCAATGATCACATCCTTAGCTTTTCCCTTCACCTTGGCACTCTTGCCTAATGCAGATATCAGACAGGTGTATACCAGAGCATGTTTCGCCTTTGGGGCAGTAGCTCGCCTAACTAGACTCAGATGTATAAATAACCCCGGGTTGACTAATTTCTGTGTTCCAACACAATATAGCAACTTAGCCATTCCTCTAGTTAAGGCAGTAGTATTGGAGGATGGCATCCAACAGTTTATAGCCACGTGGTATAGACAAGAAAAATCTAGAGGACGGGCAGGAAGCATGTGAGTATCCAGTCTCAGGCCATTTGGTCTTGTACCCTTCTGAGACTACCTCCAGAATATAATCATCAGACACTTCTAAATCATCTGGAAAAACTCCTTCAAATTCTGGATTTTTCAACCCCATAATCCTATTTATCTTGGCAGCAGAGAAATCAATAATCTTCCCCCTTATATACACCCTTTCAAACCATGGGGAATCAACCTCCAAGTTTCCAGCCATCAAATAGGAATACACTTCAATGACCACTTGTTTATTGTATTGAAGTTGTACTGTGGAAGTCCTTTTCATTCCAATTAATTCCAAAAAAATCAGAATACCCACTAGCCCTATATGCATCCAAGTCTACTGGTCTCTCAGAGATCACCTTCCTCTCTGCAAACACTTCTCCCATCTCTTCACAGTTTATATCGAGTAAGAAAATGGCAGTGCTTCACTTACAGAAAGAGGTGGCGGCACTTTCTTCTTGGGAAGAGCTTGAGTTTCTTGGCTTTCTTGGTTGGTGGGGAGTTTCAGTAGCAGTCATCTTTCTCTTGCCCCTAGCAGTTTGTAAGAATTCATCTAATACCTCATCACTGGAGTAGTTCAACTCAAGGTCCTGTGTTGGAACATACTCACTATCTCCAACCCCTTCTTCTTCAGCAGTCTCTGTCCTGCATTGTGTTCCAACATGCTGATCCTTATCTGATTCACCAGTCTCAAATTTGATCCTTCAGTCTGATATCCGTCAGAATACTCCACATCAACATCAGCATTACCAGTGACATCAAACTAGTCTTGACCTCCCATGTCTTCATTATCAATTTCCATGTCTTCAAAATTTTCTAAATCTGCTTTCTGTGTTGGAACATAGCCAACATTGTCTTCTTCTTTACTGTCAGAAACTTCTACTATCACTGGTTTTCTCGGTTCCTCTATCCTCTGAGCAGCTTCAGCATCATGGAATCCTACAGGCATCTTGTCCGTAGACTTAATAACTTCCAATCCCCCCAGCCTCCTCATCACACATTTCCTTAATCTTTACAAAGTTGGGACTGGAAATGGATTAGTAGACATGAAATCTATCCTTCCTTTTGTACACATCATATTTCCCCCTCAGAAATTTAACTTCATAATTTTCAATGTCCATAGATTACCAATATCACCAAACACAAGCTCCTTGACATTAACATTAAAAAATTCTCCCTCTATACTCTTGATTTTAGTCAAATCCCGAGTACTTCTATTGGCTTCAAGCCACTCAAAGATATCCTCAACAGTTTTAAATTTCATTCCTAGAACTTTGAGAGTAAGAGGATCAGGACCTATTACCTTCTGATAGGTACTCTTCCCTTTGCCTCTGGGATGTTCACTATGTTCGTCACCACAAGCCTCCACATTCTTTTCCCTTTGCTCAACATTGTCATCCTTTGGAGATTGAGGAGTTTCTTGAGTTTCTTTTTCGATCGTGGGAGAATTAGGGCTTGAAGACATTGTTTGGAAGTGATTCATTGCGAAGGAGAAGATCTTTGGCAATTTTTTTGCAACAAGAATACGAAGCACACCAAGAAGAGTGGGAGAGTGGCCGAAAAGAGAGGGAGATGGAGAGATTGAGACAACTTTGAAACTAACACAAACTCTTCACTTCACTTCCTTTTTTACCGCGTAACCCAACACTTTTTGCCTTTCCAAGAAAACTAATGATTTTACTTTCCTCACTTATCAACTCAAGGCATACCATAACTCTAATTTTGGTAGTTTTTCTTTTTCTTCCAACATACCACAACTGTGCAACTTCCATTTTTGTAACATTTTTCATTTTTGTTTTCCTAAAATTCTAAACAAAAATAAATTGTAAACAAATATTTACAACTAAATAAAAGCACAAATTACCTCAAATCTGACAAACACCTAAGTGATGTATGAGACTTTCAAAAGTGGCAGTGTCCAATGGCTTTGTAAAAATAACAGCAAATTGCTCAGATGTTGGAACATACTCTACCACAACTTCCTTCCTTTCAACAATATCTCTAATAAAATTATGTCTTATGTCAATATGCTTAGTTCGAGAGTGATGGACTGGATTTTTTGAAATATCAATAACACTTGTGTTGTCACATAAAATCTTCAAAGGGCCTTGATGAATTACATAGTCATTCATCATTTGCTTCATCCATAACAATTGTGCACAGCAACTTCCAGCAGTAAGATATTTAGCCTCTGCAGTAGACAAGGAGATCGAATTTTGTTTCTTACTATACCAAGAAACTAAGTTCGTACCAATAAAGAAACATCCACCTGTAGTGCTCTTTCGTTCATCGGCATTACCAGCCCAATCAGAATCACTGTACCCAATCAAATCAGAATCTTGATTTTTAGAATGCCAGACACCATACTAAGAAGTCCCACTTACATTTCAAATAACTCTTTTGACTGCAGTGATATGAGACTACTTTGGATCAGCCTGAAATCTTGCACATATCCCTACGTTGAGACATATATCTGGTCTACTTGCTGTTAAATACAATAGACTCCCAATCATTCCCATGTATAACTTTTGATTAACTGCGACTCATTTCTCATCCTTTACCAGTTTGTCAGAAACCCTCATAGGTGTTCGAACTGCTCGGGCATTGCTTAAACCGAATCTCTTTACTAAATTCAGGATTACTTACTCTGATTTATGAACAGACCATGTTTTCCTTGCTTAACTTGCAATCCTAGAAAGTATATGAGCTCTCCAACCATGATCATTTCAAATTCAGACTGCATAACCGTGACAAAATCATGTACCATAGATGGTAAAGTAGAATCGAATACTATATCATTAACATAAATTTGAGCAATACAAATTTTTGATGACTTTTCAAGCACAAATAAAGTGTGATCTAGTCCTCCTCGACGATAACTTTTCTTAAGAAGAAAATTAGTAAGTCGTTCATACCATGCCCTGGGTGCTTGCTTTAAGCCATATAAAGTCTTCTTGAGGCGATACACATGATGAGGGTAATGAGGATCCTCAAATCCTTTAGGTTGTTCCACATATACTTCTTCATTTACCACACCATTTAGAAATGCACTCTTGATATCCATTTGATACAGAGTAAAGTTCATAGAGCAGGCAATAGTAAGTAAAATTTGAATTGACTCTAACCTGGAAACTGGTGTGAATGTCTCATCAAAGTCGACTCCCTCAACTTGTGTATATCCTTGAGCTACCAGTCTAGCTTTGTTTAGAGTAATATATCCATCAGCATCAGATTTTTTCTTGAAGATCCACTTTGTGCCGATGACATTTACACCTTTAGGATGAGGAGTGAGATACCATACATCATTTCTTGCAAACTGACCTAGTTCTTCTTGCATTGCAGCAATCCAGTATTCGTCCAGTAATGCCTCCTTGTAATTCTTTGGTTCAATGAGAGAGATGAAACATAGAATACGGCAGTGGGGTTGATGTTCAAACATGCTCAGTTTCAACTGGTTCAGCATCAGTCTGTTCAGATGTTCCAACATGCGATGGATCTACCTTATCAGGTTGACGAGGCTGTGTTAGAACATGAGTATTACTAGGTTCATCTTCTACAACATTTGACTTTTGTCCTTCTTCATAATCATCCACAATAACATTTATAGATTCTATGAGTGTGTTTGTCCGATGGTATAAACATGATAAGCCCGGATGTTCACAGAATAACCAAGAAAGATTCCGGTATCACTACGATTATCGAATTTCGCCAATTACTCTCTATTTCTGAGGATGTAGCACTTGCTTCCAAACACATAAAGTATGAGACATTTGGTTTCCTACCCTTCCAAATCGCGTTAGATGTTTTGCTGGTGAATGGACACAAATATACTCGATTAATTGCATAGCAAGCAATGTTAATAGCTTATGCCCACCATTTTTTGTGAATTTCTTTCTCGGCCAACATAACTCGAGCCATCTCCTGCAAGGTTCTATTTTTTTGTTCTACAACACTATTCTGCTGAGGAGTGATTGGTGCAGAAAATTTGCATTGAATCCCGAGCTCATCATAGAAGTCACTGAATTGAGAATTTTCAAACTCTCTACCATGATCACTACGAATTCGAACAATCTTCCGAACTGGACTTCCTTTTTCAGTCTGTAACTTTATCACTAGAATTCTAAACACTTCCATTGTATTATATTTTTCTTTTAGAAAAGCTACCCATGTAAATCTGGAAAAATCATCAACACATACAAAAAAAACTTCTTTCCACCTATACTAGGTGTATTGACCGAACCCATCAAAACCATATGCAATAATTCCAGGTTTCTCGAGGTGGTTATATATTGAACTGAAAAGTGGGGAGATCGAATTTGTTTACTTTGTTGACATGGTCCGCACACAATTGCGCCCTTGCTTGTTAAGGTAGGCATACCTCGTACAGCCTTTGCATTTGCAATTTTCACCAAGGTTTTGTAATTGATGTGATCGAGCTACTTGTGCCACAGAAATCCATCATCTTGTTTCGAGATCATACACCGTACTTCCTATTCTAGCAAATAGCAATTATCTGATGATCGTATGCCTGAAAGAACCTTGGCTTCTCCGTGTTTTACTATGCATTTGTCTTTCTAAAACTTCATAGTCATATTGTCATCACACAATTGACTTATGCTCAGCAGATTGGCATTCGAGTCTTTAACAAATAGCACACTAGTGAATACTGGAAATCCTTCAATCTATAGTTCACCTTTTCCAACCACTCTACTCTTCTTTCCATCACCAAAAGTAACATAACCGCTATCGTATGTTGTGATATTTGTGAGGAATTCTTGAGTGCAAGTCATGTGGCGAGAGCAGTCGCTATCAAAGTACCACAGATCTCTGGAATATGATATAAGTGAAGTATGTGCAACAAAGCATGTACTAGAACGTTTAACAACCCATACCTTTCTGACCATTTTGGTTTTCTGGATTGGCCTATGTTGGAACATACCAAGAGTTGACGTCCTGCCATTAGGTCTCTGAGCAGTTTCTCGCATTGTTCCTCTGAGTGACCTTGATATGAACAGTAGCTCCAGATGAGAGGTTTCCTTTGATGAGGCTTGCAGAATTTTCTCTTTACCTCTCGAATCTTTGTCTTGAGAGTTACTGGACTCTTAAGTATCTCTTGTGTCTAAGGCTTGAGTGTGACTGTGTTTTTGAGTGGGTTGTAATACCCAATTCCGTGTCGATCTCCAAAGTTATTTCACATGTTCAAAATATCGTCGAGTTTTGTTTTTCTAGCGTTTAGCTTTGAAATTACTGCTTCAAAAGTCTCAGCTCTCTTGGTTGCTAACATTAGCTTTTCATTGAAATCTTTATTCTCTTTTTTAAGTTTGGCAACTTCCACATGCAATTATTTTTCTATCTCCATCAAATGCATTTTTCTTCCTTCGGCTCTTTGTTTGTATCAACTACTTGGAGCCACATAGAATACATCTTTTCATAAGTGCTGTAGATTTCTTCATCACTTACAGCAAGTTCATCATCTTCATCACTGGATACTTCATCATTTGAGAACATAAGGCTTCGTTTTTGTCTGATGTGTTGGAACATCCATCATCTGATGCATCATGAATTTTTGCTCCAAACGTCACATAGTTACTTGTGAGTTCCTCTTCGTCTTTATCGTCATCTTCATATTCACTCCATGAGGTGACATATGATTTTCCTTGCTTTTCCAGGTATTTGCACATTCAACCTGAATATGACCATATCCTTCACATTCTCTGCACTGAATTCGTCCAGGCTGTTTTGGTTCATCACTTTGATTTCTAGAGAATTGCTAATTTACTTGTTCAAATCTCGTCCCACGATTGCCTCCAAATTCTTGTGGCCTTGGTCTATTTCCACCAAACTTTTCCTGAGATTTCTTGTTTACTACTTTCTTCAGCATTCTTGAGAAAATTTTTGTGATAAGTGCAAGTTTGTCAAGCTCATCATCACTGTCGGATTCATGATTATCCTTTGATGATGATGTTTTGAATGCCAACTCCTTTTGAACCCTTTTTGTAGCCTACTGGAATGTTATTTCATACGTTTGTAATGATCTCATTAATTCATCTAGGCTCATGGTGGCTACATCTCTTGCTTCTTCTATTGCTACGAGCTTCATTGCAAACCTTTTGGGGAGTGATCTCAAGGTCTTTTTCACCAATTTAGCCTCTTTGTAGACTTTTCCAAGTTGATACGCCATATTGGAGATGTCCCTGAGTTTTCCGTTGAATATAGCAATAGTGTCATCTTCTTCCATCTTGAGTTCCTCAAACTTAGTAGCCAACATATGTAGTTTAGATTCCCGAACTCGACTAGTTCCTTCATGAACAGTTTGCAGAATATCCCATGCTTTCTTAGCTTGATGACATGTAGAGATAAGTTTCAACTAGTTTTCATTAACAACAGTGAAGATAGTGTTTAGTTCTTTTGAATTCGCCAGAGACGCCTTGAGGTTATCAAGAGTCCAAGTAGATTTGTCTTTGAGTTTCTGCTCCCTTTGACTTGACTCTCCATCTTCCGCCTTAGAGCTTGTATCAGCACCTTTAGTAGGGTGATTCCACTCATTTTCAACATAGTACCACGAAAGTTCATCTAGTGAGTTGATGAAAACTCTCATGCGTGCCTTCCAATAATTGTAATTGTTGCCTTCCCATAGAGGTGGCCAAGACATCGAAGCTCCTTCTTTGGTTGCCATGGTAAAATTGGATCACACTTTCCTTGCCACAACCAAGGGAAAAAATAAGTGACCAAGCTCTGATACCAAATGAAAATTGGTTTTACCAAATTCTCTTAATTATTACTAGTATGTTCCAACATAACATATCTAACCAAGTATGCAATAAAGTAAAGCATTAAAGACACGACACTTGGTTACGCAGTTCGGTGAAATCCACCTACATCTGCGGAGCCTAGCCTAGTTCAAAATGAATCCACTAATCAGAAAGATACAGTACAAAGTACACCATACAAAATACTTATCTTTACTAATCAAACGTGTGAATTCTGCTAGATCCCCTAGCTACCGATCCACCTTGATCAGACTCCCTCTGACCTTGAAACTCGTTGATGCTGGATCTCCTTCTCCTGAAGAATTAAGGTATATGATTCTGAACTTTGAACAACAGGTCACGTATGTTGGAACATAGAATTCTAGCTCTTTGCAATTCTCTCGGAAGAATGAAAATCCGTGTGCAGATTTTCTCTGCCAAATTCACGTGTTGAACACAGTCGTGGTGTCTCCTTTAAAGCCATGAGCAGATTGGAACTCTCCATGATTATCTCCGTAATATTCCTATTCCTTATCTACTTCTGAAGCATATCCAAATCTCATAAATAAAGGAATTTTCCTTATCATGATATCTTCCATATATTCAATAAATGCAATACCATATCTGTGGGGGATTTTCCATAAACCAACTATGCTTTTACCAACGCCCATCATATAGCAGAATATTTTGATTTCCATAAATCACAAATACCATAAGATTCTGTCCTTTCTCCGAAAGATCTGATTGGCATATTTATACTCATCCACATGTTCCAACTTGGAAAGTTTTCGTTTCCAAATATGTTCACAAATTGCCAATTAAAATATTCAAATAACACCATTTGACTTTACAAATTCAAAAATCAATGCATCGGTTACTATGAAATTCAAGGTGCAGAGATGCTGAAGATACCTACAGGCAGCGAGAAACGCGAAGAGAGATTGAGGAAGAGAGAGCACTGTTGATCGTCCATTGAATGGAAAGATAACCGTTTGGAGGAACACGCTAATGGAGGGAAATAAAAAAATTCTTTATATTGGAAGGAGGGAAATATATCCCACGAATTTCATCAATGCAAAACTTTGGTTAGGAAAAAAGAAAATTAACTATTACCATGTTTGTTTGTTAATCAACCATAGCCAGTAGGAGTGTTCAAATTGCCTTACCCATCCGACCCGACCCATTTTGATCCGGACTATTTGGATTGGGTCGGATCAGTGTCTCATTTGGATCAAGTGGTCAATTTTATTTGGGTCGGGTTGGGTATGGGCTAGGTCAGATTTTGACCCAAATCGACCTATTTTGACTCATTTGCAATTTTATCTCATTTTCTTGAATAAGTTTTATACAAAAGAATTAGTTAAATACAATTTATCCTAAATTAATTTACTTCACAAACAAGTTTAACATTCTTTAATAATAACATAGATTTCTGTATAGTAACATCAATTCTCCTCGGGTACTTAATAATATTACAACTTAAATGTCCACTCCACCACGAATTCTCCTCCTCTCACAACGCAAAAATTAATAACTTGACTTCACAACTTGGTGGGCTCCACTCAATTTTGCTACTCACTCCTTGAATTCTTCTCACCAATCACATGTCAATTTAAGAAAGCCTGTTATTCATCGTACAAGCAATGGATGATAAAGATAAAATAAATGAGTAAGTGCATCCATTTTTTTTGTTCCAATCCTATTAAATAAAGGTTCAGTGCTTGATTAGAACATTGACAACTTGAAAGTGCATTTAAAACACATGTCAGCAAATCTGAGTACATCATTTACATGCTTAATACATTGAGCAGCACTATCAGCACCAAAATGCAGGTTGCAGATGAGGTCAATAAGGACAGGAGAAATACAAAAGGCCATCATCATTTACTCACAAATCACTCACCATTTTTCCTAATTTATGCAAAGCTTAACTGGAGTAATAATCAACATAATTTGCATCATACCAAAATGGAAAACTGAAAAGGAACCTTACCACATAATTAAAAGCAGCCATACATACATTTGCAAACTTCAGTTACTGCATCAATATTCATTCATCGAACAAAATAAATGGTTTTCATACCCAGTTTACATTTCAACTTGTTGGAGTAATCTTGCCATGTTTAACCCTAATCGAAAATGGAAATTGGTAGAAGCTAGAAGTTTAACCGTGGGGAAACTATTGAAATAAATGAGAAAGAGCTAGGTGAAGAAGAAGAAGCAGTGTTGAAAAAGAACAGGTGGTATTACAGAAGAGGAAAGAAAGAAGGATGAAAATGTGAGTATGTGACGAGACTTTAGCAGAGGAATATGAGTATTTATAGTGTAGCCAGATTCAATCTTACTGGTTAAGGCATAAGAATATGAGTATTTAATTGGTTAAACAAGTCTATTTGTTTCCTTTTCAGATATAAAATAGGAAAGTAGTGATTCCAACAAAAGCAAATGAAGAGAAATTGCCAACGAATTCTAGGACGGTTGATAGGTGAATGTCAACCTAAGAAGGAAATACCTAGCTATCTAAAGCAGAACACTTCCAAAGACGCAACATTTGCACCACACAATTCTAATAAGGATTGCAATCTCTCTTTAAGCTTGTATTGCAAAGGGAAGAAGATTGAAAGAAGTGGAAGATCAGAGAAATGCAGATTTAAGTCAGACAACACCACAGTAGGGTGCAGGTGAGTTAAACATCTTTTAAATTATAATTTTTTTAGCAAAGAAATACAATCATATTTTTCTTATTCATGCATGAATGTAGAAATACAATCTCAATACAAAACCATATTAACCCTTAGAACTGGTCAGGTAAAACATAGCTCATAAATAATCCCAGCCTAAACATACATACAAATTGGCTCCTTAATTAAATGTAACGGTATCACTGTGTGAATGAAACTATCTGAGAACTCAGACTGTAGAAACATAGGATGCATCAAACAGACTGAAGAGCATCAGATGAAGTTCTCATTCCTCCTCGATACGAAGGTTCTCATTCCTCCTCGATACGCCATTCGGGAAATGAAGTTCTTACTAGCTAGCTTACTGGAATGATGTTCAGGGGGAGGAAGAGAGAAAATTAGGGAAGTGATGATAAACAAGTTTCAAATTAACTATATGAGGAAAAAACACTCTCCTAGCTTGCAAGCTCAAGCATTCATGCCATTTTGAAATAGGCAAGCTTTACTAGCGATAGCATCTCATTGTTTCTTAAAATCACTTCCTTGAACTTTGATTGATTGTTCTTTTCTAATACCCGTCAAATCTCCCATCTTCTAATTATAATAAATAGGATAATGAAACCTGAATGTTGTAAAAAGAACTAACATATGTTTTGATTGTAATTATAAGCTATAACCTTGTAATATGAGTTTGTATAAAACATTCTAAATACTAAAGGAGCAGGTCATTCTTGCCACATTCCCACATGAAGCTTAACATTCATTGATTATGGCCCTCCTACCTATAAAACCGTAGATTAATCGAGTTTTATTAACGGATTAAGATTTCTCAACACCAATGAGATGATCCATATCAAGTGACATGCATATATTTATTAGTCCAATGATGTAAAAAGAGGTGTTCATTCCTAAAATAGACCCTTCAGTATGAAGTTGATCCTTATAAAAAACTGGATCAACAGCAGTGAACTTGTTGTTAGTTTGTCGACCCATTTAATATGAATCTAAACATGTTACTTCTTTAGACTGCAGATTCAATTCGCACGTCGACATTAAAATTGCCACAAACTCACACTAGATGTTACCATGAACTGACCATATTCCCTTATCTTATTTTTCACACCTCAAAATGCAGACACAAAACAAAAGCATGAAGGACACAACCTGGGAACAACGAATCCACGCCATTACTCACAGCATAACCACCCCTACAACTCCACCCACCTCCACTCCCAATTCTTCATAGCCACCCAAATCCCCTGCTACATCCATTGTACATTTCTCCGAACAGCAATAAAAGCATGTTCATTGCAGCCAACTATAACATAAAGGATATCCGGACAATGGAACAATTTTCTAGTATAAATAGAAGTAAATCCCGAGAAGCATATTCACTGCAGCCAACTGTCGATGATTATCATATATATATATAGAGAGAGAGATGAAAAACAGAGACCATTAAAAAAACTGCACTTCAAGAACATTCCTAGAGTAGACATTAACGAACTGGGTTGAAGAGTATAGGATTAAAAATGAACTGGGTCGAACAGTATAGGATAAAAAATGCCTTTCTGAAACTAACCTCGATTATCAAAGACTCGGACGAGAAATCGCGCCAACAAATAGTTCGATTGAACATATGTTGACTAGCTGCTAGAAATCATAGCTGCTTTAAATCCTTTCCAGTTATCATCGTGATTGGAATTTCTTAAGGAACGTCGCTGGAGGAAAGAATGGCTTATGGGTGAAAGAATGTGCTCGGGAAATTAGGGGACGAGACAACTTCAGGTCACTTTGGGTATTTTTGTGGCCCTAACAAAACTAATTTTGGGCCAATATCCCGAATTTCAGTCCTAATTTGGATCGACTCGTGTGAACTCAACTCAAACTCCATCCTAACCCGTAAAATATTGACTCGAATCTGAACTCAACCCGAACCGAACTTAACCCGAAATCTAATTCTATCATGATAATTTGGGCAAAATCCAAACTCGCCTTAACCCGAAACCCGATTCTAACCTGATATTTAGGATCCAAACCCGAATCCGTTCCAATCCAAACTCAACCCAAAACCAGATTAAAACATTTCTTAATTTAAAAAATAAATAAATGTAGTCCTAAAACTGGTATATTATAAGCTATACCGTAGCTAACTATTTTTCCACCACAATTTTATCCGTCAAAATTATTATTCTGGGCATAGGCAAAACCAATGCCAAAACCAATGCTGAAAGTTATTAAAATCAAACTTTTTTTTCTTCAAAGGCAACGGGTATCTAGCTCCGGTATTCAGTGAACCATTAATGGATTTATTTATAGGTACTCCCTCCGTTTTTTTTTCATTGGCACCTCTCTTTTGGTATTAGAATTGAGGAAATGCTAAATGAGTGGATGAAATTGAATTGAAAGAAGAGAAAGTAAAATGAGTGGATGTAAGAACCTTAAACTTGCCCAAAATAGCAAGTGCCAATTAAAAAAAACACCACTTTTAGTAAGTGTGTCAATGAAAAAAAAACGGAGGGAGTACTATTTTTTTGGTTCATTGCCGGATTGTCGGTGCCTATGAAATTCCTAACACTGATATTGCTCTTCCAGCACTGACACCGGTACATACATACTTATGTTCTAATAGAGTAATCCAACCCAACTTGATCCGAAGAACATTGCAGGTCCATCAAAACCTCACTTGATATTTACTCGATCTGACCCGACAAACATATTTCAACATTTTTCAACTTGAACATGTTTCGATCCGACCTGACTCGATTTGACTAATAAACTTTGACCCATTTCAACTCGGACCTATTTTCGAACCCAACCCGAGTCCACCTCACAAATAGATTTCGACCCAATTCGACAAATATATTTTAATTTGTTTCAACCAGGCCCATTTCAATCCAAACCTGTTTGACCCGAGGCTAAACTCAACTCGAATAACCGTAACGACAGCTCTAATTCCTTGACCCACCCCAACCCGCGTGTCAACGTGTCCACCCCTGGAAGTAGCAGAAGTAAAGGACACAGAAAGACGATAAGGCAGAAAAAAGGCTGAGAATTTGGTGGAAAAAGATGGAGAAGATTGAAAAGGCAGGGAGTTCGGTGGGCAAGAGCGACATAGTTGGAAAAGCAGAGAGTTTGGTGGAAGCAAAAATGAAAGGGAATGATGGTTCTCATGATGCCGCCCACGCTTTCAGGGTCAGAGATTTGGCTCTCTCTCTTGCCCGTGAAGAGGGCCTTCTTCATTCCATGGAAATTGTAAGGCCAACTACACTCTGTATTCTAAATGTTGAACCTTTGTTTTATGCTTTACTTGATTAAAATAATATAAATGCTTACTGTACTACGAAATTTGGAGGCCAGATGGTTTTTAAGCAGTGATGTGTGTCTGGTTTCTTAGTTTTCTTTCAAGTACCGTACTTAGTAATCTCTTCTGAAGTGAACAATTTGTAGTACCAAGAAATGATGTACTTGGGATATGTTGTATATATCATTGATTGCAGTTAGGTTTACGTCGCTTTTCTTCTGCTCGGCAAGACTCCCATTGCAGCACTTTATGTATATTCTGTACAGCTAATGCATATGAATTTGCGTAAGTGCTTTGAAGGATGTGAGTACTTTGTAAACTTTATTGATGCTTTTGGCCAAGGGACATTCAAATTTCGTTTCGACTTTTGATTTTTTAATAACTTTTTTAAAGAATATGTGTCCGTAGGCGCAGTTATGCATGATTTTACTCTCGTCCGTCCTGTAAATAGAGTCTCATTTGCATAAAGAGACTTTAATTATGAGATGGTGGGAGTACTTTTATATGTTGGTGTGACTGGGGGATCCTGACATTGGATCTCTCAGTTTGAATCCCTTACCCCTGGCGGCCTGACAAGAATATAGAGAGGAAAGATGGAAGGGCGGAAAGTTATAGTTTGCTTGTTTGTGGAAAGTTGTATGTATGTTAGAAAAAATTCTATGTAGGAAATATTTTAGCTCTGCATAGGAATGCCCTTCTTCCTAACTACTGGCTACTTGTCTGCCTCACCTATGTGCTTGTATTACTTTGCAACATCTTAACAACAAGTAATTTGGAATGATTGCTCGTATTTTCATGAATATTCAAAGACCATACTTGGAGCAGCTTGCGATATTTATTTTTATAATAATCGATTATTTTCTTGTTTCACAGGTGGAGCTGGCTGCCCTTCTCCATGACATAGGTTTATGCTTTTCCCACTGCTGCTCTCTAAAACTGATACTCATAGTGCTGGCGACTTATTTAATACGAGACTATTATGATAATTGAGCTGGTTTGGATTTTGCAACCCACCTATTTATCATGATTTGCATGTGTATTAACTCTCGTTACTCATCATTTTCTCCTTCAGTTTTTATCTTGCAAGAACCTTTTGCTGTTACAAACTTGTAGTCATTGTCTCAGTTCATTCTTACTTGAGCCTACCATGTGTGTCTTAGCATGTAATGTTGGTTCATGGTTCCTTTCTATCAAAACTTACTGATGAAATTTACTTTGGTGGATCAAACTCAGATGACTACAAATACAAAAGGTTGGTATCTGTATCTTCTCGATCTTCCTTCGCATTTTTTTCTCTGTGCGCTATACTACCCCTATAATTTAAGTTTATTCTGATGGCAATTTTGGGTCTTTCTTATAATAACATTCTCAACATTTCCAATCTCTGCTGCTTCTTTGAGATAACTTTGTACAATTTTTTGGCTTGAAGGGATTCTTCAGAGGAGAACATCATTGAAAATTTTCTTCTGGATGAGGGTGTGGATGAGAACAAGTGCATGAAGATACTGGATATCATAAAAAGAATGGGTGAATTTTCCTGTTGCCATCTTTCTTTAATTTTTGGAATTTTTTGGCTACAAGTTCTGTCCACATTTGGTCATGTTTGGTTTTGACTATAATGTCTTTGCCACTGAATCATTACTGTATATGATTTAATACAGTGGGTCTTCTTCCTCGTTACAATTAATAGTTTTGCGACAGTATTCACCTTCAGTTTCTTGCAACTAGCCTTGTGGATAGTAATTTTTCTTTTGAAAATTCCCTAACTTGAACTAAATAGATTGAACAGACATTATATTTTTAATGGCAGTGGTTACTGGTGGAACTGTTTTAGCAACTATTCAGGATTTCGGATCCAAATTCACAGCCTCAAAGAAAATAGATGATGCCATGGCTTGGGATGGAGAAGTTTTCTCAACTATTTTCATCAGAACGTCCTTGAATGACAGTAACTGAGCATCACTAATGAGTCTTAATGGTCTAAGATGATACAGCGACACTTGTAAAAAAAATTTCCCTCCACAATAAGTTGATCACATCTATTTGCATGTGGAAGAATTAGGATCTTGAAACAACACATAAACAAAGAGGCTCCTTCAAGTTTTTTCTAAATTACGTATACATTATAAGTACTCTTTAACTCTTTTTTATTTTTATCTTAATCAGTCATGCATCTTTTATGTTCATTTATCTTCAAGTGTTTGTCTTAGTGCTGCTAACTTCCAGTAATGATGGTACGAGATGTGTTAAATGTAATGCTTCTATGCTAAATAACATTAGCTTCCGATGAATTACTGCAGCTGGAAGTAACAGCACTCTTTTGACCGTGTGTGATAATTTCAATTTGGCTTCCTTCTCTGCTGACTGAGAGGAGTTTGTTTTGGTTTGTTCTGTGTAATTACAAATTGTGTAAGAATACCCATTACTACTGTCTGTAGCAGTATTTCTTGTTAGGTTTTAAGATAGCAGATATAGTAGGCTGGTTATCATCCAATTTTTTGTATGTCGTGAATGCTATGTGATTACCTTTTACTTGCAGTCAATTGGAGGTTAAACAGAATGTGCGGCTGATTGGAAGCACACAAGTTCTGTTGTTTTCTGAAACCTAGTTTTACGATCCCCAAATTTTTTTAGTTTATCTAAGATTGATACTGAATGTAATACTATATTATATATAAGGCATTCAGTGAAGCTGAAGTCCTTCATGTCTTCATATCCATTTACATAGGAAGGTGAGTTTGTAATTTCATTGTACTTATAAATAACACAAATTTCTGGTCAGTCCATTTAGTAAAGAAAAGGTAAGTTATGACTCGCTATTTACGTGTATTGATTCATTAGGCTTGTCGAATCAGACTTTATTTTTTCCAAGTTCTCAAAGTATTTACCAAATAGGTTATATAGTGTTTACCTACGTAATTTGGTGGTTCTGGCTTTACCTTCTTCACTTCAGAAATGCTAAAGTAAGGCTGGGAAATTTATAGAGCAGGATAAAGATAACGAGATTTAGAAGATTTATTGCAAACTGACTGGCTTGTTCATAATAGTCAATAGGTCTACTTTTATTTATATTCAGTGGTGGGGATAAAGTTGTCTGGCGACCTGTGATTTCTTCACTTGGAATAGAAGACATGGCATTTCTTTGTTGTTGTAGAGGGGTGTGCTGAGATTTGCTCTAACTTCTAAGTTTGATCAGTCTTAGTTTTTGTGTCAAGATTGCAGTATTTGATTTATATGTTTGTCCTTCTGCTGTCTATTTCCAGGTTTTAAGGAGGAGCTTGAAGGGCATCAAAGTGGAAGTGAATCATTGGAATTTGGAGTCGTTCAGGATGCTGATCGACTTGATGCTATTGGAGCTATTGGTATTTTCGTGATTATGATTTATTGAAGTGTTGGTTGATGAAATGTTTATTTAAGAGTGCTCTTCCCTTCTTGTATGACATCGAGTGAGAGTTCACACATGTGCATCAGTCTTTATCTTGATGCTTCTAATAGCGCTAATGATGAAGGTTTATAATTGTTCACTTCAACTATCCTGATTTGGAGAAACGCGTCTTTTTCTTTGTTAGGAATTGCCCGCTGCTTTACATTTGGTGGGAGCAGGCACATAGTGCTCCATGATCCACACGTTCCCCCTCGATCAACTTTGTCCAAGGAAGCCTACATGAAGAAAGAGGAGCAGACAACTGTGAACCATTTTCATGAGAAGCTTTTGAAGTTGAAGGACTTGATGAAAACAAAGGTTGGGTTATTCCAAGTACTAAGCATTCCTCTTCTGTTTTTCATTTTACTAATAGTTCGCCTTCTATTGCTGCCCGCATGGTTCTGATTCACCTAACACAGCAATACTGCACTTGGCGTATTCAATGTCTTTCTTGTTTCATACGATCTATTTAAATAGTTTCCTTGATATGCATAATGAGGTTGGAATATTGAGAACTAAACTCTGGTGTGAATATGTCAGGCTGGACAGAGAAGGGCTCAAAAAAGGCACAAGTTCATGGAGGAATTTTTGGAGGAATTCTACTTGGAATGGGACGGAAAGGCATGAGTAAGGCCTTGTTCGTTAGCTGAATTTAGTGTTTCTGGCACAAAAAGTTCATCTGAACTGGTATCATATCTCCGATTAGTACTTTTGAATCGTTTTCCTTAACTTGACATCCTGATTAGTACTTTTGCAGAGAGAACTACTTTGGCCAAGTGCTTGGTGGGAGATCTTCCAATAACGAACATGATTCCTAATTGAATAATGCAGAAAATAATCTTTCTGCATAAAAGAGGTGATTTGTTATATCATACCCACTATTTTACTAAATCTCACCCCATATTTGTACTATTGAAATATTATACGTATTTTGAATTTAATTTAAAGAATAAAAAAATAAAATAAATAATAATAGTTAAAATTTATTTTTAAACCTAGTTTTTATACCATCGCTGTTGGAGGTGTTCGCCGGCGGTGGAGGTGACAGTTGATAGGGGACCGTCTGCATCTTCTCCGGCGTCCGTTCCCATCCCCAACCCGTTCTCATCCCTGACCTTCAGATTTGGTCCTCGTCCCTTGCCCGGCGTCATCCCCACCCAGCCTTGGTTCTCTCCGCCCAAGCCCCGTCGTCGATCTTGTCGCCCCACTAGCCGTGGCTTTCGTCCGACCTAAACCTGTCGTGGCTCTCGTCGCCCAAGCCTTGTCGTGGCAATTAGGGGTGTTCAAATGTTGGTACACGCAAGTGCGGGTAGTTGAAAATGTGGCCCGTGGCCCGGCCCGAAAAACTAGGGTACCTGCATTAATCGGGCTGGGTAACTGGGTGCCCGTTGACTCGTTTAAAATTTTAATTTTTGAGATAAATTAGTATTTCATCATATTACATATATTTGTATTAGTCCAAGAAAAATATCATGTCGATGATGTCAATGTAGTTTAACAATTGAATTTTGATCATGATATTTTTTTGTACAAATATTTATCACCTTTTATCATTTAAAAATGGGTAATATGCAAATATAACCCTATATGTGGGAGAAAGTGTAAATATAACCCTGAATTATTTTTTAGTGCAAATATAACCCTACATAATATACATAAGTGTAAATATAACCCTAAAGTCATTATTCCGGCATTGACTGGTCATTTTCGATCATTGATCGATCAGAAATGACCAAAATGCCCTTCTAACCTAATACAATATTTTAAAAGACAAAAATGCCACTATAGCCCTCTGAAACCCCCGACGCCTCTGCCATCTAAAACCACTGCCGTTGAAAAATGCCACCGTTGCTGCCGGAAAACTCCACCACCACTGTCGGAAAATGCTACTGCTGCCACCGAAAAATGCCACCGCCGCCTCTTCCTCTACTCCCAATCTCCTGAAACCACCAATCCATTTTCTTTTCTCCTTCCGCCTGCAACCCTAGCCAAATCTCCTCCACCGCCGCCTGAAACCCTAGCCACACGAATCGGTTCTTCTCCTCGCTGATTCTTGTTCTTCTCCGACCACCGCTACCATTCTTCTGCCATTCTTCTCCACCGTCGTTGCCTGAAATCGTTGCCGTCTGAAACCCTAGGCACACGAATCGGTTCTTCTTCTCACCGTTGCCATTTTTCTCCATCGTTGACTCATGTTCTTCTCCGACCACCGCGCCATTCTTCTCTACCGCTATCATTCTTCTCCACCGCCGCCGCCTAAAACCCTAGCCACATGAATCAGCCTTCCCCAACCCCTCCCCTCACCCCTGCCATTCTTCTCCACCGCAAATTCGTGTTCTTCTCCGACCACCGCACAGTGGCTCGCTTCGATGAGGACGCGGGATTCACTACCGCTGATTCGTGTTCACTACCAACCCTCCACCAAAACTCTATGCCCACGCCACCTCCACCACCATTTTCGACGCCTCTCAGCCAAGCGCCGAAAAATTGACAAAGTGCAGAATCGATTCAATTTTTCTGTATCTTCTCCTTTTTAAGATGGGACATGGACAAATACAGAAGAAAACAAAGATAAATGATGAAGAAAGGGGGTGGGGGCAAAAAAATTTAAATACTTTTTCAATTTTTAATTTTTTACAGAGGGGGAGGTTTGGATCTAAATCTACTGGAGAAGGTTATATTTACACCTAACCTCAATGTATAGGGTTATATTTACACTTTCAACTATTGCAGGGTTATATTTGCACTTTTGTCAATTATATACGGTTATATATGCACTTTGCTCTTTAAAAATTCAGCATATAATAATCAATAAGAGTGTAAGAGTAACAAGTATGTAATCATCATCATCATTCCCTAGTTTGGATGAAACTAACAAAATATGCTGAAATGACGAGAAAAAATTATTGTATTAATTTTTTAAAAAAATTTAGTGGAGAGGTTATGAAAGTTTGATACTTCCTCTGTTTCAGCCTATTTTGCACAAAATCTTTTCACGGTCTCCAATAAACATGTTTGACTGTAAATATGTGTAGCTAGCCTCATACGATAAAATTATTGTTCATATACTTATTCAAATATGTGGTCAAAGTTTGGCATCCTTGACCAAAAAAAGTTTCTGTGCAGAATAGGTTGGGACAGAGGGAGTATGAAATTTGTGAAAATCAAATGTAAAAAAAATTCAATTGGACGTACGGCTAAATAGGGTTGTGATCGTGGGCCCAATGGAATATTTGAGGCTGAAAGAGAATGGACGGAACTCAGAAGGAACGATTGAAGGTTCGAGGTTGAAAGAGAATTGAAAATTTAGCACTTGAATATTATGTTAATTCACATTATTTAATAATTAATAATACACATGTATGGTCAACTAAGAATTGGAGTAGATATGTAAAACTAAAAATAATTAAATATATTTGAATTTTACCAGGTATTCCGGGTACCCAAAAATAGCATTTTTGCGGCCCTGACCAGGACCTGTTAGAATGTAAAATTTGCGGGCCGAGTACCCTGCCTTGAAAAATGAAAAAGTACCCAGTTATTTTAAACTGGGCCTGGGGATGGACGAGTCGGGTATTTTTGAACACCCCTAGTGGCAATCGTCGCCCCCACTAGCCATGGCTCTCGTCAGCCCTAAACCCGCAGTGGCTCTCTCGATAAAACCCATCTTCATCAGTGCTAGATTTGTGAGCAGTGGTAGCCGGTGGCTCGAAGCATTGGTTCTCGAGATGAGTGACTCGTGGCTCGCAGCGGAGGGTGGGTTGGTGGCTCGCGTCAGAGTGAAACGACAATCAGGGCTGGGTTGGTGAATCGAGAACCAGGGTTGGGCTATGAAACGAGAACCAGGGCTAGGACAAGGCTGGGCAGGGAAACGAGATCCGGGGTGGTGCAGGAAAACAAAAGCGGGGTGGGGTGTGGGAAACGAGAACCGTGGCGGGGACGTCGCTGGGAGGGTTTTCCAGTGCGACGAGAGATTTAGGTTTTTCGGTGCAATGGGAGATTTGGTTCGCAAGGGTTATTCGTCACTGGAAAAATGAGGGCCTTCATTGCCGGAAGAAAGAGCGGGTAGGGCTAGGCTTGGTTGGGGCTGAGTTCACAGACGATGGCAGGGCTAGGTTTCAGACATTGGCGGCGGGAAGGTGGTGATGAAGGAGGGTGACAGGTGGGGTTGGTTTGATTTTCGATGGATTGGTGAGGATGGCTTATTTTCCAGCGAGTTACAACAAAAATGAAAGGGATTTTCCTTATCACAATATCTCCCATATATTTGATAATATCAACACCATTTTTGTAGGGATTTTCCATAAATAAACTAAGCTTCTACATGCCGAAAATATAGCAGAATATTCAAATTTTCATATCTCACAAATACCATAATATTCTGACCCTTTATGCGTAAGAACTGATTGGCGTTTATATGCTAATCTGCATGTTCCAACATGAAAAGATTTTCGTTTCCAAATATGTTCACAAAATTTCCAATTAAAATATTCAATGAATATCATTTGACGTTACAATCTTTCCCTTTGGCATATTGTGGACCCAAATATTTTCGGCCATTAATATCACACCGAAAAACTTGTCATTAACCACATAGGTCTTCCCAAATCCACCTATGTTGGAATATATGCATAATACTGAATCTGATAAAAAATTGAATACCAGAATTCCATAAAAATATGAACACCAGAACCTAGTACCAGAATTCCAGAAATACCAAAAAATATACTTCAGATTACAGCACCAAATTATCCAAAATTCTCCCCCTGGGACCATAAATATACCAAAGGAAAATAAAATCGAAAAAAAAAACATAAGCAGAAAGTAGGCTCTCCCTGACTATGACATCTATGTTGGAACATAGAAATACAAAATTTCAGGAGCATGCCTCCAGCTAAGCTTTTTCAATCTCCACTTTTTCCTTTTCTGCTTCAAGCGCTGTCATTTGAATGGCTATTGCCCCCAGTCTTCATTCAGGACCACCAGTTTAGCCTACTTTTCAGCAGTTGAAGAAGTAGACCCAGAAGGATTCCACGGTAGATCATGGACATGCCTCATCCCAAATGTCTTTTTGTTCGGCCTTAGGAATTTTGTGTCTATAATCATATCTTTTGTCTTCTCCTTTACCTTGGCACTCTTAGCCAACGCTGAAATTAAGCAGGGATAGACAATGGCATGTTTTGCCTTAGGGGTTGTAGCCTGCCTCACCAGATTCTACTGAATAAACAATCCAAGGTTGACTGTTTTCTGTGTTCCAACATAGAACGGTAGCTTAGCCATTTCTCTAGTCAGGGCTTTCGTGTTCGAGGATGGCATCCATCAATTGACTGCTACTTGATACAGGCCAGAGAACCTTGATGACAAATAAAAGGCTTGTGAATAACCAATTTCGGGCCACTTGATCTTGTATCCTCCTGAGATTGTTTCCAGAATCTGATTATCTGTCACATCTAGATCCTCTAGAAACACCCCCTTAAACTCTGGTGTTTGCAGCCCCAAAATCTCATTTATTTTGGCAGTCGATAAGTCCACAATCATTCATCGCAAGTACACCCTTTCAAACCAGGGAGAGTCAGCTTCTAGATTTCCCGCTATCAGGTTTTCATACACCTTAATGACCACCTGCCTATTATATTGAAACTGTACAGTGGGAGCCCTCTTCATTCCAATTAATTCCAGAAAATCCAAAAAACCACTAGCCTTGTATGCCTCCAGGTCTACGGGTCTCTCAGAGATAAACTTTCTCTCAGCAAATACTTCTCCCATCTCTTCACATTTTATATCAAATTATGAGAATGACAGAGCATCACTTACAGGTAGAGGAGGCAACACTTTCCTCTTGGTAGCTTCCTGATTCTTCTTGGCTTTTTTAGTTGGTGGGGAAACCTCTGCAGCAGCCACCTTTCTCTTGCCCTTGACCATCTGTAAGAACTCATCTATCACCTCATCACTTGAGTAGTTCATCTTAGGATGTTCCTGTGTTGGAACATACTCAGTATCCTCAGTTTCGTCTTCTTCAGCAGGCTGTGTCCCACGATGCTGGTCTTGGTCTGGTTTACTCTGTCTAGACATAGGCTCTCCAGGTTGCTCTCCATCATTTGATACCTCAATCTGATCTTCTACCCCATATCTTCATCATCAACTTCCATCTAGACAGTATATTCTAGACCTGGCAAAATATAACCGAACCCAAAAACCCGGTATTAAATAGCCGAACTGAATCGAACCGGCACCCAAATAGTGAGACCCAATCAATAACTGGAAATCAAAATCACCCGATTGAACCGCACCCGAACTTAAATTGCCAGACCTGATGAGACCCAAACTCGAACAACACCTGAACCTGAATCGAACCTGAACCGAAACCCAAAAAGGACCCGCACTTGGACCGAACCCGAAAAGGACCCGTACCTGAAAGAAACCTGATCATACCCGACTACTACTCGATTCGAAATGAACCGAATTGATGTTAACCCGAATTTGAAGATATCCAGATTAATGTTAACTCAATCCGAACAAGACCCGGATATGAGTCATATGACTGAATAGTGTGTTACAATTGTTATTGTCTAAAATTTTAACTTGATCATATTTAGTTGAAAATAACATCACAATTATAAATAGTGTTGATATGTTATTTAATATTAAAATATCACATAATAAATTAGATTTATAAATTTAAAATGTGTATTAATAGCATAGTTAGATGAAATTATTTTAAGAGTATATTTGAAATTTATGTATTAAATAAAAGAACATTGTAAATTATTAATTTAAAATTATTTATAATAATTCTTCCTCCCGGCTCGATCCCATGAAGAAGGGCCTAGAATCCCGACATCACTCATCAGTCATCACAGTTCAAGGCTCCGTCTTCTATGATCCATGCCACATGCCCACAACAACACCTTCTCGAGACACAGTTACTTCTTGCCATGTACTTACCGTACTTAGCATGTGTGGCTTATAAACTAAGAAGTTGTAATTCTAAGTGTCTGGTAAAAATGTCAAGATCTGCTCGTGCTCTAAGCATAATCAAGTTTTATGTGTATGATAAACATCTTAAAAACTACTTATTTTAAAAGTATAAACCATTTTAAAGCTTCTGATACACTGCTAAGATAAGATCCGCTTAAGTTAAAAGTAGAAGTCATTTAGTTATTACTTATTAGTTTCTAGTAAACTGCTAAAATCCGCATTTTTCGAGTGCTTGATTACTGTATTTGAGATGTGAGTGAATGGGCACCAGCTCGTCTTCCCAACATCCTTTTCTTGCATTGGTAGATAAGAAGCTTTTCTCCGTTTTCCTCTTTTGTGTCTGTTTAGTTAAACTTGATTGTACCAATTTGGAAGGCACTAACTTCTTTAAACAGGTTCTTGGTGCAGAATTGGCTATACTAGATGAGATTGACTTTGGCTATTCCATCCAAATTCCAACATTTGTGTTTGTTTACTCCTTTTTAAGACTTACAAAGGTGGGACTTGGGGGAAAAGTAAACAGTGCAAAAGAAAAATTAACCTCAACAGATTAACAACAGTACCACAAAATAGAGTTCAAAGCTTTAATTTGATCCCAGAGTGCGAAAATATTAAAAAGCTCCCAATTAAGTTCATCTATAGAACATCTTAAGGCAATGTGTTGTCAGTTAACAAGCCCTTCTTGAAGTTCTTCTCGTAGTTCTGCAATCCGAGGTTGGACAACATGGACCTTGTTTTAGAATAGAACACGTCTTCAGCTGGTGGCTGCTAAAACTTCTGTCCAAGCTGCACAAACCAGAATAAAAATATGTCATTTTAAAAATCTCAATGATAACCGATGGTCTTTGTAAAGATCCCTAGCAAACTCATGATGCCTAAAAAACTATCTGTATTCATAGAATAGAATGATCTCATGTGGTCAATTACCTGGAAGATACCACCTTGGAAGAGTGCAAATAGCATCCCAGATGATAGAGCATTCATTGCTGGATTTGGCCCTCCCATACCGCTTACTAAGGAAAATATGGCACCCGATCCAAATGAAGTACTGTTTTTTTTCAACTGTCACCCGAGTGTACTGAGCACATAATACACAAACTAATATTATCCAGATAAATGAGAAAACTAACAAAACCACTAGCAATAAGAGTGTAGTTACGATAAGTATAATCTGCTAACAAAAAGAAGTTGTACTTTACACTCTACCTGCGTATTCATGTTCCCCCACCAAGCAAGAGGTTCTCCAACAACCTTATTGCACATGTGGAATTTACATCTAGATCAACAAAACAGGTAGATAATACTACTCTTGGCAGCCGATTCTCTCCACCAAATAACCTCCCAGCTCTTCACCAGTAGATGTAATGGCAGTTGTTTGCATTGCAACGTTTGGAATAACATCCAACTTTGATGGAGCTGCTGTTCTTATAAAATTACTGTCAGATTTAGAGCCCTTGCTTTCTTGTTAGGACAACAATGATCTTGTTCAAGCCGGATATTTCCTGATCCCGTCGACTTAGCTCTTGCTTCAATCTTTCAATTTCCTTCATGTGACTAGCACAATTATCTGTCTGCAGAGCCTCCTCAACCTTCTCACAGTCACCGTCAGTCCTTAACTTCTTTGAATTGTGTGATATGGACTCAATTTCAAGCGACCTCTTCTTGGATGTTACTTGTGCAGTAGAGTTGTTCGACATTTTTCGAATGCATAAACTACCAGTAATTCCTTTACTTAGTTGAAAAGATATTTCTTTCTGCAATCGTCCATAGGAGTCCTTATCCAGATTCCCTTCAATGCTATCAAATGCTTCATCTGCTCCTTGCTGATTTTTGAAAATTGCCAAGGCAGAATATTTTCCACTTTTAATCCTCTTATCAGGCTTAACTTCAACTGTGAAGTATCCTGGAATAACTTTGAGCAGATCTTCACTGCTAACATTAACTGGAATTCTGTGGACCAGAAGTTTGTTCAAATCCCCATCTGGTGCATTATTGACAGCCAGTGGAAATGCAGAATCAACTCCTCGTTCAATTTTGGCCAAAACAAGTTTCATTGCAGCACATGCATCGTCTAGGCAATTATGTGATGCCTGAGTATCCCGGAGCTCATAACAAAATTAGTAGACCTCATCGCCTTGGGCTTTTTACCACTCTTCACAACCGCCCAATCCTCCTGGTATGAGGGGAACGAATAATCAATCGGGTACTGAGAATGCTTAAGAGTCAAATGAACCAACCTCTGTTCAGGTGATTCGCTATCCGGTGATTCGCTATCTGTTCAGGTGATTCGCACCCGATCCAAAAGCAGCTGCCATGCTACAATATTTTAAAAGACAATGCTTTCAACACATACAGAGAGTGATATATGTTAAACAAGAACGATAAACAAAATATCACCGTTATGACAGGAAGATATCTAGGTTTTATGATCATGATAAAAAAATCAGTTAGGCCTTCATAGGCTATTCTCATATTAGTGTTTGTATGAGTTTGAATTACCTAGACTGCACATCTTCCTTGCCTCTTATTCTTTTCAAGGCACACGAAATACCAGCATTAACACCAGCCATCACAGCAAAGTTGTGAGCTTGTATCATCGGACCTCTGGAAAGAGCCTATCACAGACACAAGACCAACATCAGAAAAGGCAATAAAAGCATAATACAGACTTTTTTATTCTATGAACAGATCAAAAAGCAATATTTTATTATTGATAATTTCACATTTGATGGATAAAATTAGAAATCTCTGCCAATAGCATCATCTCCAGACAGAAAACTCATACAAGATAGAGCTTCTTCATCCCAAAGACACAATCTGGTTTTAAAATTGAAACCAAGCAAACAACTAAATACTCAATCTAGTAAAACAACCAATGACCTCAGACCCCATCAATTCTGTTTATACTCCAGAAATCTTCAGCACACCAAAAAAGACAACCACAACTATTTCATCTTAAACCTAAGAGACCAATCTAAACATTTCTGTCATCAATCAAACCCGAATCCAAGCCATTTTTACAGTCAAAACCAATCAATATCCTAACCAAACATAATCAAACCAGAAGCATTTCCACAATCACAATCAAACGTTTCAAGAACTGAACTTTTTCCAATCCAGTCCAACAACTTCAAGAACATAATTCCAAGACAATAACACATAACATCCTCAACAGCAGAACATAACACATTCAGACATTTCCAAAATATCAAAAACACCAAATTTTCATCACCTCCATATCCCAACTCAACATTTCACAAGTTCAAATTTTGAATACAACCTAGAATCCAAAACCCAGAAATTATCAACATCAAAACCGACCAAAAACACACACAGACATACACATACCTGAGCTTGCTTGAGAGAGGCCATGGCCTCAGGGTTGAAACCGGGGGACCCAGGTGGAGGAGTAGGCATAGAAGAAGAAATGTCACTGGTAAAAGTCCCCATGAGAGCACCAATCGCCGCCCCCTGGGTGGCGCTGGTGAGGGTTACCACCGCCGCCTCCACCGGCATAGACTGCTTCGCTAGCCACCCTTTAAACCCATCTTCCAGCTCCTTGTACTTGGCCTGAAACTGCCTAATTGGGTTCCCATTCACCAAACCCTTCGCCATATTCGGCCACTCCACCGCCACAACTCCTTGCTTTCCTTCCCCCATAGCTTGATGCAATCTTGCTTCTTGATTTTGGTGTTCTTTAAACTTTCTAAAAAAAGAAGTAGGAGAAGATTGGGGGGCGAAAATGTGCTGAATTGGAAGACCAATCCCCTAAACAAGGGAAGACTAAAAACCTATATCTCATGACTACGAGGTTACCCTGTTGATTGGATTGGCTCGTGGGTAAGATAAACGGAGGCGCCATCTTATTTTTGTTTATTCTTTTGCAGCCCTGTTTGTTCTGGATTTTCATACAATCTTATGAACATCTTTAAAGGAAAAGTTTGAGTAGCGTTATTGGTCTTCCAGGTTCGAAGCTTAAAATATGTGTACTCAGAAACACATTCTACATTACACAATCAGTCACTTTTTTCCTTTCTGCTTCCACAAAGAAGATCAGATAGCCAAAGGAGTTTCATTTTATAAAACCAAAACATATTATGTTTTTAGCTCAAGAACCTATGTTTATTTTGCAGCCAACACGCATAATATCAACCAAGAAAAAGCCCAAGATTATGTTGAGAAAACAACCAATCATGTCAATGCAGTCTTGTATCATAACCCATAAGCCTAATGAACTTCTAAGCGTAATAATAACACAGAGGGAGTTCAGAATGAAACCTGGCCTTTCCTGTTCTTGACCTCAACACTTACTAAGCCCTTCCTCTTAGAACCAGTTATCGGGAAGATAAGAAAACATCTTTTGCTACTAAACTTAGGGGAGAAACTCGTCAGTGTGATACCACCTCCTGACATCACATATGCTCTCAAGTCGGTACCAGTCAGCGGAGCACCCATAACCTCAAGAATCTGGAAACTCTTCCAATCTGGAACAAACTCGAATAAGAGAAAGTTCTTCCTTCAGAGCCTCTAGCGCTGGAACATGTGCCTCTTTTTTTACTGACTGACTGACTTTCTGATCACAGTGATCAGTGATCATCGAATGTGAAACACATATATCATATATATCAGCTGATTATAAATAATCGACAAAAAATAGAAGTCTCAATCATGTATAAACCACTCAATCTCAGTAGCTGTGACCATCACAAACAAGTAAGAAGAAAAACGAAAGTAAACAAATGCTAAAAGTCATAGCAGCAGAGTCAGTTGGTTCCTTTGGGCATGATCTTGTGCTTCAACCTTGAACAAAGCATAAAAAGGCATTCGAGCTGGAACAAATCTTCCAAGCCTTCAGAAACATAATCAATGCCGGTGTCAGAAAGGTTCAGTTCCCTCATAGCCTAACTATCATTTTAACAAAATTAAATTATTAAGAACCAACTAATTACTTACCAATTACCAAGATTCCATCATATCCATTCCACGTGACATCCAATAAATTCCTCGTCTCCAAAGCCTTCGATTCATGGGTAACAAAAGAAAGTTATTCAATTATAAAGAAGAGATGAAACAGAACATGAAAAATGACCAATAAAAAGCACTTACATTCATAGCCGTGCAACCAACTACGTGTAGTTATCAAAGCTTCCATATTTTCGGGAATGAAAGAACTCCTCCACTTGTTCAAAATTCTACCTCCTATGCTAAATGTTGATTCTGAAGCAACAGTTGTGAGAGGGACAACCAATATATCTCTAGCCATATCAGAAAGCACACCATATCTCTTTTCCTGTTCTCTCCAAAAATCTAAAACATCCAGTTTGCTACTCCTGGGAACTCTAGATTCATCTAAATAAACTTGCAACGTTGACTTTTCATTAAAAGTATCCATCTCATCCACATCAAAATCCTACGGAAAAAATAAGTTACATATTATAAACTATTTAAAGTACTTAAAAATACAACAAAGCAATAAAATATAAGTTAACTAATCATAATTTATTTTAAAGACAGCAAACTTACCGCGGAATAGTCACACTTGCGCTTGCGTGTATGGGTCCCATTAGAGTTGGATCTGGTTTGAGTGTTTGATGGAGAAGACATTCTACTTGATGGCCTTAAAGAATACTCATTAAATAGCATCGCCAATTTTAGAGATATGTCACTCACTTTTCTTGCTGCTTTCAACTCATCACCGTCAAACAACTTCTTATAACAATACTTGAGAAAATCAAGTTTACACCGGGGGTCAAGAATTATTGCAAAAGCAAACAAGGTGCAATAATTGTTTTCTTCATTTTCAGCCCAATATTTATCAAATTTACTTTGCATCTCTACTGCCATTCTTTTCAAAATCTCATCTTCACTTTGAACCAAGTCCTTTAACAACATAGCAATATTCCAAACATTCTCAAAGTACAAATTTGTCGTAGGATAGTCACTACCAGAAAATAACTCAGTAATAACATTAAATGGTTCCAAAGCATCTCGAATTTTCGCAACCATGTCCCACTCATAAGGTTCTGGACATTGTTTATATGTCACATCTTCAGTGTGCAAATTATCAAAAGCATCACTATACAAAAGAGCCCTATCGAGCATCATGTACGTAGAGTTCCATCTAGTAGCAACATCCAACCACAATGACTTAGTCTCTCGTATTCTACACAAGTCCACAACTTTCCGAAAAGAAAATTTTCTTGCTTCGGAGCCCTTAACATGTTTCACACTCTCCCTAATTTTTACCACAACATTCTCAATCACCCTAAGTCTATCCTTAACAATAAGATTTAGCACATGGGCTGCACATCTAACATGAAAGTAATTACCATTATTCAACAAGAATCCCCAATCATTAAGCCTCACTCTCATGTGACTTTGCATTCTATCATTACTAGAGGCATTATCCAATGTCAAAGAAAAAAGCTTATCATCAATACCCAAATCCTTAACTAATTTTATTATAACCTTGTAAATTTCTAGTCCGGAATGTGGTGGTGGGATATGACAGAAGTTCAAAACCTTGCTATGCAATTTCCAATTCTCATCAACAAAATGAGCAGTCAAACACAAATATCCTTCACTTAGGCAAGAAGTTCATAAATCACTAGTTAGACTTATACGACTTGGTGCACGCTTCAAAATGGCTTTAAGGAGATTTTTTCGAGTGTTATAAATCTTCATGCAATCTGCTTTTGCAGTATTTCGGCTAATACATTTAACCTTATCATTCAAGTACTCATGAATCTCTCTATTTCCTTCATGTTCAACCTAGGAATAAGAATAACCCTGTTTGATAATTGCTTTTGCTACTAAGTCTCGGTAAATCTTTTGATCAAAAAATCTAACCTGATCAACTTCTTTCTTCAAAGTCTGAAAATGAGCTTGATACGCTGCACACTTTTCAAGGTGATTCATATGATTAGTAGTCCCTCTACTGGATTCAGCAATAATTGATCCCACCTTACAATGCTTGCATTGACTTCTCAAATATCCATCATGACTATCGGCTCTACTGATTTGAATAAACTCCTTCCAAACTTCCTGCGACCAGCCCATGCTCCCTTAGATCCCACCTCAAAAGATGGAACCTCATTTCCATCAGCTCCGTGTCCTGTGACTGCATCCATTACTTCATGATTATCATCATTTAGTGGGCTCATAATTCTGTAGAAAGAGAAAGTCACAGTCAATTAGTAAGAATATTCGTGTTAAAAGAGGTTTATTAATTATTACAAACTGAACGAGTGAAAAGAACTCGGTTTAATCAACATCAAAACAATTTCAGCAGATTAAACTATCTCCATCTAGTATTAACCATCTCATACAAATTATACAATATAAACAGACAATGACTCAATGAGTATTGAAAATTACCTCTTCAATTGATGAACTAATTCAGGAATCAGAACACTTATTTGCCCTGAAAGAATATTGAATTATCTGAACTGAATACAGAATACTCCACTAGATGAAATATAAGATGTATATATATATATATTCCTTCAAACATAAGATTAGTTACAGATATGGTGCTGAATTTCGTCGGATTCGGAGACCATGACTTTGAGCGCCAAAATCTTATTCTTCAATGTAAAATAAAGCGGGAACGAACCTTTTGGGCGCCAAGAGCCGTGCTTGTTGTTGTTGTGCGATTTCTTTCCGTGCGAAAATACTGGAAGCATATTGAAATTGATAACTTCTCCATACTTTTGGGAATCCTTGCATCGTGGCCGTTGCTTTGCTGATAGAAAGAAATTAGAATAGGAAGTCTTGAGATGGAGGAGACTCAGAGACTTTGTCTCTCGTTTCGTTTGGTCTGGAGTTTGGACTCTGGACTGGAGTGGAGTGGAGTCTGTGGAGACTTAAGACTTTTGACTTTGGACCTTATATTTCCCGTAGATAAAGTCAAAAAATAATTAGTTAATTACTAATTAGCTATTAGTTATCCATCATTATTACTTATTTTCTTATTAGTCTTAATTAGCTCTTTAATTACAAAGATAATTTGAATCGTTGGTTGATTAATGATTCGCTTGATTGGTTTCTATGTTAGTTCTTAGATATATTTTGGTTTTACCTTTTAAATTTATTTTCATAAGTAGATACTAGTTAATTGAAGGGTTTAAACTGTAAATTAAAAAAATTAAGATAAAATTTCGGGTTGCATTAATTGGGTCGTAAACTTTATAAATTATAACTACAGTATGTTGTAGAATAAATTTTTAATATTGCAATAAAAAAAATTTTACCTTTCATTATTTTAATTAAACCCATCTTTCCGTAGACCTATGGAAAGACGGTCTTTTCCTAGACTTTGCCTACATTTAAATTGGAAAAAAAAGAATTTTATTTAAAATTTTAAAGTTTAGTCATCTAAGGAAAACTATATGAGATCGTTAGAAATAGTTAAATATTGAATACATTAAAATTTGATTATTTTTATAATATTTCATTCAAATTATTTAAAAATTAATTATCTATTTGTTGAGATTTATTTTAAAATTCTATCATACTTATATTATATGTATCTCACTGCAATAAATAAAAGTAAATATCAAATGACCTTATTAGTCTCACTAATTATAAGATGTCCTCTTTTAACTGTTAGTCGGTCTAAAACAAGATTTTGTCATAAATAAAATAATAATATGTATACGTATTTCTATCAAAAGTACTCTATCAGTGTGGCAAATGATAATGTATAAAACAATTCGAACATTTTGTTATTTCATATTATGTATTTTTTTGGATTTTCTTTAGTATGATATATATATATATATATATATATATATATTATAATGAGATGTTTATGGTTTTAATTATCTTAAGAAGTTATATATTTTAACAAGTTATGAACTTATGATTGATTATATCAATATGTAGTAAATAATTAAGGGAAAGTCTCAGTAAAGACGGCCTTTCCATAAGCTTATGGACAGTACTCAGGGGCATTTGACTTAAATATTGTAATTTTTTTATAAAATTTAAATATTGTATTTTATAAGTTAAAACAAGTAATAATATGTATTTGAAGGTGAAAATATAAAAATATATGATATAAAAAATATTTTCAAAATTTTTAAATTTTGTATGTAATTTAAGAAATGCAATATATAAGATAAGAGATAAGTGGTCTGTCCATAAGCTTATGGACAGACCGCCTGTCAGGAGACCCACTCAATAATTAAAATCAGTGACATATTATAATATTAGTATGTTATTTTTAGACAACTTGAGTTTAGGTTAGTCAAAATGGCTTAAATATTCCGTTGCCAGCACCATCCAAAGAATTTATATTATATGGTGCTTGGGATTATGAACTTAAAAGGTAATTAACGTTCAAATAAAATAAAACATCACGGATATTCAAAGTAAACTCGGTTATAAGAGGATATATCATATAAGCAATTAACTAGAACTAGAAAATAAAGATATTCATACAAGTCAAACAAGAGCATTACTCGTCATTATAAATATTAACAAAGCATGTAGTTAGACAATTTCAATTTTTGGGTGTACGATATCATATAGAATTAACTCAGTTAAGTCATAAGTGTACATAAAATATAATAACTATTAATAAGTGCTTATAGAACTCAAATATGTATGTTAATCAAATTAGTTACGGTGGAATATAACTAAGTAAAATAGTAAGACACAGTTATAAAAATAAATGAGGATTGATATTTATTAAAATTCCACTTCGAGGGTTGATTATATAAGTCAACAGAGTTATTGGTAATATACTAATATTTCACCTGATTAAGAAAAAATGAGCATGTTTTTAAATAGAATGTTTTCTTATCTTAATTTAATATGCTACATTTTTTAAATGTATTGCAATCATGAATATTAAGAATATATATATATATATATATATATATATCTCAGGAAAGACGGTCTTTCCATAAGCTTATGGAGAGTTCACGATGATTTTTACTTTAAATATTGTAAGCTTTTTTATAAAATTTAAATATTATATTTTTAAAGTTAAAACAAGTAATAATATGTATTTAAATGTGAATGTATAAGGTAAAAAAAATAAGTGGCTTGTCCATAAACTTATAGACAGACAGCCTGTCAGGAGAACTACTTTAATATATATATATATATATATTATAACTTGCAAGTTAGGAGTTTTGTGAGTTATGACTTAAGAACTTATGAGTTATGATCAACATAAAATAAAATAAAAAATTAAATACAAACTATTCTATTTTGTTCTTACATTTATGCTGTAACATATACAGATCAATGTTTGCATAAATGTCATGTTCTTCCCAAGAGAAATAAATTTTCATTTCAAAAAATCGAAAGTATACATTTAAAAAGTGACTACTAAAATTTTATATATATATAATAGATTAGTTCAGCGAAAGCATTTTTACAAAATTAATATATTATAATTTTATGTTCATTATAAATTATAATGACAATTTGCTATATTTATTTGAACAAGACCCGGATTGAATATATTGGGATCCAACCAAACCCGACCGGAAAGAGAATGTATCCGCAAATTACCAAAATCATACTGACTCAAACCAAACCTGATCCGAACCTGATTAAAAAAATGTAAAACCGAATTGTACCTGTAACCGAAACAACCTGAACCAAATTTGATCCGAACCCGATTCAAAAAAATGATACCCGAATTGTATTGAAATTGAAACAACTATAACCAAACCCGACCCGTTCAAATATTTTTCAAAACTACCGAAAGACATCTGAACCTGAACACACCCAATGAAGACCCGATACCCAAAGACAAAACAATCAACCGAATCATACCCGACCCGATTGGGTCTCACCCGTATCCGAACGAAGAGACCCGTTTGCCAGGTCTAGTATTTTCAGCCTCTGCCTCCTGTGTTAGAACATAGGCATCACTGTCTTCTTCATCGCTGTCTGAGACTTCGATTATCACAGGTTTCCTCAGTTCTTCCAATCTTTGAGCTGCCCTCAAGTAAAAAAATCCTACAGGCAACCTGTCTGTGGACTTGATCACATCACGTCCTGCTACCTCATCATTGCTAATTTCTCTCATAAAAACACAGCTCGGACGAGGGATAGATGAATAAATGTGAAACTTGTCCTTCCCTCTGTACTCATCATACCTCCCCCCCCAGGAAGTTCACTTTATGGTTTTCAACATTCTACAAATCTCCAATATCCCCGGTCACAAATTCTTTGGCCTTAACATTCAAGAATTCACCCTCTATACTCTTAATCTTTGTCAAATCTACTATAACTCTATTTACTTCCAACCATTCAAATATATCATCTACAGTCTTGAATTCCATCCCATGAATTTTAAGAGTTGGAGGATCAGGATTAGTTACCTTTTTAAACATACCATTTCCTTTGCTACTGGTGCTTCCATTCTGACTTTCACCACCGGAGCTTGAAAAAGCGGCATCTACATTCTCCTTACCAACATCGGTCACCTCAGCCTCGATATTTGCTTCACATTGTTCGTCACCTTCAGACCGAACCGCCTCCACATTGTCTTTCATCTATTCATCATTCATGTCTTCTGAAGGTTGAAGAGTTTCTTGAATTTTCTTTTTGACCATGGGAGAGGTTTGGTTTGGAGACATATTTTGTCAAGAATTGGTTGAGTAGAGAAAAAATGGGGAGTAGTTTGGCAAGAATCCGAAAAAAACAAGATGTGGGGGATTGTGGCCGAAAAGAGAGGAATTTTGAGGGATTTAAACAACTTTGAAATCAACCAAAAATCTTCACATAGCTTCCTTGGTTGCCGCAAAACCTTTTCCCTTTTTCGAGATGAGTAATGATGTAGCTTTTCTCTCTTGTCAACTCAAGACATCAATTCAAAACATACCAACTTCCAACATACCATAACTGTACAACTTCTATTTTTGTAAAGCTTTTCTTCTTTCTTATTTTTTTCTGAATTTCTCAAAAAAACAAATAAATTATTTACAGCTGAATAAAGGCAAGAATTAACTCAAATTAGACATACACCTAAGTGTTGTCTGCGACTTTCAATGGTGGCGGTGTCCAAAGGCTTTGTAAAAATATCAGCAATTTGCTCGTATGTTGGAACATAGACTACCACAATTTCCTTCCTTTCAACAAGATCTCTAATAAAATGATATCTTATATCAATATGCTTAGTTCGAGAGTGCTGGACTGGATTTTTTGAAACATCAATTGCACTTGTGTGGTCGCATAAGATCTTCAAAGGGCCTTGATGAATTCCATAGTCGTTCATGATTTGCTTCATCCATAACAATTGCGCACAACAGCTTCCAGCAACAATATATTCAGCTTCTGCGGTAGATAAGGAGATCAAATTTTGTTTCTTACTATACCAAGAAACCATATTCGTGCCAATAAAGAAACATCCACTTGTAGTGCTCTTTCGATCATCAGCATTACCAGCCCAATCAGAATCACTGTACCCAATCAAATCAGAATCTTGATTTTTAGAATACCAGACATCATACTCAGAAGTCCCACTTACATATCAAATAACACTTTTGACTGTTGTGAGATGAAACTCTTTTGGATCAGCCTAAAATCTTGTACATATCCCAACGCTGAGACATATATCTGGTCTACTTGCTATTAAATACAACAGACCCCCAATCATTCCCCTGTATAACTTTGGATCAACTGCAACTCCTTTCTCATCCTTGACCAGTTTGTCAGAAACCCACATAGGTGTTTGAACTGCTCGGGCATTGCTTAAACCAAATCTCTTCACTAGATTTCATGCATACTTACTTTGATTTATGAACAAGACTTGTTTTCCTTGCTTAACTTGCAGTCCTAGAAAGTATGTGAGCTCTCCAACCATACTCATTTCAAACTCAACCTGCATAACCGTGACAAAATCATGTGCCATAGATGGTGAAGTAGAGGCAAATACTATATCATTCACATAAATTTGAGCAATTAGAATTTTTGATGACTTATCAAGCACAAATAAGGTGCGATCTATTCCCCATCAACGATAACCTTTCTTAAGAATAAAGTTAGTAAGTCGTTCATACCATGCCCTGGGTGCTTGCTTTAAACCATATAAGGCCTTCTTGAGGCGATATACTTGATGAGGGTAATGAGGATCCTCAAATCCTTTAGGTTGTTCCACATAAACTTCTTCATTTACCACACCATTTAGAAATGCACTCTTGGCATCCATTTGATACAGTGTAAAATTCATAGAGCAGGCAATAGCAAGTAAAATTTGAATTGACTCTAACCTGGTAGGTGGTGCGAATGTCTCATCAAAGTCAACACCTTCAACTTGTGTGTATCCTTGAGCAACTAGTCTAGCTTTGTTTCGAGTAACATGGCCGTCAGCATCAGATTTATTCTTAAATTCCATTTTGTGACGATGACATTAACACCCTTAGAGCGCGGAGTGAGATACCATACATCGTTTCTTGCAAACTGACCTAGTTCTTCTTGCATTGCAACAATCTAGTATTCATCCAATAATGGCTCCTTGTAATTCTTAGGTTTAATGAGGGAGATGAAGCATTGTAATCCAGACAACTTCCTGTAATCCACCCGAGGAACTGGTCGAGTACTCTGTGCCATTGATTCAGGTTGATCCTGTGTTGGAACATAGGATGCGGCAGTGGGGGATGATGTTCCAACATAATCAGTGTCAACTGGTTCAACGTCAGTCTGATCAGATGTTCCAACATCAGTCTACTCTTGATGTGATGGATCTACCTTGTCAGGTTGACGACACTGTGTTAGAACATGAGTGTTACCGGATTCTTCTTCCACGACTTCTGACTTTTGTCCTTCTTCAGAATTGTCTACAATAACATTTATAGACTCCATAAGTGTGTTTGTCTGATTGTTATAAACATGATAAGCATGACTGTTGATAGAATACTCAAGAAAAATTCCAGTATCACTGCGATTATCGAATTTTGCCAATTGCTCTCTATCTCTGAGGATATAGCACTTGCTTCCAAACACATGAAAGTATGAGACATTTGGTTTCCTACCCTTCCAAATCTCGTAAGATATTTTGCTGGTGAATGGAAGCAGATATACTCAATTAATCGTATAGCAGGCTGTGTTAATAGCTTCTGCCCACCATTTTTTGTGAATTTCTTTCTCGGCTAACATAACTCGAGCCATCTCTTGCAAGGTTCTATTTTTCCGTTCTACAACACCATTCTACTGAGGAGTTATTGGTGCAGAAAACTCATGTTGAATACCAAGCTCATCACAAAAATCACTAAATTGAGAATTTTCAAATTCTCTACCATGATCTACGAATTCGAACAACCTTTCCAACTGGGCTTCCTTTTTCAGTCTGTAACTTTATCACCAGACTTCTGAATACTTCCACCGTATCCGATTTTTCTTTAAGAAAAGCTACCCATGTATATCTGGAGAAATCATCAACACATACAAAGATATATTTCTTTCCACCTATACTCAGTGTATTGACTGGACCCATCAAATCCATATGCAATAATTCCAGATTTCTTGAGGTTGTTATATATTAAACTGATGAGTGGGGAGATCGAATTTGTTTACCTTGTTGACATGGTCCGCACACAATTTCATCCTTGCTTGTTAAGGTAGGCATACCTCGTACAACTTTTGCATTTGCAATTTTCACCAAGGTTTTGTAATTGATGTGACCGAGCATCCTGTGCCACAGAAATCCTTCATCTTATTTCGAGATCATACATCGTACTTCTTGTTCTAGCAGATAGCAATTATCTGATGATCGTATGCCTGATAGAACCTTGGTTTCTTTGTGTTTTACTATGCATTTATCTTTCTAAAATGCTACTCTTGTCAGCTGGATCTTGCAAACCCTGGATTCGGTGTTGAGATCTTCTACAAGCTCGTTTGCCACGGTTAAGGAACAGTGAGATGACCTGAAGGCATAATTTAATTTTGGCGATGGTATGAAAGTTTTGTATATGCAAGAGGCTATTCATAGTTACAGGTAGAACGGTCAGCCCATCGACATTTACTTTGGTAAACTGAAGAAGTTGTTTGCAGATTATCACTGCATGCGGCCTTCCCTAGTTTGTGACTGTGAAGAAAACAAGGCACTGTGCCATTGATATATTTCTGCGAGAGTCTTCCGACAGAGAGAGAGAGAAGGATTTGATCTACCAATTCATCTCTGGCATCGACGAAGGCTTTCACACCTTGCGATCACATATCATGAGCATTGATCCAATGCTACCTGTCATGAAAGTGTATGCCCTTGTTGCCCAGGGGGAGAATCATAGAGCTGTCATTCGAGCTCGTGAGCCTTCTTCTAACTCCATGACATATGTTGCACGACGTCCACCACCTACAAGTTCTTCGCCAATTGTTCTTTCTGCATCTGACCGCAGGAATCTTGTTTGTACACATTGTCATCGCAAGGGTCACGATTAGGATTCATGCTTCCAGATCTTTGGTGTACCAGAATGGTTCAAGGAGTTGAAGGAGAAAGCTAGTGCCTCCAAGAAGACGGCGCCAGCCTCTCGGCCGACCACCGCCGCCGTAACCGGAGGTTCCACCACGACACTTCCTCTCTTGCCGCCGTTCGCCGGTGCTGCCACATCACCGCCTGGTTTAGTGGCAGCGGCTTCCTCTGGCCGCATCCCTACCCGATTCGACTTTGGCTCTGCTCTGTCTGATGACCACTGGAGTACGACCATGTATTTATTTAATCAGTTTAATTCTCTTACTGAAAATGAGTCTGGTAAGTCTACTTTACTATGGATACTTGATTCGGGAGCCTCGTATCACATGACTGGTGAGAAAGGTTCTCTTACTGATCTTACTACAGTTATTGATACTGTGAATGTTGTTCTGCCTGATGGCTCTGTGTCATCCACCACCCAATATGGTACTACTTGCTTCGGTGTTGTCACCCTCACTCATGTGCTATATATACCTACTTTGCGGTGCAACTTATTATCATGTTCTAGATCGTTATCTGCCTTGAAATTTCTTGCCAGTTACTTCTTGCATGGCGGTGACCAGCTTCAAATTGTTGTTTCTGCTCAGCGGCTCGGCTCAGCCTACGTCGAACCTTCTCAGTGGCTCCTTCTTGCACGACATGACTAGCACCAACTAGTGTTTACTCACACTAGGATCTTCAATGGCGACGCTCACTCGTGGCTCTTCACGGGGCGATGCCCCCTCTCCATCATTATTGCTGAAGAATGATGTGAATCATTCGATCTCAGGGGGTACAGAAAGGGCTTATTGGAATAAGTGGAATTAACATTCAACCTAACTAGCCTCTAGCAATAAACTATTACCAGAGTAGAGATTCAATAAATCTGTAACATCTCCCTCGGGGATATTAGCTTGGTTCCCGTAAAAATCATGACCACTTTTGCAGAGAGAAGCGTATCTCGCATCAATATCGCTATGCCAAACAAGGATCTTCAACAATTGTAACACTATTTGATCCAAAACATGGTCTATGTTGTCCAAGCTGAAAACACCTTGAAAAACACAAATTGAAAATATGACTCCTCCTAGAGAAACACACGATCTGTTAAATCAGATCGAACAAAATACATCGACATGAACAATTAAATTGGGTGATCATCATGAACACAACAATCTAATCTATTAGGTCGAAGAATAATACTAACGTATGAAAACAAATCAATACTAATTCAATAACATAAATATTAAAAAAAATATGAATTAAAAAATTATTATTTTCTCATCTACTCATAATCATGGGAAGATGGGAGAAAACGAGAAACAACTTTTGAAAAGAGAAGTAGAATGGTGGCGACGCCGTGGGGTTTATGGCGAAGGGTTTCTTCGCTGGTATTCTTTTGTATATGAGTTTTGTTGATGATTACAAGTAGTTTCCCAAGGTTTATTGTTCGGATTTTTAATTGTTGAATAAAGCATTGGAGGTTTAATAATAGTTTGATTTTTTTGTACGCTATTCTATTGCAATTAGTGATGCTTTGTACTTTTCATCTAATGTTTATGTGTTTATGATCAGGTTTATAAAAATGTTTATGTATTTTTCCAATAGATATGTGTATGTACATATAGTTCTTGTTGATATTTATGCATATCATTTTAGGAATTTTATCACTTTTTGAATTTCTATTGTAGATTATAAATGAAACTAATTGTATCGTTTTACTTCCTTCAATTTTAGGAGATTTGATGTTTTCAGTAATTATGTTCAAAGTCAAAATTTTTGATCATGTATTGAAGGTTTCTCTTGAGATTACGTCTCTTGAAAGACGGTTTTGCCATATACAATGTACAGACTAAGGTCTAAACTACAAATTAGAAGAAATGAAGATAAAGTTTTGGGTTGGATTAATCGGGTCATAAAACTTATAACTATTGCAGGTTGCATAATAAATTTTGAATATTGCAACTAAAACCTTTCATCATTTTATTATTCTAATTAAACTCTTTTTTTTAATGAAAACACCCGAGGGTGGGGGAATATATATAAAGGTTCCCCAAGCCTTAGACGTAGAAACAATATGATTTACATAGTGAGTAGCTTGTTTCTAAATAGCGTTGAAGCAACATAGTTGCCTCCAAAAGTCCTACGTAACTAAAACTAAGATGAGTAACAACTATCTAAAACAAGTAAAGATAGTTATTGAAGTTGCGATTCTAAAAGAAAGAATCTCCACCCCTTGTGTTAATTCTTTCCTTTGGCCAGGCAACTCCAATCCAAAATTGAGAGCTTAATCTAAAGAGCTCCATTCCAAATGATAAGGTCAGTTGAAGTAAACCTTGTAATATCTTCAGATATAATACCTTGAAGAAGAGTAAGTTAGAAGTCCATGAATATTCTTCTAAGATCATCTTCAGTTCTTTATCTCCTCTAGAGCACAAGAGTTGAGGAGTACTCTCCAAATAGTATCAAAGAGCAGGGCAGTGGGTTAGTCATCACTGCTAGTGAAACTGAGCAACACCAACAGATGATGGATTCTTTAGGTTTTTCTTTGGACAGCATCGAAATCAGCAGCTGATCCAGTATAACTAAAGTGCTTGATGTGCAGTAGAAATCTTCAAAAACCTGCAGAAAATTGACCACATTATTAGCAGTATCTGTTCTACCCATTTGCGCTTTTAAGTACTCGAATGTGTGGTGTGTATTTTTTGTCCAAGGAAATAAGGCCTCTGATATACAAGGGGATGTTAGTTAGGTGAAGGCATTGATTTAGATCAGAATGGTACTTGGCTATAGCATTAGCCACAGAATTACATTCTCTAAATACGTGTTTAAGTTCAGCATTGCCAAGAAGGGACCTAACATTAAAAGCCAATCCAAAAACATGCCAATGTGCAGAATAAGGGTCCATAATCATCTGAACCGCCAGTTTAGAATCAGTTTCAATTATAAAAGTATGATCTAGACCAGAGAATATTTGGCATGCATGTAAAATTGCTTTGATTTCAGCCTGCAGAGGAGATGTCGTGGAAATGGTAGCAGAACTAATCTTTATAGGGTGACCAAAATTATCCCTAGCTATAAGACCAGCTGATGCTTTGTTAGGACTCCATGACGCATCCACATTAATTTTGATAAATCCGGACTTAGGCCTTTCCCAGAAAACTGTCATTATGTTTGGCTTAGGGGGAGGTCTAAGCAGTGGGGTGAGATGCCTAAAAGATGGTGGGATAGATGTAGAAGATAGCAGCTTAGGAGGACAAACATTTAATGTAAGTTTAATCAGATCCTGCACCTCTTTACAAATAGAATCCGAAGAGAGAGGTTTATGGTCAAATAGGAATCTATTTCTAGCTTTCCAGAGACTCCAACACACCAAAGAAGGTAAGATCTTACAGTAGAGTTGGTGAAACTTAGGAAGGTCATGACAATTCCAGAATAAATAAAATCTTTCAGGAATGGAATGTTGGGCATTAAGGTTAAAATAAATTAAAGATGCCATATTAGACCAAACAATATGAGCAATGTGACAGGAGATGAAAAAATGTTGGATGGAGTCTGATTGATAACAAGCTGGGCATTTAGAAGCTAAACTAAATCCACATGTAATGAGCACATCGTCAAAAGGAAGAAACACATGCAACAGTTTCCAGGTAAATATAGAAATCTTTTTCTGAAGTAGGGTATTCCATATAAATTTACTTACAGGGGAGTTACCTGATAAATGAGTAAGGGTCCTATAAGCCGACTTAAATGAAAAACTACCTGTGAGATCAGGTTTCCAAATCAATCTATCATCCCTATCCAGTGTGAGTTCAGCCACCTGCAAAAAAGAGAGCGTCTCATGTTCCAGAAAAGGCGAAATCTGATCTAAAATGATGTTTCTGTTGCTAATGAAATCTGCCACAGAGATATCAGACATAGCAGAGGATATGCTATCTGGAACATAGTTAAGAAGAGGGCCATTTGGACACCAATTAGCAGACCAAAAGTTGCAACTGCCTTTACCATGTATAATAACAGAATTATTTTCAGCAAAGGAGTTTATAAAACAAATTCGTTTCCATGTTACTGATTTCCTGTGGGATGGAGGGATGGACCATAGTAGTTTAGACCATAAAGAATTACCCATCTGGCTCTTCCACCAAAGTTTAGCCGAGCAAGAGTCTATTATAGCTTTGATAGATCTAAAACCTAGACCGTTCATTTTAGTGGGAGTAGTCAGTTCTGCCCATCTTTTCCAAACTCTATTATTTTTACCTTCAGATTTTCCCCAGAAAAAATGAGACAATTTATTCTCAAATGATTTTATTATGCCTTTAGGGGGATTGGTTACTGACCAAAGGTGCTGAGGTATTGAGTACAAACAAGACTGAATAAGGATCATTTTCCCTCCTCCACTAAGCCATTTATTTTTCCAATTTTGAAGCTTATGATCAACATTAGTCAGTAAAAAATGGAAGTATCTATTTAATGTTCTTCCTTTGAAAATGGGACAGCCTAGATACTTAAAAGGGAAAGATCATTTTTTCATTTTTAAAATCGCTTTTACCTGGTTTAGTTTTGCCTGTGTAGCTCTTTTACTTAGGTAAAAATCCGATTTATCAAAGTTAAACTTTTGGCCTGAGGTATACTCAAAAATTTCTAGGAAAGCTTTGATTTTAATTAGATTTGGCCTTGATGCTTGCATAAAAATAATCGTGTCATCCGCATACATAAGATGAGAAACTGCAAAAATTGTAGCCGGTATCTGATAACTAGCCAGACTACGATTAAAGTATATAAACGATAAACTCCTAGAAAATGCTTCAGAGAATATATTAAAAAGATAGGGGGATAGAGGATCACCTTGTTTAATACCCCTTGTGGCTTTGAAGAAACCTACTGGATTGCCATTAACAAGTACTGAAAAATATGCTTGTGACAAATTATTCATAACAGCATTTAGAAAATTACCATTGAAACTGAACTTTATCAAAATCTGTCTAAGAAAATTCCAGTTAATTCTGTCAAAAGCTTTTCTTAGATCCAGTTTCAGAATGCAAATTGGTATTCTATTTTTATCCAGAAATCTAATCATTTCCTGTAAATACAAAATATTATCTGAGATATATCTATTTTTCATAAAGGCAGTTTGGTTAGGAGAGATGAGATTCTCCATATGAGGTTTAAGTCTCTCCATTAACACCTTAGAACAGATTTTATTGAGTACATTTGATAAGCTAATTGGCCTAAAGTCCTCAAATGAACTTGGAGTGGGTTTTTTTGGTATTAGGGTAATCCAGGTACTGGATATTCCCCGAGGCATTTCAGAGCCAGCAATGAAGTCATTTACTGCAGAAATCAGATCCATTTTTATGATAGGCCAGCATTTGCTATAAAATTTTGGTGGAAATCCATCTGGACCTGGGCTACTCATTTTATTTAAACCTTTAATCACTTTTTCTAGTTCTAATTCTGAAACTGGAATGGCTAGACCTTGATTATCACTATCCTTTATGATGCTAGGTATTTGACTCAGAAAATGAGGATAGTAGGTTTCATCGTTTACTTGGTTAGGCTCAGTTAGCAAATCCGAAAAATAATCAATTGCTTCTTTTTGAATGTCCTTCTGAGAATTGATCCATTGGCCTGCATGATTTTTTATTTTAGTGATCTGCAGTTTACAGTTCCTTTCTTGCACAACTTTATGAAAGAAAGATGTATTGTTATCAGCTTATGCCATTTTAGTCTAGCTTTCTGTTTCCAATATTTTTCCTTCTCTTTTAAGGCTTTCAGCAGTAAAGCTTTTTTCTCATTAAGTTTGACACGTTCAGAGATTGAGGGGTTCAAGTCAAAATTAACTTCCTGAATTCTTAAGGCCTCTTCAGCTATTTTAACATTCAAGTCAATGTTTCCAAAGGTATCTCTATTCCAGTTTTTTAACACCTTCTTAAGCCTAATCAGTTTTAGATAGAATCTTAGCATACCTATTTCAGCCAAAGGTATCTCCCAGTTTTCACTAATTAATCTTATGAACTCATTTCTCTGAAACCAGGCATCTATGAATCTAAATGGCTTTGGGTTAGAAGAGGACAAAGTGGAGACCTGTAGAAGAAGGGGGGGCATGATCAGAAGTCTGCCTATTCAGGATTTGTATTGAAGAGGATGGGAATTTAGAATTCCATGAAATAGTATTTAGTCCTCTATCTAGTCTTTTGGAGGTGGGGTTCCTTAGCCTTGAGTTGCACCATGTAAAAAGATTTCCAACCGTATTAATTTCTTGTATACCATTAGAGTTAATCCAAGAGTTGAGAGCTAATTAAACTCAGTGTTTCCATACAATTATGAAAAGACAATATTTTTCAAAACTTTACCTTCTCTTGAAATGGTTGTAATTTCTACTATTATTTAAATTTGAATGTCTTATAAGGATGAATATCTGTACTTTATTTTACCGACATTTAATTTATGAGTAGTTATACTTAAAAGAGCAAAGTGCATATATAACCCTACATAATTGATGAAAGTGCAAATATAACCCTGCAATTATTGAAAGTGCAAATATAACCCTAAATATTTAGGTTATGTGCAAATATAACCTTGCTTTGAGGTCGGATTTAATTGAAAAGACTATTTTACCCTTCCAAACATAAAACAAAAAATAAAAAAGAAACGTTGACTATTATTTTAACAATCTCCGCCGTCTTCTTCTTCCGCCTAGCGCTCCAATCTTCTTCTTCGGCCCAGCTCTCCAATCTTCTTCTTCCGCCCATCGCTCCAACTCCTCGGCCCTCCCGATCTCTGCCACAACAGAAACCAATGAACCCCTCCTTTCTCTACCGCCAGAATACTCCGCCCAGAAGGTCTCATTACCCTGCTGACCAAATCAATCATCGGCGACGAGGAGGAGGAATCGAGTGACTCCAATCACGATCCCAATTTTCCCCCGTCGATGGGCATGACTGATGGCCTTCTATCATCTTGGCTTTCTTCTCTTGCGTTGCTTGGCTTTATGTTTCCCGACGGTAAGATAGAAAATGTTATTAGGGTTCTCTTTCCCCCCCCCCTCCATTTCGTGGCATAAATTTTCAATCTTGGAGTGAAATGAAGAATCCCTTTAATTTTAGTGACAGATTATGGCAAGATGCAGAAAATAGAACTTTGTTGGTAACCCTTCTGAACAAGAATTTGGCCCATGTTTTGTTTTGTTTGGATTTCTGATTTCTAATTTTGATTACTGTGCGTCGTTGCCGGTGGAATGGAGCGCTGGTTCAACGAGGAATTGTGAGAAATTGATAACGAGCTTTTTAATGGAGAAGAACGACGATTCATCTCCGGTGATCGTTGCGAGCTATGGCATGGTAATGGAGAAGAACAGAGGAGTGCGTGACTGTCTGAGAATGGAGATGGTGGTTTGTAGGATTCCGGGCAGGCGGTGGTGGTGGGTCAAAGGGCATGTTTGTCTTTTACTTATTTATTTTGGCTGAAAGGGCATTTTAGTCATTTCCAGTCGGTCAAAGGCCGGAAATGTCCAGTCAACGCCGGAAATGTCATCAGAAGGTTATATTTGCACTTTTGTTAAGTAGTTAGGGTTATATTTGCACTAAAAATTATCTCAGGGTTATATCTGCACTTTCTCAATTACATAGGGTTATATTTGCATATTACCCTACTTTAAAAAGTGAATGGTGATAAGATGAGCATCTAGATCGGATGAATGATAGTCTAACCAGTGATGACGATCACCGGGCTAAGGATATCATAATACATAACAAGAAAGAACATTTTAGTAGTATATAGATTCGACTTAGAGAAAAGTGATTAAATAACCCTCTATAAGTTACATAAGTGCTAATATAGCATTCTGATAATTGAAAGTGCTAATATAACCCTAGATAATAAGTGATAGTGCAAAAATATCCTTTCCGACAACTTTTAGCTGGAACTCCATGAAGAGACATATTTTCTGATCTAAAAAAATTTAAAAGCTGAAAAATAGGAAATGACATTATTACCCTTACCATCATTAATATCTCAATTTTTATCGCCAGACCACACTTGCACCGCTGCATCGTCGCGCCACTGCTGTAATAAGTAGAGTTATATTAACACATTATGAAAACTGATTGTGTTAAATCAACACATTTCACAGTCGTAAAAAGTATAGGGTTATATCACCAAATACTAAAGTTCTAATGAATTCACAGATTATAATACTTTTTAAAAATTCAGAGTTTAGGTATTTACGACAAAATTGGAAAATAGTAAATAAATTTTTTTCCAATCTGTCTATGAAAGTGTTTGACAAGTAGCATGTCAGCTGGATTTTGGTTTTCAACTTCTTATTTTACTAAAACAAGTGAAATAGACACTCGACAATTAACTTTTGTGGATTTCTATTTCACGCCATGTATTTTATTTGGTTACGCCCTGTATTTATACTATGTAATATAGTATATGTATTTATAATTTAATTTTAATAATGTATATAATTTAAATAATTTAATACTAAAATAATTTAATTTATTAAGTTAGTGTAAGCAGCCGTTGCCGGAAGACCGCCGCCGGAGTCTGCCGCCGCCGCCACCGGGGCCGGTGCCGGAAGTCCGCCGCCGGTGCCGCTGCTGGGAGTGCGCCACCGCCGGGAGTACGCCGCCGCCGGGAGTGCGCCGCCGCCGACCGCCGCTGCTGGGAGTCCACCGCCGGTTCTCCACTCCGGCTCTCCACGGCCAAGTGACTCTGAAGGGGCCTCCGGTTCTCCACTCCGGGTCTCCAAGGCCAAGTGGCTCCAAAGTGCCCTTCGGTTCTCCACGACCAAGTGGCGATCCGGGCTTGCTCCGGCTCTCCACGGGCAAGGGGCTCCAAAGGGCCTTCCGGTTCTCCACGGGCAAGTGTCTCCAAAGGGCTTTCCGGTTCTCCACGGGCAAGTGGCTCCGAAGGGCCTTCCGGTTCTCCACGGCCAAGTGGCTCCAAAGGGCCTTACGGTTCTCCACGGGCTAGTGGGTTCAAAGGGGCTTCCGGTTCTCCAAGGCCTAGTGGCGAACCGGGCATGCTCCGGCTCTCCACGGGTAAGTGGCTCCAATTGGCCCTCCGGTTCTCCACCGCCGAGTGGCTCCAAAGGGCCTTCCGGTTCTCCACGGGCAAGGGGCTCCAAATGGCCTTCCTGTTCTCCACGGGCAAGTGGCTTCAAAGGGCCTTCCGGTTCTCCACGCCCTAGTGGAGAACCGAGCATGCTTTGGCTCTCCTCGGCCAACCTGCTCCAATTGGCCTTCCGGTTCTCCTTGGCCGGTAGAGAACCGGGTCTCCCTTTGAATTTTTCAGCTTTCTCCCATAACTACCATCTACCCACATTTAATGTCATTTACTCCTTTTCACCCGAAAAATCTTCTTTTTTTCTATAAATTGGGTAAAAATCTCCATTTGGTCAAAATCTCCAATATTTTACTCCAACCAAGGGTGTTGAAAATTCCATGTCTATGGAGGTAATTTCCCTAATTATTGTCAAGTCTGTAAGTAATAGTTAAATTTATTATGTATTCATTTTTTCATTAGAAGTTTATGTTCATCTTATTACTGTAATTGATGAATTGTAATCAATTAATTAATGCAATTTATTGTATTTGAGTACAGTAGGGATGTATTTAAATTTCAATACTGTAATTTACTGTATGTACTTATTGCATTGTAGTGTACAAATTTATTTCATGTATGTATTTTCAGTATGTATTTATGTACTATTTTTATTTAACCCCTTTGCGGATATGAAATTATTGTACGCCTCTTTTGACTGTATTTATCTACTCCTAATTAATGAATGGTTAGAGTTAAATTTTTCTTAATCGACCTACGCTAACTTGTTATTTTAATTTGTAGAAATGGAATTACTTTATTTTACTTTATATTATGTAAATGTCATTGTGAATGGTTAATCTGAAATGGTTTAATGCAATTTTATTTTGGAAAGTTAATTATTGAATTTTAAAATAGAAGAATGTAATTTTAGTTTCATTAATCAATTATTAAACTTAAATCGTGTAACCGTAATTTTATTTCATCTAATTTAATTTTTACTTTATTATATTTTTATATTTTAATCCATGTTGTGGACGTTAATGGAAAATGGAGCAACGCACTTGTAATTCCGGAAGATTATGATTAAACATTAATTTTGTAACGTTAATTTTATATGATTAAACGTTAATTTTGTAGAGGATAGGCTCATGGATTTCCTCTCTGACTGACCTGTGTTTCGTTTTTTCGATTCACTAAGAAGTTCGAGAGCTCATCCTATAGCATCCCAAATACTCTAGCTCATTCTTTTGGAAGCAATTTATGGTTGCTTCAAGAGCAATACGCTCAGTCTGTACAGTAACTTAGTCTATGGCTTCATCTATTTTGTTTATTACGGCTCGGGAAGGCCAATATAATTTCCCCCATCTATGGATGGTTTATTTTAAAAAAAAAAGTAACGTTAATTTTATATTATTATATTTAAACCTTAATTTGAAATGGATGAATTTAAACCCTATATTACAACGCATATTTTGTGATTTTGATTTGATTTCATCTAATTCAATTTGAACTTTATTTTTTTTTTGTATAATAATTTTTAACAGTTAATTAAAAATGTAACAATGCAATTTTATTTTCGAAAGTTAATTATTAGACGTTAAATTTGTAGCGTTCGATTTATATTATTTTATTTGAACCTTAATTTAAAATGGAAGAATGTAATTTTAGTTTTATTAATTAATTATTAAACGTAAATTCTGTGACCATAATTGTATTTCATCTAAGCTAGTTCTTACGTTATTTTTTTTTAATATTAAAATATATGTTTTGACCGTTAATTGAAAATGAAGCAATGCGATGTTTTGTAAAAGTTAATTCTGTGACGTTAAAATTGTAAGTTTAATTTTATTTCATCTAATTTAATTTTGATTCTATGCTACCTAATTTTATTTCATCATTGTCGTTGGCAGAATGTTTGAGTGAATCTAATTACTTCATCTTTATTGCTGTTCAAGGATGACAATCAGTCATGTGGAGCTGTTGCGGGGGGGAATGGATACTCAGCATTTGCAACCACAAATGTGTTTCCAAGTCACATCGAAGCTTATTCCTACCTGCAACGGATGGCTCGTCATGTAGGATTTGAACTTGTCATGGGGTCCTATAAAAAAATCCGAATGGTCCCCTGAGGATATATTGCATTTGCAATCGGGGCCGTAAAGACAAGGCTGTTGATGTGAGCGATTCTGATATTGTCCGACGGAGTAACACTTCGACTAGAAGCTGTGACTGCCCATTCACGATTGTCATGAAGGAGAACGGCACAGGGGAGGGTTGGAATGTAGTACTGTGTAAAGATCGTCGGCGAGGGATGCATAACCACCCATTTTCGTTGTACGCTGAGGGTCATAGACAGAGCAGCATGCTCCATGCGGAGGCGAAACAAATGATCAGAGATTTGACGAATTCTGAAACAGCCCCCAGGCATATCAATGCCAGCCTTAGCCATTCATTTCCAGACCTGCATCAGACCATTAGGCAGGTGTACAATGAGAGATCGGCCTATGGAAGAGAAAGGCGGGGCGGGCGCAACACAGCCGAGAATTGTTTGCATCTTGCAACCTCGAACGGGTATGTCACTAGTCACCGCTCAGCACTTGATGGTAGTTTGACTCATTTATTCATGGCTCATCCCAAAGCTGTTGTGGCATTTCGCACATATCCGTGGGTTGTGGCGATCGATTCGACTTACAAGACTAATCGCTACGGCATGCCGTTTATTGAGATGGTTGGTATGTCTCCTTGCAACACAAATTTCCTGATTGCCTACACAATCGTCATTGAAGAAATGGCAGATACCTACGAATGGGTTCTAAACGCACTTAGAAGCTTGCTTGTCGATGGACCGTTCCCTGAGGTTGTGGTCACCGATCGGGAAATGGGATTGATTAGGCCACTTCGGGTTGTGTTTCCAGAGTCGAATCATTTGCTTTGCACCTGGCATATTAATGCCATGTCAAGGAACTGGAACATAATCGAGGGAAGGTGCGCCAACCCGGTCGCACGTATCCTGGCCTGCACAACATCGCTTCGTTCAGGGAGTGTAGTGACTAGCTGCTTGCAGAGCGTTGAACGGGCATGGCATTTCAGCACACCACGCTCTACACCATTCCAAACATCAACTGCGACGTGTCCCCTAAAGCTCGGTATCACAAGGTCATCTTGCGGGCCACCACCCATCGGTCCCCGCACAAGCCATGTTTCATCGGCTTGTCGCTTCCTCCTGTTCCTCGGTACCCTTCCAATGTCAGTCTCACCGATATTACACGATCCACCGGAAGACTGCGCAAATCGACCGGCTCTATTCCTAGCTGTACGCCTAGCTCCTCCACCAGCATACCTTTCGATTCCAACCTCCACTCGCACACTCGTCCCGGGTTGGCCAGACGGGGGGACATTGCAAGTATTCTGTCCCTGCCTACCATCGGCATCGAGTGGGCTGCATTCTACCGGCAACTTATACATCGACTGCCAACCACTATCATCACGGATTGCATGCATTCCACCGGACGCGATAATGTTAAGCTCCGGACCTTCCCATGTTGGCATGGGATCAAATGCATGATCGCGCCGTGGAGAAGGCTGCTCAGCTAGTACATTATGCTCCTGCGGCGGAGGCGGCTGTTCCTCCTCGACCACACGGCCTCTCGCCTGTCTGGCCGAAACACTAATACCTCTTCGTCGTATGGAACGACCATGGTCGTCGGGTTGACCAGCAGTGCTCATCTACAACACAAGATATGTAATTATTATAACAACAACTGATTTAAACTGATATGATAAAATAAATTAACATACATTTCAACAACGTGTAAACTGATATGACGAAACAGTGCATAATTTCAAACAACTTATGGAAACTACATATTCTATAATGCATAGAAAAACGTGAATATAACATAAAAAACCCCACTCTAAACAGCACATTTAATTCTTTTGCAATCCCATACAACGAACTACACATTTTTATTAATTGCAAATTATAAATTACATTACTAAATCATTGTACAATAATCTGAATTTTTTACCACATGAAACTAATATTAACATTCAAAGAAATAATCGTTTAAACATATCATAATCATTTACTACACAATTGTTTTCATCTAGTTAATAAAATAGATTTTCATAATGTTAATTTAAATAATATTATATTCTATTATGTTACATATACTTTCCAAATTACTAAAATAGTTATCATTTCCAAATTCAAACTAAACAATTTCTAAAAATAACAATTTCTTCATTTAAATTCCAAAGTTCATAAAATTCCTAATATCAGATTTTTCCAATTTAATTTACTATTTAATTTCCTATTTTCTGATTAAAGAATTTAATTTTAGATTAAACCTTCCTATTTTCTTATATTTACAACCAAACCCCTCATCTTCCTCATCCCTCCACCCAACCTAAACACTGAGCAACCCTCCGCCACCGGCGTCCTCCTCCGGCGCCGGCCTCCTCTGGCGCCGGCCTCCTCCGGCGCCGGCCTCCTCCGGCGCCGGATGCCGCCCCAGCACCTCCGCCCGCCAGCTCCTCCCCTTCTCCTTCTCTTTCCCCTATACCTCTCCTTCTCTTCCTCTGCGACGCCGCCATCCCTCCTCCCCCGGCGTCACCGCTCTTCCTCACCTCGGCCCGACGCACGCCGCCCAAGGCCAGACACGCGCGTCCCTCCGCCTCGCCACGCGCCATGTGCCGCCGCGCGAAACTCCCCTCAACCGCGCGAAACTCCCCTCCGCCGCGCGCCTACGCCCAACCCGGTTCACCTCCTCCAGCCCAACACCACCTCCGGCCAATACGCACCACCAACCCAACATCCATTCCAGATTTACTAAATTTCTAACCAACCCCAATTCTAACAATTCTAACAAGTTCAACAAAATTCGAATAGATGGGCACAAGATCCATACAATTCGCACGAAAATTAAAAATTTTCCCTCAAAAACTTACGTTTTCCGGCAAGCGGCGGCGGCGGTGCACAGATGCGGCGGCGGCGGAATCCGGCGACTGGAGCTGCTTGGTGGAAGAAATGGAGTGAGGCAACAGCAAATTAACGTTGGCCAAATCTGAGCAAACAACACCACTTTTATACTACTTTCTCCAATTATATTTTTAATTTTTAAAATATAAATACGTATATTTATACGTATTAGGGCGTGGATAGTAAAATACAGGGCGTGATATAGCAATGCCCTTAACTTTTACATGAGATTTTCCGCCAAAATTAAAAGGCTAATAAAATAATAATTTCAGTTGATCGTTGACTTTTTAATAATGCTAATTAATTTTTTAACTAAATCGCCCGCAATTAATATTAATTTACTAAATATGATTTTCTGCAGGATAGAAGTAGAATGTTCCATGTAAGAAAGTAATATAATAAGAAAAACCTTCCCATGGTATAGAGCAACTACATCATCTCGAATACATGCATAATTTCAAGAATACAGAACATAACATCAAAATAAACTTCTGAATCAATAGTCATGAACCAATACATAAAAGTAAAAAAAAGTCAAGGTTTCACACCGCCGGTGATCAATTTCCGCCGGCGTGAAACCTGACGTGGACCGTGGGATTTCGTGACAGAACCAATCGACCATTCAAGTTCCACCACACCAGATCAGGTCATTTTGGGTTTCAGTGACGCCACCAATCTTTGACTCCGCTTAGTCTGCGTCAAGCCTTCTCGCCAGTTCTTTCTTGCATGGCGGCGACTAGCTTTAGCTCACCGCTTCTGCGGCTCGGCTCGGCTCAGCCTCCGTCGAACTATCTCAGTGGCTCCTTCTTGCAGGAAATGACCAGCACCAGCTAGTGTTTGCTCACACTAGGATCTTCAACGGCGGCACTCACACATGGCTCTTCGCGTGGCGGTGCCCCTCTCCATCATTTTTGCTGAAGAATGATGTGGCCCATTCGATCTAGGGGGTACAAAGAGGCTTATTAGGGTTTGAGTGTATATGGAATTGGCAACAGCAAATGAGTCATTTCACATGTTACGTAATTTTTAATTTTTAATTCATTTCCACCAATTCTGGAGAAGAACAGCGTTGACCAAATTCTCATACGAGTTTAAGGTTATTTTGGCATTTTAAGAAAGCTCGGAGTTATTTGTGCACTAATCAAGAAAATCAGAGTCATTTTTTCACTTTATTCTAATAATAAATAACAAACACTTATTTTGGTCCACTTAAACGTTAGTTCGAGAATCATTCGGTAATTAATAGAAGTTTTCAGTGGAATATTTTTTTATTATAAAATGAGGATGAATTAGGGAACTGAACATGCAATTATTGAAATTGAAAATTTTATTTTTCTTACTCGTACAACCGCCTCTCTCTCTCTCTCCTTTCTCTCTCTGTATCTTTTCCTTTAATATCTGCATGACCTCCTTCAAATATCCATGCTCTCGTGCAGTTCTCTCCTTCAACGATTAGTTTATTGTAGTTTTTGTTTTTTTATTGATTTATTATTTTTGTAATCCTAATTTAATGTTCATCTATATTTCAAAATTGAATCGGTCGATTTCAAGAGTGTCTACGGCGTTCATGTTGCGAAATATAGTGTCTAATGTCTCGTAATGTGTTTTTGTTATTTTGTAAGGTGAATTGGAGTGTTTTTTCCACGCTTCTTAGTAGTTTTTTTTATGCTATAACACAATTTTTGAGGTTTTGTACATTTTAGTTTATGCTTATATGGATATGCATTTTTTTTTCTTTTGAAAATCAATCAGTAAAAGATGTTGGGAAAAACGTCCAACGGTAATTACGATAAGTGGAATTGACATTCAAACTAACTAGCTTCTAATGATAACTAATCTATTGTAAGGATATCTAATTTACATGTCAACCATGCTAACCATCTGTATTACACATGAGTAGACATCCAATGAATCTGTAACATCGCCCTCAGGAATATTAACTCGCTTCTTGCAAAATCATTACCACTTGGCAGAGAAGAACATACCGGATGTGCCTATTTTATACGGTTATATTAGGACTTCTAGGATTCACTTTTGTATGCTTTTGTGCTCTAAATGTGACATTTTCCTTGAAATTCTCTAAGGAGGGTTAAAAGCGACTTTTACACTTTTATTACTTTACTAGAGAATTTTGTGTGACAAGGTAATTTGTTTGAAGACTTTGAAGACTTTGAAGAATATCTTTGAAGATTTGAAGACTTGTATTTGAGCTTTTGAAGATTTGAAGAATTGAAAAAGTGAAGAGAAGAGGAGGATATGAAACAAAAAGGTGAAAGAAGAGATAGTGCTAGACTTGGAGTCCATCGCGAGGCCGTCGCGAGGCCGTCGCGACTCACGACGGACGATGGGCCAAAAATTCTCCTTGCTTTTTGTACCATAAATACTCACATTATCCTCTCCTCTTCAGCAGCTTTTTACACCTTCTTCTTCCTGCGGTTTTGGTGGGTTTAAACCCTAGTTTTTCGTTCTTTGTTTTCTTAGTTTTTTGTAGGTTAATCATGTCTTTGTATTATTTAGCTTAGTTTTATCTTGGGAGAAAATGATTGAAGTTTCCATTTCTATGTAGTAAGAACTATATATATATATATATATATATATATATATATATATATCTAATTGGTGCTTTTGCTATTGTGCATATTGAGCTTTGAATGTGAATTGTTAATAGCATTAGTGTTGTTGGAAGGTTGAGTATATGAATTGCTTGTATGATTACTTGTTAGGGTTGGGAGAAAGTAGCTAATTCTCCCCCCTTTTAATGTGGAATGCAAGAGCACGAGTTAGAGCTTCTTAAATGATGTTGGTTTGTTGATAATTGCTAGATGAATGTGATGATGTCGAATTCGTTGTCATGTTTGTTTTAGGTTGCAAATGAGAGAGGTCTATGAATGTCGATCGTTCTTGACTAATCTTGTGTAAATGCATGAATTGGTTAAATGCTTAGACACGGTGTAGTGTTTATAAGTGTTGTCAAGCTTGTTGATTCTTCGTGCTAAATGCCATCAATGGGATACTCTTAGTACTAAGGGAGTCATTGGTGAGGTTTGACAAGAGATGTCAAATTCACTCTTGCAAACTACTACCTAAGAAGGATAGAAGATTTATAATCAACAAGTAGTCGAAGTAGTGAATAGATTTTTTTGCACATTCTTGAAGCCTTTTTTTATCTAGCATTCATGTGTTCTTAATGCTATGTTTCACTTCATTTATGACATGGGTTGTTTGAGAATAGGAAGTGTTTGTATGATTGAAGTGTTAGGGAGTTAGGAAAGTGACGAATTCTTTAGCTGCTTTACATGAAAATCTAACAACATGAACTTAGAACTTCTTGTGCATAATGTGTTGTGATTCTTGCTAGATAAGTATGTTAATGTTGATTGTTATAATATTTATCCTATAGATGCAATGAAAGGTTGAACCTTGAATGTGGTTTGTTATAGGTTTAGCCTAATGAATGTTATGTTTGGTGATAGGATGAGTGCATGGTTCAATGATCTACAATTAGTTTGGAAGTGGATATCAATTGCCCCCAAGGCTTTATCTTTTGTAGTTTTAAAACCCTTTTTCTTAGTTTTTTTTTATGATTAGCATAGTTACTTAACTTTGCTAGTTCTCTTGTCTTTTAATTTTCATAACTTAGGACAACCAACCAACCAAACCCCCCATTTACATGCTTTTATATGTATGTATATATATCTACTCCTAACATAATATCAACCATTTGTGCTTAAACGCTTGAGAAAATCCCCCTTCTTCGTGGACGACCCCGACTTGCCGTTATCTGCTTAGTTGTAGATAGTAAGAAAAAAGGGCTTATAAAAATTAACTTTGAGAGGTACGGTGACAGCCTCCCAAATTTTGGCGCCACTACCGGGGAAGAGACGTTTATTTTTAAGTGCTTAGGTGTATTTGATTGCTTATTAGCTAGTTGTTTTTATTTTCCACTCTTTGGTGGTTGTTTTTGTTCGGAGTAGGTATTGCTTGAGTTCTTGGTAAATTTTTATCGAGAATCTTTACAATATGATTTTGGACTTCTGAAATTTTTTTAAAAAATAATATAATGGAGCGTCTCACCTTGAGGGAACTCATGATGAGAAAAGAGACTCAACAAGCAAGGTTTTGTAGGATGTGTCATTCCGGCCATCTTACCGAGTCTTGCTATTTGTTGTGGGAAGAGCACTATGAGGGAGAAAGAACCCTTGGTTTCTAAAACCATGGGTATTATGAAGAGTGCTACCAAGAGATAGGAGATGTTGGTTTTCAAGGGCAAGAAGCTCAAGAATGGTATCCATACCACAATCCTTACAATCCAGAATGGAGTGGTAATCCGGATTGGTGGTATGAGAATGAGCTAGAAAACCAACAATACGAGCAAGATAGTTGGCCATCACCACCTTATACCATACCCCAAAACCAAGCCCAACAAGGAAGTTCAAGTTTGACATGTGAGGAAGTCATAAATACAATAGCAAACTTGAACAACTTTGCTAGAGAAGAACTGGACACCCGACTCTCCTCTAGTGTTGAGGCTATTGAGGGGGCATGTGAGGAGTATATTAGAAGCGTTGGCCCAAATGGAAGCTCGTGATTATGAAAATACACCATCCAAAATTGAACTCGAGGATTTGGTGAGTGACTTCACCAATGGAAATGATTTTGAGTTCGAAAGGGATGAGGAGTTGGTTGTTGAGGATGATAAAAAAGAGGAAGAGTTGATTGTGCTACATTCATTAGCATCGTCACCCCTTCCCCCACCTAGTGAACCAACTCTACCATTTTCAGAAGTTTTGAGGGAGACAAGAGAGGAGCCAAAAGATCACCCCAAGACTCCTAACCACCCAACTCCCTTTACACAATCTCCCCCTCAACAAGACCTTCCTCTTGAAAGTTTTGTACCCACACCTCTCTACTTTTGGATACTCATGGTGAAGGGGTCCAAGCCTTCACCATATGGATAACATTAGGGTCATGTCGACGACCTTAAATATATGGAGCTTTGTCGTGCCGACGACGTAAATAAACTCGGCCTTTTATTTTGGTTTTTGTTGTTTAGTTTTTGTTATTTTATCTTGTTCTTCTTACGGTGTATTTTTTTTGTGATTTAGTAGCAAAGTGAAGTGCATTTCATTGAAAGAGATGAAGAAATGAGATCCATGAGAAAGGGAAGAAAGTTTGGAATGTTGGTAAAGATTGAATTCTTTCTAAGTGCTGGGAGGCCTTGATATCGCGAGTCGCGACAGCCTCGCGATGACCTCGTGATAACCTTGCAAAGGACCATTGCGAGTCACGATGACCTCGCGATAACCTCGCAAAGGACCATCGCGAGTCGCGATGTGATCAATGATTTTTGTGCTAAAATTAACCTCCCAGCCACCACTTTTTGTGAGTCGCGATGGGACGTCGCGACTCGCGACCAACATGTCCTCGAGATAGCATCCCCTTGAAGACCTTGGGTCCTCGAGGCCACAAACCCTCGAGTCAAGCTGAGCTGAATAGTGAAAGCCCTCGAAGACCTCGGGTCCTCGAGGCCAAAAGCCTTTGACTTGAGTAGAAGCCCTCGAGGCTAGTGAAGTCCTTGAGACCTCGGGTCCTCGAGGCCACAAGCCCTCAAGTCAAGCTAAGCTCAACCATGTAAGCCCTCGAAGACCTCGGGTCCTCGAGGTCAAAAGCTTTCGACTCAAGTAGAAGCCCTCAAGGCCAGTGAAGTTCTCAAGACCTCAGGTCCTCGAGGCCACAAGCCCTCGAGTCAAGATGAGCCTAACAGTGCAAGCCCTCAAGACCTTGGGTCCTTGAGGCCGCAAGCCTCGACTCGAATTGAAGCTCTCGGGACCTCATCCCTTCGAGATATCAGATCCCTGATGATGAGGCCCTCGAGACCTAGAGTCCTTGAGGCCACAATTCCTCTAAATCCCTTGAGATAGAAGCTCTCAACTTAAGTAGAACTTAAAAGTCCATTAGCCCTCGAGACCTCAGGTCCTCGAAACCAGCCCTTAAGACATCACCCCCTCGAGACCTCGAGGCCGCAAAGTCCTTGGCTCGAGCCGAACCTAAAAGACCATCATTCCTCGAGTAAGTCGAAGCCCTCGATGCATCAGTCCTCGAGACTTCATGTCCTCAAGGCCATCGATTCGAGCTGAACCTAACAGTGAAACCCTTGAGACCTCCGGTCCTGGAGGTTGCAATCTCTCGATTCGAGCTGAAGCCCTCGAGACCTCGAATCCTCGAGGCTGCATTCCCTCGATTCAAGCTGAGCCCAACAGTGCAAGCCCTCGAGACCTCATGTCCTCGAGGCCACGAGCCTCCAACTCGAGCTGAAGCCCTCGAGGCCATGCATTGCAAGTTGCGAGTTGCTGGAGGGGTGAGTTCTTCTACGACACTTTTACTCCCCCTTCTGGCTCCGAAGCTAATTTTGGGACCGAGTCTATACAAGTACATTGGATTGCTCCATATCGCCGGTGACTATGCAGAGAAACAGGTGTCATTCTACCTCTCACGTTGAGTTTTATTATTCTTGCCTTACATGTTTACATTTAGGGCAATGTAATGTTTTAAGTGCGAGGAGAGGTTAGAGGACTCACATGCATGCTAGCTTCATTTGGAATGCTTTTTTCTACTTTTTATTGAAAAAACATGAGAAAAAGAAAGAAAAAAAATTGAAAATTTGAAAATTTTGAAAAAAAAATTGAAAATGAAAAAAAGGAAAAAAAATAAAGAAAAGAAAACCCGCTAAGTTGAAAACCCGTGAGGGCAACTTAGGCAACATTGGGGGCCCGAATAGGTCAAAAACTCGAAAGGGCGGCCTAGGCAAAAATGAGAGGTCAAAATATGCGGAAAAAGGTGAGATGTGAGCCAAAGAAACATAATGTGTGGCTAGGATGAAAACCCGAAAGGGCTCCTAGGCAAAATGAGAGAAAAAGAGAGAAAAGAAAAATGCTATGATTTCACTCATTTGCCGGCGTTGGAGTCATAAGGCTGCGGTTGTCGTACGGATGGATTGGGTAGCTCAACATCTAGAGACCTCTTGGGATTGGGTAACTTAGTGGGTTAGGAAACGAAGTATGGTTATGAAATTCTTGATTCTTTTATACTTCATTATGGTTGATATATTGGTATGAAGTGAAGTATGTACTTGAACCTCCTAAATGATTTTAACTTCATTTTGTGCCATTGGACTTTGGGAACATCAATTCGGGACTTTGAAACGCTTTTATGGGTAGTGAATTGATAAGGGGTAGGTTTGGTTAGATTTAGGAATTGGGGTTGTGTGTGTGAAAAATTCTCATTTGAGCTTTAATTTTGGGATTTATGATATTGAGAATTTTTGTGAGGCTTTGATTGGGGTAATAATAGTTTAGGATATGGACATATCAATTCCTTCGTGTGCTTGAATCTTTTCTTACTCGAGGGCGAATAAGGTTTAAGTGCGGAGAGGTTTGATGTGCCCATTTTATACGGTTATATTAGGACTTTTAGGATTCACTTTTGTACACTTTTGTGCTCTAAATATGACATTTTGCCTTAAAATTTCCTAAGGAGGGTTAAAAGCAACTTTTACACTTTTATTACTTTTCTAGAGAATTTTGTGTGACAAGGTAATTTGTTTGAAGACTTTGAAGATTAAGAAGACTTTGAAGAATATCTTTGAAGATTTGAAGAATTGAAGAAGTGAAGAGAAGAGGAGGATATGAAACAAAAAGGTGAAAGAAGAAATAGTGCTGGACTTGGAGTCCGTCGCGAGGCCGTCCGGACTCGTGACAAACGAAGGGAAATTTTCCTTGATTTTTGTACTATAAATACTCACCTTATCCTCTCCTCTTCAGCAGCTTTTTACACCTTCTTCTTCCTGCATTTTTGGTGGGTTCAAACCCTAGTTTTTCTTTCTTTCTTTTCTTAGTTTTTTGTAGGTTAATCATGTCTTTGTATTATGTAGCTTATTTTTATCTCGGGAGCAAAGGATTGAAGCTTCCATTTCTAAGTAGTAAGAACTATATATATATATATATATATTTGATGCTTTTGCTATTGTGTATTTATTAAACTTTGAATGTGAATTGTTAATGTCATTGATGTTGTTGGAAGCTTGAGTATATGAATTGCTTGTATGATTACTTGTTAGGGTTGGGCGAAAGTAACTAATTCTCCCCCTTTTAATGTGAAATGCAAGAGCATGAGTTAGAGCTTTTTAAATGATGTTGGTCTGTTAATAATTGCTAGATGAATGTGATGATGTCGAATTCATTGTCATGTTTGTTTTAGGTAGAAAATGAGAGAGGTCTATGAATGTCGATCGTTCTTGACTAATCTTGTGTAAATGTATGAATTGGTTAAATGCTTAGACACGGTGTAGTGTTTATAAGTGTTGTCAAGCTTGTTGATTCTTCGTGCTAAATGCCATCAATGGGATACTCTTAGTACTAAGGGGGTCATTGGTGAGGTTTGACAAGAGATGTCGAATTCACTCTTGCAAACTACTACCTAAGAAGGATAGAAGATTTATCTTCACAACAAGTAGTCGAAGTAGTGAATTGATTGTTTTGCTCATTCTTGAAACCTTTGTTATTTAGCATTCATGTGCTCTTAATGCTATGTTTCACTTCATTTATGTCATGGGTTGTTTGAGAATAGGAAGTGTTTGTATGATTGAAGTGTTAGGGAGTTAGAAAAGTGACAAATTATTTAGCCCCTTTACATGAAAATCTAACAACATGAACTTAGAACTTCTTGTGCATAATGTGTTGTGATTCTTGCTAGATAAGTATGTTAATGTGGATTGTTCTCATATTTATCCTATAGATGCAATGAAAGGTTGAACCTTGAATGTGGTTTGTTATAGGTTTAGCCTAATGAATGTTATGTTTGGTGATAGGATGAGTGCATGGTTCAATGATCTACAATTAGTTTGGAAGTGGATATCAATTGCCCCCAAGGCTTTATCTTTTATAGTTTTAAAACCCTTTTTCTTAGTTTTGTTTGATGATTAGCATAGTTACTTAACTTTGCTAGTTCTCTTGTCTTTAAATTTTCATAACTTAGGACAACCAACCAACCAAACCCCCCATTTACATGCTTTTATATGTATGTATATATATCTACTCCTAGCCTAATATCAACCATTTATGCTTAAACGCTTGAGAAAATCCCCCTTCTTCGTGGACGACCCCGACTTGCCGCTATTTGCTTAGTTGTAGATAGTAAGCAAAAAGGGCTTATAAATATTAACTTTGAGAGGTACGGCGACGGCCTCCCAGCACCTCGCATCAATATCTCTATGCCAAACAAGAATCTTTAACAACTAAAACCCCACTTGATCCAAAGCATGATCTTTGTTGTCCAAGGTGGAAATACCTTGAAAAATACAGATCGAAAACAAGATTCCTCCTAGAGAAATACACGATCTGTAAAATCAGATCGGGCAAAATACATCGACATGAACAATTAAATTGGGCATGAACACAACGATCTAATCATCGGGTCAAAGAACAATACTAATGTATGGAGACAAATCTATACTTATTCAATACATGTAGTTTCCCAAGGTTTATTTTTTGTATTTTTAATTGTTGAGTAGAGCATTGGAGGTTTAATAATAGTTTGATTTTTTGTACACGATTTTATTGCAATTAGTGATGCTTTGTACTTTTCAGTTGATGTTAATGTGTTTATTATCAGGTTTATGTATTTTTACAATAGATATTTGTATATGGATATAGTTCGTTTTGATTTTTTTAAAATTAAAACTCACCAAAGTGAGGCATTATATATTAGGCTCTCCAAACCCATCAAAAGAAACAATGAGAAGTTCATATATAAACTATGTACAACAAAGTGTAAGTTTGTGGAAAAGCTAGGCACAATAAGTATAATTCCTTGAAGAATAAGGATTCGGCTCTAAACCCATTTCGAGATCTATTATGGCCTACCACTTTTTTGCCTCCACACCTCAGTGTCGACAAAAAAGAGGTGGCCTCCCATAACAGTCCCTTGCAAAACACTACCCCAGTAGTGATTCATTGTTGAATCCTCAAAGATTGAGTAGTAAACTGTGTGTGCAGCTTGAGAATAAAAATTCCGACTGTAAAAGACTTCTAGCCAACATCATAATCCTTATGGAATGCTCCCTCTTATATTGACAGCCTAAGTTGAGATCCAGGATGTGTTCATCAATGCTCCAATCTTCAGATCCTGCAAAAGATAGCATGCAATAGCAGTAACTGGTTCTAGGTAAAATAGAGAAAGTAAGCTCCCTCATAGTTAAAATCATGAAAACTGGATGTATGGAAAACAATGAACATCCAAATGAATGAGACCCTAAATATGCTTAGGTAAACTGTTATAAGAGAAAGAAGAGCTCACTCTTTTAGAGCTTGCATACTTAGCAAGGAAGTCAGCCACACTGTTACCTTCTCTATAGATGTGGGATATTGAAGCACAGAGAAGATCAAACTGGTTCCATATTTCTCTAACGAGTGATATGTATCTCCATGGAATTTTAAAATATCTTCTAATCATTTTAACCTGTAAGAGAGAATCACATTCTACTTGGATGAGGGATAAACCTGCTTGGGAAACTAGTTGTAAACCCAGCTTCAGACCTTCCATTTCAGCTTGCAAGCAGGAGCTGTTTTCCAGAGCTTTAACAGTTGCACTAATAAACTTTCCCTGAGAATCTCTAATTACAGCCACATCACCAAAACTTCCATTACCCAGAACAGATCCATCAATGTTAAGTTTATAAGGCACATGATGCTGCCACTGAACAATTATTTCCTTATTTTTGTTCTTTCTACCTGCAGACTTGGAATAGAGAAGAACATGGGATGTCTAAATTCAAAGACCACTTGTATTTCAACATACGAGCATGAAAGATGTCCTAAAACTGATCTAGAATCTTTTTCAACATGAGTTCTGTGTTTGGTTTAATGCTATCAAAGAAAACCTTGTTTCTTGCACACCATATAAACCAGACAAAAATGCATGGAATGATTCTAATCAGACTTAAAAACTCATTCGTGGAGTGTTTAACATTCCAGTAGAAGAAAAATCTGTTCCAAAGAGTGTTAAAACCTAAATTTTTAATACCAAAAATCCTGTTTAACATGCACCATAACCTGGAAGTGACAATGCAAGAGTTAAAGATATGATGTAGGTCTTCTGAGTCATTCTCACATAAATAACACTTTGAGGGGAGATGAAGATTAAAATCTTCTAAAATGTCTGGTAATGCTAAAAGTCTATTGAGAGCTTCCGGTTAAAAATACTAATTTTCTTGGGAAGCAGGTCAGACAAAAAAATTTTGAAAGATGGAATAACATATTTTCTATCTCTGAGCAGCTAATAAGATGATTTGAAAGAAAAGAGGCCATTTTCAGATGGTTTCCAGACTAGGTTATCCTCATAATCTGGGAACTGAAGCACTTTTTTCCCAAAAAAAGCATTACATGAACTGGTAAACCATGTTTAATACTTTCCAGAAAATCAGTTTGATTGTCAGTAAAATCTCTTATTGGGGCTTATGGACGGGGATAAGGAGAATCAGAGTTCCAAAGATATGATAGAGGACCAAGGTCTGTCAATTAGCTTCCCATAAGGACACTTATCCTGTCCCAATTTGAACCATGGAGTTTTGAATGGCTAAATCAGAAACCTCTATAATCCTTTTCCAGGTTTTAGAGTTTTCAAAATGATTTGGAAAAGACCACATGAATTGGGAACATAGTGAACTGCCTTGTTGTAATTTCCACCAATGTTTTAGAGAAAAACTTTTTACCAGTGTATGAAGAATTTTAAGACCCAAGCCATTCTCACATTTAGGGAACCACAATTTAGGAAAAAACTTCCATACTTTTTTGTTTCCTGATTAGTACTAGTGATATTCCAGAAGAACTTAGCAAGTATGATATGGATTTTATCCAAAACACTTTTTGTGGAATTGAGAACTGTTAACAAATGAATTGGTCCTGCAAATAGAACATGTTTAATCAGAATTAGTCTTCCAACCTGGTTCAATGATCTGTTTTTCCTTTTAAAACTTTTGGAAGAGATAGAGTTTACTAAACCCTGATAGTAGATATTTTTGTTCCTACCTAGATAGATAGGACAACCCAAATATTTGAAGGGGAAAGACCCTTCAATCATCCCAGCTTGAGATAAGACTTCATTTTTAAACTCTGGGAGTAGCTAACTCTGAGAGATAGAAATTTGATTTCTCAAAGTTAATGTTTTGGCCTGCAAAACAGTTTAAAAACAACAAAAAAAAATTCAAACCCTTCTTTGTGTATTTTAAGAAGACTGTTGTGTCATCAGCAAAAGCTAGATGAGTACCACTCTTCATAGAGCTTGGCAATTTGAAATATTCAATAATTGCATATTGAAATAAAAATTTGAGATTTCTTGAAAAAGCTTCTGCTAAGAGGATAAATAAGTAAGGAGAAAGTGTATCTCCTTCCTTAAGTCCACTTGAGGGTTTAAAAAACCATTTGAAATGCCATTAACTTGGATGGAGAAGTGAGATGCCTTAATGTTTCCCAAAATTAGATTAACCAGTGTGATAGTAAACCCCGTTTTCAAGAGAAAACGGTTTTAAAAATGCTGAGAAACCCTATCAAATGCCTTCATCATGTCCAATTTGAAGATGACATTGAAGCTTCTATTTTTTGAGTTCATGAAGTTAGTTAATTCTTGCATTAACAATACATTATCTACTAGCTCCCTACCTTCTACAAAGGCTGACTGTTCTGGGGAAATAAGGGATGGCATGATTGGTTTCAATCTGAGGTTGAGTAACTTTGAAAATGTTTTATTTACAAAGTTACATAGACTTATAGGCCTAAAATCTTTGAAGGAGGCTGTAACTTTTTTTTTTTGGAATCAATGTTATAAGAGTAGAGGATATTGCCTTAGGGATGGGAGTGCCAACCATAAAGTCATTTACTGCAAGGAGTAAATTAGACTTTATTATGTCCCAACAATTTTTAAAGAATTTTCCTGAAAAACCATCATGACCTGGGACAGAATCACTGTCCATAGATGAAAGAACTTCTGATAGTTCTTCCATTGTGTTTGGTTGAGTTAATTTACGGTTCATTTCTTCAGTCACCATGTTAGGAACATTTTCTATCATCCAGGCAGTATGAATACAAGAATCATCAGTGTTTTCCTCTGATAAGAGCTTTGTATAAAAGTCTACAACCTCCTTTCCAATATCTTTTTGATCAGTTAGCCAGACTTCATTATAATCATTAGTATATGCTATAAATTGTCTAGAATGTTTAGCCTTTACTGAATTATGGAATAATTTAGTATTTGAGTCCCCCTCCTTTAACCATTTTATCCTTGATTTATGTTTCCAGAAAATTTCTTGTTGGGAGAGGGCTAAAGTTAATTCATCTTTAGACTTATTATATGCAATGATATTAGTATCATTCTCCAAGATTTGTAAATCCAGTTCAGCTTTTAAGAAAATCTCTTCACAGGTCTTAGCCTTATCAAAGATATTGCCAAATATGTTTTTGTTCCAGGATTTTAAAGCTTTCTTAGTATTTTTTAAATTAAAAGAGAAATTTTCCATTCTTGAAAGGTTTGAATTGATCTGCCAAGAGTTTTGAATCAGTTGATTAAAGGTTGGGTGACTAATCCAATAGTTTTGAAACTTGAATGATTTAGGACCAAAAACCAAGTTTTGAGACTTAATGTGTAGGATTAAAGGTGAATAATCAAATTGTTCCCTAACAAACACATTTATGTGTGATGTGGGGAAATCATCCAACCATGAAGGGTTTGCCATTCATCTGTCTAATCTCTTCCAAATTCTGCCTTTATGTCTCATACTAGTCCAAGTATATAGGCTCCATGCTGTTGGCAAATTAGTATACTCACCAAGTGATTTGAATATTTTAAAGTCTGCCATTACTTTAGGATCTGGAATAGAGTGTCCTAAATATTCGTTCGGTCCTCAATGACATTAAGGTCTCATATAACTAAATGTGGGATGTCTTTATAAGATAATAAAGATTCCCACCGTTTAGCTTTTGCTTTTTGTGAGTGCTTAGCATACACAAAAGCAATATGGCACTCCTTATGAATTGTAGGATGAACTATTTTGGCTAGGATGTATTGCTTATCGGATTTGATTATATCAACAGTGATGCAACCATCTCAGAAACGCCAAATCTTACATTCAAGATTGGTGAAAAAATTTTTATATCATAAATCAGAAGCAATTTTGGATGACTGAAAAGCTTCCAGGATTGGTTCAATTAAAGCAGTTAGAGAAGTGTGATGTCTATGTTTAATATCTCTAACTCTTATTTTACAAGCCTGACTACCTATTCCTCTAATGTTCCATATAAAAAGATTTAAATCCATTAAAAAATTAATGTTTAAAGGACATTGAGGATCTAGTTAATACAATTTTTGGGGTTGAAGTATAATCCTTTTGATTATACTTTCGAGTCTGAGATTTTGGACCGGCTAGATTCTCATCTGATGGTAATTTGAGAAGTGCATTAAATCTATTTTGGGATGCAACCATATCACATATAATACATGTCTATGTTTGATCTATGAGCTCCATCTGAGATGGTTGAAACTTTAAATCTTATCCTATTTTTAGACTTACAATCAGAAGAGAGTAATGGAGAAGTGCCAACATTGATTTCAATAAAAGTCTCATTCTGGTTATCTGTGATTATTATATTGTTATTAGAGGAAGGATTTTGTTGCTTAGATGAAGAAATTCTAGCTTTTGGAGATAGGATCAAGTTCTTAGAAACAAGTAATGAAACTTCCTAGGATACCTTCTCAGATATAATAACACCAACAACATGCATTTTATCATCATGAATATTATCAACAGTCTCAGAAGACACCAAAAAGGAATGCTTACTATTAGCATTAATAGACACATTAGTCCATTAAATATAACCTAGTTAGATAAATTATTCTTAAGTTAAGCATTCCATGAATAGGGGTTTTTGATGTCTGTAGAGAGTTGATTATCAGTAACCACATTGAGAGCAGAATTAGTAATAGTCTGAGCATGAACATTTTCAGTTGGATTAGAAATGACCTGAGCCTCTGCTCTAGAGACAAACACTTCAGAACTTTTTCCATCCATCTCAAACTGAGCAGTCTGTTGGTTTAAACCAGTAGCTTTTGGTTTCCAGATTTCCTGTGTCACGTGAGAAACTTTGTGAGTAGGGATATGTGGCTTATTATTAGGATTAATACCTGATGATGAGACATGTTCTCCTTTTTGCTTTGCTTTGGGATCTTTGTCAGCTGGCCTCCAAGTAGTGAAACCCTGCAAAGTATCAGTCTTGCAGCTAGTATCCACATGACCTAGTTTAAAGCATTTTGAACAATAATCGGGGACACCTCCATAATCAATATATTGCCAAAAACCAACCCCCCTGTAATATAACCATATCCTGTTAGTCATAGGCATAGTGATATCAAGTTCAACACACACTTTTGCTACATGAGGCCTAGTCCGATTAAGTGTAGCTTTGTCTACTTTCACATGATGGCCTATAATATTGCCTATAGACACCATCACATCAAGATCAAAAATTTTATGAGGCAATCCATACAGAGCTAACCAAACAGGTACTATGGGGGAATCAACATTGAGGTTAAAGTTGGGTGTCCATTTAGAAATTCTCAGAGAATAAGCCCCAAAATTCCATACTTTATGAATCCAACATCGATAGTAATCATCAGATAAAGAGAAAGAAATTAAAACTTGACAATTATCTAACAAGTGGATCTATGTGTTTCCCTTGAAACATGCTGTCTAAAAATCCCGACAAAGTTTGTCCAATTGAGGCCTACTTTGTGAGAATTTTTTGAACAGCGTTAGTTTTAGAGGGCCCTCCAAAATTTCAAATTCTTCGATGGTAAAGGAAAGACCAGGTTCACTAAGATAATCTATGCGGGGTTTTGTATTAAAAGAAGTTCCATTGGGTGTAGGTTTATATTGAATCGTGTTGGGATTAGGTTTACTAAGTACGTGGGCGTAGAATGGTGGTGGCTCTATCATGAAGGCGGCACCGGAAGGATGTGGTGGGAGCATATGAGAGAGGGAAAAGATCTAAGAAAAATATAGCGTTTCAGAGCGTGATCAGATTCACTAACCACCCTTCAGAACCAAAGGGACAAAGACATATAGTCTGTGTTGATATTTATGCATATCATTTTAGGAATTTTGTCATTTTTTGAATTTCTTTTGTAGATTATAAATGAAACTAAATGTATCGTTTTACTCCCTTCAATTTTAGGGAGATTTGATTTTTTCAGTGCTTATGTTCAAAGTCAAATTTCTGATCATGTCCCGAAGGTTTCTCTTGAGAGTTTGTCTCTTGAAAGAATGTCTTTCCATAAGTCATGGAAAGACTAAGGTTTAAATTACAAATTAGAAGAAAGTAAGATAAAATTTTTTTGATTGCATTAATTGGGTCATAAAACTTATAACTACTGCATGTTGCATAGTAAAATTTTAATATTGCAACTAAAATCTTTTACCTTTTTATTATTCTAATTGAATCTTGTCTTCCCATAAACCTATGAAAAGACGGTCTTTCCCAAGACTTTGTGTTAGAATAAAGCAAGTAGAAGATGAGATAATATTTTATTCCATGTTAACAAGGCCTAGTGTTATATTTAGACTAGTCTTCTTTATACTTTATATATACTCTTCATCATTAATCTGAATTATTATGGAAAATTACTTTTTCATGGCATCAGAGCAAACCTTGTTCTAAACCTTTTTTTTCAGCGTGACTCCCTTCTCTCCCTCTTGCCGTCGTTGACTTGCCATCTTCCCCTCTCCCTCTTTGTAATTTTTTCTTCTCTCATCATATCTGAAGAGAAATTATCTTATAATACCTTGCTCCACATGATAACTATCAAACTATCATCATCCAATTATCTTTAATGGAAGCGTCAAGCTGGCTATGTTCTCAAGCCCCAAAAGCTGTATGGATTTTTTAATGGTTCCTCCTCTTCTTCCAGCCGGTGACCCTACCGCCACCTACGCTCAGGGTGCCGATGCTACCCCCAGTTGTGGAGCCATCACCAAGCACAATCTCATTGAGGCCTACTTGAAGGCCAAGTCTGATTATAATCTCTGGGTTGATAAAGATCAATGTGTGTGCAGTCTTCTTTTTTCTTCTCTCATGCCAGAGGCTTTGGCGATTTTACCTGACTGCGCTACTTCCAAGGAGATATGGGACAATCTTCAGTTTATTTATCTCGACAGCAGTGCATCAACCATCCTTCGTCTTCATGCTACTGCCCACAGTATACGTAAGACTGGTAAAGTTCATGAACTCCATCTTAAATTTAAGGAAATTTTTGAGCATTTTTCTATCATGGGTTCCCCAGTATCAAATAATGATCAGATTTTTTGGTTTTTGATTGCCCTTGGAACTAAGTTAAAGGATTTTTCTGCGCCATTAATTAATTCTTTGTCTACTCCATTGTATGCCAATATTTTATCTCGTGCCCAAAACCATGAAGCTTTTTTGAAAAAATTACAGGACCATTCAGCCCCAGCCACTGGGCCTGCTGCATTCACAACAAGCAAAAAACCCCTCAGCCAGCCACACATTCGATCACGTTCCGGTGAGGGGCGGCAGCTCGTACGGCTCACGCGCCGCCAGAGGTGGCCGTTTCAGAGGTCGGTGAGGTGGCAGGTCCGAGGGTCAGTTCTCGGCTGGGACTTGTCGTGGTTGGCCACGTGCACTTGGTGTGGTTGTCCCGGTCACTATGCTATGACTTGTTACAAGATGCTTGCTCAGACTGGTTCTTAGGTTCCCAATCGTCATGCAGACTCCATTCATCTGGCTGAAAGTTTTCAGTCATCTCTGTAGTTAGAGTCTACTGAATGATCTTCTGATTGGTATATTGACTCCGACGCCACCAGCCATATGGCATCCTCGCCACTGACTTGGAGTCTGTAGCTCCACATTTTGGTAATTCTCATGTCTCTGTTGGTAACGGTGCTTCTATTCAAATCTCTCATGTTGGTGATACTAAGATTTCAGATGATTTATGCCTGTATGATGTTCTGGTTGTTCCTGATATTAGTAAGAATCTGGTGTCTATTAGTAAACAGACCAGAGATTTAAATGCTTTTGTAATCTTTGATGATCGAAACTTTGTCATTCAAAACAAAGTTTCTAAGGCAGTCATGGACAGGGGCCACAGTGAGGGTGGTCTCTATGTTTTGGATAGAGGTGAGGCACTCGCTTAGGTCATGCACCGATAACAGTTATTTCTAGTTTACAGAAGTCTAGTCTAGTTTCATTGTCTACTTTGTTTCCAAAACCTATTACCTGCGCCCCCAGTGTCATGGTGAAAGGTAAATGGTTGGCTTTTGTTGAGAACCATAAACATGCTACTTATGTACTGGATTTAATTCATTGTGACTTATGCGGACCTTCCCCTTTTTATCGTCGAATGGTTTTTCATACTATGCTTTATTTTTGGACGATTATTCTCGTTTCACTTGTCTTTATCCACTTCGTTGCAAGTCAAACTTTTTTTATTCATACATACAATTTGAGGCATTTGTAGAGAATCAGTTCTCATCCAATATTAAGGTTTTCAGAGTGATGGTGGTACAGAGTTTTTGAACACTCATTTACGGGCCCATTTTGCCACTAAGGGCATTCACCATCGGATATCGTTTCCTTACACTCCGGAACAGAAAGGTCGTGCGGAGCTCATACATAGGCATGTCACCGAGATGGGTCTTACTAGGCTCTTTCATTCGCATCTGCCTATTTCTTAATGGGATGAGTCATTTGTGCAGCTGTATACACGATCAACCGATTACCTACTTCTGTATTACATGGTTCTTCTCCTTATGGGTTTCTATATGGTCGTGACCCTAGTTACTAAAATTTTCATCCTTTCGAGTGCCGGATATTTCCATTTGTTTGACCATATGTGGATAAAACATTAAATCCCTGCAGCATTCCTTGTGTCTTCATTGGCTAGAGTTCAGAGTACAAAGGTTTTCGGTATCCAGATTCTTCAACATGCATAGTCTACATCACTCGCCATACTCGATTTGATGAGACACACTTTCCATTTGTTACTTCTTCGACCTCGAGCTCTCTAGCATCCGCTCTTGATGTCTCTGCTTTTATTGATCCTGATGGAAACTCTGCGGCCACTGTACCCATTCGGCATGTCTACCTTTCCGCTATGCACCATTTGCATGACGGAAGAACCAGCTTCTCCGCTGTTGGTCCTGCCTTCTCAGCTTCCGTTCATGATGTCTCAGCCAGTCTCGAGCGCCCCTTCTCCAGCCTTGTCCGTCGATCACCACTCTGCCAGCTCAGCCGGGTTTTCTCCGGCGTCATCCGCTGGTCCAAATCCTCCAGCCACGCCACCACCACCTTGTACTCATCGGATAGCCACTCGGTCAGCCACTGGTGCTATTTAACGATGAGATTATTCAGACATTATTGAGCATGGTCTTACTGCTGCACTTCTTTCTCAGACAGAACCCACTGATTATCGCTCAGCCCTTCAGAATCTAGCTTGGGTTTCAGCTATGGACGATGAGATGGCTGCTCTTTGTAGTCAGCTCACTTGGGACTTGGTGACTCGGCCTTCGGATGCCAACATCGTTGGCTCCAAATGGGTCTTTCGGCTCAAGTATTGATCAGATGGTACTATTGAGCGCCACAAGGCTAGACTTGTGACACAGGGTTTTTTGCAAATTCTGGGCTTTGACTTTGACCATACTTTCAATCATGTCGTCAAAGCCTTTAGTGTTCGGACAGTTCTCGCAATTGCCACCATGCGTTCTTGGCCAGTTCATCAGCTGGATGTCAAGAATGCCTTTCTTAATGGTGTTCTAGACACTCCAGTCTATATGAAGCAGTCCGTTGGTTATCAGTATTCTTCCATCCATATTTTGTTTGTCGCATGCGAAAGGCAATTTATGGTCTTAAGTAGGCTTCTCGAGCTTAGATCCAACGGTTTAGCAGCTATCTTACACAGCTTGGTTTTCAGTGCAGCTCAACTGATACTTCCTTATTTTCCTGTTGAGAGGGTTGTCGTTGCTGTATCTCCTTGTGTATGTGGACGACATTATTCTTACAGGGAACGACTCGACTCTTCTTCGTCAGTTCATTTCTCGGATGCACAGAGAGTTTGCAATCAAGGATCTTAGTGATCTTCATTACTTTCTTGGTCTTGAAGTTTCTCCAACCTCCACAGGGTTACTTCTTGGCCAAGCAAAGTATGCTCGAGATATTCTGACTTGGGCTGGTATGAATGATGCTACACCAGTTTCTACACCATTTGTTACTGGTTCTCAGTTGCACAGTTCCACTAGTCCGCCATTCCGGGATCCTACCCTTTATCACTCTCTTGTTGGGGCGCTTCAGTATCTCACCATCACTCATCTGGATCTGGCTTTCTCGATCAACACAGTGAGTCAGTACCTTCAGGATCCCAGAGATGACCATTTTGCTGCAGTTACACGGATCTTGCGTTATGTTTGTGACACTCTTCATTTTGGTCTAGTTTTTCATTCTGCGAGCACTCCAGAAGTGTTTAATATTTCTGATGCTGACTGGGCACGCTGTCTGGAGACTTGTCGATCCACTTATGGTTATGCAGTTTATCTTGGTGGGAATCTGGTTTCTTGGAGTGTCAAGAAACAACCCATTGTTTCTCGCTCTGGTACCGAGTCTGAGTATCATTCTCTTGCTAACACTGCTTCGGAGGTGGTTTGGCTCACTCATTTGCTTCGTGATCTTTGGGTTCCACAATCTGGTTTACATTTTCTGTTATGCGACAACAACAATGCTATCTTCTTGGCTCAAAATCTGGTGGTGCACAAGCGGGCAAAGCATATAGACATTGATTGCCATTTTTTTCGTGAGCTGGTGACATCTGGCAAGCTGTGCGTTGCCCATGTTCCGACTTCTCTACAGATTGCAGACATCTTCACCATGGGGTTCTCTCGTCCGCTGTTTGAGTTCTTCAGGTCCAAGCTGTGCGTCGACAAGCATCTGACGCTTCGCTTGAGGGGGGTGTGTTAGAATAAAGCAGGAAGAAGATTAGATAATATTTTATTCCATGTTGACTAGGCCTAGAGTTATATTTAGACTAATCTTCTTTGTACTCTATTTATACTTTTCATCATTAATCAGAATTATTATAGGAAATTACTTTATCACTTTGCCTTCTCTTGAAATGGTTAAAATTTCTACTTATTTAAATTTCAATGTCTTATAAGAATGAATATCTTACTTTATGTTACCGACATTTAATTAATGAGTAGTTATATTTAAAACAAGAAAAAAGTGCTTTTATAACCCTACCTAATTGACATAAGTGCCAATATAACCTTTCAATATTCGAAAGTACCAATATAACCCTATATAGTTAGTGAAAGTGCCAATATAACCCTATAAGTTTTAAGGATGTGCTGATAAGTTATTGAAAGATCAAGTTTAAATTGCAAATTGGAGAAATCAAGAGAAAATTTTTGGTTTGCAGTAATCGAGTGATAAACTTATAACTATTGCACGTTTCATAATAAAATTTTAATATTGCAACTAAAACCCTTTACCTTTCTATAATTCTTATTCAACTACATCTTTCCATATGCCTATGGAAAGACGGTCTTTCCCAAGACTTTGTCTATTTATACAACTTTATTTTATTTTTGTTATTTAATATTTAGAAATGATATATTTTAGTACATATCAATATGTGCTTGGTAATAGTATTAAAAATAAGTTCGTCTCTTGAAAGACCGTATTTCCATAAGTTATGGAAAGAACAAGGTTTAAATTGCAATTTAGAAGAAATCAAGATAAAATTTTTGGATTGCATTAATCGAGTCATAAACTTATAACTACTTCACGTTGCATAATAAAATTTTAATATTGCAACTAAAACCTTTACCTTTCTATAATTCTAATTCAATCCCATCTTTCCATATGGCTATAGAAAATCGGTCTTTCCCAAGAGTTTGTCTATTCATACGACTTTAGCTTATTTTTGTTAACTAATATTTAGAAATGACATATTTTAGTACATATCAATATGTGATGGGTAATAGTATTAAAAAATGAGTTCGACTCTTGAAAAGACAGCATCTTTCCATAAGTTATGGAAAGACCAAGGTTTAAATTTCAAATTAGAAGAAATCAAGATATAATTTTTTGGTTGCATTAATCGGGTTATAAACTTATAACTACTGCATGCCCATAGTAAGTTTTTAGTATTGCAACTAAAATCTTTTACCTTTCTATAATTCTATTTAAACTCTGTCTTTCCATATGCATATGGAAATGCAGTCTTTCTCAAAATTTTATCATAAAAAATATAATGCAATAAGATATATTATATTTTTATTTTAATATTAATATTAAATTTAAGTTTTTATAAATTTTAAATTTCTTTAATTTGTATAATTAATAAATAAAATATTGACAATTTCATAATTTTTTTTAATCTAAGATGATGAATTTATATTTTTTTGGGATCAAAATTTAAAATTTGATTTATATATTTCTAATTCAATAAATTAATCATGAATTGCTGACAATGTCCCTAAGTTAAAATTTTTAGATCTAACATACATAATTTTTCAATCATCATAAATGAACTCCTCGTTATATTTGACCATGCATGGTTCAACCAGTGGTGCTGCCAAAAATGTCCAACATGTTACAGAGTACAATATTTGTTTACCACAAAAAAATTTTTTACCGGTCTTCCCTATAGTGTTTAATAAAAAAAATGACCTTCTCTAAAATATCTTTTTTTTTGTCGAAAATTTGCACAATATTATTAATTAATCACAATATATTAAAAAATTATTGGAAGAAGACGAAAACGAACATCTATAACTCAATTGCACAAAGTTTAATTAGTAAAAACTATCATCTAATTTAAATATTTTAAAAATTTTGTAAAAAATTGTATGATAATAATAAATGTATTTTTTATCATAAATTGTGTAATGACACGATATTACAATCAAATCTTCAAAATTTTGATCATTTTTCATATTCTATAGAATATGTATGCATGCAATGCTGATAACGATAATTTTATTTTGCTAAAGTGGTATTTATTATTATTTTTATCAACTGATTAAATTATATTAAAAATATATAATTATTTATATAATAATATTCAATTTCACATTAAAAAAAATCAAATTCATGTGTAAGGGTGTTATCTAGTAGCTAGTTAAGTTAAACCCAGTAATATTTGAGCACAATGGACTGTTTTTGAGCGGTTGCCGGTTACGTGTCTTGTGTAACATTATTACAGACGGGACACGTGTCAACCAATGAATAGAAGCACCGGCAAAAATGAAATTTTGATGCTTTCCTCTGACGCGCCAAACCATCTCCACTTTCGATAAAACCAGCCGCCGCACTTAGACTGATTCTTCATCCTTTAATCAGATTAATTTTCACCTGAGAGTCTGAAGCAATGAAGAATTCTGGAGATGATCCATACTCCAAACAGCTCTGATTGAAGAGGAGAAGTGGCTGTATTGATACACAATTTTCTCTCAAAAAAGCAAAGAATCTCCATCAGAAAAACTTCTCGGATTGCAGCTCTGATCTTGATCAGTTCTTTTCCCGCAAAGTCTTGAATTCCGGATTGATTTCTTGTTTCTTGAAATCCAGATCATCCAGACCGAGAGACAAACATCAAAATCCACTCCGCCACCCAATCTTCAAAGGATGAGAAATCAAACCCTAGTGTATGTTTGGGTTTGCTTTCCACTTTCATCTGCTTTTCAATTACTCAGTTGAAGTTTTCATGCCTAATGCATTTATTGCTACATCACCCTCGGATTCATCATTTTTCAGTCACGATGGTTTAAGAATGTAGTGATGAGATCTGAGGTTGCTCCTGTGTTAGCACATAGCAGGGGTGTTGCTTTATGTAAATCTAAAGGGATTTGCTCTTGATGATATTAGGACAATCTTGTTTTTCTGGAAAGCCTCGCCCATCATAATCTATACAGTTTCCTACTTGACAAATGTTTGATTACTCAAATGTATTGACAGCAGCGATTTAACATTGCTTATGATTGTAACTCAAGTTTACTTTTGGTTGCTCTGAACCTGTCTCCTCTTACATGGACCCGAGTTTACCACAGATTTTACAATTAATTAAATCATCCGACTAATTTATTTTATTGGTACTTGAACGTTTGTTTCGGTGAAGCACATTGTGGGTATATTACAGATATGGTATAAGTGGAACTTACTCTCTCCTTTTGGTTAGCTGAAGTTGTTTGCTGTTTGTTAACCACGAGTAATGAGTGTTTGCTCTTGATGAGAGCAAGACAATCTTGTTTTTTCCTGGAAAGCCTTGGTTATCTTAACATATACAGTTTCCTATTTCAGAAATGTTTGATTACTCAAATGTATGACTTTAACATTGCTTATGATTGTTATAAAAGTTTACCTTTTGGTTTGCTGTCTGTTAACCATGAGTAATGAATATTGTTCTATCTCTGCTGAGGCTTACCTTTCATACTTACATAGTTATACCTACATATATTAAATTCTGTTCGTAAGCTTCACATCACTTTATTTTTTCTTTCATTGGAAATATAAATGCTTACTTTTTTGCAGTAGACGCTGAAATTCAATGATCTGACCACATCCGAAGGCCTTTTCCTGGACTAGCTACTAAGCCAAGGTGATCAAGCTGCGAAAAATAGAGCAAGGAAAGGCAAGTCCGTGGTCGAAGATGCTCTCGGGGGCTGAAGATGCTGAATCAGCACAGTTGAAGAAGCCTGCAGCAGAGGGGAAAGATTCCCCGAAAAGTAATTTTGCAGCAATAAAAACAGATAATATCAAGCTAGTTTACCTAAGGAGGACCTTGCTGGAAGAACTGGCACAAGATCCCGAAACATTTGAACAGAAAGTGAAAGGCTGCTATGTTCGAAGGAGGAGAAAACCTTATGCCGAGCTCTTAATAGTCACAGGTATTTTAGTGAAGTTATTGTGGCATGCTTTTCTCTAGCCTTCATATGTGAAACTCTTCATTTGCTTGTCATTATAAACTGTTTCTAGAATGGTATTGAATGATTACAGTGATTTTTCACTGGTCACTAGAGAACTCAAGCTTTATACATCTATTTCTCTATATTCGATAGCATATTACATCAAAAGAGTGTATACTGTATGCATAAATTATCATCAAATCTCAAGTATTGAATAAAATTTTCCGGTTCCCAAATGTTGAGCTTCTGATGTGTGTGCTTGGTTGATGTGAATGTATTCTCAGGTGCAAAGATAAGTAAGCGTACCAGATGTGTGTGCTTGGAGGATGAACGTTCATGTGTCAAGTAGGCCGAGAAAGATTTGTTTGTGCGCACTGTCAGATTTGGACCTCAAGGAGGCAACCTGAGAATTTTAACTAATTTAAAATGTTAATATGTTTTGTCCTATTTTTATTTCATCATATCTTTGTGACAGGATTTTCTTACTTTATTATGGTGTATGGGAGAGCCTATGCTTAATTAGGTTGGCATTTATTAGCGTTTATCTAAACTGTTATTATAATTGAATGTTGTTCCAATATAGTTCTTTCCATCCTCTTTGCAGGCAGAATGTGCTTCTTTGATGCAGAAAGTAAAGGATGGCTTGATTCCGAAGCCTACAGTAGTAAGTGATATTGAGTTTATGCAAATTCCTTGCCTCAAATTTGCTAGAATATCCTTTGCCTTAGTCATCTCAGGGTTGAATAACGAATAAACTGAGGTGTTCCGATAAACATACAAGTTGCTTCATCCATTAATTATAGGGCCTGTAACTTGCAGTATGTGTTTTATTTTGCTTTCATTGACAAAAACATCGCGATTTGACCAATCTTGGGGCAAATTCTTCTTGTTCTTATGGCCAAATGATTTTCCATTTTTTCTGCATCTCATTAATTTTAACTCCACATACCGAGCTTCGGGAGAAGGCAAGGACCTTGCATGCCGCCATAACAGATCATGTATGCATCTCTAACTTTTACTCTGATACCAAGCTTTTAAAACCTATCATGATTTAATACAAACTTGAAGCAAGTATAGATTGACAATATAACGTGTACAGCCTCTAGTTTTAGCTTTATGCCACTCTATGCATGCCTGTGTATTCATGTGTAGTATCTATTTATAGTTACGCGTACAACAATGTATGCGCCTATAATCACTCGACAAATAAGCACTAGAGATCGGAAATAGTAGTTTCCACTGCTATTATTTCTCTGATTATTGGATCAGGTTTGTCCATTTTACAATGGTGATCTATTAATCTATTCATTTATCTTCTTTTTGCATCAGTGGATTCGCAGAAGACTGTCGTTTCTGGACAGACTCATTAAACAGGCCCGTGAAAAAGATCGAAGAGGAAAATTGAAAAAGCTATTGGAGAAACAGAAGCTGCTCCAGCATCAAAAGTCACGGCTGCTACAAGAATACCCAACAGTGAAACTTGAGGAGCTCAAAGCTGTTCCTATTGAAGATGAACAGAACGCAGAAGGCAATGAAGGCTTACGGGAATCAGTTCTGGAAAAAGTGAAGCGCGGAAGAGGAAGCGACAATGGACCTTCAGGTATGGACAGATTGTTATGTTTTTTATGCAATATACCCTTCATTTGTTCTTTATGACATCTCGTGTGCCTATTATATTTCTTTTTCTTTTTCTTTTTACTAGATGGCGATGGTGATCCTTCCGATCAAAACGCCAGGAGGAGGAAAAAGAGAGGACAGAATGCTCAATCTTCTCGTGCACCTGGATGCTCCCCTGAGGTTTCAGAGAGAGTCAGCGCATTTCAATCAAAAAACCCATTCTTCAGCAGCGTCACAACACAAGGATCCATAGAAAAGTCCTATGTGGTAAGCAAGTGCATAATCGCGTTGATTCTTTCTTGCTAAGTAATTTTATCTGATGTTTGATTTTGTTCCTTGTTTTGACAGTGCATACAGAGAGTTTTTTTCCATAGACAGCTCGGTGGAATGACAGGATGCAAGTCCGTTGGGCTCCGTCTTCCAGGGCAAAACAGGAAAACGCCGGTGAATATTCTACCTAATGGATTAAAGAATGGAAAGCTCTCTGGTGGTTGGAAAAGGTTTGCGGAGGAAAATGGTGTGGTGGCAGGAAATGAGTGCATCTTCGAATGGCATGGGGCGATCAAAACCTTCACAGTACACATTTACGGTTGAGTTTGAGATTGCTTGTGTTATGTTTTTTTGCATAGACACTACAGGTGTTCTCACTGCAACATTTGATTGTCATGCGTAAATGTACTTGTTATGTTATAGTGTGGGAGTCTTGTTGAATCAGGTGTTAACAAATGCAGTAGTGTGTTGTGGTATAACTGACAGGTTAAATACTAAATAGCGATGGTCATGTTTATGTGAATCTATACTTCGTGCACATTTGAAAGTTTGTTTTCTATTCAGATTTAGCAAGGAGATGTTTGTTTTGGTAATTGTTGATATCCATGTGAATCTAGCATGAATAGAAAGTCTGAACCATTCTTTAACTACTTCTTGTGTGTGGTCGTGATAGTCTGTTCATATGCTAGAGATTTCATGATAGATTTATAGCCATATGAGTGAAAACATTCTGATTGACCTGAATGAGACGAAGGATGATGATGCCTCGTCTCTTGCGAAGCTTTTCGACAGTGAACGGGCAACCCCTCTTCGCACCAGCTTACATTCGTGCTAGCGCAACAATCCTTCTTTCAGCTCATGGCCGGATGCACACGGGACCTTTTTAACTTGTAGATGATTCGATTAGTGCCTATCACAGAAGCGGTCTCAGGGTGGAAAATCAGGACAGTTTGGAGGATAAGCGGAAAAAGATGCATACCTACAATGAAGGGAACTACAGAAACTTCAGATTGTGGACTATGACAATCATTTTCATTCATGCTCGTCTGCTAATACACAACATGGATTTCCTATTCAAAATGGCACAGATATCTGCAACACTTTTCAACTCAGGAGTAATGGTCACATTCCAGCTACTGATGGTTCTCGTAAAAGAAGGGCGTTGTTATATCACACCTTGTATTGTAGAAAATAAGAGTAATAATCTGTGTATTATTCATCATTTCATGGTCCATTATATAGTAGTATAAAATACCTGTAGAAGCTAGGAAAATGAAATATAATCTAATTACAATTACAAGTAATATTTATATTCCTTAACACCATCTCTCAAGTTGGAGCATGGGGATCAGAAATGCCCAACTTGCCAAGTAATGAATGAAACTGGTTACGTCCGAGAGTTTTGGTAAACAAGTCCGTAGGTTGATCTGTAGTGCGGATATGATGAGTAACTATAGTACTAGACTGCACAAGATCCCGGACAAAATGACTATCAACTTCAATATGCTTCGTACGTTCATGGAACACTGGATTTGCTGCAATATGAAGAGCAGATTGGCTGTCACAAAACAAACGCATAGGAGCAGTATGTGCAACCCCTAAGTCTTTCAGTAAAGACCTAAGCCATAACAACTCACAACAGGTAACAACCATAGCATGATACTCCGCTATAGCAGAAGACCGAGAAACTATAGGTTGCTTCTTTGTCTTCCAATAAATCAGAGAATCACCAATCATCACAAAATAACCGGAAAGAGAACGCTGGGTAATAGGGCAAGCAGTCCAATCAGAATCACAGTAAGCAATCAACTGTAATGCACTACGGGAAGAGAGAAATAAACCTTAACCAGGATGGATCTTCAAGTAGTGCAACACACGAACTGCAGCTTGCCAGTGAAGAATACAAGGGGACTTCATGAATTCAGCCAGTGTGTGAACCGAATAACTAAGCTCAGGATGTGTGATGGTAAGGTATATCAGGCGCCCAATCAGTCGCCTGTACTGCTTAGGATCATGGTAAAGTGGGTCATCAACAAGCGCCATATCATGTTGTTGCTCCATCGGAAAGTCAGTCGGTTTAGAGGCAGACAAACCTATATTAGATAAAATGTCCAAGGCATATTTCCTTTACGAAAGAAACATCCCCTTCGGTCTACTAGCAATCTCTATGCTCAAGAAATACTTAAGTAAACCAAGAACTTTCATATGGAAACAAGAACTCAAGTATTTCTTGAACTCAGAGATGAGCGAGGAAGAACTTCCAGCAATGACCAAATCATCCACATAAACCAGAACATGCAAAGAAATCGATTCGCGGGAAAAGACAAACAAAGAGTAATCTGCCTTACTCTGAACAAAACCAAATGCTCGTAAAGCCTGAGCCAATTTGGTAAACCAATTTTTAGGAGCCTGGAGAAGACCGTAATGAGATTTCTGAAGGCGACATACCTGACCATGGGGCGCGGCATAGCCTGGTAGGGGGTCGCATAAAAACCTTTTCATTTAAATCACCATGCAGGAAAGCATTATGGACATCCATCTTATGCAGTTCCCAACCACGAATAACCGCAACAAATAAGAATAGGCGGACAGAACTCATCTTCGCAACCGGAGCAAATGTCTCAGTATAATCAATCCCCTCAACCTGGCAATTCCCGAGAACCACTAAGCGCGCCTTATGACATTCAATAGTACTATCTGACTTGAACTTCGTCCGGTAAACTCATTTGCAACCAATCGCCTTCTTATCCAGAGGCAGAGGGGCCAAAGTCCAAGTCTGATTGCGCTCAAGCGCAGTAAGCTCTTCAGTCATAGCATCTCGCCAATGAGCATGCTGGGATGCCTCAGAATAAGTGGTGGGATCTGCACTAGATGTTACCGCACCCAAAAATCTAGAATGCATACTAGAAAAATTATCACAATTTACATAATTAGTAAGAGGATAGAGAGCACCCGAGGATCGTGATGGCGCAGGAGTGAACGTAGCAGTAGGAGGGGGGTCTTCAGTAGTAAGAGCACAGGCGTAATCATCACAATCATAATCTTCTAAATAAGGAGGAGGTCGGCAAGTGCGAACACTCTGTCTGATAGGAGGCAACTCAGCGGCGGGAGGAGACGTTGGAATAACCGATAAAATAGGCGACGGAGCTGACTGAAGCAAACGACGAGCGGAATTAGTCGGGGCCGGAGACACCGCACTAGGCGGCGGAGCATAAGGAGTCACCGAAGTTGGCGGCGCGTGAGGTGCATGATTGCCGGTCGCCGGTGGCGTCCCAGGAGGTGCATCGCCAGGCTAGACTGTCAAGGGTTGCCGGCGATCTGGGTCGGTCGCCGGAACTGGATAAGCAGTTAGTGGTATAGGCGCGGAGGCATCCGGAGGTAAGGATACGACTACGGTCGGTGGGATAGGAGTGGCTGCAATTGGCGGCATAGGGTCGGTGGCGGTCGGCGGGACCGGTGATGCTGCGATCTGGGCATGTGACTCCGGCCGTGGTGGAAGTGATGACGGCGGTGAGGTGGTGGTGCCGCTGGGATCTACGGAAGAGGCTGATGTCAGAGTTGCTGCATACGGAAACTGGTCTTCAAAAAAATTGGCATCCCGACTATTAAAGATGGTGCGGGATTCCAGGTCAAAAAGGCGATAGCCTCTCTTTCCAGCGGGATAACCAATAAACAAACATCGCCGACTTCTTGGTGCAAACTTTTTGCGGTATCTGAGAACGTGAGCAGTAAAACACAAACATCCAAATACCTTTAAAGATGAGTAATTTGGAGCGTGTCCATATAGCATCTCAAAGGGAGTGAGACCATTGAGATGTTTCATCGGTGTCCGGTTAATCAGATAAGCAGCAGTAAGAACACATTCTCCCCAAAACTCAATCAGAAGACTGGCTTGAAACCGTAAGGCACGTGCCACGTTGAATAAATGGCGATGCTTTCTTTCAACTCTACCATTCTGCTGTGGTGTATCAACCATAGATGTCTCAAAAATGATCCCAGATGCAGCAAAATGAGATCTCAAAGGCAAAAATTCAGTCCCGTTGTCAGCCCGGACACGCATTATAGTTCGGCCCCATTGATTCTTGACCAGAGCACAAAATTCCAAAAATCTAGAAGCTACTTCTGACTTAGCCACTAATAAATGAACCCAAACAGCTCGGGAATAATCATCAACTATTGTAAAAAAATAAAATGCACCACTAGAAGATGATGTTCTGTAAGGACCCCAAACGTCACAATGTACTAATTCAAATAATGCAGTAGCATTTGTAGAACTCAATGGAAAACTACGTCTAGTCTGTTTTGCTCTATAACATACAGAGCAAGGTATAGTAGTATTGTTTGTGCTAAAATAATGAGTAGGAATAGAAGACAACACCGTAGATGATGGATGACCAAAATGTTGATGCCATAAATAAGATGAAGAAACCGAAGCAACTGTCGGAATAGACTGCAGGATATGAGAACGAACACGAGTATCCAACAGACGAAGCCAATAAACCCCCACTTGCTGTTCACCCATGCCAATCAAAGTCCTCGTACTGATTTTCTGTAAAACGCAATAATTTTCAGTAAACAAGGCTAGACATTTTAAGGCAGATAACAGTCTAGAGCATGATAATAAATTGCATCGCAAAGTAGGTATGTAGAGCACATGAGTGAGTGTGACATCTCCAAAATAAATAGAACCATATTGTGAGGCAGATGACATAGATCCATCAGGCAGTACGTCATTTACAGAATTGGTAGCAGTAATAATGTTACTAAGAGAACCCTTATCACCAATCATGTGATAGGAGGCTCCCGAATCAAGAATCCAAGGTAAAGTAGATTTACCTGACCCATGGTCAGATAACGAATTAAACTGATTAAATAAATGTATGGTCGTACTCCATTGGTCGTCAGACAGAGCAGGACCAAAATTAGATCGGGTAGGGGCGCCAGAGGAGGAGGCCGCCGCAAACCCTTGCGGCGACGTCAATACACCGGCAAAAATAGCTATAACACAATTGATTTTGTTTAATAAACAAACAAAATAAATAGTGTCCCAGTAAATTGTGTCAGGAGGATATAGCAACCAAGTAAATTTTCTCTGTCCAAGCAAGCTGCAGAAACAATATCAAGGCAACGCACATCCCTGTGGTGCGTGGAAACACGCGCTACTGGAGGTGAGGCCGTGTGTGGCTCAACCGCGCGTGAGTTCACGCGCCTTTTATGGTCGCGCGCGTGAATCTCACACGCACCTTCTTCCCTAGCTTGAAACGGCAACGAAAAAGATACCAGCCACCGATCTGTTACTAAGTTCCCAAAACGGCAACGGCAAACGGTGGTATCGATGGACGGTGAGTGATGGCTAGCTCATCGGCCTGGCAGAGACCGACAAAGGAGACAAATTTGACTTGCCGGAGACGTTGGCGGAGACAGAGGATGGCGCCACTGGAGATTGAGGCGACAGAGGCGCCATTGGAGACTAAGACGCCACAAAAGACAGAGGCGTAATTTGATGGCAGCGGGAACTCGGATAGGCCACCGGAGACAGAGGCGTAATTTTTTTTATTTTTTAAGAGGAAAGCTACTCAGATCGACGGCGCGTCACGTACGGACAATGGCGGCATTGTTTACAAGAAATTTAAGATGGCAAATTTAGGTTCTCAGACTCAGGATTTTGTGCTCGGATACCATGTAGAAAATAAGGGTAATAATCTGTGTATTATCCATCATCTCAGGGTCCATTATATAGTAGTACAAAATACCTGTAGAAGCTAGGAAAAGGAAATATAATCTAATTACAATTACAAGTAATATTTATATTGCTTAACATGTATTTTACTAGATTACGCCTTAATGCTTATTGAGTCCGTCTCTTGAAAGACGGTCTTTCCATAACTTATGGAAAGACCAAGGTTTAAAGTGTAAATTAGAAGAAATTAAGATAATATTTTCGGGTTGCATGAACCGGGTTATAAATTTTATAACTACTACATGTTTCATACTAAAACTTTAATATTGCAACTAAGACCTTTTACCTTTTATTATTCCAATCAAACCCCGTCTTTCCATAAGCCTATGGAAAGACCGTCTTTCCCAAGACTTTGCCATGCTTATATACGCGTAAAATACTAATTTAAACTTTTAAAAAAAGAAAAAAACAATGCCTTATCCTTGCTTTCCCTTGCTAGCGCCACCACTGCCGCCGTTCATCAACCGGCGCCAACGCCTAAAACATCCAGCCTCTCCCTACCCCAATCCCTCCCGCTGGCGGCCCTGATCCACCGGAGAAAACCCTCCCGCCACTGCTCCTTCGACCCCAGCCCAGATCCCTAACTCCTTTGACCCCAGCCCATCCCCACCTTCGTCCCCAGCCACCCGCCAGAAAATAACCCTCCCGCCACTGCCACCTCCACCGCCGGGAATCGAATCTACCAAGCCCCTCCCGACCCCAACCCCGTCGTCCCCATTCCACGCCGGAGACCACCTTCTCGTCGGCTGATTGTCGCCGATGGTTCTCGTGAGGTGGCTCTCAAGCATGGTAAATGAGAGCCGAGTGGAGCAAGAGTCGGATAGGAAAACAAGGATGGTTCGATGAGAGCGGGCCAAAGAGAGCGAGCCGACGAGAATGGGCCGATGAGATGGTCGACGAGAGCCGGGCTGGGGTGGGTCGACGAGAGCGGGATCTGAAACGTCGAAGAAGAGATCGCGCCAGAGACCCGCACTCTGAAACGCCAGAGAAGAAATCTGAAACGTCATTGGGCTAGCCGGGGAAAACACACAGACTACGTCGGAGGAGGCCGGATGAACACCACCACTGACAGAGACCGGCGAACAATGCCGCCGCCACCACCAATAAAGAGTTCAGGTTTAAAAATAATTTTTAATTATTATTAAATATTCAATTTCTTTATTCTTTTAAATAAATTTAAAAATACATTTAGTATATTAATAGTACCAATACAAGGTGCGACTTAATAAAATACAGGGCATCATATAGAGATTCATTAAAAGAACTCAATCACAAAAAAGGGTAATATGCAAATATAACCCTATATGTTGGAGAAAGTGCAGATATAACCCTGAGTTATTTTTTAGTACAAATATAACCCAAACTATTATACATAAGTGCAAATATAACCCTAATGTCATTATTCTGACATTGACTGGCCATTTTCGGCCATTGACCGATCGAAAATGACCAAAATGTCCTCCAAACTTAATACAAAATTTTAAAAGACCAAAATGCCCCCACCACCCAATTTTCCCACTTTTTCAATTCAAACTCAATTTTTTACACAAATTCTAATTAGAATAATCATCAATTACAACACTAAGGCCTTAACCCATTAAAATTTTACTCCATGTAAGCAATATTTATCACATAACCCGCACCGATAAACAGAAGTTACCAAATTCCAAGTAGTTTTAATTGTATTTGATACCGAGAAAGATGAAGAAGATATGGAAAAGTCTTCAACTTGAACCTCATTTTTCCCAAAACATGGAGGAAAGTCTTTCATGATGAATACCCCAAATCCCAAAAGGTTGGTAGTATCCCCCGTCAGTAATAACTCCTTCAATTTTCGAGATAAAATTTAACACTAGCACACCTCCGTTGTTAGGATCTGATCCGCCCGCATCTAGCTTCCTCGCATTAATGCAACCAAGTCTCCTCAACGACGCTGGTTCGACAGCCCCACCGGCCTCAAACCTGCCGCCGCGAACGCTTCCCTCCACAGACTCGCTGAAGACTCACCGCAGACTCGCTAAATTTGATGTGCGCCTGGGAAGAAGAAAACGGTGAGAAACAAAAAAAAAGAAAGAAGCAAAACGTGAAGAAGAAAATGCTTGGGAAGAAGAAAGTGGCGAGAAAGAAGAAAAACTGGGAAGAAACAAAAAGAAAGAAGAAAACGCAAAGAATATAGATAATTTTTAGGGTTTTAGGGGCATAAATGTAATTTCAATGTTTTTATTTTTTTATTTTTCTACAGAGGGGTAAAATAGTATTTTTGCTAAATTCCGGCCTCTAACTTCTGGATAAGGTTATATTTGCACATGACCTAAATATATAGCACTTTCAATTATGACAAGATTATATCTGCACTTTCGTCAATTATGTAGGGTTATATATGCACTTTGCTCCACATGAAAACAAAAGCAACACAACATAGACATCATTACTCTTATGAGTGCCACAGGTTGAAAGGTTAAATACATAATACTACACATTACAGCATCTAAGGCTCTATTTGGTAGAGTTGGGCATATAAACAAAGCTAGCTGATTTTGAAAGCATGAGCAGACCAGCTTCTGCCTCTCCCCAAAAAATAGTTCCTACTTTCAAAATAATTTGTTTTTAGCATTTTACCAAACACTAAAAAACTCTATCAAATAGAGCCTATCCTTAACCATAAAAACAGCTGAAGCACAACAATGTCATAAATGAAAAGGTCTTCTTCAACTTGGAGTGTTTCTAAAAATGGTGATGTTGAAGTTAAGATTCGCCTTGAGCCGCTCGAAGACACACCTATCCCCAACGCGGAGGTCGTTATCCACCACAAATTCTTTCCATCCACCACCGAAAATCATCACTTTTCTTTCCCCCTGATAGAATGATTTGCCGTAAACCCATTTAGACCCAACAATGTCGACGGTCGTAGGGCGTTGAACAAGATCCCAAGTACGCTGACTATGAAGAGTGACCATCTCCTCATCCATGGCAGAAACCCAAGAAGGATCTTGGTTTGCTGAATGATAATCAGTCGGAGAAAGAAGAGCCGCAAGAAGACCATGAGTATGAATATCTAAATAATCTCAATGCTGAATAACTCCGGTGGAAGAGCGCGTAACCATGCGAGAAGCTGCTGGATGCGAAAAACCCAAGATCTGGGATGTGGCCAAGACGGCGGAGCCGTGGCTGTCCGTGGTCGTGGCCAAGGCACCATCACAGATGGGACGGAGAGGCCCGTGGCCGAGGTGCCATCACGGGATGGGGCAGAGAGGCCCATGGCTGTAGCATCATCACGGGATGGGACGAAGAGGTCCGTGGCAGTAGTGTCACCCATGCCCGTGGCAGGGGTGGGAATGAGGCCGTCTGTGGCCGTGTCCATCTGTGGTCATGGCCGTCCAAGGTGCTTGATCCCGTGGGCATCACTGCTGGGCACGGGCAAGAGACCACCGCGGCTGGCCGCAGACAAGGAGCCACCGCGACCAGATGCAAGACAGAATGGTCGACACGGGTCTACTTGCGGGGCAGCTACCTGAGATGGCTCATCATCAGGAAATCAGAATTGAGGTGAGGATGGAGCCGAGGCCGGTGACGATGTCGTCCCATGATCAGGATCAATAAAGGCTAAGTCATCCAAACCTGAAGAGGGAGACCCAGTTCTCGATGCAGGAACCATAGGAAAATAAGGCTCGTCAAATCGAGCATGGCGAGTAACATGAACCTTGCCAGTGGAAGGGTCGAGGCACCGAAACCCCTTTATACTACGAGATGTACCCGATAAATATACATGGAATACTATGGGGAGATATCTTATGATCACCAAATGGACGAACAAAAGGTGCACCTCGTCGGTGTGTGATCCCACACGAGGCCGACTTGAGGTGCATCGCTGGTCTAAAATGCGACTTGTCCTACGGCTAGTCCTGAATGTCCCTGTAAATTCATCAAAAATGCCTCGTGGTTTTTGGCATGGGCAAGAACATCCGCATAAAGTGGGATTGGAACAACATTAATCAAATGAGCAGAAAAATATTTATACTCAATACCAAGAGCAGTCAAGAGCCATACAATTTGATCAACATTTGAAACCGAATTACCCATGACATACAGTTGTTCACAAATCTCCTTGAATTTGAGATGAAGCTCATAAACAATACCAGACTTACGAATACCATATGCATCTGTGCGAAGACGGAGAATGGTGGAGGCACTGCTATTCTGATAGATGAGAGCAAGATTATCCCAGATATCTTTGGAAGTGGCACAATCTGGGAGTTCCGCGAGAACTTCAGCGGTGAGAGAGGAAAACAGGAGACTGCTAAGACGCTGATATTCATCAACCCATTGATCGTACTCTTCTTTTTCTTTCAAATAAGCATCTGGGAGATCAACCTTGCTGCCACTCGAAGGAGTTGAGACTGTGGTAGCAAAAGACAAGGTCTGCGGTGGTGGTGGTGGTGGTGATGGTGGTGGCTGAGTGGGAAGGAAAACGACTGCTGGCAACGAACGATGGAGGGGGTAGCGACTGCGACCGGTGGCGACAGACGATTGAGGGAGTAGCGACTGAGAAAATTTTAGGTTTTTAGGTTTTGGATCAGAAGAGGATCTGATACCATGATAGAATAATTTTCCGTAAGGAATTGTATTATTGATGACTGAATATATAGAGAGGACAATTGAGGTGTAATAAGGAAAGAACTCTAATCATAATAAATCATAATCTGATTTATCTTAACACCCCTTTGTAAATGCAGCACTTCAAAATCCATACTTTAGGGAGTCCCGGAACATGAAACTCCAGCGCATATGAGCGCTTTTCCACCGCCGGAACCGATAGAGAGGCACAAGCATTCAGGTTTGAAAATCCCTTCTTTTTAGTTTTTATGCAGCCATCTCGAGTTGGATAAATATACATTGACGTGACTGCATAAAGACCAAAAAGAAGGAATTTTCATATCTGAATGCTTGTGCCTCTCCTCACGATGAATATTCATTCTTTTCTTCATCTCCAACCATGTTCTTCTCACCACCTCCGCTTGGATTTGTGAGACTTTCTTCTTCTTGCATTGGATAGTCAATCTCTGAACCACTCGGATCGAAGATGATGACGTGGAAATGGGCATTTCCAACGTATTTAAACAGTAAAAAATCACAGGCTTCAATCCCATCAAATGCTGCGAATTCTTGCCAACCTGATTCGCAGAACCAAGTTCCGTATTCATCTTGCCGGAGTTGTACAGACCATGAAGCTCCGGTGGTCGGAACCTTCAAAACCGCCATGTTGTTGAGGGAATTGCCATATTCTCTCGTGAAGATGGTTGGAATTATGATGCCTCGGCTTACCGGCTAGAACACCACCTTGTAAAAGATCGGCCATTCTTCTCCACCACTTCGGTTTGCAGCCATCTTAATTCTTTCCTTTTTGCTTCACAAATCACATGGAAAATCGGTCACAAAGGTTCCGGACTCTGTGATTTGAGACGACATATTTATAGCAAATATTATTATCAGCCCATTTATTGCATTCTCAACTCCAGGACACTTTCAATTGTGATTCAACTGTACAGGGAAATCACACTCAAAAGGGAAAAGGTGGTAGAAGCAACAAGGAAATCTCAAACTATAAGAAGCATTCAATCCATGTCCTAAGGCAATCTGCTCAATGCATACTAATTAGAATCATGTTGACAAGTTTGATACATGGTTTGCATAAATTATACATGCAAAAGTCATCCTAAATGGAGAATATATAATAGACTAAATTAGTTTTTTTTAAGTCCCTTACAAAGTATCTTATACCATGTTTTGGTCCCCGTTTGTAAATCAACCATTAGACAGTACCCCACAAATTCAGAACGATTTGTTTGGTCCCCAAAGGTGGTTTTCCGGGAAAGTCAACAGTAAAATTGGTCAAAAAATATAAAATGACCATTATACCCCTGAGTTTTAAAAATATAAATAAAAAGAAAACGGGGACTTCGTCTTCTTCGCTCGTCTTCTCCGCTGAGCTCTGCTATGGCCGTTACTTGAGCTCTGCCATGGGTCTTCGTCTTCTTCACTTCTTCGCTCGTCTTCTTCACTTCTTCGCTCTTCTTCTTCGCTGCTTCGTCTTTTTCGCTCATCTTCTCTGCCGTCAACGGTGGAACCAGATCTGGAGCAGGGCGAGTTGGGACACCTAGTGGAGGTCTCCATCGCCGGGCAAAGCTTCTAGACGTCGGGTGGAGGTCTCCATCACCGAAGTTGCAGAAGGGTTTCCGTCGTCGCGGTCTCATCAGCGGGGAGAAGTGAAGTTGCAGAGTCGTGAAGTTGCAGAGCCCCCGTCGGCGAAGTTGCAGAGTCACGAAGAAGAGGAACTCCACCTCTGTAGTTGTCAGAACGATCGGTGTAGGTGGCAGGCGGCCGGTGGAAATTGAAGGCTGTGGTGGAAATTGAAGAGGCTTGCCGGTGGAAATTGAAGGTGGCGGCAGAAGGAAAACCATTTAATTTAAAATGGTTTTTAATTAGGAATTTTAAAGAAAATTTTTAAAATTAGAAATTTTTAATTGAAAATGTTTTTAATGAGTAAAATTACCATTATACCCTTGACTATGCTGGAAACCCATTTAGTCTTACCTGAAAACCACCTTTGGGGACCAAACAAATCGTTCTAAATTTGTGAGGGTACTGTCTAAGGGTTGATTTGCAAATGGGGACCAAAACATGGTATAAAATACTTTGTATGGGACTAAAAATAATAATTTAGTCTATATAATATAAACGGGTGCATTATAGACCATTTAAAATGAACTCGGTTCAGATATGCTTGTTTTACTCGAGATGATAACATTAAACATTCCAAACTCCAGCAGTAACTAAATGGCTTGTTCAAAAGAACCATACGCACACTTCAGCTCTTTGTACTGAGTAGGTATGTAACAATGCAATTTCTTGTTGTTCATAGAACAACACACACTTCAGGAGCCAATTCAATCTTAATCCTCAAACAAACAAGTAACCATTCAAAAATTAACCGATAATCAATTGAGGTTAAACACATATAATCCTTTTAGAATAGGCAAACCAATAAAGTAAGCAGTAGCCTTATGCTTCTCTGCTTTTTGTCAAACGAAGCAGAAGGATGCATTCCCTTTACAAACTCATGTGATATCTTAATTCTTTTCGAGTATTTAGCACAACATCAACAATTTACAAATGACCACAAGCTTGATTGGTGAAAAAAAGAAGAATGCGGTATCAATCGAGAAATTACCAGAAGTTCGTGTTTGAGAAGAAGCCGCGTTTAACAGTTATCCTTTGTTAGAATAGAAGATTCAGAGACTAAATTAGGGTTTAGATATTTACATTTACATCCTTTATGTACTTTATTTATTCTCTCAATAATCTAAACCCTAATCAAGGGGAATCCACTTCTACATGGTATCTGGGCAGTGTTACCATCCTGCTTTCTTTCTTTTTTTCTTTCTTTTCTTTCTGAAATATTCATCTCCCTGCCGGCCAAATTTGGTTCCTTCCTGCCACCAACCAACATTTTCTTCGGCGTATTTCTTCTCCTCGGCGTCTCCCCCTAGGCTTCTATTTGTTCCCGTCTTCAACATCAGCACTTCTCCGGCGATTCTAGAGACTGTGTCTCCGGTGAGTTTCAACCTTGTTGCCACCGCCAGCCCTTTGTCTTCTCCGGCCAATCGCAGTTTCCAGATCTTGTGCACACGTCTTCCACCATTTTTCCTGAAGGTGGTCTATCCCGTCCATTCCAGAAGGCCTAGCTCGTTCATCGTGTGAGATTCACGTGCTCCACCTGAATAAGATGACCAACGTGTGAATCCACCCGTCCCGCATTCAACCAGTCCATATCCATCAGCGTGTGAAGCCACACGCCACACAGTCCTCTGCTCCCTTTCTCGTGCACGTGAAGCCACACACCAGGCCTTGTAAAACCGCGCAAGGCACGGGCCCTTTCTGTTCCCAACATATTTTTCTTTGGGCCTGCGCACTCATTTATTTTTCTGCAACAGTTTTTGTTGGTTTTGGGTAGGCATTCTTCTTCAAAAATCATGTCACTCTCCAGTTCTCTCATTATTGGTACTTGTGCTTCAGATAAGTGGAATGTCAACTCAGGTGTAACATCTCACATGACTTCAAATCCTCATCATCTTGAGAAGGTACATTCCTATTGTGGCTCTCATTCTGTATTTGTGGGTGATGGTGAATTACTATCTATTTCTCATATTGGTCAGTGTAATATTTTTGGCTTGTCTTTACATGATGTTCTTGTCGTCCCCAAATTATCAGAAGTTTATAGTCTATTAGTAAACTTACTCATGATTTGCCAGTTATTGTTATTTTTTATGCCAATGCATTTTTTTAATTAAAAATAAGCACACGGAAAAGATAATGGGAAAAGGTCGTCATAGTTCTGACCTATATTTTCTTTAGACATGTGATTCCACCTTTTTAGGTGAACTACGCTCTGGGAAACTCCGAGCTTCTTTTGAGTAGTGGCATTCTTGCCTTGGTCTCGTCTCATATGACACTCTTCAATTGTTGAGTAAATAGGGTCATATCTCTGTCACTTCTAATTTGTCCGCACTTGTTAGTTGCTCTTCTTATCAGATGGCCAAGAGCAACCATTTGACCTTTTCTACCTGTGACAAAAGAGCCACTAGCTTGTTAGACAAGGTGCACTGTCATTTGTGGGGACCGGCTCCATTTTTATCATTAGAGGGTTATTCTTATTATGCTGCTTTCGTCAATGACTTTTCACGATTCACATGGCTTCTCCCGTTACACCAGAAGCCCAATTTCTTTGATATTTTTCTCCAAATCCAGAAATTTTAGAGACCCAATTTTCTACAAAGATTAAAATCTTACAGACGGATGGTGACACAGAGTTTACTAATCATCGCTTACAGGCTCACTTTCTATCTTGTGGCATTCATCATTAGATGTCCTCTCCTTACACACCTGCTCAGAATGGTCGAGCTGAGCGGAAACATCGTCACATTACAGAGAATGGGCTTGCTATGTTTTTTCATTCTTCTATGTCGATGGCTTACTGGGTGGGTGCTTTTACTTTGGAAGTTTATATAATTAACTGTCTGCCTAGTTCCATTCTTGGTGGCAAGTTCCCATTTGAGGCTGTTTTTGGATTTGCACCAGATTATTCTCTTTTTCACCCGCATGGCTGTCATGCATATCCTTGCTTACGTGATATTGCGCCTAATAAGTTTGCACCTCGCTCTATTTCGTGTGTTTTTCTTGGCTACATCCCCCGTCACTAAGGTTTCAAGTGTCTTGATTCGACTACTAGGCGTATTTATGTCTCACGTCAAGTTTAGTTTGATGAGATTTTCTTTCCTTATGTATCCTCTTCGCAGGACACCCACTCAACGTCTCATTTGGAGTTTTCTTCATTGACGGAGCCTTCAGCCGCATGGTCATTTCTGCGTAACTCTTGCGCTGGATTGCCCTTTACTGAGCTACCATGACGATTTGTTCTGATTCTGATGTTACAGTATTACCCGCACCCACTTCTCCGGCCCCTGTGACTACTTCTTCCGCCTCGATGCCCATGGCTCAGACCTCTGCATTATTAACCCAGGCTCGTACCCCTCCTGCTCCGATTCTCCCGTCATTGATGCCTCTCCTGAGCTAGCTCCCGCTCACACTCACTGTATGACCACTAAGACAATTGATGGTTCTCTCCACGCCTGCCTAACACCACCTCTACCCGCCCAGCCCAGCCCAACCTAGACCCACCGCCACCCAACACCACCACCGCCGCAGAATTTCAAGATCCGCCATCTCCTCTAAGATTTTAAATTTTCAATCTTGAGGCACTACCTACCTTCAAAACGCAAGCTAACAACCTTTTAACATTGCCGACTTTTAGCTTTCCTCGTTTTGCTCCGTCTCTGCCTCGATTTGCTTCACCGTCAGTTGCTATGCTTTGATTTTCTCCACCGCAGCCCTCGATTTGCTCCATCGCAAGTTGCTCTGCCTCGATTTGCTCCACCTCGATTTGCTCTGCTGCGGCCCTCGATTTGCTCCACCGCGGGTTCCTCCGCCTCGATTGGCTCCACTGCATCTTTCCATTACTAGGTCTGCCACAGATTTGCTCCGTCGCCTCTTCTTTTATTTAGACTCTAGGGTTGAGAGATGCTAGGGTATATATCGAGCTGCAGAAGAGAATAAAAGAAAATGGGGAAAAGGGAGAGGGAGGGGCAAAAATGACCTTTATTATTTATTTATTTATCTTTAAAACCAGGTGTATGTTGGTCATTTTACTGAATTCCGTTCAAATTCAGGCCTTCAAGGTTATATTAGCACATTCAAGCAAAACACAGGGCTACAATGACACTTTCCAACTTCACATGGTCATATTAGGACAAACTCTCAAAAGATAGAGTTATATGAGACTTAACTGTATAATTTTTGTGAAATTGGTTGTGCATGTGAGTCACAAAAATTAGAAACTTGGGCAAAATACTGATATGACCCTATTTTTGGAGGTTTGTGCTAATATGACCCTGTGAAGTTGAAAATTGCTATTGTAGCCTTGTGTTTTGCATCAGAAGTGCCGATATAACCTTTTGGCACTATTCTGGCATTGACTTAGTAATTTTTGGCATTGACTAAACTTAAAAAGACTAAACTACCCCTAGCATTCAAATTACAAATGTATAGACTAAAATACCCTAGCATTCATCAAAAGCACCATCACCACCACGCTGCCGCCGCTCTAACACCACTACCGCCGCTCCACCACCACCACCACCGCCGACGCTCCACCACCACCACCACCACCACCACCGTTGCTCCACCACCATCGCTCCACCACCGTCGCTCCACCACCACCGCTGCCGCTCCACCATCACCGATGCCGCTCCACCACCATCACCACTCGTCCCAACCACCACCACCAATACTCGCCCCTAGCCCCACCACCACTGGTCCTAACCACCACCACCACTGGTCCTAACCACCACCACCACCGCTCGCCCCTAGCCCCACCACCACCGCTCAACCCTAACCCCACCACCACTCGTCCCAAACACCGCCACCACTCATCCCTAGCCCCAACCCAGAAAAACCAAACCAAATCCATCTCAAATCTGCTCCGCCACCCAGAAACGTATAAACCCAAACTTAAGAGCTGACCTAGAAAAGCAAGAAAATCGAGAAAAGGGATCTGACTGCATACCTGAAAAGAAGGAAACGACGGCGGTGGTGGGATCTGATTTTGGATGGCGTCGGTGGTGGCGATGGGAAGTACGGTGAGTTTGAGAAGGAATCAGAATTAGTGGCAGAGCGGAGGTGGCGGTAGCGGAGTGACGGAGTGGAGGTGGCGGTGGTAAAACAGAGGTGGCAGAAAGAATGAGGAACAAAACTGAAGGTAAACCATTAAATATTTAATGGCAAAAAAATTTAATGTTAAATGAATAAGGGCATAATTGTCCTTTCACTTGTTCAAAATTTTTATTTTTTAAAAACAAATGTATCATAGTTATTTCATGTATTTCCAGCCAAATTCAGGCCTCTAGGATTATATTAACATATTCAAGCAAAACACAGAGTTACAATAGCACTTTTCAATTTCACAACTCATATTAACATAAATCACTGAAACATTAGGTTATAAAAGCATTAACTCTAGAAACTTTCTCCTTCCTTTGGTAATTTGCTGGAAAGAGAAATTGATGGTTTTTCTTGGGTGTTGCTATATCCCGCCCTGTATTTTACTATCCTCGCCCTAATACGTATAAATACACGTATTTTTAATTTAAAATTAAAAAGTAAAAATTGGGAGAAGTAGTATAAATTGTGGATTTTCTCTCTTTTTCTCTCCTCCCTTCTCTCTTTTTCTCTCCTCCCTTCTTTCTTTTTCTCTCCTCCCTTCTCTCTTTTTCTCTCCATTTCTCTCCCCCTTCCCTCTCTCCATTTCTGCCCAGCCAGCCGCCCGCCGCCGCCGGAAACCCGCCGGAAAATGTAAGTTTTGGAGGAATTTTTTTTACTTTTCGTGCGAATTGTTGCCCGATCTATTCGAATTTTGTTGAACTTGTCGGAATTGTTAGAATTGGGGTTTGTTAGAATTTTGTTAAATGTAGAATGGATGTTCGGTTGGTGGTTAGATGTTGGGTTGGTGGTTAATATAGGAGATTAAGATGTAGAATAATTTGGAGAAATCTAATATTAGGAATTTAATGAATTTTGGAATTAAAACGAAGAAATTGTGTTTTTTAGAAATTATTTAGTTTAAATTTGGAAATGATTACTATTTCCGTAATTTGTTAGAATTTTGTTAAATGTAGAATGGATGTTGGGTTGGTGGTTAGATGTTGGGTTGATGGTTAGTATAGGAGATTAAGATGTAGAATAATTTGGAGAAATCTAATATTAGGAATTTAATGAATTTTGGAATTAAAACGAAGAAATTGTGTTTTTTAGAAATTATTTAGTTTAAATTTGGAAATGATTACTATTTCCGTAATTTGTTAGAATTTTGTTAAATGTAGAATGGATGTTGGGTTGGTGGTTAGATGTTGGGTTGGTGGTTAGTATAGGAGATTAAGATGTAGAATAATTTGGAGAAATCTAATATTAGGAATTTAATGAATTTTGGAATTAAAACGAAGAAATTGTGTTTTTTAGAAATTATTTAGTTTAAATTTGGAAATGATTACTATTTCCGTAATTTGGAAAGTATATGTGACATAATAGAATATAGTTCTATTTAAATAAACTTTATTAATCCGATGTAAACAATTGTGTAGTAAATTATTATGATATGTTTTAACAATTGTTTCCTTGAATGTTAATAATAGTGTGATGTGGTAAAAAAATAAGATTATTTAGTAATGTAATTTCCAATTTGTAACTTAAAAAAATGTGTAGTTCGTTGTATGGGATTGTACGAGAATTAAATTTGCTGTTTGTGGTGGGGTTTTTTTTATGTTATATCCACTTTTTCCTATGCATTATAGAATATGTAGTTTCCATTAGTAAATTGAAATTATGCACTGTTCAAAAATATTAGTTCACACGTTGTTGAAATGTATGTTAATTTATCTTATCATATCAGTTTGATTCAATTGTTGTTATACTAATTACATATCTTGTGTTGTAGATGAGCACTGCTGGTCAACCTGACGGCCATGGTCGTTCCATACGACGAAGAGGTGTTAGTGCCTCGGCGAGACAGGCTAGAGGCCACGTGGTCGAGGATGAACCGTCGCCTCGGCCGCAGGAGTGTGATGTAGGAGCGGAGCGGCCTTCTCCACCGAGCGTTCGTGCATTCGATCCCATGCCAACATGGGACGGTCCGGAGATTAACATTCTCGCGTCTGGTGGAATCCGTCACGATAGTGACTGGCAGTTGAATTATGACTTGCCGGCAGATGTCCCCCTGATGGGCCAACCTGGGACGAGTGTGCCATTGGATGCTGGGATCGAACGTTATGCTGCTGGAGGAGCCAGGCACACCGTGAGGAATAGAGCTGGTCAATTCTCACAATCTTCTGGTGGATCGTGCAATGCCGGTGAGACTAGCACCGGAAGGGCACCGAGGAATAGGAGGAAGCGACCCGCCGATGAGACGTGGCTAGTGCGGGGACCGATGGCTGGTGGCCCGCAAGATGACCTCGTCATACCAAGCTTCGGAGGACACGTCGCTGTTGACGTTTAGAATGGTATAGAGCGAGGTGTGCTGAGATGCCATGCTCGGTCGCCGCTATGCAAGCAGCTAGTCGCCACGCTCCCCGAACTGAGCGATGTTGCACAGGCCCGGATACGTGCGACCGGGTTGGCCCACCTGCCTGCGATTATGTTCCAGTTCCTTGACATGGCACTGATATCCGCTTTTGTCGAGAGGTGGCAGCTGGACACGAACACGTTTCACATGCCTTTTGGGGAGATGACCATCCTGATGCACGACGTTGAGATGATTCTTGGCATTCCCATCGTTGGTGGCGCTGTTGCGAGTACCATTTCGGCGGAGACTATTCAGGAAGCGTGCGCTGAACTGTTTGGGAAAGATGTGGAGTCCTTTGTCGCGGAAGACTGGAATGGGGGTAACATAGATGCCCAATCATTGATGGCGAGGTGTGTAGCGGCGGGGCAGAGCGAGAACTTCCAATTTATGTGCTACATGCTGACCCTATTTTCATCCACGCTTTTTGTGGATAAAACTGGGAATAAGGTTAGAGCCAACCTTCTACCCCTACTTGATTCGCAGTTGTCGTGGGGCTCGGCGACGTTGGCCAGTTTGTATCTGCAGTTGGGAATTGCGTCCCGGTCCAAGGCGCGCGGCCTATGCGGATGTTGCACGCTCCTTCAAGCATGGATATACGAGTACTTTCCGATGTTTCGGCCGAGACCGAGTACATTGCCAGCTCTTCTGGGGCACGCCAACCGGTGGCACACAGGGGATAAATCAGGGAGGGATACTGGGAGGCTCAGTGCCATCAGGCGTCAGTTGGATGCCTTACAGCCCGACCAGGTATGAATTCCATGCTTTTACTCTTATTCTGACAGTAGTAGGTAGATCGGATTCCATAGAAACGTAACATGTCTGTGAAACTTTTTGCAGGTGGATTGGTTGCCATATGGAGTGGACGTGGTTAGGGCTGCGAGGGGGAGGACTCACTATCGCGGCGTGATTCGATACCTCGACGCAATGGAGGCGTACATGCCAGATCGCGTTGTGCGCCAGTTCGGTCTCGTACAGGGTATACTGCGGGGTCTTGCAATTGCGCCCGAGCCTTGTTCCCGCCCGGCTGATCCAGCCGCTATTCAGTGACCTACCCGGGGAGGCTGCAGTTGACCCTATGGGAGATGGCACACACTTGGAACGACGGTGAGCTTGCGGCGTTCCCGATAGCCACGAGCCAATCAGAGTGTACCATGGATTACGAGGACTGGTACGCGACTCATTCGCACCCATTGATCGCAAATCCTGAACATGCTGCCACGAGTGGACCGGATAGGACACATCATCAGTTATCGGTAAGTTTTCTCGAACTGTTTGCTTCGAGTAATTATATTACATTTTACTGTTTCGTTATTGTAAAATATGTTTCCTGTGCAACAGATGCTGAGTGACATGATGAGCGCCCTGGATCCATTTGACTCGGCGACCGTTGATGGACTCGCCGACCCCTCCATGAGGGAGTTGATGACGACTTTTGTCAGTCATCGCAATGAGTATCGCAGGCTCGGTTATGGACCCATTCCTTAGTCGACTGTTTGCTTATGTATGAACCCACAGTTTTGCCATAGTTAATTACTCATTTATGTAATCGGTAACTGTTTGTGCATATCAAATTTATAAGTCATCGATTTTTGCAACAGTAACGCTTTCAAAATAATTGTGACGCTTCGATAATAACTGTAACGGTTGCGTATATGCCAAAATGTTTCGCTGGGTTACAACAGTTAATTACTCTCAGAGTATGCTCTTCTCCAAGCCCTTATCCTCCTACGAAAGGGTAACTCCCAACCTACGACATCAGCCTTCCTCAATGTGGTCCACATATTAACCACGGGGGGCATGGGACAGTTTTCCTTCACGTGTACCCGGACGAAATGGCTTGCACTGCGAACGTATACAATGTGTAGCTCCCTACTTGTTCCATCCTCGCCCCCACCTGCCCTCAGTGGAAGGACTGTACAGCAATGGTCCGCCGACCCATTCTCTAAAATGTAATACAAAACTACAACCGTGTTGTAGTAGGTGGCGACAGGAAACATGTCTGCAATGACTGTAAACCAATGCTCTGGACCACATGGACCGCTGGTGTGGTGTATACGGGCTCTGGCGAATTCAACGTCATCTTGCGAACCGTATATGGGAACATAGTCAGGCCAATGAGTTGATATCTCGTTAAATACTGCCCGACGCGCTGTAGACCATTCACCTTCACCGTCTACGTGGAACGCATCAGCAACGCATCTGAAGCCATAGTTTCCATCACTCACGACATCGTTCCAGCCTTCGATGTAACGCCGGAGAATGTGGGGGACACTTTCGAGGAACGGGAATGTCGCTGTAGGAGAACACATTAAGATAAATATCTTGTGCAGGCGGCGTTCATTAGGAAGAATGGTGCTTGTACTTACCGTGCCGGTGACCGCTCCCTGAAGCACGCCCCGGGGACCTTGAACTACTCCCGTATCGCCTGTTCACGTGGTCGTGGTAGCTCGGTGAACGTCGGGTTGATCTTGATCGGGGGACCTGCTCGCTTGGTCTCCCACGTGCACTGGTACAATTGTCCGGCTCGCCAATGCCGCTCTCCTCCGGACGCAACTGCGCATCTATGTAGGATGAAACTCGTCGGCGGACCGAAGGGTCGCTGCGTGCCAGCTCCTCCAACAGAGTGTTGAACCGCGACTGATCTTGTTCGGCCCTCGCAATGTTTTCCGTGCTCCGCACGTGATCACCCAATGCCAGGCTCTTAAACAGCGGATGAATGTCGTCCAAGTACAAGGGGATTCCTTCAGCAACTGCCCCTGCCATGACGCATGCACACGGTATTCCGTGTGTCGAGCGCAGCACACAGCCACAGTAAGCATATACCTGTGCTCCGAGTGCATCAATCCTCCCGGACTCGACCGTCAATTTATCCAGACAGTATTTGGACACATTGTTGATCAAGTTGCTGAAAAGGGCCCTACGGTGCAATCTTCCAATGCACGTTCTTGATTTCTCCAGGCCGGTCTTGATCATAGTAATCTGCTGGGCTATCTGCAGGTCGACACGCCTCCATACCGTGTCCAGTGAACCAGTCGACGTTTGTAACCACCCTTTCAATGACGAGTGTGCACTTTCGACCCTGCATGTAGTTGTGTTCCCGAAATGCAGAAATCTGTTCGTCCATGCCCTCACAAATTTCTCCTTATGGGGGGTGAGCCACGTCGTCTCAGCGTAACTGATAACAGCCTCGCTCCAAGACCATCCAGCCCTCATATCTACCAAGGCGGTTTCGTACTCTGAAACGGTGGACGCATTGCAAACCCGGAACCATGCACCATTCTTGAACGCTGCCCCGTTCCTCTTATTCCCTGTCAGCACAGTAACACGTGCCTCCACATCCTTGTTAATATGCCAGGTGCAGAGCAAATGATTCGATTCTGGAAACACAGTCCGAAGTGGCCTAATCAGTCCCATCTCCCGATCGGTGACCACAACCTCAGGGAACGGTCCATCCACAAGCAAGTTCTTCAGCGCGTTCAGCACCCACTCATAGGTATCTGCCGTTTCGTCAACGACAATTGCGTAGGCAATCAGGAAGTTTGTGTTGCAAGGGGACATCCCAACCATCTCAATGAATGGCATGCCGTAGCGATTGGTCTTGTACGTTGAGTCGATGGCCACAACCCACGGAAACGTGCGAAATGCCACAACAGCATCGGGATTAGCCATGAATAAATGAGTCAAAGTACCATCACCTGCTGAGCGGTGACTAGTGACATACCCTTTCGCGGTGGCCAGATGCAAACAATTCTCCGCTGTGTTGCGCCCGCCTCGCCTTTCTGTTACATATGCCGATCTCTCATTGTACACCTGCCTAATGTTCTGATGCAGGTCTGGAAACGAATTACTGAGGCTGGCATTGATATGCCTTGGGGCTGTTTCTGAATCTGTCAAATCTCTGATCATTTGTTTCGCGTCCGCATGGAGCTTGCAGCTCTGTCTATGACCCTCGGGGTACACTGAGAAAGAGTGGTTGTGCATCCCTCGTCTAGGATCCTTGCACGGCACTACATTCCAACCATCCCCCGTGATTCTCTGTTTCAAGACAATCGCGAATGGGCAGTCACAACTTCTGGTCGAGGTGCTACTCCGCCGGACTACATCAGATTCGCTCGTATCTACAACCTTATCCTTTCGGCCCCGATTGCAATTGCAATATAACCTCAGGGGACCATTCCTATTCGTCAATTAACGTTTACATATGAACGAATAAAGATAAAATTACAGTCGAAACGTTAAAACATATACTTAAAGAAGAGAACATAAAGATAAAATTATAGTACATGAAATGCCATTACAGTTATAAAATTCCCGTACACAAATTAACTCCCCAAACTAAAATTACATTCATCCATTTCAAACTGTCCTCCTAATGGACTTAAGGGTGCACTCCGCCATTTCTCATTAACAGCTAAAACATACATGTAATGGAAAAAAAATGAAATAACATTGTGGCTAGAATTAATATTACATTCTTACATTTCACATTAAGGTTTAAAATTAATTAACGTAACGAATTTAATGTTTACTAATGAACTTTTGGAATCCAAAATGCAACCGGGTCGTTTCAGATTAACTTTTAATACTTGCATTTGAATAATGTAAAATGAAACAAAGTAATTACATTTCAACAAATTAAAATAACAAAATAACGTAAAAAAAAACGTAAATTAACGTTACAATAATTAACAAAATAACAAAATTAACAAAACAACAAAATTAACGTTACAATAATTAACAAAATAACAAAATTAACAAAACAACAACATGAACGTTACAATAATTAACAAAATAACAAAATTAACAAAACAACAAAATTAACGTTACAATAATTAAAATTAACGTTACAATAATTAAAATTAACGTTACAATAATTTTTACGTTACAATTAATAAATTAAAATACTAAGATGAGCATAAATTAAAAAACTAAGATGAGCATAAATTTCTACTTCAAAAAATAATAGATAATAAATTTAACTATTACTTATGGACAGAAAACTGATTAGTAAAATTACCTCCGAAGACATGGAATTTCTAACACCCTTGCTTGGAGTACAAATTTGGAGAGTAAAAATTTGGAGAGTAAAAATTTGGAGTTCCACATATTTTTATAGCACAAATGATCTTTTTATAGCAGAAAATTCAACTTTTTCGGGTGTGTGATAGAGTAAATGACATTAAATGTGGGTAGTTGGGGAGAGGAAGCCATCCGGCTCGCTGCAAGCCATGGCGAGCTGACACGGTCCGGCTCGCGCCCAGACCGTGGCGAGCGGAGGCCGCTCCGGCTCGCGCCCAGGTTGTGGCGAGCGGACCGGCGGTGGCTCGCGCCCAGGAGGTGGCGAGCGGACCGGCGGCGGCTCGCGCCCATGCCGTGGCGAGCGGACCGGCGGCGGCTCGCGCCCATGCCGTGGCGAGCGGACCGACGGCGGCTCGCGGCCAGGCGGTGGCGACCGGACCGGCGGCGGCTCGCGGCCAGGCGGTGGCGACCGGACCGGCGGCGGCTTGCGGCCAGGCGGTGGCGATCGGACCGGCGGCGGCTCGCGGCCAGGCGGTGGCGACCGGACCGGCGGCGGCTCGCGGCCAGGCGGTGGCGAGCGGACCGACGGTGGCTCGCGCCCAGACCGTGGCGAGCGGAGACCGCTCCGGCTCGCGCCCAGGCCGTGGCGAGCGGACCGGCGGTGGCTCGCGGCCAGGCCGTGGCGAACCGGGTCCGGCGGCGGCGCACGGTGGTCCGGCGGTGGCTCGCGGCCAGGCCGTGGCGAACCGGGTCCGGCGGCGGCGCACGGTGGTCCGGCGGCGGCGGAATTTATTTTAAATTAATTCAGTTAATATTAACTAACTACAATTATCTAAATTAATTTTAATTCAGTTATTGAAATTAAATTAAAAAAATATACTGTATACGTATTAGGGCGAGAATAGTAAAATACAGGGCGTGGTATAGCAATCTACTTTTTCTTCTCAAGGGCGGGCCCCACAAGCCATAGTTTTACTTCCACAAGCCAACATGTAGGCTTTGTACCCTCTGCTTATCGCCGGCGAACTCCAGATTTAAGGAGGCTCCGGCGCGGCCTGTTCGATGGAGGCTCCGGCGCGGCCTGTTCAAAGGAGGCTCCGGCGCGGCCTGTTCGAAGGAAGCTCTGGCGCGGCCTGTTCGAAGGAGGCTCTGAGGGGCCTGTCCGGAGTAGGCTCTGAGGGGCCTGTTCGAAGGAGGCTTCGGCGCGGCCTGTTTGAAGGAAGCTCCGGCGGCGGGGCTCAAACTCGAGGGACATCGCCGGGACTTCAGAGGCCACCCCCAGAGGATTTGAGCGCCACCGACTTCGAAGGCCACTCCGGCGTATCCGAAGGGCACCATCGAAGAATTCGAACTGGGTGGAGCTTCAAACTTGGGGAGCTTCGAACTGGGGGGAGCTTCAAAAAGCTTCAGCAGGGAGCTACGAACATGACTCCGTCGGTAAGTTCGAATAGGGCCACTGGCGAGCTCGAATAGGTTCATCAACGAGTTCGAATAGGGCCTCTCTTCCTCCGGCAGTGAGTTCGAAGGAGGCTCTCCGAATCGGTTAACTCGACACGGGTGGGTTCAAAGGAGGTCGCCACCGGTGGGTTCGAAGGCCTTGAGGGCACCACCAATCGAAGCATCACCATCGGCGGGATTGAAGGCCACCACTATCAGGATTTCGAAGCCCCTCCACCGGGATTTTTGAGCCACCACAATCATGATTTCGAGGTCCAATGGAGCAGGGGTTCTTGAAAAACGCAGCCAATATTGTTGTACTTGGAACGAAGGCTCAAGAGCAGGCTCGAATTCCGACGGTGCTAAGGTTCTCGATGCCATGGCGGAGGGGAATTGGTTGCTCCTTAATTGGCGCGTGAATTCACGTGTTGCACTTGACCAGCGCGCGTGGACCTCACGCGCCTGGTCTCCTCCTCTAGCGGAACGCGTGAAGTACACGCGCTGGCGGACTGCACGGTATTCCATCTATGTATCTCCACCTTCATAGCACATACCACTTTTTATTATTATTATTTTTATAATTTTATTAAACAACGGACTTCTTCTCATGAAGATGATAATTGTGTCTCACACAAAGTGGAGGGAGACTCTCACATGGCTCACACAGAGTGGGGTGAGCTTCCCACGTGCTCTAAGAGCATGCTCCACACTAATATTGTGCATTTGGAGACTTAAGTCCATAATAATGCAAATCAAGGGAGATAGGGAATCAAATATTGATTGCACCTTGCCGAGCGCAGTGATCTGGAGACTTGGGCAAACCCAGGTGGTTACATACCACTTTTGAGTTGTGAAAACTCACTTGCCCAACATCACTTGAATTAAAAAGTGAATTGTTATATCACGCTCTGTATTTTAATTGATTATGCCATATATTTATACTATTTAATATACAATATGTATTTTAATTTAATTTAAATAATATTTAATTAAATTTAATATTTACTTTAACTGCCGCCGCGCAGCCGTGCACCGCCTCCGCCGCCGTGCACCACCGCAACTGCAGCCGTGCGCCACCACCGTCGCCGCCATCGTCTCCTCCTCTTCACTTCTTCTTCTCCGGCAGTCTCCCCCTCTTCCGCTGCCGCTGCTGGTCTCCTCCTCTTCTATTCTTCTTCTCTTTTTCTTCTTCGCCTCTTCTTCTTCTTCTCTGTTTCCTTCTTCTTCTCCTCCTCCTCCTCCTTCTCTTCTTCTCCTCCTCTTCTTCTTCTTCTTCTCCGGCGACTCCCATCTTCTCCGGCGACTCCCGTCTTCTCTGGCGACTCCTCTCCCCACTCTCCTTCTCCTTCCCCTTCTCATTCTCCTCCCGGTTCTCCTCTCCCCGCTCTCCTTCCCCTTCTCCAGGGTTTTGCTGGGGATAAAGGATGGCGTCGGGAGAAGCTAGAGAAGAATGAGGGACTACGGATGGAGCTGAGGCACGACGGGGAGAGGAGAAGAAGAAGAGGAGGAGAAGACGGTGGTGGTGACGCACGGTGGTGGTGGCGAACGGTGGCGGAGGTTGCGCACGGCGGCGGCGGTGGTGGCGCACGTGCTTAGATTGCATTTTTTTTTGTTTTTGATTTTTGTTTTATTTTAAAAAATTAAAATGAGTATTATACATGTATATACGTATTAGGGCATAAACTAGTAAAATAGAGGGCGTGATATAGCAACACCCATAAAAAATGGGATTTGTGTGTCCATTTCAACCAAAAATTTTTGGAAAATGGGATCAGCCATGATTTTCCCATCCTTGACCAGAACTATTGGGGAGAGAATTTTCACGGAGTAGATTACAATTTCAGCGGTGAAACGGGGCTGATTTCTCTTGGGTCTCATTGGGCGTGCCATTTAATGCTACATGAAATCCTATTACGCGGGGTCACCTATCCTTTCACCGTGATCTGCAAAACAAAGCACCCAGAGGGAGAGTCTCCGATGGTAAAATCAACCTTAATCTGTGTAATGAGGAATGACAGAACATAATAATAGTAGGAGATATGCCTGGGTATATATACTCTCTCAAATCTAGGGTTTTTATGGAATTACCTTCAATCCTATTAGGCCAACCTGACCCAATTGTTAATATTATGCACTATCAATTTTTTTGTGGTCTCTTTGCACATAGAAACCCTCATTGCACATGCCCTAAGGTGTGGACTTCACCGTACAAATATAAAATTAATATTTTGAATAATTAATATAATTGTTTGTTTAAATTCATTTGAAGCATGATTAGATCCTGCAAAGCTGCTTTAACAATAAAATAAAATAAAATATGAGCAAAACATGATAGTATTACACTCTCTCCTTGTTCAAAAAGAAAAAAAAAACTATTTTTCTAAGTTTGGCACACTTTCAATATTCATATGTTTTTCTAAGATTGACATCCTTCCTTTTATAGTTAAAAATAAATTATTTTCAACCACTCATTTAAAATTGATCTTTAGCAATTATACATATTTTCTTTTAACATTGCAACGGTCACAGTTTTCCTATCTACTATGTTGTAAGAAGGTATGGTGAACCATTTAAAGTGAATTGTTATATCATGCCCTATATACAATATGTATTTTAATATTTAAATAAAAATTACCGCCGCCGCTGCCGCCGAGCACCACCGCCGAGAGCTACCGCCGCCGCCGTCGCCGCCTTCTCCTCCTTCTCCTCCGCCTTCTCCTCTGGTTGTTCTCTTCTCCTCCTTCTCCCCGCTTTTTCGATCTCCTTCTCTGGCGAAACTTCGTCTTCTCCGGTCTCCTTCTCCGGCGAAACTTCGTCTTCTTCGGTCTCCTTCTCCAGCGAAACTTTGTCTTCTCCAATTCTCCTCTCATCCTTCTCCTCTCCCCGATCTCCTTCTCCTCTCCCCGTTCTCCTTCTCCTCTCCCCGTTCTCCTTTCCCGCTCTCCTTCTCCGGTCCGGCTTATCGTTCCTCCGGTTCTCCTCACCCAGTTCTCGCTCGGTTCTCGCGCCCCGTTCTTGCGCCCCGTTCTCGCGCCTCGTTCTCGCATCCCGTTCTCGCGCTTTGTTCTCGCGCCTCGTTCTTGCTCGGATCTTCTTCGCCAGGATCTCGCGCCCGGTTCTCGCCGTCCGTCTTCACCCGGATCTCGCCGTCCGTCTTCGCCCGGATCTCATCGTCCGTGTTCGCTCGGATCTTTGCCGTCCGTCTTCGCCCGGATCTTCGTTGTCCGTCTTCGCCCGGATCTTTGCCGTCCGTCTTCGCCCAGATCTTCGCCGTCCGTCCCTGCCCTCGTTCTTGCCGGAGAAGACGACAGAGAAGGTTGGGATTGATAGTAAGGGACGGCGGAGATGGAGGAGAAAACAGACGGCGTAATATAGCTGGCGGCGGAGAAGGTGAAGGCTAGCGGCGAAGGCTGGTAAGGGACGGCGAAGGCTGGCGGCGGAGAAAACGGACGGCGGACGGTGGCACCAGTGCCAGCAAAATCAGATTTGTGCTTTTGTTTTTTCAATTTTTGTTTTTAATTTTTTTGAAAAATTTAATATTGTATTATATTTATATATATATACACACACGTATTAGGGTGTAATCTAGTAAAATACATGACGTGATATAGCAATACCCCATTTAAACAAACCTCACAACACAAAACAAGGCCATATAATAATTAACATAGTACAAAAATTACGAAGTGTTATTTCCCTGTCGCTCATGGAGTTAGTCTTTGCATGTCATTTTGTAGACGAAAAAAGAAATTTCATAAAATTAGTGTTGAACACCAAGAAGATATGATCTACACAGCCGCCCGTACACAATGCAACATAAAGCTTGTTTGTTGTACTATTGTATTGCTTCATACACAGACTACCAACTCGGCAGATGGCCAATAATATATTAGTTACCTTTTCCTGAAAGCAATCAACATTTTCTAAAGGCTAAAAAGGCACTCATAAGTTAGCTCGGCCCCTTTCCTATTTCGCTTTGCCTCCAGAGTCTCAAGAAAGGGGAGGAGCATACTAGGCGGTTCCTTGGTGCTCTTTAGAATCTTGGCAAAAGGATAGTATGATCGTGTTGATTGACATCTCAACCACTGCAAAGAAAAGTGTTGCAACAATGTACCTGAGACTCCAACACACCTGCACACGTAGAACTGAGTCAAATACACACAACACAAAAAAAAAAAAAATCAATGCTTGAAATGGAACAAAAGTAACATGACATACCAGAACGGGGAATAGAGAAGAAGAAATCTGGTTATGTGTAGAATTATATTTGCACGTATCCAGCATAAGAAACACAATAAACACATTTGTTAGACTGACACAGAGCTTCCCAAGGAAAAGAATGACATCTCCAATGACATTCACCTTCTGTATCCTAAGAATGTTGCTTATGATCAACTCTTGCAATTTTCGAAGTTTTGAAGAAGCCTTTTCCTGTTATGGCGATCTTCCACAAAGGCATGATTCTTACAAAGGAACAATCCGCACGATTCTTATGAATTACAATGGAAAATCATGCAGCAAATCTTTGTAATAGACGTACATCCGATCTTATATACCACTATCATCCAACAGATCTTCAACAGATGTACAACAAATTCACTATTATGCAACACGATTCTGATATACAACACTACACACCAGAATTCAAAAAGCAAATTACTATCCACTGTTAGATTGGATATACCACTCATAAGAGACTCAATGTGGGCTCTGCAACAAGGTTTTCAAAACTTTAACATCAAGTGTTCTGTACAAAAACAAGATCCTTGCATATAAATACCAGTTCGAAAAGAAAAAAATGCAACACAGTGCAACTTAAGATCAACATCAGCACTTAAAGAATAGTGCAATCATTAAACAAAGAAAAACTAAAATGCAGCAGTTGTTAATCTCTTAATGCATTGAATAAACCAACACTCTGAAAAACTCATCAGTAACATCTGATTTCATTCTTAGGAACCAGAGCACATACACACGATGCATAGAAAAGGACAACACCAGTTCAAAACATCAGGGACATTCAACAGTATCATTATTTTGGTAGATGTTGGTTGAGTCATTAATATTTACTCTACTCTCCATCAGTAATATTATTGCCATACTCCAAACAACAACAAACTTTTTTTTATGTTAGATGAAAGATGCCTACAGATTTCTTAAATTTGTTATAATAAAACATAACGATCAAGTTAGCACCAAAACATTACACCAAACTATAAGAGAACCAAAATGCTTTTACAACATAACTATGTGCAGGAATATGTAATCAAAATTTTCCCAACTCTAATATGCATCCATTTTTCATGCTAATAAAGTTCAACTAATGATTAATATTCACAAAATTAATGCTAAACTAACGATGGAAAAATTGCTTCTTATCACCCAATTACTTTTACTACTCATGGAGAAACCCTAGAAATTGAAGATGCCAAATAGATGATGGGTGAAGGTGTTACCTAGACTTGAAGAGTCTGCTATCTTCAAATTATTCCTCCCTCTGTATGCTCAGATGCAAATTTGAGTGTGCTTCTTTATACTTTATATTTTTCACATCGAATTGGGGGAGTCTCTCTTCACTATATACAACCAAATCGGTATCAGATGTTGGTGCCAAAGATTTGGCGGCATCGAATATTTATGGAGCTCAATTTTTTTGCATAAATTTACTGAGTATATAATCGAGAGTTTCAGGAATGCATAGAGGGTTTTCCTTATTTAACGGGTACAAATGGTAAAATTTGAATGGAACATCGATTTACCTTCAGTATGATGTAATATTAAATGTTTCGATTGTGGGTCTCGTTTGAAATCATTCTCCAATTCAAAATTCAAATGAATAATTATTATGTAACGTGGATATGCTATAAACTCCCAATTATTATGTGACGTGTATACATATAATATTGAAATTGTATTTTAATATTATATTTGATCTCAACAAATATTATATTTATACAATTAATTATATTTTGGATTCATCTAATTATTTGACAAGAGTAATGATGGAGAATAAATAATTATATTGGTTCAATAAAATAGTTTTTATGAACTCGAATATAACATTAATCGGCACTAACTTATTTTTAGTTCAAGTTTAAAATAAAATTGATTCTATTCTAGAAATTAATTTTTTATTCTAATTAAATTAACTAATTATTAAATAGACAATGAGTTAAGAAACTTTCTAATTTATGTCTCAATTTTACTTTTATGGAGAAAGAGCAAAAAAAATTTTTTTGAAATTAATTTTTATTTTTTCCAATCTATAATATATGCATCATTATTATTTATATATTATTAAATATAAATGAATATATTTAGCACTTAACATGTGGATTTTTAATTATTATTAAAATACATCATTCAATTATTTTATAACCTATAAATTCACAGTTACTTTTTAGAATTTGAAAAAAAAAATTGAATTCTAATGTTAATAGACTAATACTTATAATTTTTTGAGTATAAATTTATATATATATATATATATATATATATATATATATTACCCCATATATTGAAAATATTTTAAAATTTATTTAAATTATTATTTTATTTTATATATAAAAATAAATCAACGTTTAAAATTAATTTTGCCATTTCATTTTCCAATGCAGTTTGGTTTATTTTTAGTGGTGTACAAAATTATGGTAAACGTGAATTTGAGAATTTTTCCAAACAAAACTACATCAAAACACCAAAGTATCTACCCCAATAAAAAAAATTAAATAAGATAATTTTGTTTTTTTTGTGTGGCTGATTTGGCAAAGCGCGGCCTTCGATATCATCGTCGGAGAATAGAAGTCCATTTCGACAGGGTCACTTATATTTTTAGCCACGTAATATCGACGTCCACCTCCGACTCCTGGATTGGAAATTAAATTTAATGCTAGGCATGAGTAAATCTTACGTGGCAATTAAAGTTTACTCTAACGAACCCCGCATTGGAGATGCTCTGAGCCTCTCTATACAGAGTCCCTGTTTGACAGTAGCAGAATAACAAAATGCCAGATAGAAGGTTTTAACTGACCCTGCATTGGAGAAGGAATGGTAAGATGGGAGTCTATAAGTCTGATGTGGCTAATGACTTTTTCTTAATTGACCCCTGAGTTGGAGATACTTAACGAGTCTGTCTCCAGAACTCAATAAAAATGTAGAGTAGCAGACCACACAAAACAAAGCAGCAATTACTCCAAGGCATCAACTCTTTCTGAAAGTATGATAACATAGTTAAATCTGTACTGAGTTTGACACTTGAGATTTATCAAAAATGGATAACATTTGAGTGTTCATTTAGGACAATAAAAATTTATAAAATTATTACAAGACTTAAGACCGAGAAATTCACCTACTTTGCATATGAACCGCATGGTAGATTTTTTTTACTGTAGTCTTCTAATCTAGTCGAAATAGATCATTACCCAATCCTTCACAAGTTCTTTACAAATACATTGCAATAACAAGCTGCATTATAACTCGTGCAATAATTCTTCTGGGTCTTCATAAATGAGAATACTTGCATGCTATGTCCGTTTGAATCTATTCAAGTCATTTTCAGCTGCAGAAATATAATCAAAATGCAGATAAATAAATCTGAAACAAAAACCAGTTCAGTACAGCATTTCCACTACAACCTTCAAATGTGTGTGTGGGGGTGCTTTGGAATAAATATTGGGAACTGAAACCCATTTATTCTAATTGAAAAGCGAGAACATGCAACATCACAGCTTTTCTTTCAAATAAAAATGAACCCACACTACTGGGAGAACCCCCCACAGACACCGGTATTTTGAGAATTTTCACACCGGTGCCTAAGTGACCTGATGCAAAAGGTGTAGTGTCATAGGCACCGGTAAGTCGTATCGGTGCTAGAATCTATTCTAGCACCGGTATTTTGAGAATTTTCATACCGGTGCCTAAGTGACCCGGTGCAAAAGGTGTAATGTCATAGGCACCAGTAAGTCGTACCGGTGCTAGAATCTATTCTAGCACTGGTATTTTGAGAATTTTCATATCGATGCCTAAGTGACCCGGTGCAAAAGGTGTAGTGTCATAGGCTCCGGTAAGTCGTACCGGTGCTAGAATTCTATCACTGATATTTTGAGAATTTTCATACCGGTGCCTAAGTGACCCGGTGCAAAAGGTGTTGTGTCATAGGCACCGGTAAGTGGTACCGGTGCTAGAATCTATTCTAGCACCGGTACGACTTACCGGTGCCTATGCATGAAATACCGGTTGATGGAGATGCCAAGACGAGTACCACTATAAATGAAGACATTCCAACGTCTTGATCAAGCATTTTAGAGTTTTGTTTGGGATCCTCTACGTGACATGACGAGACCTATGACTAGGTCAAGGGCTAAGCTTAGATATGCTGCTTTAAATGCTTTGATTGATCACCTTTATGATGAAGAATTGAAGAAGGAGTCACCATCGACATCTTGGATTCATTATTCAAGATTGTCGACAAACTGAAGACATTATGAAGAACACTATACTCTTTTTCCCATTGGGTTTTTTTATTGAGGTAGTGTGATCACTATAAAATAGTGTAAAATTATTTCATTTTGGATCTTAGACTGTAGAACTCGCCCTTGTGGGCTTTGAAGAGATGATTTTCGAACCAGCCCATTAGGCTTTTAAAATATTAAGTTTTATTTTGATTAGAATTAGTTTTGGTAAGTTTAGATAAGGCAATATTCATCCAAGTTGTAATCTCGATGAATTTCGGCCATAGAAAGTTTATTTTAGGTATTTTAGTTAAATATGATTTTAGCTTCTTAAAGCTGCCATAATTCTATTCAGTTTCTGACAGAAATTATCAAATCTCATCTTGATTAGGACTAGAGTTTTGGACGAATTCAGTCATATAAATAGGGGTTGAATTTTCGAGATTTGTACCACTATCATCATTAAGAAATATAAACATTTGAGTTCATACTCTTGTTGCTTGAGCTTTTTCCATTGTTGCTTAACCCCGAGGGCTAGTTAAGTATCAATAAACCTTGTACTCTGATCCTGATGGATAGTTAGAGAGCAAGTCGAGATTAGGCGTACCCTGAGGGCTGGACACCTGAATTTCGTGCGAGATAGTGAGGGTTTGCAGATCCCTTTACTAGATCAAAGATATTAATTCCACAATCATGAGTCTTCGCAAGGAGATTCATATCAGTTGGTATCAGATCAAAGCGAAAGATCTACTGAGGTTAGAAAAAAGGGGGTTTCGAGTTTTGTTGAATTTTATTTTTGATTTTTAAAAAAATTTACGAACTCTTTCGTGTCGTATGTTAACTGTGTTTATTTGATCTTTCTTATTAGGAGGATTGAATCTAGATACAAAGGTCGTCGAAGGGTCCGAGAGTTAGAATACTTCGGTACTATTATCCGCCTTCACCTTCATCAATCGAGTCAGGAGGACGTTGAAGGGTCTGAGCGTTAACAAGTATTATCCGCCTTCACCTTCCGATCAGTTTCATAGTTTTTAGGTAGCTTAAACAGTTTATGTGCTTGTGATATTTTTCGTCAACTCTTCTGAAAATTATTGCATGCTCATAATCCTATTTGTTTTCTTTATCGTTATTTGATCCCATGACCTTGAATTGTTATTTAATTCTTGATTACACCTTATTAAAAAAAAAAGAGTCTTGTGTTGTTTTCCATATATATACTGTCATATTCTTGATCCTTACGATCCTGAATACCTCGAAGTTCATTTGAATTAAGAGGAAGTTGTCACCGTTTTCTTATTACTAGTTTTGTATAGACAATTTTTGTTCCACAACTTTTCAAAAATTTTAAAAAAGAAGGTATCAGATTTTTGGGTTTCGAATTCGGAATTTAGGATTTGAAATTGGAAACTTGGGGCAGATTTGCAATTTTTGAAAGTTTGGGGACTATTTTGCAATTTTTGAAAATTTGGGAATTGTACACTTTTTTGAATTTCTTGGGGAATAATATTATGATTGTGATTGTTATATTGAGTGCAAAAATATAATTTTTGGCTGAAAAAGAAAGAAAGAAAAAGGAAATCCGATTTGAAAAAGGAAAAGAAAAGTCAAAATCTTAATCGGAAGAGGAAAAAGAAGTAAAAGCCAATTGAGAGAGTGATTTTGATCTGAATTTAAAATTGGGGGAAAATTAAGTCATTAAAATCCTTTACCAGAAGGTATTTGGATTTGAGTTCCTATTCTAATTTGTTTTCGGAAAAATTTCTTGAATTTTTGGAACCTATTTGTCGCTTATATGAAGCAATCTTATTTTGATCATAATTCATTCAATATAGCACCAATTCATGCCATTCAAATTGCGCTTTGTTCCTTATTATTTTTATAATTTTTAATTTCAGATCGTTGAGCCCAATTTTAAGTTTATATATTTTTAAATTTCGAAATAAGTTCTCCAGTACTCACCTCCATAGTTTTCTTTGAATTGCGGTGAATTGATCAATTGCCCTTGCATTAGCCTTCGCCTTGTGAGTTATGAGTGTTATACACTTGGTGAGCGACCTTACTAAACAAAGGGATGGGGGAAGATTTTTTTTAAACTAACCGTTTAATTTTCTTAGTAATTTAGCGAAGATGGGGGACGAAAATCCATTCGTCCCTCCTTTTGTTAGCAATCCGAAAAAATTTCCATTGACGAACACCTCTAATGGTGGGTGTGGTAATCATCCACGTAAAGAGGATCCAGATAGTTGGGAGCGACATCGAATTAATCCAAATAAAGCCAATGATCATGATCGGTTTGCAGTCGCAATCAATGCACTTATGTGTGAGGTGCAAAGAATGGCGAGAAAAGTTGACAGCATGGCACCACCTAAACCTACATTATCGGTCAAGAGGAAAGAAACCAAGAAATATGTTTGTCAATTCAATGATTCTGGAAGTTCAGTTGACTATTCTGATGATGGTTCGGAAATGCGATCACACCGAGGGTATCCTAGAAGACATCGCCATAGTAAACCTCATTCACGAAGGAGAGTGAAGAGCAATTTGGGATCTGGGTTGGGTTCTAATGAAGCTCAAGACATCAAGGGATTAAAATATAACATCCCTCGATTTGATGGTCAACACAATCCCGTGAAGTATCTTGATTGAGAGCGACATATTGAGAATCCTCTTGATCTAAAAAATTATCGGGAGAAAGAAAAGGTCAAAAAGGTGCAATATTCATTCACTCACTATGCGGCTGAATGGTGGAAAAATAAAAATGAGTCGCGATATCTTGCGGGAAAGAAACCTATCTCCACTTGGGAGAGATTGAGATCTGAGCTTCAATAATATCATTTTCTGCCTACTTACTTGATGGAACAACATTCTTATCCGTCCAACATGAAGCAAAAAAATTGGACAGTTGATGAATACTGGCAAGATCTTGAGTTGACCATGAGAAGGGTTGGAATGAAAGAAGATGATGCATTCATAAAAAATCAATTCATTGAAGGCTTGTGTGAAACCTTCAAATGCCAGCCAAGCTTCAACATCACATGTCTATGAATGATTTATTGGTGAAAGAAAGGTTGGTTGAGAGTACCCTGCGACCAAGGAGGCCACAGCCCGGATTTTCCAGTCAATGACCATGGTTTGACTCCGGAAACCCTAGTTATAGCTACAGTAGGGGCACACCCATGGGAGGACGAGGATCGATTCAGACTTATTCAAAGCCGACTTATAATCAAATTCCAGGTAAGTCCACTACTTCTTCATCAAATTCGGCTTTCGTTGACTCTCCTACTTGTTTTCATTGTAAAGAAAGAGGACATATCCGCAATAACTTTTCTCATGCATGAGTGTTAACAACGATTGAGGAAGGAGATTAAGAAGATGAATATGCTGATATACCACCATTGTATGAAAGTGGTGAAGAACATGTAGATGAAGAAATCATCATAAGTGATCATGGTGAACAAGGTCTAGAAACACAAGGTAACTTTGTGTCATTAAGAGTTCTAAACTCTCAGATGGCCGAAACACAGGTACAAAGGATTAACATTTTTCATACCCATTGCCTTGTGAAAGATAAGAATTGTTTACTGATTATTGATGGTGGTTCTTGTGCTAATATTGTGTCTAATCTTCTTGTTAAATCACTGTCTTTGCCTGTGACTACTCATCCATCACCATATAAATTTATTTGGTTAAATAGTAGTGGTGAAATTAGGGTTAACAAACAATGCATGATTAACTTTAAGATTGGAAAATACCACGATTCTATCTTATGTGATGTTATACCGATGGAAGCTAGTCATATTTTGTTAGGGAGACCCTGGCAGTTTGATCGTAAATCTATGCATGATGGTTACACTAACAGAATTACTATGATTAAGGATAGAACAAGGTATACTTTGGTTCCATTATCTCCAGTGGAAGTTTTAGAGGCACAAAGACGCATGAAAGTCGACAAAGAGAAGTTTGCGACTGATGTGCAAAGGGCCAACCAAAAACCTAGCCAGGGCTTGAAGGACATCGGCCACAAGGTGAAACATGGAGGGAAAAACCTTGATAATTTTGACCGAAAATCAAGGGAGGCTATTCTAGGTAAGCCAGGTAAGTCTAAGAATGATTCTAATAAGTCGCATAAAATCCTATCTTCACATCTTAGTCCTTTGCCATCGATTTTAATGATGAGATATGAACTTCCTAATGATTCTAGTAGATCTTTTTAGGCATCAATTAGGGATGTGAATTTTTCTTTTGCTAATCATTCTTATGTGCTTATCATACATTTTAAAGAGAGCTACTTTGCCAGTGATGATATTTCTATGCACGTCCCTCCACAGTTTGCTCAGATGCTATAGGAATTTGAGAATGTTTTTCCGGAAGCCTTACCTGTGGGTTTACCACCTTTGCGAGGTATTGAACACTATATTAACTTTATTCCGGGTTCGGTTATTCCAAACCGTCCAGCGTATAAAGCAAACCCTGAGAAGACAAAGAAACTATAGTGACAAGTCGAGGAGTTACTTAAAAAAGGTTATGTGCGAGAATCCCTATCTCCTTGTGTTGTACCTGTCTTTTTAGTTCCTAAGAAAGATAAAACTTGGCATAGGTGCATTGATTGTCGTGCTATTAACAAGATTACCATTAAGTATTGCCATCATATCCCTAGGTTAGATGATATGCTTGAAGATTTGCATGGATCTGTGATTTATACTAAGATTTATTTGACTCAGGGTTATCATCAAATTCGAATTAATAAGGGGGATGAATGGAAAAATGCATTTAAGACTAATTTTGGATTGTATGAATGGATTGTTATGCCTTTTGGTTTAACTAATGCACCTAGTACTTTTATGCGATTGATGAATCATGTCTTGAGAAAATTTATTGGTCGATTTGTTGTGGTCTATTTTTATGATATCTTGATTTATTCTAAGTCAACCGATGAACATATTGAGCATGTTAAAATGGTTCTTGTTGCACTCTGTGAGTCTTGTTTGTATGCGAACATCAAGAAGTGCACATTTTGCGCTTCAGAAGCGGTGATTCTTAGTTTTGTGGTCTCTAAAGAGGGCATAAAAGTCGACAAAACCAAAATTGAGGCCATTAAGACATGTCTGAGACCTAGTAATACCAACCAGGTACGTTCTTTTCATGATTTAGCTAATGTTTATAGACGGGTTGTGTGTGATTTCTCATCTATTGATGCACATCTTAATAAACTAGTTTAAAAGGATGTGGAATTTGTTTGGACTGAGAGCCAAGAGAATGCATTTAACGAATTGAAAGTACGATTATGTAATGATCCTGTTCTTGCTTTAGCTGATTTTAATGGTACTTTTGAGATTAATTGTGATGCTTCTAGTGTTGGTATTAGTGTTTTTTTATGCAAGAGAATTGACCTATAGCTTACTTCAGTGAGAAGCTAAAGGGTGGTGCTCTAAACTATCCTATGTATGATAAAGAATTTTATGCAATTGTGCGTGCATTAGAAACTTGGAAACATTATTTATTGCATGGAGAACTTGTCATTCATGGTGATCATAAATCCTTGAAATATTTGAAGAGTCAGATGAAGTTGAATAAGCATCATGCTAAATGGTCTAGTTTCATTGAATCTTTTCCTTATGTATTGCGTTACAAAAAAGGGAAGGAAAATGTTGTTGCTAGTGCTTCGAGTCGTAGATATGTTTTACTTACACGATTGGAATGCATTATGTTAGGGTTTTCATTCGTGTGAGATTTATATGCGACTGATTCTGATTTTTCATCCATTTATACTGCATGCGAAAATGGTGCTACTGAGATTTTTTTGGCATGATGGTTTCTTGTTTATGAATAATAGGTTATGTATTCCTCAATGTTCTATGCGTGAATTAATTGTTAGAGAAGCTCATTCAGGTGGCTTAATGGGACATTTAGTGGATTTAAAACTTATAATTTGTTGCGAGAACACTTCTATTGGCCGAAAATGGCACTTACAATTGATAGGGTTTGTAGGAATTGTCTTGATTGCTTGGAGGCTTAGTCTAAAACTAAGCCTCATGGTCTTTATACTCCATTACTTGTTCCTACACATCCTTGGGTTGATATTTCCATAGATTTCATCCTCGATTTACCACGATCTCAGTCAGGTTTTGATTTTATCTTTGTGGTTGTGGATAGATTTTTTAAAATGGCACATTTTATCCCTTGCAGGAAAATAGAATGAAGGATGAAGTTCGGTTACATGGCATTCCTGCGTCCATTGTCTCTAATCGCGATGTTAAATTTTTATCCTACTTTTGAAATACCTTGAGGCACAAGTTAGGGACAAAGTTGTTGTTTTCTACTGCCAGTCATCCTCAAACTGATGGACAAACGAAAGTGACCAACCAAAACCTAGGGGCTCTCCTGCGTGCTCTAGTTCATAAATACTTAAATAATTGGGAAAAATGCATTCCGATTGCAGAGTTTGTTTATAATTACACTATTCCTTCTACTACTTCCTTACCTCCACTTGAGATTGTTTGTGGTTTTCTACCTAATACACCTCTTGACTTACTTCCTTTGAATTTTAAATAGGTTAAAAATCTTAATGGAGAAAATAAAGATGATTTTATGAAGAGAATTCATGAGAAGGTGCGCATGAAAATCAAACGGACAAATGCACAGAATGCTAATAAAGCTAATCAAAGCCGCAAGTTGATGAGGTTCAACGTAAGAGATTATGTATGGGTTTATCTGCGGAAAGAGAGGTTTCCAAATGCTTAGAAATCTACGTCGAGTCCACGTGGAGATGGTCCTTTTAAAGTGTTGGATCGTGTGAACGATAATGCTTACAAGATTGAGTTACCATATCATTATGGTGTTAGTGCAACCTTCAATATTGGTGATTTATCTCCATTTACCTTTGAAGACAATTTAGTTTCGAGGGCGAAACCTTTTGACCACGGAGGGAATGATGGAGATGCCAATACGACTGCCACCATAAATGAAAACATTTCACATCTTAATCAAACATTTAAGAGTGTTGTTCGGGATCCTCTAAGTGATATAGCGGGACCTATGACTAGGTCAAGGGCTAAGCTTAGAGTGTTGCTTTAAATGCTTTGATTGATTTCCTTTATGATGAAGAATTGAAGAAGGAGTCACCATCGACATCCTGGATTCATTATTCAAGATTTTCAACGAACTGAAGACATCATGAAGAACACTATACTCTTTTTCCCACTTGGTTTTCAATGAGGTAATGTGATCATTGTAAAATAGTGTAAAATTATTTCATTTTGGATATGAGACTGTAGAGCTTGGCCATGTGGGGTTTGAAGAGCTTATTTTTTAACCAGTCCATTAGGGTTTTGAAAATATTGAGTTTTATTCTGATTAGAATTAGTTTTGGTAAGTATAGATACGGCAATATTCATCCGAGTTGTAATCTAGATGAATTTCGGCCGTAGACAGTTTATTTTAGCTATTTTAGTTAAATATGGTTTTAGCTTCTTAAAGATGTCATAATTCTATTTAGTTTCTGACAGGAATTACCAAATCCCATCTTGATTAGGACTAGCATTTTGGACAAATTCATCACTATAAATAGGGGTTGAATTTTCAAGATTTGTACCACTATCATCATTCAGAAATATAAACCTTTGAGTTCATACTCTTGTTGCTTGCGAGCTTTTTCCATTGTTGCTTAACTCCAAGGGCTAGTTAAGTATCAATAAACCTTGTACTTCGATCCTGAGGGCTAGTTAGAGAGTTAGCCACCTGAATTTCGTGCTTCGAGGGCTAGACACCTGAATTTCGTGCGAGGTAGTGAGGGTTTGCAGATCCCTTTACTGGATCAAAGATATTAATTCCGCAATCACGATACTTCGCCAGGAAACTCATATCATCGGTGCTATTAAATAGGTGATCGTTTAAAAAAATCTGGCCAGTGGGAATAAACTCGCCTGCCGAAATATGAAACCTAGAATGAACAAAACACAAAAAACAACTGAAGCTCATGTAAAAAACTGGAAATTTCATACCACAACCCAATACTTCATTACATATAATTGAAAATACATAACACGTCTCAATACATAACAGTTCATTACATATAATCAATAATCATAAAAACTAGAACCTAATTTTTCAAAAACCCTAGATAACATCAAAAAACCAAAAGTGAGGTAGGATTTGAGCTGAACCAGAAATTTTGGTGGAGCTCGTAACTCCGACCAGCAATCAGAGAGCCGCGGGGAGATGGGGTCGGAGCTGGTCTGGGATATGGAGTCGGGGAGGCATCGAAGCAGTGTCGTCAGTGCTAGGCATTGAAGCGGTGGCGGCGGCACTAGGCAGCGACGGAGAGAGAGAGGTGGTGGTGGAGGAGGAAGAAGATGGAGAGGAGGTAGAGGAGAAGATAATGAGAGGGAAATGAGGTTGTGTAGATTTAGGGTTTCAAGGGTAGTATATATAGGCAAATTTTTAACGGTTGAGATTTAATGAACAAAAGAAATCAACGGTTCAGATGAAACAAAGTTGGGCTTTTTTAAAGTGTTGAGCACCGGTACCGGTGCCCAAAATGCTCACACTGGTGCCTAAGAAATTGAATTGCAGTTGCTTAGGGCTTCTTTGAATGTTTTTTTTCGAAAAAAAATTGAACCCCAGAGCAAACCTTGGAAATATTTTCTAAGTGTTGAGCACCGGTACAAATACCGGTGCCCAAAATGCTCATACCGGTACAAATACCGGTGCCCAAAATGCTCATACCGGTGCCCAAAATGTTCATACCGGTGCCTATATACGAAACACAACTACTTAGGGCTGCTTTGAATGGTTTTTTTAAAAAAGAAATTGAACCCGAGAGCAAACCTAGGAAATTTTATCTAAGTGTTGAGGACCGGTGCAAATTTACTGGTGCCTAAGTAACTAATACCGGTGCTCATTCCAAAATTTCAAAAAATCTCTACAAAATTTGGAATGAAAATTTATAAAATTCATTATCCTGCCATAACATAGCACATGTATGAATGAAAAACAATGCCGGTGCTTTGATCTCGAAGTTAACTTTTTTAATTTTTACTATTAGGTCCATAGAAGAAATTTTGAGGTGGAGAATCACAAAATTGAAGGTACTAAAATGCAACTAAATAAGAGATGATTGCGTCATCGAGGTACAATGGGAGGACGGAAGCTCCTAACATATTTTTGGAAAATTACACTATGGCCCAAAAATTTGTTACAACATTATCCTTCTATCCAAAATATATGAATTTTGTTATTCTTGCATAAATATAGAAATAGAAAATAATTTTTTTTGAAATTTGAAAAGCGCTACTACTCATTCTATAGTAATCTGGATTCGATTACTTAGAAGATAGAAAGGGAAATCGGAAAGGATTATGGATATATTCTTGTACTCGATTGTTGATAAATATTTTGTTACGGACTTGGAAAATACAATGAGGGTATATAGGGTAGTATCACGTTCGAGTGGATTTCACTTTGGAGTTACGATTAAAATTTTTACCTTTTGCACTTAGATCCCTCCAAGAATGTTGGAGTCGTCGAATCACAAAATTGGTGGAACCAAAATGCAATACAATAATATATGATTGCAACTCCACAATTTGGGTATGTATGGGTGAGCGGAAGGGTCTCGAAAGTCAACATTGATTATTTCTATAAACTCTAGGAAAATTACACTATGACCCAAAATTGTATTACCCCATTACTCATTGCTCCAAAATACATGATTGTTATTATTTCCTAAATATAAATATATAAAACAAATGATTTTTTCGGTGAATTATTGTAAAGCGCTAGTATATGTTCTAGACTAACTTATGGTTGATTACTTGGAAGTTACAAAGTGAAATCGGAAAGGATTATAGATATGTTTTGTGCTCAATTTTTGATAAATATTCCCCTACATGCATGGAAAATATAATGGGGGTGTATATGCAGGACCACGTTCGAGCGGATTTCAGTTTGGAGTTACGAGTAAAGTTTTTACTTTTTGCACTTAGGTCTCTCCAAGAAAGCTGGAGTCGTCAAATCACAAAATTGGCTGAAATAAAATGCAATTCAATAATATATGATCATAACTCTACAATTTGGAAATGTATGGGTGAACAGAAGGGTCTCGAAAGTCAAGATTATTACTTCTAAAAATTCTTGGAAAATTACACTGCGACTCAAAATTGTGTTGCCGGTGCTGAATTTTTTCATGGGCACCGGTTTTTTTTTGTACCGGTGCTAAATTTTAGTTTTGTAGCACCGGTATTCAGTGCATAGGCACCATTTTTTTGCGACCAGTGCTGAATTTATTCACAGGCACCAATTTTTTGTGTACCGGTGCTGAATTTTAGTTTCGTAGCACCGGTTTTCAGTGCATAGGCACCAGTTTTTTGTGTACTAGTTCTGAATTTTGGTTTTTTAGCACCGGTATCACTGACATACCGGTGCCTATGACATCTTTAGCACTGGTATTTTGGCACTGGTACATTTGTACCGGTGCCTGTGTAAATATTTTCTGCCACAAAAAAATGAGTAGAGAAAAGTTCAATTTCTGCAAACCAAAATGGAAAGAAAGAAACTCACCCTAATAAGAAGAGGGAAATTGTTTCAGGAAAACCGGCCGGTTCAACAGTTCAAGACAACATCAATATCTTTGTGATTGTTGAGGGCCATAACGTTATTAGGCTATGAAGTCTAAGAAAATTCATCTCATGAGAACAAAAGGTTAAAATTAGGTTTACTACAAAAAGTAAACATAGGATCATCACTACAATATATTTGGTATTATAGTTAAGAATGTTCAATTGAGCAAGGCTCACCTGAACTGAATTAAAAGCAGGAAGAAAACCAACTTGATGGGTGACAAGTAACATAGTCTTCCCAGTGGGAGCTCAAATAAAGTATTCCTGCTAGAAAAATATGTTTACACGTATTATAGTTATGTGCTTCTATCTTCGAATCAACTTGTACTAAGTAGAGGTGATCGATGACATTATATACTGAGATATAATGTAGTCCATGACCAAAGTGAAACTTTGACACAGACTTGGAATAAATTTGAGGTCGTGTGTGTATCTACAACACTGAAAGGGTAATCTAGTTGAATTCGCTGCTTCTGTCCACCGCTGAGATTAACACTCCTTTGCTAAATAATTTTACATGTTAAGCAACAAAAACTCTTAATCTGAGCTCCAACACACGAGCTCCACATACTGAATGCTTCTGTGTAATGGTTACCAACAACTTTTGCACTTAGAAAAGCTAATGCAAGTAGATAACCACTCGTTAAGCTCTGGGTATTTTTCTCAGTTGGAACAGTACAAGATCATTAATCAGATAGTGATAGACATAGGATGGTACTGTACTGTTAGATGTCGCTTTCTTCCTGCAAAAGAATGCAATAAAACTTCTCTAGGTTTTCATAAAAATACGTCTTCAATCACTCAGTCACTAGCATATGCACCATACTCAGTCCAAAGTCAAATGCAACACAACGATGACAGGCAGTAACTTGCACACACAAGCTGCTCAGTAGAAAAGGTCAATCCACTACACAAAACATAGCCTAGCCACATCACACTTGATATCCATAACACACACATCCATATGTTTCTATTTGTGCTCATTTTTTGTAACTCGTGATTCAGAGATTCAATCCTAGCACACTAACATTTTAATATGCAATAAACTACATGCTACTGAATCATAGAGTTTATATGAGAACATAATAACCTAAATTATCGATATATTGCAAGACACTATGAGAAATTAAACTAATGATAGCCTTTCCCCACCCCATACAAGAAACTCAATAGGTATTGAACATCCCCTGTCACACAAACACACATTTTCCACCGATGCATTTCCAAATAAGTCTAACTTAAGACAATTTAGGGAAGATATAAAATTTTAACAGTCTAAGCAAAAAAACCATAATTTAGATGGTACAGAGTGTGCAACTTTAAGTAAATACTTGTACAACATATGAAATTTCTCCTATGACAATAGTTCAAGTTACATGAACCCGGGTGATGTTTCTACTCAGCCTACAAACAAGTTAGCAAGGCACCCATCTCGGAGTGATTCAGATGTTGAATCATGACTAAGACCGGTATCTAAAAGAGCTATTTTCCCAAAGAAGGCTACTACAGAAGAAAAATTAAGATGCTGTACAGATTCAGTACAGCAGTAACAGATTCTCGTAAAGTAATGGCCATTCTCATAAACCTAACCATGAGCTTAATCAAACTCATACAATTCCAGTCGCTAACAGTGTGTTTCTATATACATTAGAATTTATTTTATAATCACAAATTTATACTACAAATTTTTTTTAAATCAATTGAATGTGTCACTGCTTATCAAACTCCACTCAGTAAATGATTGAGCAACAAAGACCCTGTAAACTACCATTATTTCATAGATGATTCACCCAAATTCTGAACAAGAAGAAGAAATGAATCCCAAATTCAATCATTAGAGTATGGTCTCACCTAAACACAAATAATTGAAAAACACTTAAAGTCCGAAAAGGGACCTTCTTGGCAAGCTCTACATATTTAAGGCCAAAGGGTCTAGGAAAGGCTTATGTAATAGCGCTAAAGCTTTTGAACAGGGCAGTTAAAGAACACACTTTTTACACTACTGGAAAATCGGTACATATGCACGAGTATGTCAGTGTTGGGAGAGAAATACCGGTGCTAGGAATTTTATAGGCACCCGTATTCTGTTAAATGAACCAAAATACCGATGCCTATGACAAACTCCAGCACTAGTACACTGAATTCCGATGCCTATTTGATTCACCACCGGTGCAATGAATACTGGTGCCTTTGAACAAAAAATGTCTTAATTCAATATATTCTAGCGTCGATTTTGGATTAATGACATGTATCAGTGCTAAATATCGGTGCTTATGACCGGAATGGTAATTTTGGCTGGTAAAATTTTGGTGAAAAAATATCCAGCACCGGTATTGACGAATGGCACTGGTGCTTGATACATAGGAAACTTTTGAAAAATGAAGTTTATGGTATGATTTACTCTTGAAAATGAGTTTATGGTATAAGTTACCCAAGAACATGTACTAGCTCTTTCCAATATTTTACCAAAAATATAATTTATTTTATATTTATATATTTAGGCAAAAATAACAAAAATTATGTATTTTGGAGCAATAGATAATGTGGTAACACAATTTTGGGCCATAGTGTAATTTTCCAAGACTATGTGGAAGTAATAAATGTTGACTTTTGAAGCCCTTCCGTTCACCCATACCTGCCCAAATCGCAAATTTGCAATTGCATATTATTGAATTGCATTTTGGTGTTGCCAATTTTGTGATTAGACAACTCCAACTTTCTTGGAGGGACCTAAGTGCAAAAAGTAAAAACTTTACTCGTAACTCCAAATTGAAATTCGCTTGAACGTGAAGCTCTCTAGCGGAATATTTATCAACAATCGGGCATAAGAACTTATCTGTAATCCTTTCTAATTTTCCTTTCCTACTTCTAAGTATTCAACTCTAAGTTACTCTAGAACATGTATTAGCATTTTCCAACATTTCACCAAAAAATATATATTTTATATTTCTATATTTAGGCATGAATAACAAAAATTATGCATTTTGGAGCAATGGATAATGGGGTAATACAATTTTGGGCCATAATGTAATTTTTCAAGACTGTGTAGATGTAATTAATGTTGGCTTCTGAGGCCCTTCCGTTCACCCATACATGCTCAAATTGCCAAATCGCCAATTCGCAATTGTATATTATTGAATTACATTTTGGTGTCGCCAATTTCGTGATTTGGCAACTCTAAATTTCTTGGAGAGACCTAAGTGCAAAAAGTAAAAACTTTACTCCTAACTCCAAATTGAAATCTGCTCGAACGTGATGCTACCCTATACACTCCATTGTATTTTTCAAGTCCATAACAATATGTTTATCAACAATCGAGAACAAGAACTTATCCATAGTTCTTTCCGATTTCCCTTTCTTACTTTTAATTAATCAACTCTAAGTTACTCTTGGACATGTACTAGCACTTTTCAAAATTTCATAAAAAAAATCATTTATAAATTATTTCTATATTTATGCAAGAATAACAAAAAAAATTGTATTTTGGAGAAGGATAATTTCGTAACAAATTTTTGGGCCATATCGTAATTTTTTATAAATATGTTTGAGGCTCTTCCGTTCACCCACTGTACCTAGAATTTCAAAGACACAATCATCTCTTATTTAATTGCGTTTTGGTGTCTTCAATTTTGTAATTCACCGCCTCCAATATCTTCTATGGACCTAATAATAATATTTAAAAAATTAACTTAGAGATGAAAAAATACTAGCATCAGCATTGCTTTCATTCCTACCGGTGCTAAGTTATGGCGGGAAAATGAATTTCCTGAATTTTTATTCATAATTTTGGAGGGACAGTTTAAAATTTTGAAATATTGGACTTAGCATCGGTATGAGTAACTTAGGGACCAATATTTATACCCGTGCTAAATACTTAGAAATGTTTTTCCCATGTTTGCTCTCGGGTCTAAAAAATAATTAATGTGCACACTTAAGCAGCCCTAAGCAGCTGCTTTTCATATACATAGGCATCAGTATGAGCCATCTTAGCACCAATTTTTGTACCTGTGATCCATACTTAGAAATTTTTTTCAGATTTGCTCTCGGGTTCTTTTTTTTAAATGCCATTTAAAGCAGCCTTAAGCAGCTGTTTTTCATATACATATGCACCAGTATGAGCCATTTTGAGCACCGATTTTTCTTTTTAGCACCAATACAAAAACCGGTGCTACAGAGTTTGAAAAAAAGAAGCCGACTTGGTTTCATCTGAACCATTGATTTCTTTTGTTGATTGAATCTCAACCATTAAAACTTTGTCTATATAAACTAAATCTGAAAACCTAAATCTAACCCACCCTCATTACCTCTACCTCATCTCCATCCTCTCCCCTCTCCATCATCTCCCTCCTTCTCCTTCACCTCTCTATCTCTGTCGCCACCTAGCCCCAACGACAACAACCCCTCTCTGCCCTCCCTGCAGCGCACCATCCCCAATGCCATCTCTCGGACCAGCCCTGACGCCGTCTCCCCGACGTCATCTCCCTGTGTCATCTCCCAGACACCATCTTTCCGAACTCCACCAAAATTGTCGGGTTCAGCTCAGATCCATGGTGCCTCAGCTTTCAGTGCCACCATCGCGTCTCGTCTCAGCCCTTGCTTCCAACCTCACCTTCACGATTTTGGTTCGTTGATATTATCTAGTATTTATGGATATTAGGTTCTAGTGTTTATGATAATTGATGTTGTTAATCTATGTTTAGGTCTTGTTTGTTTCATGAATTGTGGGTTGTTATGTATTTTTAGATATATGTAATGAACTTTAAAGGTGTGGTTATGAATTTTCCGATTTTCTTACATGAAATTCTGGTTGTTTTGTGTTTTGGTTGTCTGGGTTTCATATTTTGGCCGGTGATTTTATTCTCATTGGTCAGATTCTAGTGGAGGATTGGAACGTGCAGCCGGTGAAAAAGGAATAGGGAAGAAGTGGAGCAGAACGGCGAGGAAAATGGTGTCATTTTCGCGAAGAAGGGAAGCCAAAATAATTATAAAAATACCCCAACTGAATAAACGATATTACTATGTGAGTAAATAAATAAGTATAAAAGACAAACTTTGATAAAAAAATATTATTGCACGCGTTTGTTCCATTCACACCGTGAGAATGCATGGGAGAGATCAAGTATTATTATAATAAATGGAGCGCATGAGGGTATAGCTTAATGTTGTCAGCACTCCATTCTTAACCTGCAACACTCCAACTGTTAGGGTTATGTTTTTGGAGCTTGCATGGTTTGAAGTGTAGTTATCAAACATTCCCATAAACTTCTTTACAGCAGACAAGCCTTTTCTCTCTTCTATATAAGCAGACAAATGTGATTGAGGAAGGCATGTGCATCTCCTGCAACAATTCCTTTTAGGTACTCGAGTTTGTATAATTTTACTTTCTTATGTATGCATAATGTGTGAAATATTTATTATCATGATTAATTGATTGATTTTTCTTTCCTTGTTTTATTGGATATACATCTCTTGCGCAGGGACACTTAGCAAAATTTAATGGACATGGAGGATCCAACAGAGGATTTATGGTTTGCTGATCAGATGGTATTCTAGCTCACAAGATCATGTTTTACTAGTAATTGATAAAAATAATGTGCATTCCCCGGTCCCACTTCACAAGATCATGTTTTGCCAGTAATTGATAAAAATAATGTACATTCCCCAGTCCCACTTTAGTTAATCAGATAAAATTTTAAAATAGCATTTAAATATGTATGATTAAAATGTAACGGTGAGTCTAATAACAATTCGAGTGAAACATAACATCTCCCTCCGTTCTACTCTAAATTGCTTATTTACTTTTTTGCGGTCTTTAATGAGCATGTTTGACCATAAATATCTCTAATTACGTATAATAATTTCGCATGAAAAATTAATATTTAGAAAATAGATGTTAAGACAAATCTAACAATATCTCACATGATAAATTTATTATTTATATATTATTTTATATCCAGGGTCAAAGTTTACAAAGTTTGGCTCTCAAAAAGTAAATAAGCAATTTAGAGTGAGATGGATGGAGTATATGTGTGTATATATATATTGATTTTTTTTTGTCAATGTTAAATAATTTTTAGTTCATAAGTAGTAAATTTGTGCGACTTGAGATGAGATTGATGGAGTACATGGAATGGAGGATATGTACATCTGCATACTAAAAATGCATCCCGTTCGTCCCCCTATAAGTGTCTTACTTGACTTATTTAGCGTTTCTTTATTAGTGTCTACTTCCATTTTTGACAAAAAAAATTACATGTAAAAAATAATGATTCAATAAAATTTAGTCCACAAATCATTTTTATGCTAATTCAACAACTTAAAAAATAATTATTTTTTTTGTAGTAAGACAGCTATAGAGGAAAATTTGATGCATACTGCATACAAAAATCCTAATGAAACTAATTTCAGGGAATGGAGGATCCATTTGTGAGTGATCCATATGACATGACAGATTTCTTGGATGAAGAATTATCAGCAGCCCTTGGAGGGGATGAACCACTCTTCCAGAATTGTTTATTATTATCTCAGCACTGCAACTTCCCCAGAAATAGCTCCACCACCAGCTTATCTACAGATTCGAACATGGAAACTCCCCCAACTGCCATACATAACCAAACTTACTACAGCAACGTTGTACCTCCTCCACCAGTCCTCTCATTCGGCGCCGCCAACAACAATGTCAGTGATGCTTCAGTTTCTGATGCCATGGCTAATCCTCGAGGCGAGGAAGAGGCATCTAAAGCTACTGCATCTGTTCAGACAAAGAAGAAGTCCGGTGGTCGTACTAGGCCGCCTTCTCAAACCTACGATCACATCATCGCGGAAAGAAAGCGCCGCGAACAGCTCAGCCAGCAGTTTGTTGCTCTCTCCTCCATTGTTCCTGGCCTCAAGAAAGTAAGTACTACTACTCCGTCATTTTCACATCAGAATTGTGGCTTACCTAATTGGTACCCTTGACACTCTTTATACACAAATTCACGTATGAACTTGGTTTTCCTTGGGGCTGTAGATGGATAAAACTACTGTTCTGGGAGACACAATCAGTTACATGAAACAACTCCAAGAGCGCGAAAAGGCGCTTGAGGAACGAGCAACGATGCAGACAATGGAATCGATGGTGCTTGTTAAGAAATCTCAGGTGGTTGAAGATGTTGACGATGGTGCTGTTGAGGATAAAGAATCCTCAGATGAGCAACCTCTGCCTGATATCGAGGCGACAGTGTATGATGATAAACTCATTTTGCTGAGAATTACGTGTGAGAAACACAAAGGGGTGTTAGTCAAGATTCTGTGCGAGTTAGAGAGGTGTAATCTGACTGTCACCAGCACAAATGTTGCACCATTTGGAACCTTGGCTCTTGACATCACCATTATTACTGAGGTCAGCTAGCTTCTTTATTAATTCAGAAAATAGACAAACCAATACAAAATTTTAATAAAAAAAAATTCACGGTTTAATAACTTATTTTACCAATATAGAGCGTGTACTTTTTTTTGAAAATAATACTCAATCTTTATAATACTCAATCTTTATTGAAGCATGACATTAATATAAAAAAATGAGTATATTTAAAAGACAAATTCAAATGTATTATATCGAGAATTATGCCACACACCGAATATAAAATTAAGGATATCCAACATGATAGCAATTTCAAGTTACATTATACCTAAAATTATACTTCCCCTGTCCTAGTCATTAAAAAATGACGCAATTTGACTTTTGGAATCAAATGCATCAATATTTAGCTAATAATTTTTTCTATTCATTTGTGTGATTTTTTTTAAAAATAATTAGTTGAAATATATATAGTATAACAAATTCAACAATATATTACATGATAATAATCTTGTATGTATAATAGTAGAATAAAATGATGGAAACTTGACCATAACTAATATTGTATATCATTTCTGCTGGGACGGCGTTAGTATTAAAAGATGAATGAAAATTCTTTGAATAATTTAGGTAAAAGTGACTATGCATGTACTTATACAATAGCAAATTTTTAATAATCCTGTGCTATTAAATAAACTAAATTTGTAAGAATCGCTTCTCCTTTTTTTAATGATTTATTTTGGACAGATGAGGAAGAATTTCAACATTTCTACGGAAGAACTTGTTGAATTACTTGGATCCACTATTAGACGTAAAAGATGATGACCGCACATATATGTATGTACTCATGATGCGGTTGAGCCGTTGAGGTGTATTTTATTTTAATGGAATAGTGAGTACTCCGTATGATGAAGAATCCAATTAACAACTCGTGGAGCTCGTGCTACACGTGATCAATTCTTACACAGTATCTTTGGGGTACGATAATGGTGCATTATGAATAGGTAGAATGTGTATTTCAATTCTACTATTCGCGCTTTCAGAATTTCCATAAAAATCATAATAAATTTATGTAATGCACAATCTCAAATAAAAGAATGCACATCTATACAATTTAAAATGCACAAAATATTCCTGGGGATATGATGCTCATAGTATCCCAGGTGAAAGTTGGTTTTACCTAATTACTTCAATTGTTATTATCGTGTTTTAACATCGCCTAATTAACCAAGTTTGTAAGTAAAGTAAAAACCTTAAGAACACACAAATTGGTTACACAGGTCACTTACATCTCCGGGGTTTGGCCCAGTTCAGAATGAATCCACTAATTTGAAAGATAGTACAAGATGCACCATACAATATACTTATCTTTTCTAATTCAACTCGTGAATTCTACTAGCTCCCCTAGTTGCCAATCCACCTTGATCAGACTCCCTTTGACCTCGAGCTTCGTCGACGCAGGATCTCCTCCTCTCGAGGAATTAAGGCATTCTTTCTAAACTTTGAGATCAAGCACAGTTGATCATGTTGGAACACCAATGTAAGACTCTGTGCTACTCTGATAAATCGAAACTCTGACTGCAGATTTTCTCACTATAATTGCATAAGTAGCTTAGCTAGTAATGTCCACCATATATAGCTCATCAGCACGTCTCAGCTACCTGTGCGAATACAATCTTATCTTCACACAATATTTTCATATCAATCAAATCTTATTGGAGATAGGATTTATCAAATCTAATCCCTTGACATAAGGGATCAGAATATCTTATTCCAATCTGTTCCATAACCAAAATCCTTCTCACGTCCAACTCTACAAATCTTAATCTAATCTCACAAATATAGGAGTTGAAATATTCAGTAAATCAATCATGATTGGACGAGATTAGATCTTCTAGGATTCATCCATCACGCTATCCTTCTTCCATCATAACTCCTTCATGATGTTACAACATAGTATTATCATATTTGCATTCTCACACAAATTGCCAACTAATGCATTTGGATTTTACAATCTCCCTCTTTGGTATTTTATGGACCCACCAATGTTTTGGACTTTCAACACACCAACTTGGCAAATATAGACCTCAAGTAATCCACATATGGATGTTGAAACATGAGCTGAAAAGAGCATTTAGCTCCACCTGAATCTCATAGCGTTAAAAGAATATAGAGACCTCAACATCCATGTTGTGACATCAAAGCATAAACAATACTTCTTTACTCAAGAAAAAAACCAGCAGAAACATGCAAGTACTGGAAGTCCGAGAAACACAACATTGTCAACCATCCAAAAACATCAGATATCATCACGCCCTTAGCTTCCAGCTGGGGTTAACAAAAGACAAAAAGAAATCCAGAAAAACCCAAAATACTCCCCCTTGGGGCCATAAATCATGCCAAATATAAAAAAAAATACCCAACTAATATAGAATTATATGGCCTCAGCTTCTGCAGTATTTTCATCCTGGACATCATCTTCTGAATCTAACCTCTTTAATTCCTCTTTCAGTGCAGCAATCTGAACTTGCAAAGCTGCAATTTTAGCTTTCACAACAATCTTCTTTGCCTCTTTCCCTTTCTGAATTGAGCATCAATCTCGTGATGGTTTCCAAGGCAAATATTTCACATTTATCAAATTGAAGGTGTTCTTATTGAGCAGGGGCACAACAGTAGTAATAATAACATCACCCTCTTGTGCTTTCACATTTTCTCCTTTTAGAACATCAGTGATAATACAAGGATATGGCAGAGAGTTTTTAGTCCTTGAAGAACTAGCATTCTCCATTAAATTAGCTTGGATAAGAAGACCAAGATTCATGGGAGCTTTAGTGCCAATAAAGTACAGTATCTTTGCCATATCTCGGGTGAGGGCAGCGGTGTTAGAAAATGGCAAGCAAGAGTTAATAGCTACCTGGAATAGGCAGAAGTACCTGATACACAGACTTGATGCTACTGCATTACCCCGACAAGGCCACTCAAACTGATATCCGCTAGTAATCTCAGTCAGGATCTAATCAAAAGACACTTCACAGTCCTTGGAATACATTGATCCAAATGTAGGTGTATGTAGTCCCAATAGTTTATTAATTCTTCCTCCAGAGAATCTGACTACCTTCCCTCTAACATATACTTTATTGTACAGGGGTGATTCAGGGTCTAAGTTCTCTTCCATCAGATTTGAGTAAAACTCCTGTAATAGAGTATGGTTGAATATCTTGTATACTGAGCCTGCTGTAGTAAACCCCAGATATTTCAAAAATTCACTAAATCCACAATCTTTGTAAGCCACCATATCAACATGCCTTCTATCTATCAATATCTTTTTGGATATATCCTTGCTAATTTTCAGGCATCCTTCATCAAAAAATTTGAAGCTCAGAGCTTCCTTGACAGAGATGACTGGTCTTGAGCTTTGACCCGTGGTAGTCTTTTTCTTCTTCATCTATGCTATTCATTCTCTTCTAGTGGAGCCTTTATCTTTGACCTTCTTGACTGAGTTTGCACAAACTCATCTAGTACTTCATCACTAGAGAAGGTTAGGTCTTCAATACAGACTTCCTGTGTTGGAACATCATTCTCTCCTGGCCTGATATTGGAACATCATCCTCTCCTGGCCTGATATTGGAACATCATCCTCTCCTGGCCTGATATTGGAACATCATCCTCTCCTGGCCTGATATTGGAACATCATCCTTTCCTGGCCTGATATTGGAACATCATCCTCTCCTGGCCTGATATTGGAACATCATCCTCTCCTGGCCTGATATTGGAACATCATCAAGCCCTGGTTCCTTAGTTACTCTTGCTGATTGTCCTGGTTTTGGAACATCATCTTTAGCAGTATTCTCATTCCCTTCTCCCCCTAATTCCATCTCACGATTCAAATTCTGCACATCCTGCGCATCTTCCTGAGCACTCCTAGGTTGAGTCCTTCCTTCTTTTTCTCTTGTTTCTCTCTCTGGAGTCCGAATAACATATTATCCCCCAAAATCATAGTCTCCAACCATCTTCTAGTACTCCTCAATATCCATATCTTTCTCAACTTCTACAGTATCTCCTGCATCCTACGTTGGAACATCCTGTGTTGGGACTTCTTCAACATCAGCACATCCTCTGGCATTCACTTCTTCTTCATTTATTTCCTCCTCCCTATCTGAAGACAAACCCTTAAGTTTCTCAAGATTCTTGCTAGCACTTGGATCATACACATGTACTGCTTTGTAACTTGCAGAGCTTAGAGTCCAACAACTTTTAGGCCAGTTTTTCACATCCCTCAACTTCACTTATTGTAGTAACGGTGTAGTGGTATAGACGCACATTACTTTCTTACCATCATACTCTGTGCATGCCAACTCTTTCAACTTGGGGTTCCAATTTTCAGTTTTCCTGATACCTCCAATATCTCCTTTCAATATCCGAAACAGATTTACCCCATTTACATAGGTATCTTCTTAAATCTAATTTCTTCTCTTTCTCTAAGTAGTGAGTCATACAATCCTCTAGAGATTTAAAAGTTTAACCATTGAATGTAAAGTTTTCTCCTGGAATACCTTGATTTTCACTTTCTTAGATTTGTCAGTGATTGGCTTCACAGCTGGTGACCGAACCACTTCAATGCCAGGTTCTTCAATGCCATTCCACTCCTCAATCAAATAGCTCTCGGACACTTCAGCAGTCTTCTCTGGTTCTCCAAAAAACTTTGGGAATTTTTGCTTTTCTCTATCTGGATTGTCTGGCAATGCTACATGTCAAAAGTCCGAAGGTGTTTGGCAAGTGATTGGAGAGTCCTTACTGATATTGAGTTCTAATTTGTAGAGGTTTTGCTAGAGTCACCCTCTAAGAATAGCAGCAAGGATTTTGGGAGGAAGTTTTGGTAAAAGGGAATACGAAACAGAGAAGGAAAGTTTAAATTTTTAAAAAATTACTTTCCTTCCTCAAGAACCCAACATTTCTTTTCTCTTTTCAAGGAAATAATTACCAGCCGTCAAAATATCCCCTTTCGTTTTCCTCAGATTCCACTAGTCATATTCCAACATGCATCGACTATTTCTAATTATCTTCTTTTCAGTTTTTTGTGTTTTTTTTCAACTTTTCTGACACGAAAAAAGAAAACAAAATAACATTTACAGCTAAAAGGCACTAGGCAAAAATACATCAAATATGAAAAACACCTAAGTGTTGTCTGAGAAGCTCAAATGTGGCTGAATTTAGTGGTTTTGTGAAAAAATCCGCAAATTGTTCTAATGTTGGAACATAAACCACAGTGACTTCCATTCTTTCCACAAGGTCACGAATAAAGTGATGTCTTATATCAATGTGCTTTGTTCGAGAATGCTGGACTGGATTCTTGGATACATCTATAGTACTCTTGTTGTCACATTAAATCTTTAGAGTCCCTTGATGAATCCCATAATCTTTCATCATTTGCTTCATCCATAACAACTCTGCACAACAGCTTCCAATAGCTAGATATTTAACTTCAGCAGATGATAAGGATATAGAATTTTGTTTCTTCTTATACCAAAAAATAAAATTTGTGCCAATAAAGAAACATCCACCAGTTGTACTTTTTTGATCATCTGCATTACCAACCCAATCAGAATCACTACAGTCAAATAGATCCGAGTCTTGAGTTTTAGAATACGAGATACCATACTGAGAGTTTTCACTAATATATCGAATAATCTTTTTTACTGCGGTTAAATGGGATTCCTTTGGATTTTCCTGAAATCTCGTACACACTCCAACACTGAAGCATATGTCTGGTCGACTAGCTGTGAGGTATAGAAGATTCCTGATCATACTTCTGTACAATTTCTGATCAAATAAAACACATTCCTCATCCTTCACCAATTTTTCTGTAGCACCCATTAGAGTTCTCACTGATCGAGAATTGCCCAATCCAAAGCATTTCACTAGATTCATGGCATATTTTCTCTGATTTATGAATAACCCATTGCCTTTTTGAGTCTATACACGTGATGGGGATGATACAGATCCTTAAATCCTTTAGTTTTTTCAACGTAGACCTCTTCATTCACCACTCCATTTAGAAAGACACTTTTCACGTCTATCTGGTACAATGTGAAATTCATAGTGCATGAAATAGCAAGCAAGATTCGAATGGATTATAACCTGGCAACTGGTGCAAATTTTCATCAAAATTAACACCTTCTACTTAAGTATATCCTTGTGCCACCAATCTGGCCTTATTACGAGTGATTTGGCCATTAGCATCGGACTAGTTTTTGAAGATCCACTTAGTTCCAATGATGTTCACCCATTTTGGACGGGGAGTGAGGTACCACACATAATTTCTTGCAAAGTGTTCAAGTTCCTCCTGCATCACTGCAATCCAATACTCATCAAGAAGGGCTTCCTTATAGTTCTTTAGCTCAATCAATGAGATGAAGCATTGTAATCCCACAAGTTCCCTGTAATTAACTCATGGTAGAGTTCAAGTTTGTTTCGCACTTGGTTCAGGTTCAGCCTGTGTTGGAACATGAGATGAGGCATCTGGGGTTGATGTTCCAACATTAATTTCATCATATTCATCAGGACTATCAGAAGGCTGTGAAGTTCCAACATCGACATGCTAGCTAGTCGAAGTTTCTGGTGTAAGAGCACGTGACGAAACAGGTTCATCCTCCCCTTTTCCTGATACTTTCTTATCATTAGAATTGTCAAAAATCACATTGATTGACTCTATGAGAGTGTTAGTGTGAAGATTAAACACTCTGTATGCACGACTATTTGCTGAATATCCCAGAAGCACTCCCTCATCACTGCAATTGTCAAATTTTCCTAGCTGCTCTCTATCCCTGAGTATGTAGCACTTGCTTCCAAACACATGAAAGTATGCCACATTTGGCTTTCTTCTCTTCCAGATTTCATAAGAGGTTTTGCTCGTGAATGGACATAGATATACCCTATTGATGGTGTAACATGATGTGTTAATGGCTTCTGCCCACCATTTCTTGTGAATACCTTTTTTCTGCTAACATAACTCGAGCCATCTCTTGCAGGTTTCTGTTCTTCCTTTCTACAATCCCATTTTGCTGAGGAGTAATGGGGGCAGAAAATTCATGCAGTATGCCAACTTCATCACAAAAGTCACTAAACTAAGAGTTTTCAAATTCTCTTCCATGATCACTATGAATTCTCACAATCTTTCCAATGTGACTCTCTTTCTCTGTTTGTAACTTGATCACCAAACTCCTGAAGACATCCACTGCATCTGGTTTCTCCTTGAGAAAGGCTACCCACGTGTATCTGGAATAATCATCAACACATACAAAGATATACTTTTTCTTAGTGATACTAGAAGTGTTAACCAGACCCATTAAATCCCTGTGCAGTAATTCAAGATTTCGTGAAGTAGTAATATATTGAAAAGAAGAGTGAGGAGATCGAATCTATTTACCTTGTTGGCATGGTCCACGCACAATACCTTTTGGATGAGTAAGAATAGGCATACCTCATACTACTTTGGCATTTGCAATTTTTACCAAGGTCTAATAATTTATATGTCCAAGCTTTTGATTCCACAAGGTACCTTCATCATTCTTAGAGCTCAAACACTTCACTTCTTGTTCCAACATGTAGCAATTATCTGACGATCGTACTCCTGAAAATGCCTTATTTTCTCCATGTTTCATAATACACTTGTCCTTTTGAACTCAAATATCATTTTTTCATCGCATAGTTGACTGATACTCAGGAGGTTCAACTTTAAATCTTCGACCAGTAGAACACTTGCTAAGTTGGGAAATCCCACTATCTGTAGTTCTCCTTTACCAACACACAACTCTTTTTTCTATCACCATAGGTACCAAAGCCACCATGAAAAGGTTTGATGTTGTTCAAGTATTCTGGAGTTCTTGTCATATGTTTAGAACAACCACTATCGAAGTACCAAGAATCTCTAGAGTGTACAATAAGAGACTTATGAGCTACAAGACATACATCACTTCGTTTAGGAATCCATACCTTTCTTACCAGTATGACTCTTTGGATATCGTTCATGTTGGAACATACTGACAACTGTTGTCCATTCATAATATCGCCGAGTAGCCTAAGAAATTGTTCCTCTTCATAACCTTGATATGAGTAGTAGTGACATAGTATAGGCTTGTATCGGGGACGTGTCTTCATGATCTTTTTCTTCATGGCCTGCATCTCTGCTTTAAAATCAGTCGGTATTGTCTCAACTTTGTTGTACCCAATTCCTTATCTGTCTCCTGCGTTTTTCCCATTTCCAATATTTCATCGAGCTTTGCCTTTCCAGAATTCAGTCATTTGATTGCACCTTCCGCGGTTTCAGCTCTTTCATTCTGATTTTAGTTCAATCTCTTTCTCCGAAAACTCCATCATATCAACTAACTCTGTCTTTCTTTCCATAAGCTGATATTTTTTAGCTTTCGATATTTTATTCGCCTCAACAACTTTAAGCCACATTGCATACATTTTCTCATATTCTTGGCAGATTTCGTCATCATTAACTTCTTGACCATCATCATTGCCTAAGGATTTTTCACCAGTATTTCCGTGTTGGAACATCTGGACTCCTCCATCTTTTCAGTGTTGGAACATGTAGTGTCAAATTCATTTATCTTTGCTCCAAAAAAGCTACATAGTTAGTGGTGAGTTCTTCTTCTTCATCCTTTTCCTCATCTTCGCTCCATGAAGTAACATATGACATGCCCTGCTTCTTTCTAGTGTTAGCGCATTCAGCTTGGATGTGACCATACCATTCACATTCTCTACATTGGATCCTTCCTACCTGTTTTGATTCACTATTATGATTTCTTATAGATTGCTGGTTGCTTCACTACTTTCTGGGTTCTCGAGAGTTTCCAACCTCCTATAACCTAGGTTTGTTTCCGCTCAATCTGTCTAGTGATCTTCTGTTCACTACCCTTTTCAGCATTTTTGAGAAATTCTTGGTAATAAATGCAAGTTCTTTAACTTCACTCTCACTGTCTCCTTCATGATCATTTCTTGGGGATGACACTTTAAAGGCTAGCTCTTTATGGAATTTGTTTGATGGTTAGTCAAATGTCATCTCATAAGTCTGCAGTAATCCCATCAATTTGTCAAGCGTCATTGTTTCCACATCCCGTGCTTCTTCAATGACAGCCACCTTTATAGAGAAACGTTTGGGAAAAGATCTTAATGTTTTCTTTAACAATATTTTTTATTTGTAAGTTTTCCCCAGTTGATATGCCATATTGGTAATATCCCCTAGCTTGCCGTTGAATATAGCAACAATATTATCTTCCTTCATCTTTAATTCTTCAAACTTTATGGCCAACATTTGCAACTTGGAATCCCGTACATGACTTGTTGCTTCATGTAATATTTTTAGAATATCTCATACCTTCTTTGCTTGTTAGTAGTTTGAAATGAGTTTAAATTGATTTTTGTCTACTGCTGTAAAGATAGCATTCAGTGCTTTGGAATTTGCCATCGAGGCCCTCAACTTGTCTGAAATCCATGTTGACTTGTCTTTGACTCCTTGCTTCTTTGCACTTGATTCTCCTTCTTTCTCCTTTGAACTCGACTGAACATCTTCTATCGGATTATTCCATTCAGTTTCGACGAAATACCAGGCAAGTTCATTAAGTGAGCTGATAAATACTCGCATTCATGCTTTCCAATAGTTGTAGTTTGAACCTTCCAGAAGTGGAGACTGAGAGACTGAAGTACCTTCTTTGGTCGCCATGGTAAAACTGGATCAGCACTTTCCTTGACACAACCAAGGTAAGAGTAACTGACTTGGCCTTGATACCAATTGAAAGTTGGTTTTACCTAAATACTGTAATTGTGATTACCGTGTTCCAACATCGCATAATTAACCAAGTTTGTAAGTAAAGTAAAAACCTTAAGAACACATAAATTGGTTACGCAGTTTGGTGAATGCCACCTATATCTGTGTGGTCTGGCCCAGTTCAGAATGAATCCACTAATTAGAAAGATAGTACAAGATGCACCATAAAATATACTTATATTTTCTAATTCAACTCATGAGTTCTACTAGCTTCCCTAGTTGCCAATCCGCCTTGATCAGACTCCCACTGATCTCGAGCTTCGTCTACGCAGGATCTCCTCCACCCAAGGAATTAAGGCTTTCGTTCTGAACTTTGAGATCAAACACAGTTGATCATGTTGGAACACCAATGTAAGACTCCACGCTACTCTGATAAAACGAAACTCTAACTACAGGTTTTCTCAGTATAATTGCATAAGTAGCTAAACCAGTAATGTCTACCATATATAGCTCATCCGCACATCTCAGTTACCTATGCAAATACAATCCTATCTTCCCACAATATTTTCATATCAATCAAATCTTATTGGAAATAGGATTTATCAAATCTAATCCCTTGAAGTAAGGGATTAGAGTATCTTGTTCCAATCTGTTCCATAACCGAAATCCTTCAAACATCCAACTATACAAATCTTAATCCAATCCCACAAATATAGGAGTTGAAATATTCAGTAAATCAATCATGATTGGACGAGATTAGTTCTTCTCGGATTCATCATTCACGCTATTCTTCTTCCATCATAACTCCTTCTTTGATGTTACAACATAGTATTATCATATTTGCATTCTCACACAATTTGCCAACTAACGCATTTGGACTTTACACCATGGATACCATATAATTTTCCCTACGTGATACTTAATTTATTTATAACAAATTACTCCCTCCGTCCCATAATTAATGAACAATTGATTTTTCCAAGTCAAATTAAAAAACCTTTGACCCAAAATAAAAATTAATGTATGCATAATAAAAATATCATGTGGGATCTTGTTAGATTCATCTTATGCCTATTTTCTAAATATTAATTTTATATGCGTAATTATTATATGTAGCTAGAGATATTAATGGTCAAACATGATCACTGAAGACCATGAAAAAATAATTATGCCATTAATTATGAGATGGAGAGAGTAGTCTTTAAGACCGCCCCATTGCGAAATCAAGGATTAGTGTGCAATATAATAAGGTTTAATTAAAGATGGAGTTTTAAACATAATTAAAGAAAGTTTGGGAAAATAAGGAAGGATCTGAGTGCAATACTATTTTTTAGGGGCGTTGGGCATAAATAATTGGGTAATTAATGATTCTGGGTCATACCAATCCCGCAGGTCAGGAATTCGTGTCAGAGAAATTCGCTGATAAATTTTTTCCGTCATTTTTGCGCAATGTGCACGATTTTATTGCTAGACTTGATGTTTCATTTTCAGTAATTGATGTTTTAACCGAACCTTTTGATGTTTTTCAAAATATTTTTAGAAATCATGTGTTTAATTTAAAGTTAAATTTTGATCTTTTATTTTAAATCTTGTAATTTTCATGTTCAAATTTTGAAAGTTTATACATGTTGACACTAGTTAATGATATTTTATTTTCTTAAATTTTAATTTATAATTTATATTTTCATTTCGATTGATATGTTTGTTTTTCAGTGCGTCCTTTTATAAATTGATATTGATGTTTCTTTTTCTCGAATATAATATTTTAATTTTTTGTATCCTTGGTGTTTCAATCGCGTTAAATGATTTGCTAATCTTGGTAAGCTTATCTCTTTAGTTGACCCTATATCAAGTCAGCAAGTCCTTGGATATAATTTCCAACTCCTGTGGGGGCTTCACTTCAACCAAAGATGGCAAACCCTTTGTCATCACTGGAACAACACGCGACATCTTCAGCACCTTTTAAGACTCATGAATATTGGCTTCTTATTTCTTAGACTCGCGTTTACTGCTCTCAAGACCCAATTTGGCCTCTTAACCAGTCACGGCTAGCGATCCTCAGCCCTCTCCTCGTTAGGATGCCCTTCCTTTTCCTTTGCCTTCCACTTTGGGCCACCATGGTTATATGCATGCTGACCATGATCTAACTCAAGGCCTTTTCCAGAACAATCCCTTAATTTTTCCAGGAGTAGGGGGAGCAATCACCGGTATACTCAACAACGTTATACTGGAAACCACATCACTAATAACAACAAACAATTCACACAAATTATTAATGACACACGCAAGGGTGAGGTGACAACCTTACTTCCCTCTAGGCCTCTCTATTTTTAATGCATGGACATCCAATTCTTTTACGAAATTGCGATCTCTTCTCCACTTCGCTTTCCTATCTATAGCCACCACAACATTCAACAAAGGCATTGGCATGCCATCAGCACACTAGACAAACATGAATGTATTGTTTTAAACCCCACAATTACTAGGAAACCCCTGCACAAGCTGAACCCTTGACATACTAGGGTAAAAATTAACCTAGACCTCAATGACCCTCATCTTTTGAAGCAGGTAAAATGAAGAAACTCCGCCTTAAAATCTTTCCTAGCCCTATAACATAATTCCCTAAAACCAACAATCATGGACACATCCCGGGGATTAAACTGGGCAAGAGAAACACCATTACCCTCCAACACATAGAATGTAATATGGGATGGGTAAGGTCAACCCATACAACATATAATGCTCGTACACACTGAAAAAACTAGCAAGAACCCTCTCACCTATGTCGTGTATTCTAATCTCACATTCAATAAAAAAGGAATGTTACTCCTTCAAAGCAGCTAAATAATTCATCGTCATAATACTATCATCATTATTACTTTCTTGACTACCCCCTTTGTCAAGAACATCATCTTCCACGGGGATCACCTCATCATCAACTCACACATCACCATCATTTACCCCAATGCCAATGGCATTAGGAATGGTAGTGGAGGATGATAACTCATGATGCTCACCCAAACAAGGGATGTGACATTTACACTAAAAAGCCATAATAAAAATCACATGATTTTTGGCGTACTAACATTTTTTGCATTTTCTAATTCTCTTTTCTTGTGGATTTGCCAACTCTCTTGTTGAATATGCATGTAGGTAAGCCATGGACGGTTGCCTTTTTCCGTTGAGTAGACATAATCTCTTGATAATGTGTACTTGTGTTCTCGCCAGCTTTTTGATAGCATGCTCACCGTCCTCTTCCTTAGGTCATCCATGTCCGGCACTTCGATTTCAAATGGTCTCTACAGTTTTTAGAAGAATTCTAAGTGACTATAGGTTTATAGAATTTTTTTATTGTATAACAAGGGATTAGAAAGGAAATGCAATCATGTACGTAGATGTACCTTGCATTCCATCCAAAGGGTGGCTTTGTGATCCTTCAGGACATCGTGAAAACTATCGTAACATATGTCCACCCTAGTCTGTCCCACTTTCCCAACTCAACTAGACCACTTTGCATACCCTTTGACAAGCAAAAACCATTTGCGTTGAATACCAAGGGGGTCAATTCCTTTCTTGCTATCCTCCTCTCTAGCGTTCTACAATGGGTTTTCACAATTCCTACAACTACGGGTCCCTCATCTTCCTCATCATCTAGTGTTGTTTCGGTGTTCGCACCTCTGGAAAAAATCATGTTCTTCACGAGTTCATTTCTTAGCCATTATCGAACTTCCAAATTCTATAATCCACTGATTGATCACTTCAACTAGCATGAAAAAACCTAACAATTTAATAATTTAACAAGTAACAACTAAATGATTAACCAATCACTTGCACTCATATCAAAAATACTAACAACAAAACACATTGTTTTTTCACAACACAATTTCTCAACATGGATAAGCCCTGAACATTTGCACACATTTGTTTATGTGAATGAAAAACCCACCTATAGTCTATGTTTTAGATGATTTTTTTTACCTCATACTCTAATCTTCAAAGGCCTTGTAGATTTCCATTCCTTGCCTCAATCAACTCCACATATGTTGAATATAGTGTAGGGTTTTGGTTTATCAACATCAAGGAAGGATCTATGTAAATATTTGATGGAACAAGATGGGAGAATTGAGTTTTAGTGGGTTTTTGAGGGAAAAGGCCCGAAAAAATGTGGGTGAATAGTGATTAAAAAATCACTTTGAATTGCCTTTTAGGGCTTTTAGGGCTTTTCTGTGAATATTAGTTGTGAGTGAGAAAGGTTTTCTTGTTTTTTAATCGCATACATGATTTTCTTCTGAATTCGGAAGTAACTCTGTATTTCAAATACATAAAATCTGATAAACCCTAAAAGTGGATTTGCTCAAATGTTTTGCCGTTGAGAGGGCACGCTTGCGAGCCAACCATCAGAAATCTAATGTTGTTCTATTATGTGATGAAGGGCATTCCTAATAATCATGGCTTTGTGATCATTAACTATATGTTGAAGGCTGCGGCTACGGAAAAGAAAGATCTCCCGTACGGGGGATTGATCACTGCATTGCTTAAGCAATTTGGGGATGTACATATGGATAGGCCACTTAGGGTGGATTTTTACAATGAAAGCTGGTTTGCTCACAAGCAAAGAAGTGGGCAACGATTTGAAGTGGCATCACAAGGTTTTGGAGAGACCAGGGGCACTCGAGGCAGACGAGAAGAGAGCTAGAGATACAGATTTTGAGTGTGCCGAGGCATCACGTGAGTTCATCAACATTTCTGTAAAACACTTTGTTCAATAGAACTCCATGTTGACACATATTGCCTTAAATTTTGTCATTGTAGGTGGCCGAGCTGGCTGAAAGAGCCGTGTGTCGAGATGCATAGTATGCATCCGAGGTGATGTTAGCAAGGCAAATAAAGAGCTGGGGTGTGTTGAAGCCCATCATGCAAAGTTCATCCAGGACACTGGGGTGCAGTTGGAACTACCTGACGGCGACTCGATGCCAAACTTTGCACCATAATACTCCGAGATGATGAAGCCACCAATCATGAAGAATTTGATGCATAGTTTGTCGTAATGTTTCTCTACGATTAGTTAAATAATCCTGAACTTTGATTTAAGACCTAGATATTTCCAATCTTTTTGTTCTAATAACATTATCAATTTTTTTTGTCGTTAAGGATGTTGAAACTACTGATTATTTTTCAAATATGTTGAATCAAAAACTTCCTAATTATGTATGTTTCGGTTGATGTAAGACATCCCAAGACCTCAAAAAATAGTAGAATGACCACAGGCCACGACGTACTTCCTCCATCGGAAGTCATTCTTGGCAATGTAAATGTGGTCATGAATGAGTTCCTAATTTGGAAGTTAGTCGGACCAAATGGCATAGCATATAGTGGATGGAAAACAATAGGAAACATTACTTCCGGGATCAGATTTCATTTCCATTCCAAATCTGACGGCTTGTCATGAAATTGACCTATACTATTTTTTCTCACTAGAACGGTCTTCCTATCTTGAAAGCATCCTTCTGAGGTCAGTTTTCATATCTGTTCCAAACCTCCTATCCATCCATCCTTATGTAAAAAATGTCAAAATATTCTATATTTTATGCTCACTCACAAAAGTATTTCTGAACTCGGAAGTACACTTCCGGTGTCAGCTGCCATTTCAGGTGTAAAACTGCTCACCCATTTGAACATTGCAAATGTGTATTTTCAATTCCTCATTCAGAAGTATTTTTCAACTATTTGGTAATTAATTGTTGTCTTACTTCCGAACTTGGAAGTAGGTTTACTATATAAAACAAATGGGCAAAATCCCCAAATTAGTTCAATTACAAACCCTAACTTACTAAATCTACTGCTTCCAGCACCAGAATCGATCAAAAATCCCCTCATCTGCCTTGCTCATACAATGGCCTCATCTCAACAAGGAGACAATAGGAGTAAGGTTCGAACCAAGAAAGGCTCTTCCAAAAAGGCTAGGGCAACTTCCACTCAACGAACTAGGTTTATATCACGCGAGGTCGAACCGAGGTACAACGACTTGCACACCCATGGTAAATTGCTAGATGTCTACGTGCTAGAATTTAATGAGTACTATAGAATAGGGCTAGCTGAAACTCTTCAATTATTTTCGGAACAATATGATGACTATGAATGAAGCTTCTCACTTTGATAAAGGGTGTATGTTTTATAGCAATTTCCATCAGAAAGAGGATGGTGAGTATGCAACTAAGGTTAATGGGTACACTATTGACCAGAGTCCGTGGATAATTAATGAATTTATAGAGTGTCCATACAAAGGTCTAGAAAATGTGTTTCCCGATAACATCATGGGACCTTTGAACGATGTTACCATAGAGAGGCTTTTCCACTACAGGTTTACGACCCTTATGTTGACCACATAGCCTGTAGTGAAAGGTATTTTGGTCGCGACCCTGCCAACTTAGGAAAGCCAGAGAGTTATAACACTAGTAAGTTGACCATAGACCAGTTCATAGTGTACGAAATGATAGAAAGAATTAGTGTACCCATTATTGGCCACCTAACCGAGCTTTTTATGCAAGTCTCATAATGTTCTATTACATCATTGAGAGTAGGAAGATCAATCTAGGTATCGCGATCTTCAATCATATGTTTTTGGTTGCAACATAAAAAAATATCAAGAGCCTACCATATGGTAATCTGATTACATTTATCCTGAAGACCATGCCCAGGATGGCACTACATGGGGAGGAGAAGTAATGCAAGTGGTTCGAAAAGCAACACCACACAAGGGAGAAGTGGATCTTTGTAGACAGCAAGTGGGCTCACAAGCCAAATGTTCAACCGAACAAGAGGCCGCAAACTGAGCAAGGTATAAAACACATGTTTTTCAGTATATTTTTTACTTTTAAAAGATGGCATGCTATAATAATAGCTTATGTTTACTATGCAGATGAATCTTCTCCAACTTTCATGAAAGGGTTGAGGGCATGCTACAAATGGGTACGTGGGGAACTGGCGCAAATGAGGGAGCGTATATGGAAGTTGGAACGACGTCAACGCGCTTATGAGCTTCACTTGTCCTCTACATACACAACACGTCCTAGTCCAAGCTAATAAATATTTTATTTTTTATCTATTGTTCCAAGTTAGACATGTTATTGACTGGTTACAATCAAATTCTCCAAATTTGACCTTATGTAGCTTAAATGTTCGAATGTGTGATATGATATTTGCTATGGATTTCATATATATATATATATATATTAGCTCTTTGATTTTGATTTGAAGATATGTTTGGTTTATTGTCTTAAAGTATGGGGAAAGGATGCCTTATAACAATTTTACCATTTCAGCCAAACAACTTCCGCAACCGGAAGTACATCAGGTAGTCAAGTCAACAAAAAAAACAACTTAGGCATGAATATAAACTGAACACCTACTTCTTCTTCTTCTTCCTCTTCCCAATCTTCTTTTGTTTCCTCTTCCTTTTAGTAATCTTCCCACAGCCATCAACCCAAGTTCCCTCATCATGGTCAGTCCGGCCTAAGAAACCATATAAACTCGCATCATCATCCAATAGAATAGTGTCTTCCAAATTAGATTCATTTAAGGAATTTTGGCCAAAGCCGATTACATCTTCTGCCTCATTTTCCTCGTAAAATCCCTTTTTTCCTTCGACTACAACCTCCCACCGAGGATCTACGGGATCTCTGATATAGAAGACTTGATGAGCTTGTGATGCCAAAATGAATGGATCTTCTCTCTAACCAACTCGACTATGATCAGCACGGGTGAATCCCATATCTTCGATTTTGTGCCCGGTGTTTACATCTACCCATTGACATTTAAACACGGGAATTTTCATTGTCACATAGTCAAGCTCCCATATCTCTATTATAGTTCTAAAGTAGCAAGTCTGGGCATACATTGGTTTTCCATCACTTTCTATCACACCACTATTTTGTGATACCCCTTTGTCATCACTTGATTTGGTGCCACAAGTGAATCTATTAATGTCGTAACCAGCATAGGAGGTAACTGCCCAATGGATGTTGCGCCAACCATTTAACCGAACGTGGATGAACACCCTTCATGATATAAGATCGTAGCCATGAAGAAAAATCACTAGTGTGTTTATGGAGCACTTTTTTTTTTAATAAAACCATCCAGAGATGGGGGAAATATATATTAGGCCTTCCCAAGCCATAAAATATACAAAATTAAAAAGATAATGTAAAGAAGCCTTAGCTAAGATAAGATATACAATGATGAGCACTAGGCTCATGAAGCAACACTTGTTGCTTCCAAAAGAATGAAATACAACCGGCATATCATAAACAACCAGCTAGTGTTTATGGAGCACACGTGCTTCGTTGTACGAAGGATGTGTGGCCCTTATTTCATCCATGTGAATCTCTACATAGGGCACAACATCATCGTGATTGCGAAGGATATACAGGTGAGCTGAGCATAAATCTTCTGCACCAAGGCTAACTAGTTTGCCTTGCCGTACACCAACACCCTGCAACCAGCCATCATGTCTTGTTTTTGGGAGGCTAATGGAATCAACTTCATTCATATAATTTGTACAAAACTCAATAAACTCCTCCGCCACATAACGTTGAACAATGCTTGCATCAGGTCTGTAACGGTTCTTCAAAAAATGTTTGAATGTTTTCATATATCTCTCGAAAGGATACATCCACCTCAGAAATACCAGACCACACAACTTGATCTCGTGAACCAAATGTACAATCAAATGGACCATTATGTCAAAGAATGACTAGGGAAAGTACATCTCCATCTGACATAGAACTTATACTATCATCGATTGCAAACAGTCAAGCTTTTGATGACTAATGTTTTTCGCACAAATTGACTTGAAGAACAGACAAAGTTTTGTATTGCACAATCGCACGTGAACATGCAAGGTCACCCTTATGGCTACAACATTCAGTTCTTGCATTAGGCTGTGGCAATCATGTGATTTAAGTCCAACCAACTTACACCCATCCACTGACACACACGAACTTATGTTAGATGAGTAAGCACCAGGCACCTTCACACTACTAAGTGTCTCACTATATGATTTCTTCTCTGAGAGAGAAATTGAATAACAAGTGGGTGGAAGATAGGAATTATCTCCGCTTGTGACCGGTGCCAAACTACTCTTGATATCCATTTTAACCAAGTCAAGTTGAGCCTTCAAACCATCATTAGTTTTACCGAGGGTATTCAACAATGTTCCAGTTAATGAATCGCATACATTCTTCTCAATGTGCATTACATCGAGACAATTTCGGACATCCAAATCCTTCCAATAAGGGAGTATAAAAAATGGAGCATTTCTTCCAACTTCCTTCATTTTCCACTTTACTCCTTTTCTTTCTGAAATCATTAGGAAAATCCTTAAATTTCTCATGTACCTCAACACCAGTGAGCGGTACTGGGGACAGTCTCTCCTCAAATTCTCCATTAAACCATATTTTTTCTGATCTCCACGGGTGACCATCCAGAAGAAACCTCTGATGACCTTGATAAATGGTTTTACAACCATGCTTCAATTGACAAAATGAGGTTTATTTCTCACACACTGGACAAGCGTTGTGCTTTTTCATTGAGTACCCTGACAAATTTCCATACGCGGGAAAGTCATTTATCGTACAAAACAACAACGCCTTTAATGTAAAATTCACTCCTTCCAAAGCATCGTAAGTCAGGATGCCATCATTGAGCAATGTCATCAAATCATCCACCAAAGGAGAGAGGTACACATCTAAATCATTACAAGGTTTCCTAGAGCCCAATATCATTATCGATAATAAGACGTATTTCTGTTTCATTGTCAACCATGATGAGAGATTGTATATGACTAACATAACTGGCCACGAGTTGTACATTCTGCTCATATTACCAAATGGATTCATGCCGTTGGTTGAGAGACAAAGTCTTAAATTACGAGGCTCGGAACCAAAATTAGGGTACAACACATCAATCTTCTTCCATTGCTCACAGTCTGACATAGGTCTAATCACATCATTCACGGGTCGATCTCTCTCAGAATGCCAACACAATAGCTTAGCATCTTCTCTGCAAGAAAACAACTTCTTCAACCCGAGGAATGGTAGGTAAGTACCATACTACTTTGGCGGGTGCTTTTTCCTTCGAAACCAAATCTACATCCGCCCCAACCGCAGTGCCTCTTTTCTTTAACTTGTAACAAGACTCACCACACATACGAAATCTATTGAGGACCTTATCATCTGGTCCTCTGAACAACATACAATGGCAAGCATGGTTTTTTTTCAATTCCGTTCCTAGAGGACAAAGAATTCTTTTCGCGACGTACAATCTGTCAGGAAGAAGATTGCCTTCAGGTAGCAAATCCCTAACCAATTCAAGCATCTCTGTCATGCCTTTATCATTAGATCCGAAATTTGCTACCAAATTCATCATTCGCAAGGTGGCACTCAAAATTGAATGCTTAGAACCAGTGTATAGTGGCGTCTTCTTGTCATTTTACAAAGCTTCAAGAACTTTTGGTTTAGCATGGAATTCTTTAGCAACATCCTCCACCATCTCGTCAAATGCATCGTTCAAATATAAATTATCAACCTCTTCACGGCCAACTTCTTCAAAACAGGGCGTATCAACGTCTTTGTGCCACACCCAAGAGGTATAGCTAGTTTGAAACCCCCAAATGATGAGATGTTCACGTATCTTCTTCCTTCCCAAATATACATCATTCTTACAATCCTTACATGAATATTTTTCCTTTGAAAAACCATTCTTCAAAGCATGTTCAAAGGCAACCACAATAAAAAAATTCAGCCAAGGGAATGTAATTGGGTGATTTTCTCAAATCTCTACCAATTAATTCAATTGTATCCATAGTCAATCACCTAAAATGAAATGAAATTAACATCCACTCAACACGTAAAATTCAAAAACACAAAAATCAATTGCACTAAGGCATCAAAGCTAATTCAATGCAAAAACCAACGTCATACAACACTTGAATTCAACTCAATCCCTAATGGTTCAATTGGATTGTACACTATACCTACCAATGCTCATGGGAAACAATACTAATTTTTTTAGGTTCAAACACCCTCTCTTACCACACAACAATGAAATTCCTATCCTCATTCAAGAAAAAAAAATTAAGGAAAAAGACAACATCCGAGTTTGGAAGTTATGAGACTATCATCTACATAAACCCCTGAACAACTTCCAAATTTGGAATAAGGGTATGATTATTGTTCTGCATTCGTGAATAATTTCAGCCCTGCAACTATTCTATAATCAATCAGTTCACCAATCGAAAGTGGCTCGGGCACCAGTTTTGAACTCGAAAACCAGTTTCGAACTCAAAAACTACTAGATTTAAAGGCAAATTGGCAGCCTTTAAATGAACGATACAAAGGCGGTTATTACAAAAACCATCTTTGTTTGGTTAGAATTAAAGGCTGTTATATAACCGCCTTTACAAGATAATTAACCGCCTTCAAACAGCTGGGGGCAGAAATCCAATACTTTAGAGTTCAGAAGTAGCCAAGGAAAGCAGTTCCTTCCCAAAATTTTATAGCCGCCTTTGAATTGTGCCTTTAATCACAAGCTTTCCACTAGTGGCAAGAACAACACTAACTTGAGCATTAGAGGTTCCTCCTTGGGGACCAGGGACCTTTGCAGGTACTCGAAGAGGATGGTCTATCCATAATCGATTTCAGGAAATATCACTATTCAAAAGAAATCCCTCGCATCATTGGGGATGTATTTGGATGCCTCCTAGAAAGCTACAAGCATTTATTATGATAGTTTGGGAGTTGGAAGAGAATTCTAGATCTTGTATGACTCACCTATAAATAGAGGTCTTGGAAAAGACTTCATCATTTAATCCAATCCAAAAACCACTTCCATTCCATCTATTGTGAGAGATCCACTGTTAGAGTGAGGAGTTTGAGAGAATCCTTCACCATCTCTAGTTAGTGAGAGTTCTACCAAAGTGTAAGGGTCTTTGTAATCCATCTAACTTGGGTGTAATATTGTAACACTGCTATTGTCACATACAGCACAGTGGAAGAGTTTAGTCCCGCAATTTTTCCTAATTTGAAATTTCTGATTAACCCAATTTGGATTCTTCACATAATCAAATCCGGTTGTCTTGTCTTTTTTTCTCTACTTTAAGATAATAAATTAAAGAAGGTATTTTTACACTTCTAACACTAACTTTAAGTTGAAGTGCCAATATAATTTTGCAAAATGAGAAAGTGTCAAAATAACCCTAACTTTATGACAAAATATGCAATTATAACCTTTTGTCTCTATTCTGGCGCTAACACATCAATTTGGAGGTTGAACGGACTTGAAATGATAAAAATACACTTGCCCCCATAAGCTGAAGATACCTTTTCAATCTTTTTAAAAAAACAAAAATTCTTTTTTTAATCCTGGGTTAAAATTGTCATTTCCTTAAATTACGGCCAAATTTCCAGTTAACAATTGAAGTAAACGTCGCCCAGGGTTAGATTGACACATTATCATAAAGCTAGGGTTATTTTAGCACTTTCTCATTTTGCAGGGTTATATTGGCACTTTCAGTATAAAGTTAGGGTTATTTTAGCACTTCACTCATTAAAGGATCTTCTTCCTATCATTTTCCATATGAGAAACAAAACACCGAAATGAACTCATTTTTATATAAATTTTTATTGCCTATATTCACCTTAATATAAATCACGTAGTACAAAATGTTTTGGGATATATACAAATATAACGTTATACACTTAAGTAAATAAATAAAACTACAAAACCAATCCTAACTAGTTGGTAAAAGTGCAAATATAGCCTTCTGGTGAGAAATTCGGTGTTGGTCGTGCTTTTCCGGCGTTAACCCCTTCCCCCTCACCCAAATGACAAAAATGCCTTCGGACCAAAAGCTGAATTTGGGTGGACAATTATACCCTTACCCACCATCAGGCCACTGTCCGACTGTAACACCCCGAAACCCTGACTCAAGTATAGGGTTGGGTCTGAGCGTGCTACAACGAATATTAGCTGTTACGAGCAGATGAGTTTTATGCGGAAGCAATTTAGAAAATTCAAATCTGAACATACTATTACAGTAAAGGATTAGTACAAGTGTGAAAGTTTCACCTAACTATTACAAATTTAAAGTTAATGTTAAGCTTCTAACAATTCTCCCATGGTCTTTCTCAAGGGAAGTAAAGACATCAAAGTACTTTTCTCTTACTGTTCTTCTTCACCTGAAAAAGGGTTGTTTAACTAGGGTAAGCCCCTTGCTTAGTGACGTTCCATCGCCATTATTTACCCAGTTGAGTTTTAGTGATCACAGAATAACAAATAACAAATAGCCACATAAGTCCTAGCACACAGAAACTCCAGATAGTTATGTTAGCATACCAGAAACTCCACGAGTAGCTGGTCTAATCAGACGATCCGGTCTGTACCGTTCCCCCCCCCCGACTTAGACCGAACTACAATCGCGTTGGGGGCCCCAAAATCAGACACAGGTAATCAGGTAGCAGATAATTCAAGTTTGACACGGCAAGATAAAGTTCAAGTCGGTTATGAATATAATATATCAGAGCAGTATATGATTCAAGTTTCACACGGCATGATAGAGTACAAGTCGGTCATTCACAGAACAATATCAAAACAGTTCATAAATTCAGTTTCACGATAATTGAGCACAGTATAATAAAATACACACTTAATTTAACAGTCAGTACATGCCATCATTTAAGTTTAACTATCATATCTCTCTCTAATGGGGTTCGAGTATACATGGTTCCAGTAAAGAGTAGAAAGGTTCGAGTATAAGGTTTCAAGTACAGGGATTCGAGTAGATGGGTTCGAGTATAGGGGTTCAAGTAAAGAGGTTCGAGTAAAGGATTTGAGTGAAGGGTTCGAGTGGTACTGGTGTTCAAGTGGTACTGGTTCGGGTGGCACTGAGTTCAAGTGGTACTAGTTCAAGTGGTACTAGTTCGAGTGGTACGTGGTACTAGTTCGAGTGGTGAGGTGCGAGGGGTGAGGTCCAGTTGGTTAGTTTCAAGAGGTACGGGTTCAGTTGGTGAGCTCAAGAGGTAAGGTTCAATTGGAGAGATTCGAGAGGTATTATTCGAGATATGAGCTCAAGAAGTAAAGGTTTCTGTAGTACTAGTTCGAGACCTAGGGTTTGAGAGGTACAGTTCAAGGGGTAAAGGTTTCAGTTTGAGAGATAAGGTTCGAGAGGTAAAGGTTCCTGAGGCACAGGTTCGAGAGGTGAGTTCGACAGGTAAAGGTTCTAGTAGTGAGGTTCCAGTAGAAAGGGTTCTAGAGGTGAAGATATCGGGGTTACTAGTTCGAGGGGTAGGTTCGAGAGGTAAAGGTATCAGTGGTACTAGTTCGAGACATAGGTTCGAGATGTTTTGTTCTAGAGGTAAAGGTATCATTGGTACTAGTTCGAGACATAGGTTTGAGATGTACTGTTCTAGAGGTAAAGGTATCAGTGGTACTAGTTCGATAGGTAAAGGTATCAGTGGTACTAGTTCGAGGGGTGAAGTTTTCAGTAGGGGTTCGAGAGGTAAATTTTTCAGTAGGGGTTCGAGAGGTGAATTTTTCAGTAGGGGTTCGATAGGTGAAGTTTTCAGTAGGGGTTCGAGAGATGAAGTTTTCAGTAGGGGTTCGAGAGGTGAACTTTCAGTAAAGGTTCGAGAGGTGAACTTTCAGTAAGGGTGAGAGATGAAGTTTTCAGTAGGGGTTTAAAATGTGAACTTTCAGAAGGGGTTCGAGAGATGAAGTTTTCAGTAAGGGTTCGAGAGGTGAACTTTCAGTGGGGATTCAAGAGGTGAAGGGTTCAGTGGGGGTTCAATAGGTGGAGTTTTCAGTTCGAGAGATTCGGGTTCTGATGGCATCATATATATATACACACACACAAACACACACATATGTAAACATTCACCCAGTTAAACTCAGTTCGTGCTAAGGCGATGCAACACTCAACTTAGTTAGACTTGGCTTGAGCAACCTCTTCTAAGTTATCACTGCTCAACCTCCGTTCTTATTTTGATACTCAAGGAAATATCTTAAGGCTGTAATTTTTTTGAGAAGGCAGTGATAGGTATTTATACTAGATGAAACCATAGGGTTCTGACACCTAAACCAATAATTTTATCCATTTAACCCTCAAGTTCCCACGTCGAATTGCCCTAAAATTACTTTGGATAAATTTCTCACGTCCGCTTGCCGACTTTCTCTTCCCATTATATTATTATTATTATTATTATTATAAAAATAATTATTATTATGATTAACATTTCCTCTTCCTAGTAATTTCTTTTATCTATTTATTTACTTATTTATTCATTTATTATTGTTATATTTATTTATTTATTTATTTTTATTTTATTTTTTCTCTGAAAATTAGATGAGAGATTGAAATATTTGATTAAAATTCAACTATTACATGCATTCTAACTCCATTACGGTTGGGGTTTTCACACGGACCATCATCGGGCCGCCGTCGTACCACCGCACCATCGTTGAACCACCGCCAGACTGGTGTCACGCCACCGTCGGGCAGCCATCGCGGCGTCGTCGTAACATGTAAGGTTATATCAACACATTATGAAAATTGATAGGGTTATATCAGCACATTCCTAAAATTTATAGAGTTGTATCAGCACATTTGTCAAAAAATGTAGGGTTATATTAGCACATATTATATAAGCAAAGTGTATGGTAATACATTCGACTGGCTCTATCAGGAAACCACATCATCATATACACCATTATCACATAATAACAATTTCATATACATCACAAAATCTGACACCATAACACTCTCATTCATATAAACACCATTATCACATATCCTAGCCTCATTTCAAAACTAATCAACAATAAATACCCTAAGTCAAAGAACATAGCAAAATAGCAACTACACACACAACATCAAAGGTTATCTAATCATCAATCAGGACTAAACACAACCAAATAAACAAAATATCATCAGAACTCCTATATTATATACCATATATACCGCATAACTCTATTCATATGGCAAGAAGAAAAAAATCACAGAATCAAAGTCAATACCGCATTAATCTAGTGAATTAAGAGGAATTTTGGATGAAAATAGCATTTATGAAGGGTTCCCGCACCTCCACTTCAACGTCCACTGCGTCGACCTTGCCAAAACTCTTACTTCGCCACTGGAATCACACACTAGAACATCACTGATCAGTAAAAGAGGTTGAAATGATGATTGTGTATAGTTGGAGTTGATTTTGTACTAATGTGACACTTTATTTTTATAATATGTGCTGATATAACTCCAACACTTTTTACTAATGAGCTAATATAACCCTATAAGTTTTAGGAATGTGGTGATTTAACACTATAAGTTTTCATAATGTGCTGATATAACCCTACTTGTTACGGCGGTAGTGTAGCAGTAGTCCTATGGTGGTGCGGCGGTGGTCTGACGGTGGTCCGGTGACAATATTTTGGGTATTAATGACGCTTAGGGCAATAACATCATTTCCTATTTTTTAAGTTTTTTTCAAAAGGGCAAAAATGTCTTTTCCAGAAATTCTAGCTAAAAGTTACCGGAAAGGGTTATATTTGCACTTTCACTTATTTTCTAGGGTTATATTGGCACTTTTAATTATCAGAAGGTTATATTGGCACTATGTGAATTATATAGGGTATATAAGCACTTTTCTCAAATGATTTTTATGTTCCTTTGTTCCTTTTTTGGCTGATTTTGTGGATAAAACACATTTTCCTTTTATGGAAAGATTATTTCAATTTCCTTCACTCATAATACTTTTCTCTTTCTAAATTAAATTACATTAACTCATTTCATTCATCTAAATCCAAACACCTATGGTTATTGTGCCACATCCAATAAAACGGGGGCAGTAACAAAATAAAGGTTGTTAAAACTATTTGCAAAGCACCATATAATAAGGATTGTTTGTTTTCTGGTATCAACCAGAGGTATTGAAGTCATTTTGACTTCCCTAACTATCCAAAATGATGTCGCTGGGGATTTGTTATTTTAATATCCTTCTTCCTCACATATGTTCTCCTCCCTCTCTTCATTTTTGACAATGAGGGTGATATGGCAGAGAGGTGATTGGGGAATTGATTGGTGCCGTTGACAGGGCTCATTCACCACAGGAGATACAATGTGGCAGAAAGGTGGTGGGGGATTGCAGCAGAGCTTGGGGATCGGAGATGGTTTAGCACTAGCGGGATTGCAGGAGTATTTTTACGATTCAAGTTCTAGATTATCTGCGCAGGTTGGAAATTGCGCTGTACATGCATTTTCTTGGAGCGGAGATTAGGGTTTGCTTCATACTGCAGAAGATCCACACTTGATGTGTTTTTGGTTATTTTTTCTCATATGTTTCGACTTTCCCGATGACAGATGGGTGTAAAAGACCCAATTAAAATGATTGGATATCCTCCACAACAATCGTCTGATTCACTGAGAAGGAGATTTTATGGGTCGGGGCGGGTCAGCTCACCCGGCCCAAATGGACCTAAAATTTAGGGTCAAACAGGTCGGGTCGAATCAAAATTTCCATAATTTTGGGTAGGGTCGGGTCGAATTGGGTCATGGGTCAACCCAAATTAATCAAAATCATATAAAAATAGTAAACTTGTTTTTTTAAAAAATATTTTTAGCTTTATAAATTTATTTTTTTCAAGAATGTTAAAATTATTTCTGAAGTAAATTAGTGGTAGATATATTGTATTAAATTAATTCTTTTTTATGAATTTTATTTTAAGAAAATAGGATAAAATTGCAAACGGGTCAAAATGGATCGATTTAGATCAAAATCCAACCCAACTAATTTTAACTTGACCCACTTAACCCAAATGTGTCATTAATCCAACCCAACCCACATAAACTGGGTTAAAATAGGTCAGATCGGACAATTTGAACACTCCTATCCTCCACAGTAGAAATCACGATGCTTTTGAGGTCATTCGATATGTTCTTCTGAATCCTACTTAACTGGCTATTGATGTGTGGGCTATACGCTGTCTGAAATTCTCTGTTGCACAATCAATAGCTGTATGCCTGTATCACATATGGAAAGTGAGATTGTACGAGTCCTTGTGGATGATTCCTTTCGCTATACATTTTGATCACCTTCATAAAATTAGCTCATTCTTGGCCTTGCTTCCATTCGTTCAATTTGTATGGTTCATCTCTAAACATTTACTTAAAAAGGTTTCTAGACTCACCTCTATTTTGAGTTAAGCCCAGATTGAGGTTGAGGTTCGAAGAAATTATGAGTGGGTTATAACCACTTTGTAATGGTTGATAATTTGGGTACATTTTGACAATTGTAGTTTAATTTTGACTTAGTGTTGTGAAATTTAATGCGTCAATCCTTTGATAAATAACTCTTTAGATTTAGTTTAGTCTGATTAATTGTTTGTCATCTCCTGACTAATTCATCTTCCGCGAATCAACCATAGTAATGATAACTAAGTATTTTGTTCTAAAATTTGTGTAACGGGGTATCCGTGCCATATTCTCCCGCATTGGTAACATATATGTGTAATTTTAAATATCATTGCATATAAAATAAAGTTTTTGAAATTTTTTATAGACATATAAATAAGAGTTCATCCTTGAAAGATTGTCTTTCCATAAGTCATGGAAAGACCAATGTTTAAAGTACAAATAGAAGGAATGAAGATAAAATTTTTGGGTTGTATGAATCGGGTTATAAACTTTAGGGCAAAATACTGATATTACCCTATGTTTTGGAGGTTTGTGCTAATATGACTATGTGAAGTTGAAAAGTGCTATTATAGCCATGTGTTTTGCATCAGAAGTGCTAATATAACATTTTAGCACTATTCCAGCATTTACTAAGTGTTTTAGGCATTGACCAAACCTAATATGACTAAAATATCCCTAGTTTTAAACCTAATAATATAATGACAAAAATACATCATCTCCATAACCACAACCATAGTTGTTCCACCACCACCACCTCCACCGCCGCTTCACCAATTCTGCCGCCCACCATCGCCGGAATTTGGATTTTCATCTGTCTGGAGTTTCACGATGGACACACAGGTAACACTCAGCACATCTGACCTTATCGAGTCAAACTTCAACCTCTGCATTTCCCACAAATGACAAAAATTATGCACTGAAATTTAAGAACGAAACGATTCCCAGATTCAAGTTTCACCGCAAAACAATTTTTAGCCCAGTTTCACCACAAATTCGTCGTAGCATATTGGGAATTCCTCCAAAAATTAACAAAGTTTTCCGATTGCAACACTGATTCGGAATATGTGAAAAGTTTCCTTCTTACTAAACTCTGAAACAAAGTAGATGTAGAATCGAAAAATGGGAAAAGTTTTCTTATTGAAAGACTAATTCGGGAAAGTTACCTCCACCACCACTGGCCGCTGCTCCTCCACCTCAACTCTGCTGTCGTCGTTGCTCCTTCACCTCACAGGCCAATTTTAGAAAGTCCATCGCTTGGTCCACCTGCCGGACCACCATCTATTTGGTCCAATTTCACCTCACCCTGAAACATCGTTTGGTCCCTCGTCCACCCCCACCACCCCCATCAATTTCCACACCACCTTAGCTCCGCCTGTCACCGCCTGCTGCACCCCAAACCCTAGTATCACTGGTGACGCCACCCACCCTCAGTCACCAGCCAGATCTGATCATAGGCCGCAGATGAGATAATGTCTGCTCCGCCTCACCTCGCTGCCCCTGCACCACCATAGACCACCCCATCATGGAAAAAACCTAGATCATCCCACTCAGCTGAAGATCGACTCCACCCTGATAGAACCATGTTGAAGCTCTACTCCGTCCGACGTCACCCCGCTGAAGCTCGATGCCGCCCGACGCCTCCTCGGAGAAGCTCGAGAAGAAGAAGATCTGAGAAGATGCGGACGAGTCCGACCCAAGCTGATGGAGGATTTTGGGTCGGAGGCTAGTGGAGGAGGGTGGGGCGGAGTTGGAGCGGAGGTGGACCGGAGGTTAGATGGAGCGGAGGTTAAGGAAAGAAGAAGGAAAGAATAGTTTTGCTTCTTCTTCAACAATGGCAGAAAGAATAAGGAAATAAATGAATGAGGGCATAATTATCCTTTCACTTTATCTGAATTTTTATTTTTTTTAAAACAGGGGTATAATAGTCATTTCATGTATTTTCGGCCAAATTCAGGTCTCCAGGGTCATATTAGCACATTCAAGCAAAGCACAGAGTTACAATAGCACTTTCCAACATCACTGGGTCATATTAGCACAAACCACCAAAACATAGGGTCATATGGGCACTTTACTCTAAACTTTATAACTACTACCATGATCATCCCTTGATGAGAATAGTTTTACAATTTAATATTTTGCATGATTATTTTTTTCATCGTTCAAATAAGTGAATGTTCATGGACAATTGGATGAGAACCGTTTGTTTTTCACAACTTGTTTTCTGCAGTAAAATTCGACATAAGAATGTATTTCAGTTTCTAGGTGAATTACAAAACCTCCAAACCTCTGCATGTCACTGATAGGTTGTTTTGGGTTATTGTGGTTTTTAAATTATGGTGTAAAGAAACATTTAGGATTTAAATGTGCATTGGGTACTTGATTCTTATCAGTAACCATTAGTTTATAAACTATTGATAATTAAATTACATGTAACTGATATATATTATATTTATTGAATAAAAACTCGATTTCATTTATATATTTTATTAAATTCATATATGAGTCAATTATATATATCTTTCATTCAAAATACTTATACAAATCATATTTCAAAATATAATAGCGATAATAAAATAGTTTATTGCAAAGCACCATATAATAAGGAATCTTTGCTTTTTTGGTATCAACAGGGGTATATTCGTTATTTTGACATCCCCTGGTTTACGGAAATGATGTCGTTTTCAATCATGTTTATCAATCATGTTTTCTTCCTTATTCTATTTTTTAATCGCACACTACAATCATCTCCCCAATTTCGATCCTTCACGACTATTAATTTCAATCAAGTTTCCGATGGAAACTAATTTCCGTATCAATCCTTCGTGATGAAAAAACACCGTCCTTCACCACACGCTCTCCTCGTCCTTAGCGGTTTCATTGAAACCGCCTTAGTTGAATTAGGGCTGCACTTTGGCTTTGACTGGTGCAGATTCTTTTAGATGCTATATTTTTTTAAATATATTATTTATTTATTTATGTTTTACCTCGAGTTTATTAGGAGTTTTATGGTGAATTCTGGTAAAAGATTTTGGCAATTCTCACGTTAGTTATGTTTGATTCAATGTTAAAATTGAGTGTTTGGCGCAGAGCATTGGAATGGAAATCTTAAGTTTAATAACACTGTCTATTTAGTTTTGTGTAAACACATGATCTTCAACTATTTTCGAAAGTGGCAATGCTCAGCCAGCAACAGTCTATGAATGGTGTGGTTTGGGTTAAGGTGCCTGACGGTGTTACTAATCTCTTTCACCGGGCCTATTGCTTTATGACTGTTTGATTTCTTTTAATTAAAAATGTCCAAAACTGATAATATATAGTGTTATTCTTATTGGTATTTCTTTGCATATGGTTAGCTGCGAGGTTATCATGCTTTAAACATAGCATTATTTGCAGTAAGCATTGCATTAGTTGCAGAATGTTTTACATTTATATATTACGTATACTTAACTCCATGCGGTTCAAGCCTTTATTTAGTATGGTTTAGGTCTGCCTAGAGTTATGATTGAACTCCTATATTTTTCTCTTGTACTTAGAGGTTATAGATATTTTGATGGATAAGGCTCGTGTAATAACCTTAAAAATCGCGCGCCTCATTGCATTCTCCATGGATTCTGTCTCTTCCTTCTTCATCTTCCACAGAGCCACTACCTCCGTCCACAACCTCTTCCGCCACCTCTAATTCAGAATGGCTCACCTCATCGCATTCTCCATGGATTCTTACAATTAAATGACATTTCCCGACTTCAACGAGTACTACAACTCTTTGTAAGCCTGTCTAAAGATTATTTGAAGTCGCTACAAAGTGCAGTGCAGATTGTAAGCACTTTTACTACCGCTGGATTCCACAAGTATTATTGATACATTTTTGTGCATTTTTTTCATGTCAAAGGATACAATTGATGCAGATGTGCATTTATTTACATTTTTTTGAGCTATTATTTTAATTCCATCCCTTCCTATAATTCTTCAATGCTACTAGATTTCTTCGTGAAGCTTTTTTTTTGTTCTGATAGTTCTCTTTTTTTAATGTCGGTGGATTGCGGAGCCAATGCTTCTGATTATGGTCTAAATATGCAAACCTCTTTCACACTTTTACACTGGTATAGCGTGTACGTGGCTTCTAGAGTTGCTGAATTGCCTAATCGACCTCCTTTAGTTTTTGTGAATGGGCATAGTAAGGTGAGTGTGGTCACTAATCAATTTTCAAGTTTTTCTTTTCATTTTTTACTTTGGGGATTTTCTACTCTGTTACTAATGCTAAAAGATTCATATTGTAGCTTTGTCCACTCCTCTTACAAATGCTAAAGATTTGGGAGAATAGATTGGAGCCACCTCTCATGGTCTTTTCAACTTTCCTCCAGGCATGAGGCATGTGCCCTTAGAGATACATATTCAGGGTATTGACATTGGGAATTTTGAAGCTAGGATGCTAGCTATGATAAAATTAACTTACAGTGCTATTGTTCAGCATGCTAAGAATGGAAAACCTGCAATTGTCTATGTTCCTACAAGGAAGCACACCCGCTTGACTATTGTGGATTTGATGACTTATGGAAGTTCAAATAAATGTAAAGGGATATTCTTATTACAATCAATGGAGGAGTTGAAACCTTTACCTGATGGGGTCAAGGAACCTACTTTGAAGTTGACACTGGAGTTTGGTGTTGGTTATCTGCGTGGGGGCTTAACCACTACTGATCAGGAGATGGTTAGAACTCTGTTTGAAACTGGAAGAATTCAAGTGTGTGTTATGTCTAGCTCATTGTGCTGGGGTGTCCCGCTATCTGCACACTGGGTGGTGATCATGGTTTTTTTTTTTTGTTCTTGTTTAGCTAGAATTTATCGATAAGAATCAATTAGGTGGTTGGCTGTGTGATTGTAGACAATGATGAAAGACCAATTTGCAAACTACGTAGTTCAAAAGATACTTGAAATAAGCAATGACAGACAGCGAGAAATGTTAATGGAGAGGATCAGAATACATCTTCATGCTCTAAAGAAATATGTATATGGAAAACACATTGTTGTTCGATTCAAACAATTGTTTGGTGAAGAAGGTAAGTGCAAGCTACAAAATTGAGGTAAATAGTGTGGTGTTTGAGAAGATTTTAATTTGAATATTGTGATGCAAATGGCGAGAGCTGTGAAACCTAAAGAGGAAGAGTGGTGGTGTGAATGGGAATCAGTCTTCCCCGATTAATAGGACTCTTAAGAATTTGTGGGGTAGATTAGTGAATAGATATATGTAATGCTATGAAAACTATTGTAACTGTGAATGTATTGTAAGTAGTGTTCTCTGTAGCGGTGCCGCTTGTTTTTGACAAGTATGGACGGAAATTAGCGTAATAAGTGGTGAATACACATGTAGATTAATAACCAAATTGGGGATTTAGTAAATATGCCATGGAATGGGGGTTGATTGCAGAATGTTTGGGAAAATGGAACTTGGGTTTCCTACCAAATAACACAGTTTCTATTTTCTGAATAAGTGTGCATTGTTCTTTATATATGAACTTTGGAATTTGTTACATCTGAATTGGTTTGTAAATTTTTCAGAGACAAGGCTAAAATTAAAGAAGAAAACGGCTTGCCAGATTTAGAAATGAATTTTGGTTAATCAAGTTTATAATATAGCAAAAGATTCAAAAGTAAAATTTCATACCAATATGTTAAGAGTTCGTTTCTTAAAAGATGGTTTTTTCATAAGTTATGGAAAGACTAAAGTTTAAATTGCAAATTAAAATAAATTAAGATAATTTTTTTGGGTTGTATTAATCGGGTCATAAACTTATAACTAATGCACGTTTGCATGATAAATTTTTAATATTACAATTAAAACCTTTTAACTTTCTATAATTCTAATTCAGTCCCGTCTTTCCCAAGACTTTGTCATATGTTAATACTAATATCTTTTTTTATAGTTCTCAGAAAAATTTTTATTTTGTTAAGCTAATAGTTTGTGTCTTTATTACAAAGTCAAAATTTTAATAGGAAGAAATAAAGAGCTGCAACTTAATTTGATGTCAAGGCTTGAAATGAAGACGAAAAGCAATCAAAATCAAAAATAAGGAGGATAACATAGGCTTCAAAATTTATTCATTGTTAAGGGTTGATCTATATTCTATTAAATTTCCCTATTTATTATCCTAAACAATTTAGGGGAGCAAAATTATGATCTAGTTATCTATTTTCATTTATATTGATTTGTTACGTAATTGTGGGATTATACTCTTTGTAATAGTGAACCTATTATTTCAGTATTTTACATTAGGGTAAAAGTGTCAATCTAACCCTAACTTATTTACAAATTTTGTCAATTCAACCCAAACAATTGGTCAAATTATGCCAATATAACCAAATTCCCTAATTTCCATATTGACCCAAAGAATTCAGGCATTGACCATAAATGGAAATGACTAAAATACCCCTATATCAAAGCTGAAAATTTAATGCCCATTATACCTATATTTTCTTTTTTTTACAACCTACTCCACCGTGCCCATTCATAAGAAACCTCGTGTGTCGCTGATTATTCGTCTACTTATCACACAATAATTCGTTCAACACCACACCCAACTTTCCTGTGCCGGCACACCCAGCTTCTCAGCACTACACCAAGCTCTCCCAGTTCATTGGATCCTTCGTCATCACCGTTCCCACCGTCACCGTCGACATCACCATGTCTGCTGCTACCTCCCATCGTCATCGGCGCCATTGCTATCCATACCCCCCCCCATCGTCGCTCTCGCCGTCCCCCACTGTCGCTCTCGTCGTCCCCCACCGTCGCTCTCGATGTCGCCATCCCATTTCCCTCCCCATCGTCGTTCCAACACCACTGCCAGAAACCCTAGCTCCACCCACCCCCTACCCCACCTCCGCCACCCTCTCCCCCCCCCCCACTCGCCATCGCCAACCTCCTCTCCGAGACCACCACATTCTTTCCCTCATGTCAGATCTCTTCTTTGCGGTGAAGTGGACAAACAAAAATAGGAAGAAGACGAGAGAAATGGTTAACAATGAAATGATTAGAAGGAAAATATGTCTTATCTTGTTTTTCCTTTTTTCTTTTTTCTTTTCTTTTTAAAAAAAATCAAGAGCAAAATTATCATTTCACTAGATTCTGGCAAAGCGACCATTGACTAAGAAGTCAGCCAAGTCCATGGTTAGATTGACACTTTCTCAGATTGTTGGGTTATATTGACACTTTTAGCCAAAATGTAGGATTATTTTAGCACTTTTTCTTTTACAGTACTAACTTGTATTTCTTTATTCACATTATTTACTTGTTTATCAAAGGCAAGTTTTATTTCTCCACAGATTGAATGTTTCTTTTATATTTTACTTCATATTCTTACGATATGTTAATTCTAGAAAGTTTATTTTAATTTTATTCCATTTTAAAAAATTCTAACAAAATTGATTACTTTTACTTTAGAATCCGTCTCTTGAAAGACGGTCTTTCCACATGTTATGGAAAGACCAATGTTTAAACTGCAAATTAGAAGAAATTAAGATAAATTTTTTGGGCTGGATTGATTGGGTCACAAACTTATAAATACTACATGTAGCATAGTAAATTTTAATATTGCAACTAAATTTTTTTACCTTTCCACAATTCTGATTCGACCACATCTTTCCACATGCCTATAGGAAGACGGTGTTTCCCAAGACTTTGTCTTTACTTTATACTTCTTACCGTTACTATTGCATGAACTATAGTTCAAATTTAATTTTCATTTTCATTTTGAATAAGAAACATTAGTACTAAAGTTTTATTAAATAAATATTTTTTATCAAAAACATCGCCCAGCGCACGGTGGGAATCAAGTTAGTTAATATTAAACCATAAATAAAAATATTTCTTATCACATGTCTTCCAAATTTTCAATGACTGTCCAGCATAAAGTGATGTTAGTTGCATTGATCAGTAAAACATACTGATAGAATGTAAAATCCATAAATAATTGTGGTTGTATATATATATAGTGAGTACTAAGGGTATACAAGACCTAAACAAATATGGAACATGATATACACAAAATCAATCAGAAAGGGTATTCCTTTCTTATCCTAGTTCTCATTGATTTACATCGCTATTAACCCCCCCCCCCCCACCCCTCAAGCAAAGCGTAGGACTGGTCGCAACGCAAAGCTTGGAACGTAAAAACTCAAACTCATGACGAGGTAGACCCTTCATAAAGATGTCAGCAAGCTGCAAGTCCGTAGAAACATGAGCAACCTTGAGCTTGCCAAAAGACACCATCTCATGCACAAAATGATACTCCCTTCGTCCCATGATTATTGGCCTATTTACTTTTTCACGGTCCTCAATTACCATGTTTGACCATCAATATCCTTAGCTACATGTAACATTTTTGCTTAAAAAATAATATTTAGAAAATAGATGTTTATGTGAATCTAACAATATCTCGCTTGATATTTTTAGTATACATATATTAGTTAATATTTAGGGTCAAAGTTTACCAAGTTTGACTTTGAAAAATAAATAGGCCAATAATCTTGAGACGGGAGGAGTAGTCAATATTAATGTACTTAGCTCTCTTATGAGAAACTGGATTTTGAGCCATGAAGAGAGCACTGTTATTATGGCACAACAAAATGGGTGGGGTGCGCGACGTCATACGTAAGTCCCGAAGAAGATTCATCAATCAAGCTAACTCTAAAGCAGTATTTTCCATAGCACGGTACTCTGATTCTGAACTAGAACGAGCAACTGTAGGCTGTTTCTTAGCAGCCCAGGAAGCCAGGTTGCCACCAAGGAAAATGGCATAACCATATGTAGACCAACGAGTCTCTATACAACGAGCCCAATCAATATCAAAGTAACCCAAAATAGGTAAAGCGGAGGAGTTTGCGCGAAATTGAAGACCATAGTAGAGTATACCACGAACATAGCGCAAAATCCGAGTGACAGCTTGATAATGGTCATTAGTAGGAGCCTGCATATACTGGCTGGTTGTATTCACTGTATAGGACAAGTCGGGACGTGTGATTGACAGATAATGTGCGCACCAACCACAGAACGATAAAGTGTCAAGTTTTCGGATGGGTTACCAGAAGAGTTGGATAGTTGCGAAAAAGCCACAAATAGAATAGCAACAGGCGCAGAGTCTTGCATGCCAACTCGCAGTAAAAAGTCCCTGGCATCTGGCTTAACCAAGGAATAAACCGTCAGAAGTACGAACAACCTCCAATCCCAAAAAATACTGCAGAGTGCCAAAATTGGTAATCATAAATTCCTGATTAACTCGATCAATAAACTTCCGAATAAGACGACCATCATTCCCAGTAAAAATAATGTCATCAACATAAACCAATAAATAGAGCAAAGAGGCACCCTGTGAGAAAACAAATAAAGAGGTATATGAAGAACTGCATACAAAACCCAGGCCAATAAAAAATGAACTGAAACGCTGAAACCAAGCTCGGGGAGCTGCCTTCAAACCATAAATGACCTTGCATAGACGACGAATATAATCAGGATACATAGGGTCTTTGTATCCAGCAGCCTGCTCCATGTAAACTGAAGAGTCCAGAATGCCATTTAAAAAAAGCATTTTTCACATTAAGCTGTCGCAATGGCCAATTGCGATGAACAACAATGGATAAAACTGTACGAACATTAGAGGCTTTCACCACCGGACTAAAAGTATGATCATAATCAAAACCAGGCAATTGCGAAAAACCCTGAGCAACTAACCTAGCTTTGATTCGGTCAAGTGGGCTGACAGATATATATTTCAACCGAAAAACCCATTTTGAACCAACAACATTTGCATAGGAAGGATGAGGAACCAACTCCCATGTCTGTTGAGTGCGCAAAACATCCATCTCTGAGTCCATATCAGCAACTCATTATGGATCCTTGACAGCCGATCGATGACTCCGAGGCTTGGTCTTAGAAAATAAAGCACTCAGTAAACCATAAATACCATATTATGAAAAATCCTTATACCATAGAGAACTAGTGCACAGGCGAGTGATCATTGGATGCCGAAAGGAGGGACACACAATGGTGAAGGAAAAGATCCTAAGGACGCTGCATTAACCGGGGTATTAGGCACAGATATCAAGACAATCTATGAGTGCCCAGCAGATGGCGATGATGGCGGCACTGGGGAAATAGGGGTTGCCGGTGATGTTGGTGAAGATACTGGTCACAATGTGGCTGGCACGTGGCATACACGCGCGGTCGAGGTGGCTGGTCCGTGAGTCGGTAGCGGCGGCAGCATCGGCTGTGGCACTGACTGGTGTCGAACACGCTGTTGGTCACCCTGTGGCAAACAAATACAATTTTCTGAAGAACCCTGAGCTTCTGGTACAGGTGGAAAATTTGAAAATTTCAAAATAATGGGAGGTTGTGCTGAAGAAGGTGGCTCAAACACTTATGATGAAACTGACGAAGGCTCCAAAAAAAATAGAAACATCTAGTGATGAAGAATCTGTAACAGTACCAGTACGAGTAGCTGGAAAAAATAACTCATCAAACTAAGCATGGCGAGTGAATATACTCCTTCTTTGTAAGAGGGAGGGTCAAGACATCGATATCCCTTGTACTGAGAATTGTAACCCAAAAATATACAAGACATACTCCGATGGGCTAGTTTTTGCGCAACATAGGGCCTCATATAGGGGAAAACTCGACAGCCAAATGGATGAAAATTGGAGTAGTCAGGAGTAGTACCAAAAATAACTGAGAGTGGAGACTGACCAGATAAAACTGGAGTAGGCAATCTGTTGATGATGTAGACCGCAGTAGAGAAAGCATCATACCAGAATGAATGATGAAGGCCAAAATGAAAGAGCATCGACAAACCTATCTCAATAATATGACGATGTTTCCTCTCTGCACGACCATTTTACTCAGGAGTGTAAGGGCATGAAAACTGATGACGAATGCCCTTAGATGCAAGATGAGTCTGCATGCGATGATTCAGAAACTCAGTTCCACCATCACTGTGAAATACCTTGATGGTGGTAGAAAACTGATTCTCGATAAGAGCTTTAAATTGCATGTATGCCTTTACAAAATCAGACTTTCATCGTAGAGGAAATAACCAAGTAAACCGAGAGAAATCATCAATAAAAATGACATAGTAAAGATACCCGATGCGACAGACAACATGTGAGGGTCCCCGTAGGTCATAATGAACTAAATCAAGTATGTGTGGTGCGCGTTTTAAATTATCATTAAAAGAAAGACGCTTGCCTTTAGCCATCTCACAAGAAGAACACAAATGAGTCTTAGGAAACAAACTAGTAACCGACAAACTACCGGTCTTATTCAAAGAAGAAATTACATTAAAAGGAACATGTCCTAAACCACTATGTCATAGCTCAAATGAGGCTTTGGCTTTATTTTCATTAACAAAATAAACTAAAGCAGAACCACCATAATCTAAAATGTAGAGACCTCCCTCACTGTGTCCTCGGCCCACGACCTCCTTGGTAACCTTGTTCTAAATAGTGAAAATATTGTCATCAAAACAAACAACAACATTTAGATCCCTGGTCACCTTAGCAATAGATAATAAATTCTTGGTGATGTGGGAACAACCAAGACATCATATAAAGTAAGGGAATCAGAAATCCAGAAATTGCCAATATGGGAAATATAAAAAGAGGCACCATTTCCCAAATAAACACGATGATTACCATTATAAGGAGCGGCACTATCCAGGTAAAACAGTCATGTGGTTGGTAGCACCAGAGTCCACATACCAATCCGGAGTTGCAGTATTTTGCTAATAGTACTGAGGTTGAGCTATGTCCGCAGTGTTTGCAATATCATCGCAAGCAACATGAGAAATCTTGTAGCAGAATTTAGCAAGATGACCGGGACGATGACACCATTGGCAGCGTAGGTGCCACCACCATGGCCACCCTGCAAGGATGGAGGGTTTCCGGCTGGCGATGAATTTTGGCCACCACCACAGCTACGATCGTGACCTCTCCCCTTCCTCGTCCATTACCGTGGCCTCCCCTGTCGCGGTTAGCCTGTCCGGACGCCCGTTGACTAGCAGAAAAAACAACATGTGCAGGTCCAGAAGTCAACGAACGAGCTTTGAGATGAAATTCCAAAGCCTCGGCATCAGCAACAATAGAGTATAAAGGTTGTAAAGGATCTCTCATCATGACAGAGTTTGAAAACTTAGAGAAGTGATTGTTCAAACCACAACAAAAAACAGCACTAACATCCTCATCATTGAGAGGATGTTTAAGTACATGCAATTCATCAATTATGTCCTCAAAGCGAGAATAATAATCTTGAACAGAATGGTCATCTTGACGAACTCCAAACATACGATCACAAAGAAAAAGGCGACGAGAACGAGAATTGTTTTGGTAATTTGTAGCTGAAGCATCCCATACCTGAGCAGCAATAACTGTACCATTAACTACTGACATTGTAGCCGGAGACAGGGATGAAAAAAGAGCGGCCTGGACCAGTTTATCCTGCTGGATCCAAGCATCGGTTTCTTTGGAAGTCGAGCTCGCATGGGGATCAGGGCACTTGGCAGATCCATCAACAAAACCAATCAAATTGACAGTGCAAAGATAAGAAGTAACCTGAGTACGCCAATGAGCATAGTTGGAACCATGAAGCTTGATGGTGATGCAGCTAATCAACGATGGAAGCGCAATGGGCGTCATTAGGAACAAGCAAATACAAATCCAAACACAAGAGATAAATCAAATCGCACCAAACCACAGCAAGCTTGTGAATGGCAGTGGAATACTGATTTAACTTTGTGTGTGAACAAGGAAGCAGCAATGAACAACAGCGGAAAAAGCAGACCACCGACGGACGGATCAACAAAGCGTGCATTGAAGACGGCGGTGCATGATCGGCGGCGGGCGGTGCGTGCGACGGCGCTTGAAGCGGCGGCATTGAGAACTCCGATCGGTGATCAGTGGAAACCTGAGAGCAGCGACGATGATCGAAAAAATGAGGTGGGTGGGCCCGGCCTAGATCGAAAAAACACGGGAAAGGAGAATGGAAATTTTTGGGAAAAGCCAGAGAATTTTAGAGAAATCTGATTGATACCATGATAGAATGTGTAAAGCCCACAAATAATTGTAGTTGTGTGTATTGATATATATATATATATATATATATAATGAGTACAAAGGGTATAAAAGATCTAAACAAATATGGAACAAGATATACAAAAAATCAATCAGAAAGGGTATTCCTTTCTTATCCTGATTCTAATTTATTCACATCTCTATTACATACTCTCTCTGTCCCACCTCAAATTGCACAGAATCTTGTTCTTGCTTATCAAGAAACTTGTCTAACCGTTAATACGATTAACTACGTATAATAACGGTAAATAAAAAGTTACTTTTGAAAAACTACTTATTACCACGAATCTAACCTTATAACATATACTATAATAATATCATTGTTTACATATCTATTCAAATATGTGGTTACAGTTGAACCATAAATAGTGATATAGAGTAAAGTATGGAGTTTGAGATAAGACGGGGGCGTAATTAACTTTGAATAAATTAAAACTTAAATCTCCGAAAGGAGTACTCCAAAACTAAAAACATCCACTTTCTAATCATACGTTCAGCTATAAAAATAACCTTCCACCTCTCGTGAATTTCTACAGTCATATCTTCAGTTTGGTCCACCAGTTTAGCAACTCCAAAACCAGCCATCTTTACTATCTGCATAGAATAGTTGGTGTTTAGAGGATATCAATTAAATGGAAAGTTCATTGAATTGAAACGTAAGAGCTCAAGGGGCAATATCAATAATTTAAGTATAAATAATTTCTTTGTTTATAAATTATTGACAATTAAACTACAAGTAACTAATAAATATTTTATTTATTGAATAAAATTATAATTCATCTATATTTTTTCTTAAATTCATATATTAAATGTAATGTACGAGTCCAATCATATATCACTCAAATTCTACACGAAATGTTTTTCATCAAAAATTCCTATGCAAATCATATTTCAAAAAAATAATGATACTACTAATAAAATTCTTTATTAATTTAAAACCATAACATAAAAATATTGTGTAGTGGAGTGGGAATGATTCAGGACCTCCGAATTTTTTTTACTGAATATGGTGGTTTGGCTGTGTAAAAAACTCTTCAGCGCGAGTGAAAGCTAAGGAAATACCTGGGTAGGTTGATGACAAAGATGCCTAACATATGGAAAATGATAATAATCTTAGTCATATTTACCTAAATTTTAGAACAATAGAATACTCTCTCTGTTCCTCTAATAGTGACACATTACTTTTGGTGATAAAATTTGAAAGATGTCAAATGAGTGGATGAAATTGAATTGAAACAAAAAAAGTAAAATAAGTGGATGTAATAATATTAAACTTGCTATAAATAGAAATTGTCAATATAAAACAAACATCCCAAATTAGAAAGTGTGTCACTATTAGAGAAACGGAGGGAGTATTATTTATAGAGTGTGTCTCTTGAAAGACGATTTTTCCATAAGTCATGGAAAGATCAATGTTTAAGGACAGGGGCAATGGTTATGGGAAGACAAGGTTTAAAGACAAGGGCGATGATGGTCTCTTAAAATTAAGAGACCGTTTTAGAGACCGAAAATCACTACAGTGATGGTCGGTAGAGCAATCTATTAATAAGAGGACACTCTGTGGTCTCTTACCAAGAGATCACACAAGAGACCAAATGTGGTCCACCTTTTGTCCTCTCCTTTTGTTTTTTCTTAAAATCTGATAATTTTTAAATTAATTTTTTTTGTAAAATCTGGATTTTTGGTAAAATTTGAAATTTATGAAAAATCTGGTTTTTTTTTAAAAAAAATCTGTTTTTTTAAAATCTGATTTTTTTTTTGTTAAATCTGATTTTTTAAAATAAAATCTTAATTTTTGTAAAAAAAACAAATTAAAATTTAAAAATGAAAATGAAAATGTATTATTAAATTTCACATTCAATTTATTTTGGGAGATCAAATTTGTTTAAATTAAATGTAAAAAACTAATGAGTAGGATAGAAAAATCAAATGAGATCCATAAATAGTAGATAGTGTGGTCTTTTGCCATTGTAGAGAACAAAAGGGGTGATCTTTTAAGTGGTCTTTTAAGGTGAGGTTGAAGAGATTGATAGAAATAATATATTGAAAAAAATGATTTTATAACTCTACCGAGTTGACATAAGTGTCAATATAACCTTTCAATATTTGAAAGTGCAAATATAACCCTATATAGTTAGTGAAAGTGCCAATATAACCCTATAAGTTTTAAGGATGTGCTGATATAACCCTACAAACATTAGAAATGGGCTGATATAACCCTACAAACATTAGAAATGTGCTGATATAACCCTACAAACATTAGAAATGTGCTGATATAACCCAATAAAATTGCATAATGTGCTGATATAACCCTACCTAATTTCAGCGAACTATGGCAGTCCGGTGAACTATGAGGGTAAATTTGTTCACCTAATTTCAGAGTTAGCCCAAAGGGTATTTTGGTCAATTTACATAGAGTCAACGCTGAAAATTTGAGGTCAATGCCAGAAATGGGGTCTGAGGGTTATATTGGCACTTTCACTAACTAGTTAGGGTTATATTTGCACTAAAATTTATCATAGGGTTATATTGGCGCTTACTCAAGTATATAGAGTTATATTGGCACTTACTTCTAATATATTTAATTGGTAAGACACCATTAGCAGTCTCTACCATTGCCCTTGGCCTAAAGTGCAAATTAGAAGAAATGTTTATAAAAATTTTGGAGGATTGTATGAACCAAGTTATAAACTTTATAACTACTACACGTTGTATAATAAATTTTTGATAATGTAACTAACACATTTTACCTTTTATTATTATAATTAAACCCGTCTTTCTATAAGACTATGAAAACATGGTCTTTCCCAAGATTTACCATTATAGAATATAATCTAATCTAATTACAAGAAAACTACAAAAAAAACTGAATATATCCAATTCCGAGTCCAGCGAAATAGTAACCACAAAAAAAATAACGACCAAGCATTTTGATAAATATATCTTCACGTTCGAGTGATATATGACTGACCTAGGTCTTTTTAGAGTTAGTGATGTATTGATTGGGAATTATTTCTGGTTTTAAATGAAAAACTTAAAATTACTCCCACGTATTCTACCTGCACATTTATATTTATATTTCAGTCTTCAGAGTTTCTACGTGTCTAGTGATGGTCGGAATGGTGCGCTCCTTGTTTAAACCAAAAAATATTAATATATGAAAAATCTAGATTTTCCTTTTCTTATTTCTTCGCCTTACAGTAGTAAACATTTTTTTTTACAAAACATGCATTTTCTTACCGTAATAAACAAATGAAATACTCATAACTTTGTTAATAAACCACATTAGAAAGGCTCGGAAGAGCAAAGAGGCCCAGGACCATGTAAAAGTCCATGCTTCCCAAAGAAGGCTCCAAGAGGAAACGGTCAAAGGAATGACGGGACGGGACCTGTCCCATCTGCCACCAACACATCATATAACTAGGGAAAAAATATGGGAAGAAAGGATGTTCTTTGATACCTATCTTCCAAACATGCTTTCCAACACTATTCAGGAATTCCCGATCTAACTTGATCACTGGAGCAGGTCCAGCCAACGCCGATCTATCTGCCCGGGGGTTGATCTTGTAGGGTTTGGAGATGGTTCAAGGCCAATATCAGCGAACGCAGACTTGACCAAATTTCGTATTAACATTGGCGCCGTCTTTGGGGATCGCTCAATCTTTAGCATCCACGTAGCTCACACACCATGGAAGGACCACCACTAGTTGGGCCCTTGCTCAACCGAGTGCTCATGGAGGACGCAACGCATGAAGAAGAGAAGGAGATCACGCTGACACTGACGGGAGAGCGACACAGGCTCCAGATGATGAAGAAGCTAGTATCCAACTCTGACCTCTTGCAGACCCTTGATCAACCGAGTGCTCATGGAAGACGCAACGCACGAAAAAGAGGAGGAGATCACGCTGACACTGACGGGAGAGCGACATAGGCTCCAAACAACGGAGGAGCTAGTATCTAACTCTGACCTCTCGCAGAAGAAAATGATGAGAAAACTGAAGAAGGTGGAGGAAAGGGAGAAAGCCAAAAAAATGGGAGGCCCAAAGAAAAGAAAGCACCTCATGAAGCCCACAAAGGTGTTCCAAGAGCAGGAGGAGCATGAGGTCAGTTCCCGACACAAGGAAAGAGGCAGAGAGACCAACCTCACTGCTGCCAAGGATAATGATACTGGAGTATCGTCAGGAAGAAGGACAGTGCCCGATGACATGGAGCCATACCAGGCTTTCACCGGAGACAAGTGGCACGCTCCTTATCATCCCGTGAAAGGGAGGAGAGGAGTAAACAAGAGCAGTAAAAATTCGAAAGCGAAGAGAATTTCCCCAGGAGAAGAGGAAGAGGGTTGTTGTTCTCAAGGAGGATTTGGATCTACACGACAAATCCCAAACTAAAGATACCTCCCAACCTGGGGGTGTACGCAAGAGAAACAGACCCAGAGGATCACTTGCACTCATTCTCCAACAACATGGTCACATTCCCAATACTTGAGGCCATCTGGTGCAAAGTGTTTGCAACCACCCTTACGGGCACAGCTAGAGCCTGGTTTAAGAATCTAGAGGATGAAACCATAGACAGCTTTAAGCAGCTGCAGAGGAAGTTTCTAGTTCGCTTCATACAGAGAAGGAAATTCACGAAGACCAAGTCCAAGCTTCTAGCAGCCAAGCAGAAGCCGGTGGAGACAATGATGGAGTACTAGGAAAGATTCAATGATGAAGCGAACCGGGTGGAGGAAATGAGTAATCAATTCATGGTAGACACTTTCATAACCGACTTGAGGCAGGAGTTGCTCCTAAGGAACTGTACCCTTGTCCCTCCCAGGTATATATAAGAGCCGATGAAGAGAATTGGCAATTTTAGCAGGGCAGATCTCGCAGACAAACAAATAAGAGAGGCCCTGAGAGGATTAGGGTTCCAAAGAGGTGAGACAGGAGGAGGCAAGTACAAGAAGAAGGTCAAGCCCAAAGAGCACGGAAAGTCAATGTTTGATAAGAAGTTCACCCCCTGACCAAGACACTTATGGAGATATTCGTCCTGGTGGCACGGAAGGGGATCTTGGAGCCTGCCAGGAAGATGAAGCTACCGCCCGAGAAAAGAGACAGGCCAATTTTCTGTGATTACCACAATGATCATAGCCATGATACAGACGACTTCATACACCTGAAGCGAACCATTGAGAAAAGTATTAGGAACGGGCTCGCGCACCTGGCCAAAAGTGCGAGAGCCCATAACAAGGCAACGTACCGACCCAGGGTAAGTCAGGAGGCAATCGCGTAGGAGGAGGATATAAGGCGCAGGAAGTACGCAACAGGGAGAGAACCCCTGAGAGGAGAAAATAACCAAATAAGGGGAAGCAAGTGGCCAGGGTAGAAGAGAAAGAAGAATCAAGAGGAGACAATAAAAGAAACAGAAAGGATGACTCTGAGCAGGCGGTCACACATATCTACGCTATAATCGGAGGAAATGTAGGTGGAAAGATAGAGTCCCAAAAAAGGCGCGTTGTAGGAACACCCATCAATTGACCCCAATAGACAGGAAGTTAGGGCCAAAGGAGACAATCTGCTTCGGCCAGATGATCCGATCCCGGATAAGCCTATAGGCAGACACGCCGTGATAATTACGGTGAAAGTGATGGAACGGAGGATCCATAGGGCATATGTGGATGGAGGAAGCTCAGAAGAGGTGATTTATTGGCATTTTTTCAAAAAAATGGATGAGAACACGAAGAAAAAGTTGGAACCAATGGATGCCCCGTTGATGGACTTTGTAGACAAGACCATATGGCCGGAGGGAATAATCACACTGCCGGTAATGGTCGGGGAAGGAAGCAGGTTCAAAATAGTAGCCATGGAATTTATCGTAGTGAAAGCCAACAGCCCGTACAACTTGATATTGGGCAAGCTAGCTCTGGCCCTACTAAAAGGAGTAGTGTCGACTTTGCACCTGTTGTTGAAATTCCCGATAACATGATGTATAGCGGAAGTCAAGGGAGACCAGCAGATAGCAAGGTAATGTCACATGATTACCCTAAGCAAGAGAAAGAGAGAGGCACAAGATCAACCCCAGGGCCGGCAAGCTAAAGAAGCCCGTGCGGTGAGAATGGTGGTCAGTTCAATCAGCCACAAGGATCCGGGAGCGGAAGCATAGGAAGAGACAGTGGGAGAGGGATAAAAGGTACAGGTTGGCACGTCTCTCCCCCCATAGGTGAAATTGAGCCTACTGAAAGTGCTGAAAGACCACATAACCACTTTTTCCTGGAAGCCAGAGGATATGACAGGAGTATCTGAAGAAATCGGATGCCACGAGCTGAGAGTGGAACCTACGTATAAGCCTATCAAGCAAAAGAGAAGGACATTGTGCAAGGAAAGGAATGAGGGGGTGAACAAACAGGTGGAGCACCTGGTAGCAGTAGGAATACTCATGGAGGTCGCATATCCAACTTAGCTGTCAAGAAGGGGGACGGGAGCTAGAGGATATGTGTGGACTACACAGACTTGAACAAGGCCTGCCCCAAGGACTACTACCCCCTGCCTGTCATAGACCAAAAGGTAGATGCTCTTACTAATTTCCCGATTAAATGCTTTATTGATGCTTACAAAGGTTACCACCAAATTCCCATAACGAATTTGAATGTGGAAAAGACAGTATTCATAACGGAGAAAGGAGCATTCGGTTACCGAATGATACCTTTTGCCTTGAGAAACGGTAAAGCCACCTACCAGCGAGTAGTGGACAAGATGTTCAGGGAATAAATATGAAGGAACTTGTAGATGTATGTGAACAACATTGTCATCAAAAGCATCCTGTTTGAGAGCTTCATAGCCGGTGTTTAGGAGACTTTAGCACACCTTAAGGAGACGGGGATGGAGTTGTACCCGAAGAAATGCGTGTTTGGAGTAGGAGGGGGATAATTCCTGGGACACATGGTGTCAAATGAGGGATTGAAAGCAAACCCTAAGAAGGTTAACGAAATCCTGGAAATGCAAACCCCAGGAACAGCCAAGGAGGTCCAAAGCCTGAACAAAAAATTAGCAGCCATGAACTGTTTCTTATCTAAAGTCATAGAAAGGGCTCTTCCTTTCTTCAAAATGATAAAGGGTGGCGTTGATAGTAGGGGAAAGGTGCAGTGGGGAGAACCTAAAGTGAAAGCATTCAAGGAACTGAAGGAACATTTGAAAAATCTCCCGACACTAACCAGCCTGCAGGAAGGGGAAACCCTATACTTGTATCTAGCGGCATGGGAGGAAGCCATCAGCGCAACCCTAATTAGAGAAGAAAACAAGATACACCAACATGTATACTACTTGAGTAGGGCCTTGCAGGTCCCTAAGCGTAGGTATGCAAGTCAGGAGAAGTTGGCTTTGGCACTAGTGAATGCGGCCAGGAGGCTGAGGTAGTACTTCCAGGCTCACCCAACCGTTATCCTGACAAGTCATCTGTTGAGGTCAATCCTACCATGCCTGAAAGCCTCAGGAAGGTTGGTCAAATGGCAGTGGAGTTAGGTGAACATGACATCAAGTACTCCCCTTGCAAAGCAATCAAGATACAGATAATAGTATATTTTTGGGTTGAAGGCTAGTGGAAAAAGGGACTGGCAGAGCAGGGCCAATTGCGGAGTCAACAGAAAAAATGAGCTTGATGGGGCTGGACGTACGGAGCTTGCACGTGGACGGAGCCTCCGGAGTGGAGGGTGCAGGAGCGGGCCTGGTGATCTCTGACCCCGAGGGATCTAAGATAACTTATGCCTTTCGTTTCAAGTTCCCAGCATCCAACAATGAAGCGGGAGTACTAGGCCCTAATAGCAGGGATGGAGATGGTAAAAACGTTGGGTGCCAGGAGGTTGCAAGCTTATGGAGACTCCATGCTGGTGGCTAATTAGTACAATGGACAATATGCGGGTAAGAAGCCAACCATGATGAATTACAGGGACAAGGTCATAAGCCTAGCAGCCAGCTTTGAGGTGTTTGACATCACCCAAGTGCCGAGATTGCAAAATACGAGGGCGGACACACTGATCAAGTTGGATTCTTTAGCACACACACACTTGACCAAGTCCGTGCTGGTGGAAGAGTAAGAAAAAATGTCAACAGAGGCCGACATCGGGTTATTGGAGCAGTAGGAGATGCAGTACCGAATTGGACCTCTCCGATCAGGGAATACCTCGAAAGAGAGGCCCTATCAGAGGATGAGAAAGCAGCAAGAAAGATCAAGAGGAATTCATTTAAGTACGTTGTGATAAATGGCATCCTATACAAGCACAGACACTTGAAGCCCTGGCTCAGATGTGCAGACCAAAATATGGCAGTCGTGGTCCTGAGGGAAATGCACGAAGAAAGTTGCGGCAGTCACCAGGGCTCCCAGATGCTAGCCCTGCATACTATTCAGGCTGGTTACTATTGGTCGACGATGGTGGTAGACATAAAAAAGATGGTCAGATAATGTCACGGATGCTAGGGTCACGCCAAGGTCCAACAGCTACTGGCGGAGCAGATATCAAGTATCAGGTCACCATGGCTGTTTGCTAAGTGAGGAATAGACATTGTGGGGCCATTTCCCGAGGCAGTGGGAAGAAAGAAGTTTCTAGTATTAGCTGTGGATTATTTCACCAAGTGGGTGTAAGTGGAGGCTGTGGCATCTATACTAGGAAAAATGATCACGAACTTTGCATGGAGGAACATAGTGTGTAGGTACGAAATCCTCCAGACCATAGTCAGCGATTGGAAACAATTTGTAAATAAGCCCTTCAGATCATGGTGTTCAGACCTAAAGATAAATTGGCAATTCACGTCGATAGCACTTCCCCATGCCAATGGCTAAACCGAAGTGACTAACAGGACAATCGTTCAGGGACTAAAGCGGAGACTGGGGCTAGCAAAGACCAAATGGGAAGAAGAGTTGGCCAGCATTCGGTGGGCCTACAGGACCACACCCAGAACAGTAACAAGCGAGTCTCCGTATAGGTTGATTTTTGGAAGTGAGACAATTATCCTGCAGGAAGTGGTAGTGCCCAGCAGGAGAGTGCCCAAACCTTTGGTCGAGGAGGAAAACGATCAGGCGGTCAGGGAAAACCTGGAGAAACTAGAAGAATTAAGAGAGAAAGTTACCCTGAAAGAAGCGGCATACAAGTCTTGGATGGAGCAACACTACAACAGCTGAGTGAGACACAGAGCACTAAAAAAGAAGGATCTGGTCCTGCGCAAGAACGAGGCAAGTAGAGCCCAGGGGCAGAAAAGGCTGGACGCAGCATGGGAGGGCCCTTACAAAGTGTCAGAGGTATTGGGAAAATGATCGTACAAGCTGGAAACTATGATAGGTAACCCAATTCCTCGCACATGGCATATATCCAATTTGAGAAAGTACTACGCCTAAGGAGGCCATCTTTTTAATCGTATGTGCAATATATAAATTGACAGTGCTGGTAGTATATTTTATTTTGCGTGGGAGAGGCGGAATTCCTGAAGGGATCAAAACTTTTGTGAACCCATAAGGGGCATGATCTTAAGGAAATCCACAAAACATCCCCACCAGATGTAATTTTGAGGAGGGCTAGATATAAAAACCCCAGGATCACCAGCAACCAAATATCCAAGGCAAATGCACACCTAGCCTTTTCAGGCAGGGAGATGCACCTTAATTCTGAAGCTAATGCACACCTGGCCTTTTCAGGCAAGGTGATGCTCTTTAAATTCCAAGGAAAATGCACACCTAGCCTTTTCAGACAGGGAGATGCGCCTTAAGATAAAAGAAAATGTACATTTGGCCTTTTCAGGCAGGAAGATGTGCTTCAAATCCTAAGGCAAAATGCATACCTAGCCTTTTAAGGCAAGGAGATTCATTTTAGTGTTTAAAAGAAAATGCACACCTGGTCTTTTCAGGCAGGAAGATGCACATCAAATCCCAAGGCAAAATGCACACCTAGACTTTGCAAGCAGGGAGATGCGCCTTAGGTTTTAAAAGCAAATTCACACCTGACCTTTAAAGGCAGGTAGATGTGCTTTAAACTCTAAGGAAAATGCACACATGACCGTTTCAGGCAGGGAGATGCGCCTTAAAGTTTGAACCAAGGCAAATGCACACCTAGCCTTTTCAGGTTGGGAGATGCACCATTAGGATCTAAGGCAAACACATACTTGGCTTACTCAACCTAGTAAAATTCGCCTTAAAGATTGAACCAAATGAATACTCGACCTATTTGGGTAAGTAAATTGCGTCCTTAGCATCAAAACAAAGAAAAGCAGCAAAATGACCAATCAAGTTAGAAGAAACGGTAAGAAGCAACACTCTGTGTTTTTAGTTTAAAAGAGATGGGGAAACAGGGCACCCCAATTAAATTCTGCCCCATAAACCAGGGGACTTTCCCAAACAAGAGTAAATCCTTTTTCCCCTTATGGGGACTTACACATAAATATTGCAAAATAAATATGAAAAGTGCAAGCAAGCACTGAAGCTCCAGAAGTTCCCACGACCTCGCCCTGTGCCTCGTCCTGGCCTCCGCCTTACTTGCCTGGCTCCTCAACTGCATGTCTTCCCGGCTAGACCCACAACCAAGTTTGACGACCACGTGGCATCTAGTGCAAACTTATCCGAACATGTCAGGGTGCAGTAGCGTGAAGCACTCGGAAAAACTATGTTCCCAAAAGGGAACAAAGCCCTTCCTGATAGCCTCGAGGAGGGCGTCAGCATCGGTCACCTCACCAATGATGTCGAAAGCCTTATACATTGCCTCCACCAAAATCTTGGAAGCCTTCTGGTTTTTCACGACCCAAGAATAAATGTGCAGGAAGCCGAGCAAAAAGACCTAGTTACGAAAAGCCTGGAGTTGAGCCACCTCAGCCTCAAGACCACCAATCGTAAGTTACAGGTACCCAATCACCCCGCGTTCCAACTCCAAATCGCCCTTAGCACTGGTAGCTGGGAGGCCATCGCCGTACCTCTCAAAGTTAATATATATAAGCCCTAAATGCTTACTATCTACAGCTAAGTAGATAGCGACAAGTTGGGGTCGTCCACGAAGAAGGGGGATTTTCCTAAGCGTTTAGACACAAAAAGTTATTATGCTAGGAGTAGATATATATACACATATAAAAACATGTAAAATGGGAGGGGGGTTGGTTGGTTGGTTTGATCCTAAGTTATGAAAATTAAAAGACAAGATAACTAGAAAAGTCAAGTAGCTATGCTAATCATCAAACAAATTAAGAAAATGGGGTTTTAAAACTCCAAAAACAAAGCCTTGGTGCCAATTGATACCCACTTCCAAACCAAATGTATATCATTGAACCATTCACTCATCCAATCACAATTGTTACCTGTGGACGAAGGACCACAGGTTTGACAACAATAAGCATTCTACCAAAGACATAGCCATTTAACCAAACATAGCATTCATTAGGCTAAACCTAGAACAAACCACATTCAATGTCCAACCTTCCATTCCATCTATAGGATAAATATGAGAAAAATCCACATTAACATACTTATCTAGCAAGAATCACAACACATTATGCACGAGAAATTATAAGTTCATGTTCTTGGATTTTCATGCCAAAGAGCTAAGGAATTCGTCACTTTCGTAACACCCTAACAATTTAATCATACAAATAATTCCTATTCTCAAACAACCCATGGAATAAATGAAGTAAAACATATCATTAAGAACACATGAATGCTAAATAACAAACGCTTCAAGAACGAGTGAAACAATCTATTCACTACTTCTACTACTTGTTGTGAAGATAAATCTTCCATTCTTCTTAGTTAATAGTTTGCAAGAGTGAATTCGACATCTCTTGTCAAACCTCACCAATGACTCCCTTAGCCGAAACATGACTAAAAGTATCCCATTGGTGGCATTGGGCACGAATAACCAACAAGCTTGGCAACACTTATAAACACTACACCGTGTCTAAACATTTAATCAATTCATGCATTTACACAAGATTAGTCAAGAACGATCGACATTCATAGACCTATCTCATTTGCTACCTAAAACAAACATGACAACGAGTTCAACATCATCACATTCATCTAGAAATTATCAACACATCAACATTATTAAGAAGCTCTAACTCATGCTCTTAGATTCCACATTAAAAGAGGGGAGAATTAGCTACTTTCTCCCAACCCTAACAAGTAATCATACAAGCAATTCATATACTCAAGCTTCCAACAACATCAATGCAATTAACAATTCACATTCAAAGCTCAATAAGTGCACAATAGCAAAAGCAATAAATAGATAGATATGGTTCTTACTACATAGAAATAGAAGCTTCAATCAATTGCGCCCAATATAAAACTAAGCTAGTTAATAAAAAGACATGATTAACCTACAAAAACTAAGAAAAGAAAGAACAGAAAAACTAGGGTTTTAACCCAAAAAAATCACAGGAAGAAGAGTTTGTGAAGAGGAGAGGATAAGGTGAGTATTTATAGTACAAAAAGCAAGAAGAATTTCTGGCCATACGTCAATCGCGAGTCGTGAAGGGCTCGCGACGAACTCCAATTCCAGCATCTTGGTTTCTTTCTCCTTTTTGTTTCATATCCTCCTCTTCTCTTCACTTCTTCAATTCTTCAAATCTTCAAAAGCTTAAATAAAAGTCTTTAAATCCTCAAATTCTCAAAGGTATTCTTCAAAGTCTTCAAACAAATTGCCTTATCACACAAAATCCTCTAGAAAAGTAATAAAAGCATAAAAGTCTATTTTAACTCTCCTTAGAGAATTTCAAGGTAAAATGTCACATTTAGAGCACAAAAGTGAATTCTACAAGTTCTAATATAACCGTATAAAATGGGCACATCAAACCTCCCAACACTTAAACCTTACTCGCCCTCGAGTAAGAAAAGATTTAAGCACACGAAGGAATTCATATGTCCACATCCTAACTAATATTCCCCCAATCAACACCTCACAAAAACTCTCAATATCATAAATCTCAAAATCAAAGCTCAAATGAGAATTTTTCACACACACAATCCCAACTCCTAAATCTAACCAAACCTACCACTTATCAATTCATTACCCACAAAAACGTTTCAAAGTCCCGAATTGATAATTCCAAAGTCCAATGACAAAAAATGAAGTTAAAGCCATATGAAAGATTCAAGTACATACTTCACTTCATATCAATATATCAACCAAAATCCAATGACACAAAATGAAGTAAAGACCATATAGGAGGTATAAACACATACTTTACCCCATGCCAATATATCAAACAAAATGAAGTATAAAAGAATTAAGAATTTCATAACCATACTTTGTTTTTCAACCCACTAAGTTACCCAATCCCAAGAGGTCTAAAGATGTTGAGCTACCCGATCCATCCATATGACAACCGCAACCTTATGACTTCAACGCTGGCAAATGAGTGAACTCATAGCATTTTTTTCTTTTTCTCTCTTTCTCTCATTTTGCCTAGGAGTCCTTTTGGGTTTTCATCCTAGCCACACATCATGTTTCTTTGGCTCACATCTCACATTTTTTTTGCACATTTTGGCCTCCCATTTTTGCCTAGGTCGCCCTCTCGGATTTTCAACATATCCGGGCCCCCAATGTTTCCTAAGTTGCCCTCTCGGGTTTTCAACTCAGCGGGTTTTCTTTTCTTTCTATTTTTTTCATCTTCTATATTTTTTATCAAATTTTTCTTTCTTTTTCTCATGTTTTTCCAATCAAAAGTAGCAAAAAGCATTCCAAATGAAGCTAGCATGCATGTGAGTCCTCTAACCCTAGTTGCCGGTGATATGGAATTGTATAGAATCAGTCCCAAAATTGGTTTCGGAGCCGGAAGGAGGAGCAAAAGTGTCGTAGAAGAACTCACCCCTCGAGTAAAACGTTGTCTCCTTGGCGGCATTTGATAAAGACTAACACCATAAAGAACATCAAACTCACAAGTATACAAGGATTTGTAATACTAGGTTTAGCATCTAGAGTTAATAACCATAGTACTATCAAAAAGCAACCAATCCATCATGCAATTACCACTATAAGATTGTCCAATAAAAATATCCAACATATATCGACACATATCCAAGCATCATTATAGAATATAGCAATTAAAGACTCAAAGATGTGGTCGGCATACTACAATCAACAATGATACTATATAGATGCAAGAATTTTCATATGTCAATATATGTGAGATGGTGGAGGAATGAGTGGATGTGTGGTGGTTATTGGGAGTATTTGGTGATTAAATTTTTTTTCATCGCGACTCACGACGGCACTGGTCGCGACTCGCGATGCATTGTCGCGACAGGTATTGAGGGCTCGGGGCTGGCTGGGCTCGAAGATGAAAGATAATGTCTCGAGGGGTGTTGGTCTCGAGGGGCTAAAAGACTTCACTGGTCTCGAGGGCTTCTGGCATCAAGGACCCGAGGTCTCGAGGGGATGAGGTCTCGAGGGCTTCAGCTCGAGTCGAGAGATTGCAGCCTCGAGGATCAAAGGTCTCGAGGGCTTCAGCTCGAATCAAGGCTTGCGATCTCGAGGACCCAAGGTCCCGAGGGCTTCAGCTCGAGTCGAGGGATTGCAGCCTTGAGAACCGGAGGTCTCGAGGGATTCATATCGTGTCGAGGGCTTGTGGCCTCGAGGACCCAAGGTCTCGAGGGTATGATGCACTTTTGAGTTTAGCTCGAATCGAGGCTTGCAGTCTCGAGGACCCAAGGTCTTGAGTGGGTGATGTCTCGAAGGTTTCAGCTCGATTTGAGGGCCTACGGTCTTGAGGAGTGATGGATTTTTTACTTCGGCTCGACTCGAGGTCTCGAGGGGATGCTGTCTCGAGAGGTTTAGCTCGATTTGAGGGCCTGCAGCCTCGAGGAGCTGATGTCTCAAGGGCTTCGGCTCGACTCGATGAATGATGGTCTCGAGGGATGATGGTCTTTCAGCCTTGAGAACCTGAGGTCTCAAGGGCTGACTGGTCTCGAGGGATGATGGTCTTGAGGACTCATTGCTTTTCTGGTTTGGCTCGACCCAAGGTCTCGAGAGGATGCTGTCTCGAGAGTTTCAACTCGATTTAAGGGTCTGCGGCCTCGAGGAGCTGATGTCTCGAGGACTTCGGCTCGACTCGAGGAATGATGTTCCCGAGAGATAATGGTCTTTCAGGTTCAGCTCGAGCCAAGGGATTTCGGCATCGAGGACCTGAGGTCTCGAGGGATGATGGTCTCGAGGATTCGTGGCTTTTCTGGTTCGGCTCGACTCGAGGTCTTGAGGGGATTTTGTCTCAAGACCCGTTGGTCGCGACTCACGGAAAGTGGAGGCTGGGAGCTGAATTTTAGCACAAAACTTCTGATTATGTCACGACTCACGACCACTCCGTCGCGACTCGCGATGGTCTGTCGCGAGGTCATCGCGAGTCGCGATGATAGGATTTCCCAGCACTTAGAAAGAATTCAATCTTTTCTTACCAACGTTCTAAGCTTTCTTCCCTTTTTCACAGATCTCATTCCTTCATCTCCTCCAATGCAATGCACTTAACTTTGCTACAAAATCACAGAAAAATACACCGTAAAAAGAACAAGACAAAATAACAAAAACTAAACAACAAAAATCAAAATAAGGCCAAATTTATATACGTCGTCAGCACGACAAAGCTCCATCTATTTAAGGTTGTCGGGATGACCCTAATGTTATCCATATGGTAAAGGCTTGAACCCTTTCACCATGAGTATCCAAAAGTTGAGAGGTGGGGGTACAAAACTTTCAAGAGGAAAGTTTTGTTGAGGTGGAGATGGTTTAAAGGGAGTTGGGTGGTTAGGAGGCTTGGGACTGTCTTTTGGCTACTCACTTATCTCTCTCAAAACTTCCAAAAAATGGTGGAGTTGGTTCAATAGATAGGGGTAGGGGTGACAATGCTAATGAATTCAGCACAATCACCTCTTCCTCCTTTTTGTCATCCTCAACAACCAACTCCTTATCCCCTTCGAACTCAAGATCATTTCCCATGGAGACCTCACTCACCGAATCCTCGAGTTTGATTTAGGATGGTGTATTTTTGGAATCACGAGCTTCCATTTGGGCCAACACTTCTAATATACTTCTCTCATGCCCCTCAATAGCCTCAACACTAGAGGAGAGCTGGGTGTCCGGTTCTTCACTAGTAAAGTTGTTCAAGTTTGCTATTGTACTCATGACTTCCTCACGTGTCAAAATTGAACTTCCTTGTTGGCCGTGGTTTTGGGGTATGGTTTAAGGTGGTGATGGCTAACTATTTTGATCGTATTGTTGGTTTTCCGGCTCATTCTCATACCACCACTTTGGATTACCACTCAATTTTGGATTGTAAGGATTGTGGTATGGATACCATTCTTGAGCTTCTTGCCCTTGAAAACCAACATCTCCTACCTCTTGGTAGCACTCTTCTTAATACTCTTGGTTTCTAAAACCAAGGGTTCTTTCCCTCTCATAGTGCTCTTCCCACAACAAATAGCAAGACTCGGTAGGATGGTCAGAATGACACATCCTACAAAACCCTACTTGTTGAGCCTCTCTTCTCATCTTGAGTTCCCTCAAGGTGAGACGCTCCATTATTTTTTAATTTTTTTTTCAAAAGTCCGAAATCATATTGCAAGGATTCTTGATAAAAATTTACCAAGAACTCAAGCAATACCTACTCCGAACAAAAACAATCACCAAAGAGTGAAAAATAAAAACAACTAGCTAATATGCAACCAAATACACCTAAACACTTAAAAATAAACTCCTCTTCCCGGCAGCGGTGCCAAAATTTGGGAGGCCATTGCCGTGCCTCTCAAAGTTAATATTTATAAGCCCTAAATGTTTACTATCTACAGCTAAGTAGATAGTGGCAAGACGGGATCGTCCACGAAGAAGGGGGATTTTCCTAGGCATTTAGACACAAAAGGTTGCTATTATGCTAGGTGTAGATATATATACACATATAAAAGCATGTAAAATGGGGGGGTTGGTTGGTTGGTTTGATCCTAAGTTATGAAAATTAAAAGATAAGATAACTAGCAAAGTCAAGTAACTATGCTAATCATCAAACAAACTAAGAAAAGAGGGTTTTAAAACTACAAAAACAAAGCCTTGGGGACAATTAATATCCACTTCCAAACCAAATGTAGATCATTGAACCATTCACTCATCCTGTCACAATTGTTACCTATGGACGAAGGACTATAGATTTGACAACAACAAGCCTTCTACAAAAGGCATAGCCATTTAACCAAACATAGCATTCATTAGGCTAAACCTAGAGCAAACCACATTCAAAGTTCAACCTTTCATTCCATCTATAGGATAAATATGAGAAAAATCCACATTAACATACTTATCTAGCAAGAATCACAACACATTATGCACGAGAAATTATAAGTTCATGTTCTTGGATTTTCATGCTAAAGAGCTAAGGAATTTGTCACTTTCTTAACACCCTAACACTTTAATCATACAAATGTTTCCTATTCTCAAACAACCCATGGAATAAATGAAGTAAAACATATCATTAAGAACACATGAATGCTAAATAACAAACGCTTCAAGAACGAGTGAAACAATCTATTCACTACTTCTACTACTTGTTGTGAAGATAAATCTTCCATTCTTCTTAGTTAGTAGTTTGCAAGAGTGAATTCGACATCTCTTGTCAAACCTCACCAATGACTCCCTTAGCCGAAACATGACTAAAAGTATCACATTGGTGGTATTGGGCACGAAGAACCAACAAGCTTGGCAACACTTATAAACACTACACCGTGTCTAAGCATTTAACCAATTCATTCATTTACACAAGATTAGTCAAGAATGATCGACATTCGTAGACCTATCTCATTTCCTACCTAAAACAAACATGACAACAAGTTCAACATCATCACATTCATCTAGCAATTATCAACACATTAACATCATCACATTCATCTAGCAATTATCAACACATCAACATCAATAAGAAACTCTAACTCATGCTCATGAATTCCACATTAAAAGAGGAAAAATTAGCTATTTTCTCTCAACCCTAACAAGTAATCATACAAGCAATTCATATACTCAAACTTCCAACGACATCAATGCAATTAAAAATTCACATTCAAAACTCAATAAATGCACAATAGCAAAAGCACTAAATGGATAGATATGGTTCTTACTACATAGAAATGGAAGCTCCAATTCATTGCTCCCAAGATAAAACTAAACTAGATAATAAAAAGACATGATTAACCTACAAAAACTAAGAAAAGAAAGAAGAGAAAAACTAGGGTTTTAACCCATAAAAATCGCATGAAGAAGAGGTTGTGAAGAGGAGAGGATAAGGTGAGTATTTATAGTATAAAAAGAAAGAATAATTCTTGGCCATACGTCCATCGCGAGTCGCGCGACAGACTCCAATTCCAACATTTTGGTTTCTTTCTTCTTTTTGTTTCATATCCTCCTCTTCACTTCACTTCTTCAATTCTTCAAAAGCTCAAATACAAGTCTTCAAATCTTCAAATGTATTCTTCAAAGTTTTCAAACAAATTGCCTTGTCACACAAAATCCTCTAGAAAAGTAATAAAAGCGTAAAAGTTGCTTTTAACTCTCCTTAGAGAATTTCAAGGCAAATGCTACATTTAGAGCACAAAAGTGTACGAAAGTGAATTCTACAAGTTCTAATATAACGATCTAAAATGGCCACATTAGTAGCCCTTTGACAGAGCCGGTGAGCATCAGCAGTGAGCTTTTTCATGGTCTAGCGCAGCTTAGAGACCTCTCGCTGAGAGGAAACCAACTCGCCATGGACATCCTCCAACACTAGCTGCACCGCGAAAGTGGCACACAGATGTTGCAAGCACACACCCCCGACAATCAGAAGAACGCGAGAAAGAAGCACAGACTAATCAACACAAACAAGAAAAAATAAGCTTGCCAAAATAACTCCAAAGCAGCAGAGGCGTTGCAGTGTATCAAAAGAAGAGGCAACTTTCAGAGCCCTGTCAGTAAGCCAAGCGTTATAGTGCTCCACAAGGAGGGTCTTCGACAGAAACTCCATGCCCGAAGATGGCAATAGCAAGGGGAACAAGAATCCCCTGAGGCTGAGGGTGGGTCACAAGAGCTGTGTAAGAAACTGGCTTGGCAGAGAGAGTGGCAGGAGGCAAAATAGGCAGGGAGGAGGGAGGAGTCTCAGGGACCACCCAGGGAGGATCCTTCTCTTTCTTGACCAAGTTGCGACGGCGCTTGCTGACCAGCTACTCTGCCTCCTCGGAAGCCGGGTCTGCAGGTTCAGAACTGTCAGAGATGGCAATGGCGTGGTCATGGAAATTAACTTTTTCTTCGCATCATCAGCACGCAAATTTGGATGACTAAACGGAGTGGCACGGTGCGACAGGCGAGAAAGATCACCGATGATGCTAGCCACTGACATATCTGCACAAAAGAGAAAGTCTTGGCTAAAGGGAGACACCCAGGGAAGATACATAAAGCAAACAAAAGAAGCAAAATAAACAGGGCAGAGTTAGTCATGTACCCCGGAGATCACCGAGACCACCCAGGGAGGTAACACCGATGGGTTTATATGGAAAGCCGATAACACAAAGAACGGAGTCACTAAAAGAGAATTCATATTGCACCAATAACACTTCTAAGATGGAAGAAAACTAGCTCAGGGAAGCCATCTCCCCACGGCTAGGGAAACCACCCGGCCTATTGTGGGGCCAGTGGGGAAAGCTCCTGTGTGAGCTTCCCTCCCTAACAACAGATCCCTATCTACATAGATTAATTTGGTTTGTCACTCGACTCGAGTAGGGAGGTGGGCTATCAGTTTCAGACCACCCTGTCAGAATTTCAAATGAGTTCAACTAAGGGAATTGGCGGCAGGATGACAAAAAATCCTAAACAGTGGAATGGTGGGAGTAAAACCATTCGCAAACATAAAACTTCAAACCCTAAGAGAATCCGGAATGGATTAGGAGGGAGATCGCTGAGGCTCAGTTTAAATTACCCTAAAATAAACTGAAAAAAGGTCGATAAAGGGAAGCGGAGTCCATCAGAGGCAATGGTTTCTACCTAAACGGCTATCATATGGTCAGGGACATCTAAAATGGTTTCTTTCGACCCTGGTAGGGCAATACAATAATCAAAATCCCTAAAATCAACGTCGTCTCCGAAAAACATAATCTCGCACAGACGACGAATATAGGCGATTACCTCAGGTCACAGAATGGGCGCTCTTTGGGTTCACTCACAGTTCTACCCATGAC